>CM037779.1:49159792-49209792 GCA_021229015.1 Solen grandis | reverse complement strand
CAGTGCGCTAACGGTTTGTTTGTTTATTTATCGTATCTCAATCCTCACTGCGTGGAGTTTGGTATTATCTATGTGCATCCAGGAAGTTATTTCCAGTTGGAAAATTAGTAGACTGCGTCTATAAATTCTTCACACAGCGCGAAGGAACCTGCTGAGTCGTGACGGCTTACATCTCATCTTCAAAGCGACCGAGCTAATCACCTGTTCCATAGAGAAAGCAGTCAGAGACCTGAAACCTGAACATACGACACAGCCTTGTGAGTCCAAGCTGAACGTCAACGCATATCCAGCCGTCAACACATGGATCGACAATCTGCTGAACATCGACCGACGCCGACACGATACGAGCGTTCTACACATCCGACACAAACGCAGAGTGAAGGCTGGACCAGACCTCAATGCCGAACGCGACGTCAACGCATACATCGACTTCCTGCTAAACATCGAACGACGCCATCTGTCGTTAGTGAACAGGTTTTCTGTGTTGCCAGTCGAGAAGTGTTTCCCGAAAGAAGTGTGTCAATGTCCGGCCACAGGTACATGCTATCACATTTTAGCTGCCAAACGTAGCATTGTCATAAAGACAACAAGAGGGCCAAGATTGCCCTAGATCGCTCACCTGAGAAAAGTATCATTCATTGCCTGTACAAAACAGATTGCTTAAGAATAAAGATGATGAGCTGAAACAATGTTCAGGAATTTTCTGACCCCATCCACAAAAGATATCATCATGACAAACATTCTGCCAAAGTTTGAGGATGATTGGACCAAAAATGTTGCCCGGTTAAACAAGATTTTTAAGATTTGACCTACTGACCTAATTTTTGTCCACCACCCATTTTCAAAGGTTCAGATTATCATACAAACATCTGACCAAGTTTGAGGAAGATTGGATCAAAATTGTGGCCTCTGGTGTGTAAACAAGATTGTTCTAAGATTTGACCTACTGACCTACTTTTTGATCCAACCTGACCCATTTTCGAAAGGGTTCAAGATGTTATCAATACAAACATTCTGACCAAGTTTGAGGAAGATTGGATCAAAATTGTGGCCTCTAGTGTGTAAACAAGATTTTTCTAAGATTTGACCTACTGACCTATTTTTGGATCCAACCTGACCCATTTTCGAAAGGGTTCAAGATATTATCAAGACAAACATTCTGACCAAGTTTGAGGAAGATTGGATCAAAATTGTGGCCTCTCGTGTGTAAACATCAAAATTGTTGACGGACGACGCACGACGGACGACGAAAATACTGAACCCGCTCCCGACTTCCCGAGTTGCTCAGGTGAGCTAATGAGAAAAAAAAAAGAAAGGAAACTAATAAGCCTTATGCGCTATAAAAAAAACGCCCTAAAACACAACAAAAAATTGGTCAGAAAAAAAACCAAACCATCTGATTTTGAAAATACTGAACCCGCTCCCGACTTAAAAATAGCTAAGGCAATAGACATTAACAGTGAAGAAATGACAAAGACCTCTCCAACAAATTCTCCTGAACCAAAATGTAAAAGAATAAAACTAGACTCTACATCAAAAATCGATAAAGACAATTCTCAGAGTGCAACTGAAACCCCAACATCGGTCTCTCAAAAACAAGATCTTCAGTATACTGAGACGGCATCTGAAACCCCAACATCGGTCTCTCAAAAACAAGATCTTCAGCATACTGACACGGCATCGACAAAACTAATCATCACCCACTGTAACCGACTATCTAAACGAAGCGTCCACTTCTATGTTCCGCGAAGATTCATACAAAGTGTATCATGGCTAAACTATGCATTACAAAGAAATAATTGAATCAAACCAGTGGCTCACTGACAAACATATTAATGTAGTTAATAAAATACTTTCTAAACAATATAAAAACATTCAAGGCTTTCAAGACACAAAAATGACTCCGTATTATGAAGATAAAGACAAAACTTGGAATACAGAGAGAAAGTTTCAAACGGCAACACCACCATGTATCAAATTCACTTTGACGGAAACTGTCATTGGACATGCAGTTTTTCTAATGAGGGGGTGTGTGTGTATTTTTTAGATAGTAGCGTAGCGTATAGGTCTACTTACACACCTAGATGTGAGAGGGGGGGGGAGATAGATGGAAAAAGAGAGAAATGTGGTTTATATGGTTTTATATGGATTATCAATTTCGTTGATCTCATACATTTATTCAATTATTAAAATGAAGGTGCACTCATATTAAAATAATTAAGGATGTTACCTGTAATGAGTTTGCCACATGCAGTTTTTTGGTACTGGACACACTTTTCACACTGATTGATCAGTAGGGGGTCACACACCCCGTATGGTGTTGAATAAACACCGCTACTTTATAGATATCTAAGCCAATTAGCAAAGTGAGAACGTCGTACTTATATGAACAGCTAACAGGGTGGCAAAAAATAAAAAAGAAAAAAAAAAAAATTATTAAAAAATGTGCGCAACAAAAAATAAAATTTAAAATATACGTATAATTACCTTTCATTTATACTTAAATAATTAATTATTCAATAATGTTTATAAACAAGAGGGCCATGAATCGCTCACCTGAGAAATATTGCCTTCATTGCCTTTTATATAACAGTCATACTGAATACAAAATCCATGAAGAAGTACAGCAAAATAATTGTAATTCCACACAAAAACTGTACCTGTGGTCCAAATTTTCATGGTCATAGCTATACAATCAAGTGACCCCTAGTGCGGGACCAATTTATACCCATGAGCCATAATTTGAAAGTAGTAAATAATTTTAATTACTTGGGAACTGTTTTCAATTACAATGGAACGTTTGTATTAAATCAGGAAACTCTAGCGGGTAAAGGTCTAAAGGCATTAAATGTACTTTTAAATAATTTGAAAAAATAACAGTTAAAAACAAGAGGGCCATGATGGCCCTGAATCGCTCACCTGAGTACCATTGCTTCAACTGATGTCAAGGTTTTTAAACAGACAAGGATTCTGATATAACTTAATCTAAAACATTTTACCCCTGACAATACTACACACCAAATATCTAAGCAATGGGCTATATGGTTTCAGAGAAGACTTGGGCGCAGGGTCATTTATCACCGTAGGGCCAAGACTTTGAAAATCTTTGTAATGAACCATTAGATGCTACTACATACCAAAAATCTTAGCTCTAGGCCTTATTGATTCATAGAAGAAGATTTTTTTAAGATTTTCCTATTTAACTCTATGTAAAACAAGTGACCCCAGGTGTGGGGTCATTTATCACCATTGGGCTATGATTTGTACAATCTTGGTATTGGCCCATAAGATGATGCTACATACCAAATATCTAAGCTCTAGGCCTAATGGATTCATAGAAGAAGATTTTTTAAGATTTTCCTATAACTCTGTGTAAAACAAGTGACCCCTGATGCGGGGTCATTTATCACCATAGGGCTATGATTTGTACAATCTTGGTAGTGGCCCATAAGATGATGCTTCATACCAAATATCTAAGCTCTAGGCCTTATGCATTCATGGAAGAAGATTTTTTAAGATTTTCCTATATAACTCTATGTAAAACAAGTGACCCCTGGTGCTGGGTCATTTATCACCATAGGGCTATGATTTGTACAATCTTGGTAGTGGCCCATAAGATGATGCTACATACCAAATATCAAAAGGTTAGGCCTTGTGGTTTCGAGAAGAAGATTTTTTCAAGTTTTTCCTATATTAGCCTATGTGAAATCAAGTGACCCCTGGGGCGGGGCCAATTTTGACCCCAGGGTCATAATTTGTACAATCCTGGTAGAGAGTCATAAGATCATGCTACATACCAAAAATCAAAAGGCTAGGCCTTGTGGTTTCAGAGAAGAAGATTTTTTAAATTTTCATTTTTAAAATCTATTTTTAGCTCCTGTGACCTAATTATGCGATGGACCAGAACCATTTATACAACTTTAGTAGAGCTTCATCCAAGGAACATTCCTGCAAAATATTTTTCAAATTGGCCAAGCCGTTTAGGAGGAGATGTTGTTTGAAGCAATTGTTGACGCCGGACGCACGGACGGACGCACGCACGCACGGACGACGGACGACGGACGCCGGACAAAAGGCGATCAGAAAAGCTCACCTTGAGCACGTTGTGCTCATGTGAGCTAACAAGTGTTAAATGTCAACTTTTTGATGCTTTTGTTGGTGCTATTCTGAACTTCAATAGTGAAATATGGGGATTTGGTAAGTCTAAAACAATTGAGCGTGTTCATCTTAAATTTTGTAAAATGATACTAAAGGTAAAAACGTCAACAAGTAACATGGGAGTTTATGGTGAATTAGGTAGATACCCTTTATTTATTAATAGATATACACGTATAATAAAATTTTGGTGTAAGGTATTATCTTCAAAAAATATTCTTATTAACACTTTGTATAGAAGTCTTTCAGACTCAGCGAATAACAGTAGAAAGAATTGGGCATTTAATGTTAAATTTTTGTTAGTAGTTATGGATTCTCACATGTTTGGTAGAACTTAAGAATTTCCATATTTTTTAAAATGTATTTAGACAGAACTGGTATAACACTATGGTAAATTGTAATACTTTATGCACTTATAAATGTTTCAAAATAGTCTTTGGAGCTGAACAATATTTGGATATTTTATCAAGTAAATTTAGAACAGTTTTAGCACAATTGAGATTATCTTCACATAAATTAAGAATTGAAACAGGACGATATGGTCAAAATAGAACAGAAAGAGCGCATCGATATTGTTCACTTTGTAATGCTAGAGATATTGAAGATGAATATCACTTTATTATGGTATGTCCTGAATATGTAAATCTTAGAAAAATGTACATTAAGAATTATTACATAAAACGTCCAAGTATGTTTAAATTTGTTCAATTAATGTCTTCATCTAATAGAAATGATATATTTAAACTCAGTAAATTTGTCTTTGAAGCGATGCAGCATAGAAATACACTTATATAATTTTTGATAATTATGTGTACTTACAAAAGTATTTTTATTTGTTTTCATGTATTAATTTTAAATCTTTTTCAAAGTCCATCCTCCATAATTGTATGTTAAGAAAAAAATATATGACAAAAATAAGTGAATCATTGCATTATTTGTTTGATTTATGACAAAAATAAGTGAATCTTTGCATGATATATTTGATTTATTTACACTTGATCATTTGATTATTTATTTATATTTATACATATATACATGACAAGAAACTGTAAAGTTTACGTCAATAAAATATACTGTCTGTCTGTCTGTCTTTGAAAACATGGTTCAGCTCCACATGGCCATGTTAATCAATATTTGAACCCATGATCTTGTGGTTTCAGACAAGATCTTTATAAGCCTCTCCTATATAAGTCTATGTAAAATCAAGTTACCCCTGGGGCGGGTCAATTTTGACCCCAGGGCCATGATTTGAACAAACTTGGTACATTTCTATAAGGCCATGTTACACACCAAATATCTAAACTACAGGCCTTGTGGTTTCTGACAAGAAGATTTTTCTAGATTTTCCCTATATGCCTATGTAAAATCAAGTGACCCCCGTGGGGCAGGGCCAATTTTGACCACAGGGCCATGATTTGAACAAACTTGGTACATGTCTATAAGGCCATTTTACACACTAAATATCTAAACTCAAGGCCTTGTGGTTTTTGACAAGAAGATTTTTCTAGATTTTCCTTTATAAGCCTATGTAAAATAAAGTGACCCCTGGAGCGGGGTCAATTTTGACCCCAGGGTCATGATTTGAACAAACTTGGCTTGAGATCCACTAGACAATGCTACACACCAAATATCTAAGCTCTAGGCCCTGCAGTTTTACAGAAGAAGATTTTCAAAGATTGCATTTTTAAAACCTGTTTTTAGCTCCTGTGACCTACTTTTTTCACAAAATCAAAATAATTTGAATAATTTTGATAGAGAGCATCATAAGGATCAATCCTGTGAAATTTGGTACAAATCCATTCTGCGGTTTAGGAGGAGATGTTGTTGAAAGGAAATTGTTGACGCCGGACGCACGCACGGACGCACGCACGCACGGACGACGGATGCCGGACTAAAGGCGATCAGAATAGCTCACCATGAGCACATTGTGCTCAAGTGAGCTAAAAACACATGTATACCCAAACATAATGTGAAATAACTTACCATATTCTATTCATAACGTCTTTAAATTTAACAAGAAATATCTTTAAAAAAAGATATTCGGCGTAAAATGGAAAACAAACTGAACTCCTTACAATCTAATAATAGACTGTATTTCCGGGAACCCAGATGTATTCTTAAAATAGTGATCATGCAGTCTATTTATATACATTCTGTACACACTGACATGGTTAAGTTTACTTATTACAAAAAGGGGTCAAAGGTATGTTATTGTATATGTAAGATTCATAATGTTTGTTGGTTAGATCCGTATTGATAAAGTAAGACCCCCTAATTGATAGGAAAGTATGTGTTAATTATAATAAATGGGTTAACTTCCACCTCCTCCGCATACTACATGATCAACAGGTTAAAGTGGGCGAGTCCACTTCTGCAGATTTGCAGGGGGGATTTTGGTCTAAAAATAAACATCGAAATCGATTTTATACAGCTACGCCGAAAAATACATTCATCGGTTAAACTTATTGGTGTAAATTAATTAAAGACGTGCGTGATTTCATAATGGTATCAAATGATAATGCTGCAAATTAAATCCGAAATGATTAAATTTATAACAGAATCTATTATTCGATTATGCATGCATGCATATCTATAATAATAGGCATGTGCCGATCGCTTATATGTATTGTGGACCAATTCCGGCTGACTATATGTTTGATACGATACTGGCTACCGGATTTTCTTAAGACGATACCGGCTCCCAATTTTTTATCGATTTTTAAATCCAAGCAGTCTGCGATATATTTTAAAACACTTGAATTGGTCGGCGGTTCGCCTTACGTCACACAAATTACTAATGGAAAAAGTCAAAACGCAAGCAGATTTCTTCGATAAAAATTTGAAGAATACAATCATGCCTAGAACCATGCGTCTTCCCATGTTCCCCATATAGATTGTCCAAGCGTAATCCTGACCGAATATATTAATATAAATGACCTTATCCCACTCTATAAAACAGAATTAGTGCAAAAATTACATCTTGCCGTCTTACAAGTCCATGTTTGGACTTTGCCATACTGACAAGTGATATGCTGTATTATGTTAAGTGCGTTTATCAATGCTGTCTACTGACAAATGCTCTTGTGTATTTTGCATCAGTTAATTATTTGGCTTTCATGTGTCATAATATGATGCTGTTATATTTTAAAGTTGTTTTCATCAATGTGAAATTTGTTTTACATGAAACTGTCTACTGCTTCATTAGGTGCAGAATAATCAAAGAGAAGTTAATTCGTGGAATCAAAATCCTGCATTTCATTTTTACACAGGGGAGGAAACTGAATACTCGGAACTCCGGGAAAGTACGGGATGATCGTATATCTCCGTTATATGATCATAACAGGAGCTGAAATATAATAAATGTATATAGCAGTTTGACTTTAAGAAAAAAACTAAATATATTTATCATAAAGTATATAAAACTCTTTTAAGCAAATATATTTTGTGGTACTCTGGCTCGGATTCAGAATTTTTCAACACAAATGTTTGATGTCAGTGCTGGGGAGGGGTGAGGGGGTCCGGGGGCTTGCTACCCCGGATAAAAGACGGAGAATGACAGAGATGCAATCTGAGGGAAATATGGTAGCTTTTTTAAAGTTAGATATTATTCATATATATTAAAATCTAAGCTTTGGGCTAAATAGTTTTATTCTCACTTAGGGTCATTTTTAGGTGTGTGTGGGGGGGGGGGGGGGACATGGCCCCTCGGGAAATATTTTTTTCTAGGAGGACGGAGATGCATTCTGAGGGGCATCTGAGGGAAATATGAAAATAATACATAGATCGTGAAAATAATTTTCTACATGATTTATAGTTATATTAATACGAATTTTATGGCACTGGATACAATGTTCGGTTGTGAGTTCTGATCCAGCTTGGGGACGTTTTTGTTATATGAATTAAAACTTATTAATAGTATGCTCTGCAATACTAAAGACGTTTGCCTGATTCAGATTAAAGCAGACACAGTTCCGTTGCCATAATGACAGCGGAGATAAGTGACAGCTGATGCTCTCTCAGCAAGGGTCGGCCTGGGTGACTTGTCATTTGGCTAACTTTATTTCAGTAAGGGACTCACGATGGGGATTTCCATTTACCCATCAAGGCAATTTCAGTCACCCAGAAAATTGTATTATCAGGGCCAGCTGGGATGTGGGGGTGGATGGGTGCTTGAACCCCCCAAAGCCTTCCGGCGAATCTTGGACTGAATTACGAAACTACGAACAGTATGTAGATCGAAGAGATGTGCTCGTATATAAATTTTTGCTTGACGTTCATTATCAAAATATTCATCTTTGTAAGCCTGAGCTCATATAAATATCTGAAATGTTTGGCCTGCACTTAGAAAAAAAACATTGGAAAGTATTATGTAAAGAGCAATTTTGTCTTTAAACAATTTGTTTAACAGAAATAAGTTAAACTGCCACAGTTTCGTACTTCTTCTCGAACTACCGAGAGCGAGTTCAGTTGACTAACTATAGTTCTACTCAAATTTTAGAGCTTCCGCCTCGGGTGCGGGGGGTGGGGGGTCGTGGGTTCGATCGCTAACCGTAACATACCAAAGTTGCAAAAAATGGTATCCATAGATTGGCGCTCAGCATATAAGGGTAGTTGCAGAACTGGTTGGCCCGGTGTCAGGATAATATGATTGGGTGTGGTATCATGCCATATGTCTACGGCGTGATACTGCAATGAGGCAGCACTATATCTGTCTCAAGTAGACATCGTCTCCAAATAACTGAAATACTGTTGGTGGGACGTTAAACCCAAAAACACAAACACTACTCGAGTTAACTCGTACTGAGGACGTAATAAATATACTCTAGTTAGCAATCAACTGAACGCTTGAGGTTTACCCCTTGTGACGTAATTTATAAACAGACATATGATTAAAACAATATATCTTTTATTTATGACTATTTCGAGCTTAGGCTTGAATAAATTAGCTGCCAGCTTCAATGATTGTTTTAAGGCTTTTTACAGACTTATTTAAAGACAGGATATCACAGATTTCTATAAATTTGCCTAGATGCTTTCCGTCCGCCATATTGCTTTCTAGTCTACCCACCTACCTCACTTGGTTGAATTCGCGTAAACCTACAGAGTTTGTAGGGTAAAAACCCCGCGCGTTTTATTGCAACTCTGGTAACTCTAGTTAACTCTAGTAGGTAAACTGAACTTGCTCCGAGTCAAACCGGATAAGCGCCCTCCAACGTTAGGTGCACATCTGACATTTGTCATTCTGCTTGCGTACATGTGTTATTTTGCTTAGCTGCATGTGTCATTTATCGATTCGTAAAAGCGACGAAATAAATTACATTTTAATGCGAATGCATACTGGACTGTCCAGCTATACACAGTGCTATACGGCGATGAAATGAAAATAAAAGCAGATGTATTTTCAGTAGTTTACTGTGATGTGAATGAATAATTAATGTTTAATGTAAAAAAACAAATAACTCAGACAACGATTATGCCGTATTGTACTAGTCAAAATGATGTTTGTCACTTAGACAAATGAAGCAATATACATGTCAAAAGGCAAAATGTATTTTTTTGCCCAAATTCTATTCCATACAACTCACTTTGTCGATAGCAGACAGCTCGAGTACTAGGTCCAAATTGTATGCAAAAAATCAAACTGAGTGGCTTTCAAAACCCTATTACTGCTGGCTTGACTATGATAAAATAAACAATTTGATGAATGCTCTCTGTGTTTTAAACAAAACTAATCAAACTATATGACCCACGACACCAATTGATTTGTTGGATTTTTGCAATGTGCAAGCCAGCTGAAAAGAGCTGAATGAGTGGATGAGCCCCCGTTTACGATGGCTTTTATTGAAATTACACAGAAAGACATACTCACATAGATCCACCTATTCTCCAGTGCAAGCTATATTAAACACTATCAGCCCATGGCTAGATATCAAATTTGCTACTACACTACTCTCAAGTTCTCTTACTTCTGTTGTAACGAGCGACACAGTAAAGTGTTCTAGGCTATTTTCCGAAAATCATGAACGCATTTTCCTGGAAAAAGAATCATTGGGAAATTCCGTTCTAGATATAAATAGTTCCAATTGCGGTGAAGGTTACAAGCGGATAGACATGGCTGCCTTCATGTTCTTGTTAGTTTTATACCGGCTGCTTCCAGCTACTCTGGTGAGTAAATATTTACATTTATCAAGATTTTTTGTTGATTACTTTTATAAGGATTCTATAATGTATCATGATGTCACAAAAATCACTTGGTAAAATCTTTCTTTGGGATCCAATTCCATGGTCTTGATCTAGATCTAATGATGTCAATTAGAATTCGATACATGGTACCCTTGCACTAGTCTGGAGTACCTTCCCCTTATTACTGAAGTTAAGGATTATAGTAAGTCGGGAACCAGACTACCCCTGTACAACCATTTCAAATAATCTCTACTGAGATCCGCTCCGGTTATTATTTCCCGTGAAAGGCAGCAGGGGATATGGTAATAGGCTTCATTTGTCCGTCCTTCCGTCCCACATTTTTGTCCGGAGCATAACTCAAAAAGTATTTGAGGTATCAATTTGATACTATATAGATGGGGTGCATTGCATAAGAATAATAACTGTACCTTTCATAATTTTGAGTTATTGCCCTTTTTAGCTCACCTGAGCACAACGTGCCCATGATGAGCTATTGTGATCGCCTTTTGTCCGTCGTCCTTGCGTCCGGCGTCAACTATTCCCTTTAAACAACATCTCCTCCTAAACCACTGAATGGATTTTGACCAAACTTCACAGGAATCATCCTTATGATGCCCTCTATCAATTTTTTTCAAATTATTTTGATTGGTTGAAAAAGTAGGTCGCGGGAGCTAAAAATAGATTTTAAAAACGCAAACTTTGAAAATCTTCTTATGCAAAACTGCAAGGCTTAGAGATTAGATATTTGGTGTGTAGCATTGTTTAGTGGATCTCTACCAAGATTGTTCAAATCATGACCCTGGGGTCAAAATTTACCACGCTCAAGGAGTCACTTGATCTTACATAGGCTTATTTAGGGGAGTAGTATGGTCAGCGGTTTGGGGCCAAGACTGCGCATGCGCAGGAGTGACGTCATCAGATTATTTGCGCATGTGCGGCGACCATATTGGTTTTCTAGCATCTATATTTAGAAATGGCATCATGATCTATAGTTAGAAATGACATCATGATCTATATTTAGAATGACATCATGATCTATAGTTAGAAATGACATCAATGTACAGAGTTGTACATTTGACCTTGGGCTAAGGAGATTGAGGGTCAAGTCTTAGGCGGAGACACATGGTAAACACAAAAGTACATGAGATACAACAGAGGTATTGATAGTCCCAATGATATACAGAGCTGACTTGTATATTCAGTCATAAGGCTTAATCACGGACATTGAGGGTCAGGTCCTCAGCCTTAGACGGGGACTATACAAAGTCTTAAAACAATGATCAACATAATTATGATCATCATACAATAAACATAATAAAAAAATATATCAAACATTATTTGGAAAACATAGAAAAAAAAATTAATGGCATTACTTACGATGTGAACAGCTCCTGTTATAAAATGAACTCAACACTCATGTTTTACGTGTAATCTGCCGTTTATGGTCATAGTATTTCCGGAAACTATATTTAGAAATGTATTTAGCACTGTACAACTAGAATAAACCAGAATTAGCCAGTTGTTATCTAAAATTAACTATGATTTTGATCAACAACCAATCAGAATAGAGAGCGATGACGTTATGTTTAAAAATAAAGTCAATATTGGAACGCATTTTTTGAACATGCCTGTACACGTTACTTCAACACAAAACGGAAATAAAGATCAAATTTTCAGAATTCAGACCTGGGTGGAACACAATTTTTGAAGTCAGAACGTGTCTGTACACGTTATTTCAACACAATTTTTGAACATGTCTGTACACGTTATTTCAACATGAAATGGAAATAAAGATAAAATCCTCAGAATTCAGGTGTGCGTGGAACACAATTTTTGAACATGTCTGTACACGTTATTTCAACATAATGACTTTTTTGCGAATAATGAAATCAGTTAAAGTAGGCACCAGTACATTTCATAATCACATACACAGTGACCTATATACCAACAGAAAGAAAAAACATCTTACCTACCATGCATGGATACATTTTACTTTGAATCTGGAGTAACACATTCCATTTGTTAAATTCTCTCTCTCTCTCTCTCTCTCTCTCTCTCTCTTAATTTCTGTAGAGTTTGTATATGATTATATAAGCACATTTTCATACTTAAAGTATCAAATTTAATGAAGTACATGAACACGTACATGTATACATGTAACATTTTCATGTTATATTCCCCCTCTCTCTCTCACACACACACACACACACACACACACAGAGTCACGTTCGCGCAACACACACACACACACACACACACACACGCGCGCGCACACGTGATATACCATTTTAAGTCAAAGTATTTCCGGTAATTATTCTTGGAAATGTATTTCCAGTATACAACTAGAGTAAACCAGAGATAACTGGTTTACAATTTGAACCGACCAATGCCATGTCTTCATTTTATATCGATTGAACAAGTCTAGACATGTTGTCTAAAAATAACCATGACTTAGATCAACAACAAATCAGAAAAGAAATGCAGAATCGCAACCAATAACATGTTTCATTCCATGAATAGGCATGACATTGCACAACAACCAGCAATCATTTTTACTCCATGAACCTATGAGGCGTATACACACACACACACACGCACATCATTCAAGCAAAATAATAGAATGCGTTCTGGAATTGAAATTGACATGCCGAGTAAGGTAATCTTTTTAATATATAAATAACCTACCTTTTTTTCCTCAGTATCCATTTTTTTATATCACACAACAGAATTTCCAAAAAGTGAATGACATGTATATCCATTAGTCTTTAGAAATTTCCTGCACACAAAAAATTCCAACTGATCACTCTAAGAGAATACATAGAAAGAAAAAAAACCTGTGTACTCTGTGCGTGAAAAAGATTATGTTTTGGGCTTCGCTAACTTAAAACACATGTGTGTGTGTAATCGACATAATCTTAGAGCGGTGTGAAATAGCTAATTAAAAAGTCATTACCTCTTTCAGTTTACCAAATTATATACCATTCGAATATAAGTATAAAACATTGAACGAATTTTGTTATTTCGATTTCAGAAATCAATTGATTGATATTGTTTGAGTGCAAATTAAGTCTAAACACATGATTGATCTGATATGGATTCATTATTGATTATATATATACAAAAAACCAATATTTTCTTTTTTTTCTGCTCTAACATTTAGTCATTTGAGTATACAAATTTTGTTATTTTGAATTTTCGAAACTCAGTTTATTTATATTGTTTTAGTGCAAATCAAGTCTAAATACATGATTGGTCCAATATTGATTATTTATCGATTTTTGTTATATAATACAAAAAACAATATTTCCTTTTTTTTCTGCTCTAGCATTTAGTCATTTGAGTATACGAATATTGTTATTTTGAATTTTTGGACCTCAATTTTTTTATATTGTTTTAATGCAAATCAATTCTAAATACATGATTGATCCAATATTGATTATTTATCGATTTTTGTTATATCATACAAAAAATCAATAATTTCTTTTTGTTCACTAATATTTAGTCATTTGAACAAACAAATAGTAAGAAGCTTCAAAATAAATCTGTTGTTTTTATTTTCAATCGAATTATTGTCAATTATCGATTTAATTGATTTCCCCAACCCACTTTTTTAAAGGTACAATGTTAAAAGGTAATATCTCCCTTAGTTGTTATCCGATTTGAATCATTTTCATAGCAAATGAAAGCTCAAAGTGAGATCTTTACTTTGAACACTCTTAACCGGAAGTCCATGATGAATAAAAACCGGAAATGACGTCATCACATGTAAAAAAAGACTCTATCTCCTTTAGTTTTCACTCGATTTATATATATTTTTATAGCTATGAAAAGCTAATTTATTTCGTCGCTTTTACGAATCGATAAATGACACATGCAGCTAAGCAAAATAACACATGTACACAAGCAGAATGACAAATGTCAGATGTGCACCTAACGTTGGAGGGCGCTTATCCGGTTTGACTCGGAGCAAGTTCAGTTTACCTACTAGAGTTAACTAGAGTTACCAGAGTTGCAATAAAACGCGCGGGGTTTTTACCCTACAAACTCTGTAGGTTTACGCGAATTCAACCAAATGAGGTAGGTGGGTAGACTAGAAAGCAATATGGCGGACGGAAAACATCTAGGCAAATTTATAGAAATCTGTGATATCCTGTCTTTAAATAAGTCTGTAAAAAGCCTTAAAACAATCATTGAAGCTGGCAGCTAATTTATTCAAGCCTAAGCTTGAAATAGTCATAAATAAAAGATATATTGTTTTAATCATATGTCTGTTTATAAATTACGTCACAAGGGGTAAACCTCAAGCGTTCAGTTGATTGCTAACTAGAGTATATTTATTACGTCCTCAGTACGAGTTAACTCGAGTAGTGTTTGTGTTTTTGGGTTTAACGTCCCACCAACAGTATTTCAGTTATTTGGAGACGATGTAAATATAGATCATGATGTCATTTCTAACTATAGATCATGATGCCATTTCTAAATATAGATGCTAGAAAACCAATATGGCCGCCGCACATGCGCAAATAATCTGATGACGTCACTCCTGCGCATGCGCAGTCTTGGCCCCAAACCGCTGACCATACTACTTAGGGGAAAAAAAAGAAAAATCTTCTTCTCAGAAACCATCAGGCCTGGAGCTTAAATATTTAGTGTGTAGCATTGTCTAATGGATCTCTACCAAGTTTGTTCAAATCATAGTCCTGGGCTCGAAATTGGCCCCATTCCAGGGGTCACTTGATTTTACATAGGTTTATATAGGAAAATAAACTAGGAAAATCTCAAAAACCACAAGGCCTGGAGTTTAGATATTTGGTGTGTAACATTGTCTAGTAGATTTCTTCTAAGTTTGTACAAATCATCGCCCTGGGGTCAAAATTGGCCCCGCCCCAGGGGTCCCTTGATTTGACATAGGCTTAAATAGGAAAATCTAGAAAAAATCTTTATCTCAGAAAACACAAGGCCTGGAGTTTAGATATTTGTGTATTATTGTCTTATGGACATCTACCAGATTTGTTCAAATCATGACCCTGGGATCAAAATTAGCCCCGCCCTTGGGGTCACTTGATTTTACATAGACTTATATGGGAAAAAAACTTGAAAAATCTTCTTCTCAGAAACCACAAGGCCTGAAGTTTATATATTTATTGTGTATTATAGCCTTATGGACATCTATCTAGTTTGTTTCAATCATGGCCATGGAATCAAAATTGGCCCCGCCCCAGGGGTCTCTTGATTTTACATTGACTTACATAGGAAAGATTTTTAAAAGATATCCTTGTCAGAAACCACAAGAACATGGGTTTAGATATTTGGTATGTAACATGGCCTTGTGGACCTGAACCAAGTTTTCAGCTCATGGCTCTTTGGGTCACCTTATTTTTTACAGTTTCTGTTTTCAATTAAGATTATTTTGCTGTTTTATAAAACTTAAGGCAATGAAGGCAATATTAATCAGGTGAGCGATTCAGGGCCATCACGGTCCTCTTGTTTATTATTCAGGCTTAATTTTTGTCCGGAGCATATTTCAAAAAGTATTTGAGGTACCAACTCGATACTTCATAGGTGGCTAGATCTCATTGAGGAGAAGTGAATTGCACAAGAATGATAACTCTACCTTTCTTTTATTTTTTTAGATTTTATACGCCGCCGGAGGCGGTCGTATATTGGCGTCATCTTCTCCGTCTGTCCGTCCGTCCGTCCGTACGTACGTCCGTACGTCCATATCTTGTGAACGCAACTCCTCCTACATTTCTGAATGAATCTTTTCAAAACTTGGTCAATGTCATTACTATAATGGGTAGCTGTGCATGAAGTGGCGATTTTCCGGTCCATTTATTTTTACAAGATTTGTGTCCCTTGAAACTAAGTCTCTGTAGCTGATTGATATTGCAGCCTTGTGAACGCAACTCCTCCTACATTTCTGAATGAATCTTTTCAAAACTTGGTCAATGTCATTACTATAATGGGTAGATGTGCATGAAGTGGCGATTTTCCGGTCCATTGATTTTTACAAGATTTGTGTCCCTTGAAACTTAGTCTCTGTAGCTGATTGATATTGCAGCCTTGTGAACGCAACTCCTCCTACATTTCTGAATGAATCTTTTCAAAACTTGGTCAATGTCATTACTATAATGGGTAGATGTGCATGAAGTGGCGATTTTCCGGTCCATTGATTTTTACAAGATTTGTGTCCCTTGAAACTTAGTCTCTGTAGCTGATTGATATTGCAGCCTTGTGAACGCAACTCCTCCTACATTTCTGAATGAATCTTTTCAAAACTTGGTCAATGTCATTACTATAATGGGTAGATGTGCATGAAGTGGCGATTTTCCGGTCCATTGATTTTTACAAGATTTGTGTCCCTTGAAACTTAGTCTCTGTAGCTGATTGATATTGCAGCCTTGTGAACGCAACTCCTCCTACATTTCTGAATGAATCTTTTTAAAACTTGGTCAATGTCATTACTATAATGGGTAGATGTGCATGAAGTGGCAATTTTCGGTCCATTGATTTTAACAAGATTTGTGTCCCTTGAAACTTAGTCTCTGTAGCTGATTGATATTGCAGCCTTGTGAACGCAACTCCTCCTACATTTCTGAATGAATCTTTTCAAAACTTGGTTAATGTCATTACTTTAATTGGTAGATGTGCATGAAGTGGCAATTTTCCGGTTCATTAATTTTTGCAAGATTTTGACCCTTGAAACTTAGTCTCTTTAGCTGATTGATATTTCAGCTTTGTGAATGCAATTTCTTGTATGTTTCTGAGCTAATCTTATCAAAACTTGGGCAAAGTCATTACTATACTGGGTAGATATGCACAAAGCAGGGATTTTGATGTTCATCAATATTTGCAATAGTTATGCCTTTCTAAACATGGTCTCTTGAAAATACAACTCAAGTTTCTAAACAGGTTCAAGTGCATAATGCAGGGATTTTCTGGTACAGTGATTTTTGCAAGAGTTACGTGGAGAAAGAAAAAAGGATTCATATTGATACTGCTATTTGACCTACTGTCATATTGGAAGCATTTTTAGGGTTCTATCTCTGTTCAGCTAAATTAATTGGTCTTACAGACTTCATTATGAGCTTATGCTTACAGAAATGTTAAAAGCAATAATTAAAAGACCCCTCTTGGTCTTTATATTTTGTGGCGGCGTATATTGTGGCATCACTGGCACTCTTGTTGCCCTTTGTTATTTTTCAGGCTAATTTTTGTCACAGTGACCTTAACATTTTACCTGTAGACCTCAAAATAGGGAAATAAGTAGGTCTTCACATGGGTTTCATATCTATAAGCACTTCAAACGTCAGTCTTTATTACCAAACATTTTCTTTTAAAAATGAATTATTCTCATATTCTTTTTCCGTATCGGCCTCCACTGGACGCTCCGGAATGGATCTCAGTAGAGATTACCATTTTAATGTGACTTGATTAGCGACTAAGAAAATATATTTTTGTTTGATATGTAAAATATCATTTGCTTACTTTGATAATGTTTTTTTATTCTACATTGAACACGACAGTACAGTTTTCTCATTTTTAGGGCCAGAAATAAAACGTATATAAAGTTATAATAGTATATAATTTTTATAATTCCTCATGTTAACGCTCAGCAAATAAGGACAGTTCCAAGTCTGGTAGACCCAGTGTCGGGATATAATACCTGGGTGTGTTACAATGCCACTTGCCTACGGCAGTGAGGCAGTAGGTACCCAGACAGTCCCCAAGTGACTAAAATATTGTCGATAGGATTTCTATCCCAAACAAACAGAACACTCTTTTTTCCCGATATTGATGGACTGATTATCTTGAATGTCTGTATCCAAAGGTTGATTATTATCTATCATTCTTTTGTTTCAGGGAACATACAGCTGGTCACCCTGTGAAAGATATCTATTCAATGAACAATGTGTAGAAAAGTGTCCCACAGAAACAGTTATTGTAAATAAAACTTGTCAGTGCCCGCCAAATATGCCGCTCATTAAAGGCAACGGATCGGAATCAGTATGCGTCAGCACGTGCGGAAAGGGTTATGTTGTCGATAAATCAAAATGCATTAAAGTCACCGATTGCACAAAATCGATAATTGATAGAGGGAAATGTCTTGATGCCTGTCCTCCTGATTACATTTATTTCACTTCTATATTTGAAGTACATGAAAGCCATGAGAGTGTATCTGATGGTTCCACTACCACTTTTCTCTACCGTCATTCCACCGGAGAAGAAGAAAATGCGACATGTAAGACTCTGGGAGGAATTCTGGCGGAACACTCTGTCTATATCTGTTTTATGTTCCTGTACTGTTTGGCGTTTGGTTTATTCATGTCAACGAAGGAATTCACGTGTATTGATTTGGTGAGGGGAAAAGTAAGTAAGACATGTCTTGAAATAATGCATATTCTTTCCCCCATCCATTTTTTCTGATGTTTTTTCTTTCTGTTTCATTTTTTTCTCTTTACATGAGATGCCGGGCAGATCAGCATGGCGAGTATTTAATATGTTTATATTTTTGTCCAAATAAGATCATTTTAAAACTAAAAAAAAAGTAAGAAATAATTTTGATGTGCGGGCGGCATCCAGTGATGTCCGCTCTCTAATTCGGACAAACGTGAACAGATCTTTTTCAAACTCGGTCACAATATATATGGGCTCATATCTCGGCCAAGTTCAGAAACTGGCTAGATTGTCCCAAACATTCCGGAGTAACGCCCCTTGAATTGATGAAAAATTGATGAATTAACAGTTTCCGTTCTCCTACTCTAACAAACATGAACCGATCTTTACCAAACTGAAACACAATGTGTATGGGCACAATATCTCAGCCATGTTCGATAACCAGCCAGAATTACCAGACTATCCAGAGTTATGGCCCTTTAATTGACAAAAATGCTTATTGAATAATGTCGCTCTCTTCCTCTTACAAACATAAACCAATCCTGTCCATACTTGGTCACAATATGAATGGGCACACTTATATAGCACAACCGGGCAAAAATATCTTGAACACTCCAGAGTTTTAGCCCTTCGATTGATGAAATATTGCAAAATAAAAAGTTTCTTCTCTCTAACACTTGACACGTGAACCGATCTTTACCAAACGTTGTCACAATGTGTAGTGGCACAATATTTCAATAGAGTTTGAAAAAATGGCAGGACGGACGTATATTGCAATAACCAGAACTCTTGTTGTTTTTTTTATATTGTGAACTTTTGATTCCAACCACACTCTTATAAAATAAAGATATCATAAACATGAATTCAGTCAGTACAGTGCTACATAGTGTTTCAAGGTTCCATATTCCAATTATCGTTTTTTCGTGTTTGTTTGTTTTGTTGTTGTTGTTGTTTTTTTTTGGGGGGGGGGGGTTGTTGTTGTTGTTTTTAACCTTGATTTTCTTAGAAACGACCGAATTTATTATTCTATCGAGAGAATATGGGTATATTTCAATGCTATGAAAGACCATGATGTAAGTTTTAAAAGTTGGGGACGGAAAAATGAAAACTATGTTACCCTAAGTGCATTAAACTGCTTATTGTGTCACCTTCTGTAAGCAGAGGTGACACATAGTGATCACTCTTACGTCTGTCTGTCCGTCATACCTTTTTGTTCCAATGAACACTCCTGTATCTCGATGATTATTGATACGGGAATTATAGAACAAATGGTCATTTTGTTGTGAACGGACAATTTAGGCGAAGAGGAAAAGGTTACTTAAAGAAAATCGCAGTCGAAAAGAACTCCATGAATGTCGCTTAAATATCAGTTACCACTTCTACAGAGAAGATAAAAAATTAAAGATGTAAAAAAGGATTTCTTCACTGGCACTAAAAACGCATACCCCCGTCCTTTCTTTTTCTCCTGCATTACATAATTTATATTGGAAAATGGTAAGGAACGGAATCCGACATTGCTTGATTACGGAGGTCAAAACTTTGTACAAAGTTATGACCATTGACTTCTGTGCACGGTCCCATCGGTGTGATATAAAACTAACATATTCTACAAAGAATCATTATCAAGCCCTTCAACTTCTAGTTCATATCACTGATTTAATAGCTATGAAAATCAAAGCACGAAAGTCATATTTCTCTATATATAATACAAGGGATACTACTCGCGATTGACCAAGATATACCCTCGTTGAAAAAATGCCAATATCTCCGTCATTTATGATGGTATATTCGAATGCATTGCACATATCGGAAGCATATACATTTATGTAACAGAAAATCACAACAGTTGAACTGTTTCAGCCATGCAAACGCAATTATCAAGCAACGAAAACTAACCTCAATTTCCAGAATCTCGACACGCGTTCGTACAGCCAGTCTCCCAGTGTAAACAGTTGTTGATGCGAAAGGGCGAGTTAACCGATGCAATAATTACGTTAAACAAATGATTTGCTCACATTAACATGCATAATATTTTCTCGGGCGCAAGAAAGACAGTAGATATCGCCACTTCAACGGATTGTCTACTTTCACTTTTGCATTTAGCAATTCTTTGAATTAAGGCTCTTGAACTGTAATGGTGACCTTCCAAAATCCTAAAAATGATATTATTTCCTGAATCTGTACTATAAAACACATTGTATGGTGAATTTTTATTTAAATTTACCGTTTATAACTAAAGTTATTGACATTTTTATGTATTTTCCCTTAATGTTCATAAATGGTCGAAATAATACAAGGGTAAAAAATAAAAAAGTACTTTTTTTAAAAAATTTTTCCTTTAAAAAAATATCTCAAGTATGGATTAAGTTTAAGACATGAAACAACTTTTAAAATTTTCTGCAATAATAACTCTACATAATATGAGATTCAATAGAAGTTTTACCGTTCCAAAATAAAATAATAGCAAGTTATTTAAGGTGACTATAATGAAACTCCAAGCGAAAAATGACGTCAAAATAGTCAATATTAATTAAATAGTAAATCTTTAAATAAAAAAATCATCTATATATGATACAAAAATGAGTTTTAAACTTCAAAAACACAAATATATCACAGAATACATGGTTAACCTTGTTCTTTTGAACAATATATGAATGCAACGGAGCTGAACATTCAGTATATACATGTAATATCATAAACTCTGCCTGCAGGTCCAATGGTCCAAGATGTGTCTGTTAATAACATACATGAATATCACATTTACTACAAATGGTGTAAAGGGCCATGTGAAGGCTTTCTTAAGTCTCCATATTTTTCATCTCAGTTTAATTTGTATTTATTATTAACTTCCTTTAAAAGGTACATTTGTGTCTGCTCCAGAGTTTTTTGTTGTTGTTTTTTTGCATTACTCTCATTATTTTGTTACTTTGACATTTCCATTCATACCTACATCAACTGTTTATAAAGTGTTGCTTACAGATAGCACATGTCCTTCTGTTGATAGTTTGTTAACCATTACTGATTTTAATCAGTTTTTACTGAAGGAAACCTCTGGTTATAAATATGGGGATTACCCAACTACGTATCGGAAAACCCCACCAAATGATAGGAAATTACTAAAAATAGAATAAACCGATAATTAACGATTACAGATCATTCGGCAAACACGGACATTTCCGAGTGTCGGTGTTTGCCGAAGTTCATTACAGTTCCAGAGCCTTAAGTGAATCAGAAGAAAGAGATGTTATGATTGGCTGTTTCTAGCCTCTACAACCAATCGAATTCATAGTTACGTGATTTACAAAATGACGCATGATAAAGAGAAGATCGCTTACGAACGAAATTGGCGATATCTACAGAATTCCTCGCGACCGAAGAGACATTATGCATTCCAATATGAATAATTAATTTGTTTAGTGGTATTATTGCATCGGTTCACCTCGTCCTCTCCCAGAAATGACTATTTACACTGGGAGACCGGCTGTACGAACGCGTGTCGAGATTTTAAAAATTGAAGTTAGATTCTCAAAGCGGGTTTCGTATCTTGATAAATGCGTTTGCATGGGTGAAACAGTTTTTTTTTTTTTTTTTTTTTTTTTGTTACATAAATGTATATGCTTGCGATAGGCGCAAAGAATTTTGAATATACCATCATGAATGACGGAGATATTGGCATTTTTAACGAGGGTATGAATCTTGGTCAATCGGGAGTAGTATCCCTTGTATTATATATAGTGATTCTTGCCAGACCCCTTTGATAAAAATTGTAAACTTGATTTTACAAAAAAAAGGGGGATAATTCATTGCGTCTCGCGATATATATATAGAGAGAGAGAGAGTATGACTGTTATCTCCGACTCCCAACTGATGCCGCGTTTTTCGAGTGAATGGTGTGATTACAAGGATATGACTTATGTAAGTCGAACACTAAATGTCATAAAAATGGCTGTTATTCATTTTTGTCATTTTTTTGCTGTTTTATCTTGGTTTAACCATCAATATCTCGGCGGCCAGTGAAAATAAATAATACACGCAGCGGGTAATATTGGACATGTAAAATAAGATCTGTAGAACACATCTGTTTCTTAGTGCCTCGCTTGTGTTAACTTCACTTTTATAAGCCCTTAGAATGGCAGGACATATTGTGGATTTACCTGCGTCGGCTGGGCGGATGTACGATTCGCGTCCGCTCAGATTGTCCGCTTTTTAACTTTAACAAACATGAGCCGATCTTTTCCAAACTTAGTCACAATGTGTGTGTGCAAATTATTTTGGCGAAGTTCGATACCCATCAAGAATATCCCGGACACGCCAGAGTTACGGTCCTTGAAATGGTGAAACATTAAAAAATTAATAGTGTCCACTCCCTAGTAACACTGGAAAACATGATCCGATCTTTACCAAACTTTGTCACAATGTGTACTGGCACAGTATCTCGACCGTGTTCGTAACCAGTAATTAATAAGTGCCAGGTGCCTTTGAATTTACAAAACTGCAGGACGGACGCATTTTGCGATAGCCAGCTCTCTTGTTTCAATTGCAGTGATAATATATCTCCGTAACTATTGGTATTTTGGTCAGGATTAATAGCCTAATTCATAGCTTGTCTTATGCTGTGCACATTCTAAAGATCTGGCCAAGCAATACAAAGTAATATGGAAGGAACTTTGCAAATGGTCCTGCATATTGTTTGTTCCCACCGTTGAAATAGGCTTATGAAATCTAAATGTCTTGTTTATGCACAATTCTATTTCCATTTTTAACCAGGAAAATATGTGTGGAAGAATAGACACTGTGTACATATACACATGTATTCTTCTTGTATTTAAAAGAACCTATGAACAGTTCTTCACCTTGTGAGACACCGACTTTGATGGAATGATAGACTTCTGATGAGTAGGGGAAAAAATTCAAGCCAACATTGCTTCAGAAAGAATGTGTTTGCTGACTAGTAACAGATTTAAAACTGCTTAAGGCTTTAAGCTGTGTAGCAGGAAGTTCCATCATGTGTTTTGACAAATGAAGTCAAGTATTGTTAAGTGTTTGTAGTGGACATGATTGCTTTATTTCCTGTCGTCGTTCTTTGTTGCTTAAGTTCAAAGCCCTTCTTCTGTTCTGTTCCGGTGGAGGCATTATGTGTGGCTTTTAACGTCCTCCTACTGGCCTTCTCTTTTCTACACTGATTCACGTTAATGTCGGCTGGTTTCCTCATTCGGAACATCCCGCCTCTTTCATCTACCGGATTTTGCCGAGTAGATACGATTGTATTTTCCGTTGAGTATTACTTACATTTATATTTTGTTTTTAAATATATATTTATAATAGTTGTTCATTTTTCTTAATAATTAAATGGCAATCAATTATGCTTTGTTAATGTACATGATATTTCTTGTCTCCCAAAGATAGCATCACTTTTCATCCAAAAGCATAAAAAACCGATGGTGTTTTTTTTTCTGTTGCAGATAGCTGGGGTATTGTCTTCCAGACAACATGAATCTCGAGAAAATGATAATCAAAACAATCGAAAACGAACAGTCGAACGTACAGGAGAGGATGGGCCTGGTGGCGTCATTGATGATGAACAGTTGCTAAGCGACCATTCACCAATATCTGACAAGGACGAGGAGCATCTGATTAGCCATGTTGTCTGATTTTTACATCGAATTTATCATGATTTTTTCATGATTATTCGCAGGCAATGCAGTCTTTAGAAAAATGCTACAATAATTTATAAATGGAATTAAAAGCTGGTATACTATAATTTACCATGTAACAAAATGACTTTAGGCATTGTAGATACCTTCAAATTTATTGGAATAAGACTATTTGAAACGAGAAATACAGATGTAGTATCGTTCACAAAAATCTCAGACCGCTTAAAATCTTAACATGTTATTTTCACCAGCTTGATTTTAGCACGCAGAATTATTTAAGTTAAAGTGATTTTTTTTTTGACAGTTTTGTTGGATCTGTTACTAATCATGGTACTGAGGTTTTTGACTTATCATAAATATAAAATTATCAAACAAATGCTTTGTAAATTTATGGGAAAATCATTAACTTTAATGATGAATCTTGGAGATTTTACTCTTTCTTAAAATACCTGATTAATATTTTTATTAAACGTTGATAGTAACTCTTTCATTAAATTTGTAAATCATTTATTACATTATGACGTAAATACATTAAGACTGGGATGAAATGTTTGTTTCGGTTGATTTGCCCAAATTAAATGATTTAATGATGGGGTATTAAAATCAAAATAAATCCATTATTTTTTCGAATTATAATCATATCTGAGTAAACTTATTGCATTAAAAAATATTTGAAGGTTATATGAAGGGGGAGGCGTATTCTATATGTCGAAATAGGATATTGAAACATTTGTCTTTTTTATGAATTCAACAATAGATATTATTTCCTGTATTGTTGATATCTTGTGACACACAGGGATCTCTTTTCCGTCGTCTGTCTATCCGTCCGTCATACGTGTTCCAAAGAACACTCTTGTTATTATTTATCGACTGTGCAATTTTCAAGTACATCAGGTTTATCGGTATCTATGTTTATCGATAAGCTGTTTTGCCAAAGATTTGTGTAGCATGCGTTTGTTTTCCTATTAAATACATTACTATCATTTTAAATGATACAATTTAACCTTTCGAAGTATCTTCGATCTCTACACTTTATTTCAATATTATGTTTTATTAATTTGATATGCGAACTTTTCACATCCACTTTTGTTTCGAGTTAATGACTAACATTCTTATATATTTAGTTACCATGTGACATTATTTGCTTAAGCAGTTGTTTCCGGTTTCGTTTAATCCTCTGCAGGGCGAAAACCTATTGTTCTTCTTCTGTTGATTTGTTGTTGTTTTTTTTATTTTTATTATTTTTCATTCCACCCATTTTTGTGTCGAGCTAGCGTCCAGATGGAAAAAAGCACAGCTATGAAATTTTGGGATGGAGTCATACTTATCTGAACATGTCCTAATTGGTCAAAACTTTTCACTTTTGTTTCTGATTTACCACCAGGGGCGCAATGCATGTAATCATGTTTTATAAGCATATCTCAAAAATTTGAACCTGATTTAATGCGGTTTTTCAAATGTTCCTTGTTGACAGCCCAAAAAATATGAGGAAATCTCATCAATCGAGTACGGAAAAAATTGTTCTAGGAAGGTGAATGTTCGAACCTTAGAAAAAAAGTGAAATATGAGGGTAGGTCTACGAAAAACCTTCCCATTTTTTAGAGATCAGATAGAAGAATTCTGTTTGCTGCTATACGATTTGCAAGACATATACGCACAAAATATATGGGGTGGCGAATTTGGAAATGCGTGGTTTGTCCTCTAGAAAGTACAAATTTCGAAACTAAATTTTAAAAAACATGTTTTTGGTCGCTCCTGACTTTATTATCTGTTTATTCTTCATGATATTTTCACACGTAATGTATTTTCAGTTTAAAGGGCCTCACAATAAAAAAATTACAAAAATTTGAAAGGTCAAGGTCATATTACTATTATTTTTTTTATTCGGCCACAAATAGCTCCAAACTAAAAATATTTAATGAGAGTATATGAACAAAAGTTTAGTTCTTAAGGAGATCTTTCCAGTGATGTTTAGTTTTGGAAGATCGGACTTGATTTGGTCATTATACGCAGTCCAAAGTTTGATCCTTTTTTGGAATAATTGTAAATCAGGTTTATGCTTCATCTAACACAAGAATAAAGTTGACTTGTGCGATAGTATATTTATCTGAATATTTGCTGCTTTGCTAGTAAAAACAGTAAAATTTTAATCAATTTCTATCTCATTTTGCCGCTAGGGGCTTTTCTTGAAATCATCTTTGCTTAATTCAAAAAGTTGAGCCTGACACTGTGTTAATTGAATTATGTTCCTTGTTGATAGCCTTATAAATATGAAGTTTTGTAAGCTGAACTTTACTAGTAACGGAAGGTTGAAAGTCGAATTCGTAAAAAACTGCAATGGTAGGTCTAAAAAACCTATCCATTTGTTAGATATCAGATAAAATTCTGTTTGCTGCAATATTTGCAAGACAATACCACAAAATATTGGTGCGAATTTAGAAATGCATGGTGTTGTCTCTAGAAAAGGTCAAACTTCACTAAATTTTAGAAAATTAAATTTCAAAATGTTTTTTCGCTCTGTTTTATTTTCTTTCATGTCTTCATGAAATTTTCACAAGTTATGTATGGTTATGTTTGAAAGGGTCAAGGTCATATTACGATCATTGTGTTTTATTCGGCCCCAAAGTGCTCCAAATCTAAAAATTTTCATTGAGAGATGAACAAAAGTTTTAGTTCTAAATAGTTCTTTCGTATAATGTTTAGTTTTTGAAGATCGGACATGATCTTTTCATTTTACGGCAATCCAAAGTTTGATCCTTTTTTGAAATAATTGTTATTCAGTTTTTATGCTTAAAATTGTGATATATAAGAAAAAGAATGTTCGATTAGTGCGACTTATATACTTGTTTGAACTATTTGCTGCATTTCTAGGTACCTAATTGTAAAATTTTTATCATTTTTTTTCTCATTTTGCCGCTAGGGGGCGCTTAGCTTGAAATCATTCTTTTGCCTATAATTCAAAACATTAAAGTCTAATTGAAATGCGGTTTTCAGCATTTTGTTCCTTGTTTACAGCACCACAGAATGTGATGTGATGTGATGATAGGGTATAGGAAAATATTTGCGCTAGAAGAGTTTGAATGTTCTAACATTGCAAAAAAAAAAACTGTGCAAATGAGAGTAGGTCTTCAAAAACCTTTTCGTTCTGTTTCATATTGAAAATTGTGGCTGAGTTGAAATAAAGTGTTCAAGTTGATTAGGTTAAAAGCGAAAACCGAGATACCGCTTGCGGTTCTAGTGTTACTTTATTTTCTTATATTTAACACGTTACATATAAATTATTGGCCGAATTACATCACTCCGCGTCCCGTGCGTGTATTCTATACATGTACATGTATGGCATGCACATATTTTTGGATTAAATGTATTTGATGCAAGTAACTTTGATTGAAAAGATTATTTATATGATGTTGAAAATGTTTGAGAAAAACACAAATTACATTGTTATTTTCAGCTATCATTTGAAACTATTTTCTTGGTGTAAGATTACAAACAGTAATTTGTTCATATTCAATTCGTTCATGCTTTGCTTTTTAGCTCACCTGAGCACAACGTGCTCATGGTGAGCTATTGGGATCACTCTGCGTCCATTGTCGTGCGTCGTCAACAATTTACTTTAAACGATATCTCCTCTGAAACCGCTTGACAGAATTTGATTAAACCTGGCAGGGATGATCCTTGGGTGAACCTTCACAAAATTTGCTAAAGTAAACTTGATCCATGCAAAACTCTGGTTGCCATGGCAACGGAAAGAAAATAAATGTGAAAACTTCAAAAATTATCTCATTCAAAACTACTGACCAGATTTCAAAATGTTTTAGTACAGATTTTCCTTGGGTAACTCTCTATCAAGATTGCTAAAACTATTCCGATCCGGAAAAAAATGGCCGCCGGGGGCGGGGCTTATTTGCCTTATATGTATATAGTGAAAACTTTAAATGACATCTCCTTAAACTTGGCAGGGATCATCCTTGTGTGAATCTTCACAAAAGTTGCTAAAATAAACTGGATCCATGTGGAACTCTGTTTGCAATGGCAATGGAAAGAAATGAATTATGAAAACCTTAAAAATCATCTCCTTCAAAACTACTGGCCAGATTTCAAAATATTTCAGTACAGATTTTCCTAGGGTATCCCTATACTCAGGTGAGCGATTCAGGGCCTCTATGACCCTCTTGTTGGTTGTTATTATCGCGGTTTACTGAGTCTAGGTCATATGATAATAAGAATCTGACATGATTTGTCATTTCATAACAAATTTTACTAAACTCGTTCATGAATATGTTATCACGTTCGCCAGAGGCTCGCTTAATAACATTTTCATGAACTCGTTTAATAAAATTTGATATGAAATAACAATGCATGTCAGATCATATATACATGTATATGGAAAAATATCAAAATACGCATAGATCGGATCTATTGCAGGCTAAAAAGATTATTTCTACCAAAACAACATTTATAACATCATGGAGTATTCTATGGTGTCTAATCATTGTTTCAATATTTTCAAGAAAATTGGATATTTGGAAATTGTTTCCATTTTTGTTTATAAATGAATAATTTTGCGTTTGAGCTGAAGTTAACCTTGAACATTCACGCTTCCGTCTACAGAAGTAGTTGGCGCAGCAACTCAACAGTTGTGAAAATATACTTCTATTACTTATAATGACTTTGATTTTGAATTAGTAATTCAATGTTTCTTTTTATCGTATCGGTTTTTCATATATATTAGAATGTGCAATTTTATTATCGTGCATTTTCAACTGTACTGACATTGGTTTTAATTGCATGCTTGATCGAAAATGAAATAAATATAGTTACTAGCATAATTAAGGATAATGCTGTAAGTGTTGTAATCATAATGAGTCTCAGAGTTCCATTGCTACTTCTGCACGTGTTCACTTTACATGATACACGAAATAACCCGTCTCTACAAACTGTTCGATAATTTGAAATTACCCGCCATATTTTTTTTTCTGATTTACATATATGGAGTATCTGAAACACACATTTAACCATGGTTGTTCTGTTCTGTTCATTACATGTTCAGTTGCATGTATCGTATAATTATTTATGTGTTTGAAAGGAGGAGATTTGTATATATAGATATTTGTTGTTGTTGTTGTTGTTGTTGTTGTTGTTGTTGTTGTTGTTGTTGTTGTTGTTGTTGTTGTTGTTGTTGTTGTTGTTGTTGTTGTTGTTGTTGTTGTTGTTGTTTATCGTCGCTGCGATAGTATTTCAATCATATAGCGACGTCCAGCTAATTACAGGTGGAGGAAAACCCCGAGTACACAGAGATACCCAGGTAGAACCACCGACCTACCGCAAGCCGGCTGGAAGGCTTCATCACATGAAAAATCCGAAGTCCCTACCGGGATTCGAACCCACAGCGGTGAGGAGATATTCGTATTGGGTAATGTATCAGTAATGTCCTGTATACTGGCCGTCAATTTAAGTTTCTATCACAGTGTACATACCCGATATCCGTGCTACAACATCTAAGATATATTGAACCGCGATAGAATTATGAAACGTCGGAAACGATTATGTGAGAATGTTTACGTTTTCTTTGAAATACAAAGTAATAAAAATATAAATAATTTATTCAAATAAATTTTTCAGTGACCATAAATCCAAACGCTGTACTTTTTAATGTTCTGTGTATAACAGTTTTCTATCTAGGACTTCATAAATAGTTAACTTAATATAAATTGCAATTTAATATATAATTCTTAAAAACATAAAACATAACTGTTTTATTTAAACCGTTGTGATTTTTTAATATACGATTCATATATGTGTGTATGATAAATTTTGTACTTGTATATTTACACGTCTTGGCCATATGTAGAATTATGCTCTTGTAAATGGCCAACGGCTGAATGCTGATTTTGCCATTAAAATTGATTGATTGATTGATTGATTGATTGATTTACAATATATGTTTTTTTGTGTGTTTTTTTTTTTTTTTTTTTTCAATTTTCATTTTCAGCTTTTCAAACGTATTTGTTGAGTAGTATGTTGATATGACATATTTGCGTGTTTTTCATATACTGTGTTAGATGCATTTTTTTCAGTTCTCTCAATATAGCTCTCCAGTGATGTTATGTACGAATGTATACTGAGTTATATTTTGTTTCTACACGAAGAAATGTACTTGAAATTAATCATTCATGTTAGCATCCTGTACACGTTTTTCAAATTGACTCTTTGTGCGCGCAGCATTCCTAATTATTAAAGCTAATGCACATCAATATTGAATAAGTTTCTCTTACATGTTCGTTAAACTTCGAAAATGCCTGAATTAGATCTACATAGTAGATAATGCTACATATATGCCATTTTCACAACAAACATATACAGTTGTATATCCTAACACACCTTTCAAAGTATATACGATTCAGCACACCCGTACATTTTTTTCTCGAATTTTGTAAATATCGGCATGTTTTGTAAATATTAAGTGTTAATAGAAAAATGAATAAATGAATAAAAACTAAAATATTGCGTCTTTGTTCAATGGTTTTATGCCTATTGCATATAAGGGAGACAATACATGTCAACTTAAAACGTCAGTTTATAAAGTACTCTCCCTCTTCCTTTTGTTTACAAGTCGTACATTAAATTTGTTTAAAATGTAAATTTTTATAATAAAATTTTACAAATATGTCATTTTCTGAAGTGTTCACATATTTTTTTAAAGAAACGCTGAACTGGATGTTAATTAAATTCTAATACGTCAATTTTACAAATAATTATCTAATTTATGATCTGGGTGAAATTACATCAACAATGTCACGTGGTCTCGGGCTCAAATTTGAGTGTCATACTTGTGGGTATAGTTTGAGTATGAAAATCACACTAGCTTGTTTCTCTGATAAAATTACCAAAATGTTTCATTTTTTTAAAACAAATAATTTTATTTTAAGTAAACTTATGTGCTTTGGTATTTCGTAAAATAGAAATGTTAGAATGTGTTTCTACCTCATTTACGCACGAGTATTACTTAACACTAAGATATGTTGGTGGAGTACAAGCCAAGTTAATAAAATAAAAATGTTTGCATATCTTGGATATTTATATTTGGTTAAACAAAGATATTTATAAATAGTAGCTGTATAGGGAAAAAATAATGTAATGTCTGGTTTATTCTTGAAGAAAATCGCTGTGGTTACGTGTTAATTGAACACCAAAAGGTGATCGATTTATTTAAAAAGAGAAAGAGAGAGAAGAAGAAGAAAAAAAAAAGTTCCACAGAAAACATAAAAATACAGTAGTAGTATATAAATCCAACAAAACTTATTAAAAATTATACCATATTCTGGCATAAGTACCAACATGATGACCCGTATGTAGCGCATCTTGATGTTCTACACCAGTTACACGCTTTGGTGTTATGCGCTAATTACGCATTTCGACATTTAACACTTATGCTGTCGTCACAAATCACTAAATGCCGCCGGCCGACGTTGTAAATGCCAGTTTTCACTAAATATCGGCCGGTGGCAGGACTGCGGCAGTTACGATCGGCCGGCGGCAGTCGGCATTTTAGACGTTGCCAGCAAGCAGCTGAGATTTTAAGAAAAAGTTAAATTTCTGGCGACGTCGTGGCGATTTTTTCTATTTTTGCAAATCGGCAGGTGGCAGGGCGGGCGCATTTTTGTTCGCGCGGTGGCAGGCAAGTGGCAGGCGGGGCGCAGGGCGATTTTTCCTCCGCGATCGAGACCTCAAGAGTCTGCAAAAATCGGCCGGTGACTGCTAGAAACTAACTGCCACTCTCCAGCACCCGGCCTGCCACCGCTCTGCCACCGCTCTGCCACCGCCCGATTTAAATATATCGGCCGGTGGCAGCGCGGAGGCTGGGAGGCGGCAGTCAATGTCGGTAGGTGGCAGGACTGCGATCTGCCGATTTCAGACTACCAGACATTAGTTTATAATGAATTGACTATTACCATACATAACAGTTCCCATGGCGTTCTTAATTGCACCAGATCGACTAAGAGACTTAAGAATAGCGGAGTTAAGATGGCGGCTTCGAAGAAATGAACGAAGACAGCAGTTTGTTCTTGCTGTTCTTCTGCATGAAGAAGAACAGCATGCCCAACAGCAGCGACGAAGACGGACGGTTTGGGTGCGGTCATGGTTGCAGCGAAGAGTGTTTATCGGCCAGTATGACACCCTTATGATTTATATATCAACCGAAAATCGGCCTGCCACCGTCAGATTATCGGGCGGGCGCAGAGCGGTGGCAGCTAGATCGCTCAATCGCCGGCCGGCGGCAGTTGTAAATGGGCTGTCCCCCGCCAGGTCGCAGGGCGGTGGCAGTTTAATTCTAGCTGCCGCCGCTCTGCCACCTAACTGCCACTTGCCGGATATTTTGGGGTGTCACGTTTCCCGCGAGCCTTTGAAACCAACTGCCGCCGACAGGCGGCATTTTGTTGGCAGTTATATGTGACTGCTCTCAGCGATGTGTAAAAAAATCGACCGGAGGCAGCCAACATCACGACTCTGCCGATGTCTAAAATCGGCCGGCGGAATTTAGCAATTGTGACGCTAGCATTAGTAACGCACTTCGGTGTTAAACACTTAACCCTTTCCCTCATAGAGGACACATGAAAAGACCTATGCGAACAGCATAAAACCAGATCAGCCTGCGAGTAACTCGCAGGCTGATCAGGTTTTATGCTGTTCGCTGCTCCTCAGTGGTCTGGAAATGAGGACTATATAATTAAATTTGGTATGGTTTAACTGTGGTTTTCTGCAGATCAGGCTTTATGTGGTACCTATTGAGTGCGTCAAAATGAGTCTATATGAGGGAAAGGGTTAAGTGGGGTGCCTACATAGCCGTGTTACGGAACTCCTAAAGTGACATGTGCAATGATGTTGTTTCAAGATTGTTGTTTCGTTTTATCGAAATATATCTCATTCGTGTTATCGAAATAATTTTTAATAATGTCATATGTCACTCTATTAGAAGTTCAAGTAAGAAGAGACTTGTAAATGCAAATGTGTGTGAGAGGGGGTTCGCGATAAAAACAATAGATACCAGCTGGTATGTTGGAAATGAGAATACAATTATATGCCTGTTTATGAAAATAAGAACAAATTTGCGACCGATATATTAAAACAACAAGGCACGTGGTTATTGTATATTAAAATACACATATTGTGTTGTTGTTTTTATTAAGCTTTGATGTTATTCCTTGACATCATAAAAACGTTCCTATCACTCCTCAATGTATTTAAAAAGATCTCCAGAAAAGTTAATCTCATAAAGCATGAAAAATAATTGTTTTATCATTTCAGAAAAAGTTTCTCAATGGAATTCCCATGAACATGCGTAAATAAATTTGAAGCTCAGTGGTATCCCAACAGAGGTTTGTTTACAAAGGGCAATAACTCTCTCTCTCTCTCTCTCTCTTCTCCCGATATTTCGCTGAAATATTGTCCCTGTAAACATTATATCCGAATTTCATAATATGTTTATGTTCCTTTGAGTTAGAGATACGACATGGGCACTCGGACATAGCTGCGGACTAACCATACAACGTAGGACAAAGGGACCCCTATGTGTGCCTTCCATACTACTAAATTTGGTAATTAAGTTATAGTTCAATTTAATGCCACCATACTCACCGCAACATGTTAAGCAATTAGTTGAAACATGATTTACCCTTTACTTCATACAGACTCATTTTGACACATTGACAAACAGAGCAGACCCAGATCAGACAGCTCCTATAGACCCAGATCAGACAGCTCCTATAGACTCAGCTCAGACAGCTCCTATAGACAGATCAGACAGCTACTATAGACCCAGATCAGACAGCTACTATAGACCCAGATCAGACAGCTCCTATAGACCCAGATCAGACAGCTCCTATAGACCCAGATCAGACAGCTCCTATAGACCCAGATCAGACAGCTACTATAGACCCAGATCAGACAGCTACTATAGGAGCACGGTCTCCTCTGTTTACTCATAAAATATTGTAGCTCAGTTTCTAAACAGTCTGTGTGGCAAAGAAAAATACATTATTTCATATAGATCTACCATTAAAAGTTCGAACAATTAATATGCCTCAAGTTATAAATTTATTCATGAATATTCATGTGTAAAAGGTTAATTACTCCGTCTGTTATGACACAATATATACTACTCAAAATTTGCTAAGGATCACTTATTGTTCATTGCATATCAAAACACTTGAATTATTTAATTTAATGATTGGAAAGGCAACTTGTAATGATTATTATTATTGCCTCAAATAATCAAATAAATCAGCTAAGAAGTATCACTCAAAATGGTGATCGTCAAAAGAAAATCTATCAAATACACAAGTAAATGGGATTTCACTAAATGATCCTTAGCAAATTTTGAGTAGTATATGTTTGTATGTTTAAAATATCCATGTATATAATTTGTGTATGGGCTGATGGCCTTATCATAATAAAAACATTGACTCTGTTTAACAGAACCGATCAGAACTTTTTTACCCTACAAGTACAATGATGTACAATATGGGGAAATGTTAAAAATACATGTACAATGCAATACGGTTGTTCCGACTGGGGAGAACATGTGCATCAGTGTTTACACTTTAGGATAGAAACTATAAATTGATTTTAAAAAATGGGTAAAGGACAGATAAGCAGATATGTATATGAAAAGATGGGAGATAGAAGGGTAAATGGTCAGATGTGTACATATATAGTGTGTACAATGTTTTTAATGTTTGATATCAACTAGAATCAGGGTCTCTTTAATACGGTATATATAGAGACCCTGCTAGAATGCATACACTGATATATGAAAAGATCGTTATATGCTAAATATAATTTTGTTAAGTTTTCAAATTTCTCCAAACCAAACACACACACACACACACACACACACACAGGTCCTGGTGGCCATGTGGTTAAAGCGTCCGCCTCGTAACCCGGGTAACCAAGAGTTCGTGACTTTGTATACAAACCCCTCTTAATTGCTGTTCTAGGGCTGGTTGGCTCGGAGTCTTGGTCATAAGACTAGGTATGATGTTAGAGTTATATGCCATTGATCCACGGCGTCATAGCACAGTGAGGCTGCACTACATCTTTTTATAGAGTAATTCCCCACATGACCTAGTCCTGAATAAAATGTGTATTAGATAAGCATGAAATTATGCCTAACAACAAATAAGTTACGTTCACTAATATTATGAACTGGGCGTTGTGAGTTTCCTTGCAAAATGAACAAATAAAAAAATGTTGACTGGACGAATATAAAAGTTGATTAGCATAATCAGTTGAAAAATAACAAAAAAAAATGTGTTTCTTGTCGTAATGAAAAAAATGAATAAAAAAAAAACGTGTTCAGGTAGAAGTCGAGTGTTTGGTGTGTATGCCTATTGAATCGTGATCATGTTTATATGTGCAAATAAAACTTCAATATTTTATTATTTAATTGAATTTCAAAATTCATGGAATGCGTCGTACTCTCTCTCTCTCCCTTGGAAACTAAACGGTCAAATTTACCGTGAGTCGTTCGGCACACATATTTTAAATGATTTTCCAAGGCACACAATTGTTGAGAGCAGTTAATTGAACATTATTATTATTTTTGTAGATCTAATTAGTTATTTAAAAATCCACTGATATTAGTCCCTGATATTGATTAAAAGATGCAACACATTACCACAATCCCATTGGATGGGCTTGAATGGGCGTGTCCGGGGCAAGTTCATTAGTTGACTTTTCGCCTATATTCACATGGAAAGAGCATTTTTTATTAATTGTCTTCATTTTTTTATTAATCAATTAATTAATCAATTAATTAATTTTATTTTATTTAATTATTTTAGCACGTGCAGAGATATACATGTTAGTGGCACGTGCTTGAAGTTTAAAGACATATAAGACTATACAGAACAATGTGTTGGACAGCGAAAGAGATGGTTATCTAGCTACAAATAAATGCATGGTACTAAAATAAATATAAATGCTCCAAGTATTTCCCGTGTATGCCGAAAACGCTCGTGCTACATTCCAGACAGTGCTATTCTGAAGTGCGCAATAACTAGTTGCGCATAATATGCAAATCGCCCGTGACAACAAATACGTCATCACGTGGCCTCAAAATAGATATTTCATGTACGAAGTGCTTATGTTTTGATTACCTCACTCGTACACACTGGAATTTAACATGTTTGTGTTGTGTAAATAACAATTGAGTTATCATCAGTTATGAAGGATTTTGTAAGATAACCAGCCTTTGGAAGCTGATTGGTAACTAAAAGGTGTATGTAGACCTAATCACGTAAAGCAAGTGCGCTGAGCTAAATCCAAAATGGACGCAACAGTCAGTGTTGTCGACATAGACCCCAACTTCGAGCCGCAGACACGGGCCAGATCGAACACCTGGCCTTGTCGCCCAGTTGAGGACCTAGTAGAAGGGCAGCAGGTCTCACCAGCATCCGACGATCCGGGAGTCACCGATCATACTAAGGATGTATTGGGAATTAAGCAGAAAACTTCCTCGCGTAGAAATGCATGGGGAAATCTGTCGTATGCTGACCTAATTACGAAAGCGATTCAGAGCTCACCTGAGCAAAGACTAACGTTATCACAAATCTATGACTGGATGGTACAAAATGTTCCGTACTTTAAAGATAAAGGGGACAACACAAGTTCTGCTGGCTGGAAGGTTGGTAACCCTCAAGCAATTTACATTTTTTGTTATATTAAAGTAGAGCACAACTCTACATAATCCTTAATTGACTCTAATTGACAGTATCACTGTATGTTTACATAATTTGTATTATATCGGCGAAGAATATATAGATTTGATCATGCTTTAAATGTTAGTCAGTGCAAGTGTTAATAAGGTACATACTTTTCCATATACTAGTGTATAATTGAGGGAATGACGAGAAGATTGTAAACTGTACATAACACTCAACTAACTGGCAACAGACACAGTATTTAATATTGCATATAGATTTGTCTATTTTGCATCAGGTATATCTGTGCAGTTCAGTTCTGGATAAAATTAACATTGCACCCTTCTTTCCCTCTCTGTCTCTCATTACTTGTGCAAAGAAATATGAACTTTTGTTTAATACACAACTGTGTCAAAATTACTTTGAGCAGTGCAACATAACATGTTTAAAAGGATATAAAAACTGAACAACTTCTGATTGTATTTTGGCAGTAACATGTTAAACTGAGAATCATGTAATATTTTTTAACACTTTTTGTAATGATTACTTACCAATGCTTTCTTTAATTTATTGTTTCAAGTGTAACCAAGCAAAATCCTCCAGCCCCTAGCTGGAATCGAACTCTGAACCCTTTGTATGCAAATTGAACACTATACCACATGTCCACTAAAGCTAGCTCCATGGCAAGATATTTCAAGTGCCATTTTATACCTCTACTACATTGTCATACACCCCTCCTTTCAAGAATCTCAGATTCCTTGAGTATGAAGGTCAGACTTCCTAATGGTGCCATCCCTACTACATCTGCCAGTTATTTATGTTTGGTGCCAAATGTAACCAGGTAAAATCCTACAGTCCTGAGCTGGAATCAAACTCGGAACCCTCTATATGCAAATTAGTCACTCTACCACGTCGCCACAAAGGCTAGATCCATGGCAAAATAGTACAAGTGCCATTTTATCTCTCTTCTAGACTAGATTGCTTTGAAAGAAAAAAATTGTCAGTTAAATGTAATTATACATATATAGTAAAACAAGAACTATCAAAATTTGGAAAATAAATCAAGGTCTCTCCATCTGAAATGGACTGGTCCATGTAATTGCTCATCTCGTGAGCTTTTTCACATGCACGTTATTGAACAAGCCTCACTTTTGTGTAAATTTCAGTGAAAATAAATTTGTTGTGTGTTCCACGTATTTATTATGGATCTTTGAGTGTTTTTTAATATATATTATTTTTAATATTGAGAAATTACACAATACTCAGTCAGAAAGTTGCACTCTGTCAGATTAAGAATAGAACAATACAAGATGTAAGCAAGCCAGTATTGATATATTTCTGTTGACTTTCAAAAATGTGAATTGCAGAGACCTTAGGACATACCTTTAAGGCTTTACATCTAGATGACTTTTCATGAATACTTGTTTCAGACAATGAACATCATTATTATAATATCAATTGGTAGTAAGTATCATACTTTTAGCAATTTTGTGAGCCAGATTGTCTGACAGACCCTTGAAAATTGCCAAATGTTAGAAATATTTCTGGGCAAACAGTTTTCTTTCTGGGTTCTTATTTCGGTGAAATTTACCAATTCACAAACACCATAAGACTTGCTCTATGACACTGATGACATACTGCTGTGAATTCTAGGTTGTTGGGTGTTGAAATGCTTTAGAATATGTCTGTCATTTGAAATTTCTAATTGTATTTTTTGTAAGAAATGTAGTGTATACAGATGCATTATACATTAAGGATGTTGCAGGTATACCAGATCTGTAACAAAACTGAGTAAAGTCATATGTGATATTTTGGTTAAGTACAAAACTTAAAGTTGTCTTATTTCTCCTCCCATATAATAATACATTTGGGACCTCAATACATATACATGACTTAACCTGGGCACAATTAAAGGACATATAATCATACTAAGCTAAAGACTCAAACTTCTGAAAACTGGCGTAAATTATGTCAAGATATATAAAATATTTCATGACGTATCTTTGAATCAAATATGATAATGACTATTGACTGAAATAATAACAACCCATTATTCCAATTAAATAAATTGTATTGAAGATTAAAACACACTTTCCCAGTTGATAAGAGACTCAGACAAAGCTGTTTTATTTTTATTTCTCTGAATTCTACTATTGTAAGCATTTATATAAATTACAAAATATAATCTAGGGATGTGTACAGTTAATAACCTATTTATTTAAGAGATCATCCAATCAGAGACCTCCAGCATAGAGTATGCTGATCTAAACACTATCTCTGATCTGAGGGTATTTTGAAATGGCAGATAGCAATACTCCCACTGAAGATCACCATACTCACTAGAGTACATTCATGTTTACAAACAGTCCCCCCCCTTTTTTTTCTCTCTGTGCTTTACTACCTTTCTCCATACTACAGTACACAGGCACGTCACACCCACTCATATGTTGTAAAGTGTAGAGAGGCCACATGCTGCATGATATAGTAGAAGGTTACCAGGTGCATTTAAGTTGAAAAAAATCCTGTTTTGAACTGAAAGTAGAGAAAAAAGTGCACTTGGTTGACTTTGTCCACTTATGATTCCCCATTAAAGGTGTTTACTTGGCAGGTAACCTAACTTATAGATGACAGTTACTTGAACCATATAGTGTGAATCTGCTGTATGTAGGGGCTTTCATGACTCATTGAAAGCCCTATGTCCTGGAGCATGTTTGGGATTGGTTCATAAAATTGGGTCAAAAAAACAAGTCACCTAAGTACGTACAAAGCATACTATGTCATGCTGATATCAGAAATAGAAAAGTAAGGAAATAATGTAATGGTCTCAGGCCCATGAGTGTAGATCAAGATCTTATCTAATGGTAGGCTGTTGTCTAATTAGTAAGCAATATCATGATGTATAGCATTCCAATACAGTGACTGGTTTACAGAGGTTATTATTATATGTATATGTATTGTACATAAGTGTTTAACTGGTTTTAATGGTACATTCATTTACTTCCGATAATGGGAGGTCCAGAATATTACTCAGTACTTGTGCTAGTGCCTAGATTTGATTTGTCCAAATCGCACGAGAGGATTTTTTATCTGCCTTAATTGAGTGTCTCTCTGATTTTCTAAAATTTAGTAGTTGGTATAGCTCAGCAGCTTACTTGTAATACTGGGAATTGTATTTAAGATAATACTCAATGACTTAAAAATCAGGCGGAGTGACATTTCCTTAATTACTCAATTATTTTTACAGATATTCAATTAGTGATACTCAATTATCCAATTAAGCTTGGTAATCTTGTCCTCTGATTCACATGAGATATCAAAGTTAGTGATACTGAAAGTCAATTTTTCAAACATTTATCTAGATTTTCTCAATTGTTTTTATCTTTTTTCACAGAAAAATTATTACTCTTGCTTCCATTATTCAATATGTATTTATTAATATAAAGTACCCAGAAGCTCACCTACAAAACCAAAGTGTAAAATATATGAATAAATGTACTTCCACACTGCCAATCAGATCAACCTGATCAAGTCATATTATCCAATTTCCTAAACCATGCTCAGCCAAATACTTAATTGGGCTTTGGGTTTGCTTCTCAACTATATACAACTACTAACAATTTTAACCCAATCTCAATTTAATCATTCCAACCCATACAGGATCTCAACCTGATCATTCCAACCCCTACAGGATCTCAACCTGATCATTCCAACCCATACTGTGTATTAACCCAGTCATTTTGACCCCTTCAGGATTTTAACTTGATCATTCCAACCCCGTAGTACAGTAACAGTTTATTAAGTTGATCTGGTATGAATGGGAAAAATATTTAAATTATGCAGACCAAACTGATCCATTCAACAGATACCCAATCAGTTCCAGATTGCTCCCTCAGCGTTTGAATTTTTTCTCCCTGCTCAAAAATAGCTCCGTTTCTGGTCTCCCGACTGACCCTCGTTTTTAAGATCAACCCTAAAGTTTTTTTTACCTCTCCGCCTTTATAAAACAAAACATTTCCCTTTTTTACTATTTGTTTCATGTAAAAAAAAAAAAAAAAAAATCCCGACCTACTGACCCTCTTTTTTATTTGCTGGAGACCAGAAACAGAACTCTTTTTTTTTTTGGACTTAGCTAAAAATTTTCCAGTAGGCAGCCATAGTGATACTACCTGGACCAGTCTAACCAATTTAACCAGCTGACCAGTCCCTGATTACATGATGTAGTTTTGTACTCTTTATATTTAATATTGCATAGTTCTAGGTTCTCATGATCACTTTAATACTTCTAATATAAAGTGCTTAGATTCCAGTGTTTGGAAAATGAAATCAGATTTTCTAAGCAAATCCAGATCCTATAAAATGTTAAACATAATGAAGTACCAGGTACTCAAAATTTCAGAAAACCCTTATTATCAACATTCTGATGAGATTGCTGTTGCAACCATGCACTTTTGATGAAAGTCTGATATGAGAATCTGGACAAAAAGTGCCTAAGGACAATGTTAAAGAAATAAAGGCAAGAAAACATGTTTATGAGTTAGTGATATATGCTTATGACTTTTTGGTAAACCACAGCAGTGTTTGTCTGAAGTTGATGAAAGTCATAATTTATTCAGCTCACCAAATTTTATGTGTTTGTACACCACTCCACTGTATTGGACATCCTATTAAGAATTTTCAAACAGTTTAAGATAAGCATTGTTTTGTACAGAGGGAAGCCAGTGCCATATATCTTTGGCAGTAATAAATTAGTTGCAAAAATAAGTGTGGTAGTCAACTGTAGGTGTGTGACCACATGCTGCTCAGTATTAATCATTAGACATAAATGGGTTCCTCTGTGTCATTATAAAGTTTCAGTGGCAGCTCGAGTAACTGTTATAACCCCAAAACCACACCAGAGCTATCAAAGGAATGACATACACAACAGTTGGTAGGTCATTACGCTGCAGTTATTAGGAGACAAGGAGTAAAACCTGATCAGAATGAATATTGCTAATCAGTCTGGTATGGATTTACATTGCAAGGAGTGAAGAACGAAACTAGGCTAGGCGCATATACACATATAAGCACTTAGCCTAGGTTTGTTATCACCCTTCGTTAAATGAAATGGTATTATTTACTATATTTTCAGGGTTCTCGCTAACTCCATAATTGGAGGAAAAGGACTCAAGTTTTCAGAATTTGAGTGAAAACCCTGACTATTGTGTATGATATAATGCATTGTACTCATTAGGAGCTGCTCAGGAAAACACTAGACTTTTTTTCTGATATATTTGAGTCCTCAGGGCTCCAGATATAAACTTGTGTATTTAAAAGAGTTTCTGTGAGTCATTTAATGGTATATTGCATTGTTATAGGTTAAAATGTAAAGAAAGATGTGCACAGCTGTTTACAAGGGGGTCAGTAATGGTCATAATCCTTTCGACCATTGGATCAAGGGATCAGTTATAGTAAATCGGACATGAACTTTGGGGCGGCCATTTTTTCCCTCTGGCTATTGTGTTGTCTAACAATAGATGGGGATTACGTTAATTGAAGCTTTCTCATGTGTGAGATCAAAGAACTGGACTATTTCAAGGGATCTGAAGAGAAATGAATAGGTTCTGCTATATTGATTGAAAGATATGTAAATAGTCCAAACGGTCACTCACATTGCTTGTGTAATGGTTTAGATTTTGCAGTCAGTTTTTAATAACCAGTCATTGACTTCTAAAAGGTGAGCCACTCACTGTAATTTGTGCCAAATACCGGGAGTTTAAAGAATTTCAATCAAAACCAGTTCCAACAGTCAAATATCAAGGAATTTCTTGTTTATATTATCTGCCCCCAGTACCCCCACATATAATGCCACCCATATCTACATCCAACTTGAATAGTGTCCTCTTTTCACCTGCTCGGATGTTCTCTACTCTTGTACTAGTGAACTTCAACTGGCACGTTGCAACTAAGGTGGCTTCCACTCTTGGTTTGTGAGAGAAAGCAGGAAATTGCTAGCACAATAATCATTATTGTTTTGGTCATTAAACAGCTTCTGCCTTTTGTGACACAGTGTAAAACAACCATGCTTCTGTTAAAATGCGAAAGTCCATTTTCTTTCTCAGAAAATAGGACAAATTAAGGCCAATTTCTCTTGAACAAAATGCAATCCAAACTCGTGGCTCAGAAAAAAAATACCTGAAGGAAAAAAACAACATTTAATAATTTCATTTTGAAAAAAAGACATTGATGCATGTGATGATGACATTAAAGGTACCTAAATGGATGTTCCACTTGTATCATTTTATGGCTAGCCATGTTTCCAAAGCGATTGTGGGGTTGAAAAAAAGAATTCTGTTAATATGTCATTTAAAACTGAACATGACAAGTTGATGAAGACAGTTCAGTGACTGACTAGCAGCATCAAATTATTTATTGACATGAATTTCCTAATATTGTGACCTGCCAGCAATCAGGGTAATGATGTAGGACAAGGAATCTGAGTATGAGGGAGGGGACCTAACAATAGCTACTGTTGGAGGGGACCTAACAATAGGTAATGGTGGAGGGGACCTAACAATAGCTACTGTGGAGGGGACCTAACAATAGGTAATGGTGGAGGGGACCTAACAATAGCTACTGTTGGAGGGGACTTAACAATAGCTACTGTTGGAGGGGACCTAACAAAAGCTACTGTTGGAGGGGACCTAACAATAGCTACTGTTGGAGGGGACCTAACAATAGCTACTGTTGGAGGGGACCTAACAATAGCTACTGTTGGAGGGGACCTAACAATAGGTAATGGTAGAGGGGACCTAACAATAGGTAATGGGGGAGGGGACCTAACAATAGGTAATGGTGGAATGGACCTAATAATACGTAATGAGGGAGGGAACCTAGCAATAGGTAATATGGTTGGGGACCTAACAATAGGTACTGGTGGAGGGGACCTAATAATATGTAATGGGGGAGGGAACCTAACAATAGGTAATGGTGGAGGGGACCTAACAATAGGTAATGGTGGAGGGGACCTAACAATAGGTAATGAGGAAGGAACTTAAAAATAGGTAATGAGGGAGGGGACCTAACAATAGTATGGAGGGGACCTTACAATAGGTAATGAGGGAGGGGACCTAACAATAGGTAATGAGGGAGGGGACCTAACAATAGCTACTGGTGGAGGGGACCTAACAATAGCTTATGGTGGAGGGGACCAAACAATAGGTAATGGGGGTATTTCATTTTCACTTTTGCAATTACTGTAAAGGTGTAACAGAATTAATCAGAATCATTGCTACATGTTGGTGGAAAACTTTATTGTGTATCACTGACATTGTATAATGCTTTGTATTGACGATGTACATTGTTCAAGTCTGAAAATAAAAGATGTTATGTTCTGTTCCTTACAATAGGTAATGGGGGAGGGGACCTAACAATAGGTAATGAGGGAGGGGACCTAACAATAGCTACTGGTGGAGGGGACCTAACAATAGGTAATGGGGGAGGGGACCTAACAATAGGTAATGGGGGAGGGAACCAAACAATAGCTGATGGTGGAGGGGACCTAACAATAGGTAATGGGGGTATTTCATTTTCACTTTTGCAGTTACTGGAAAGGTGTAACAATTAATCAGAATCATTGTTACATGTTAAAACTCTGGAACTTACTTGACATATTTCAAAGACTCCTAGACTGTGTCTAGTTAGTCGTGTGTGACTTAGTCACTCACAACTATAGTACCTACATTCTGGTGTCCCATTCTCTACATTGAAAACCAAATAACCTCTTCATTTTGCATGAATGACTGACCGATTGAACAGAATTCTACAACACAGGTATGCTCAGTTTTGAGTAAAAAATGAATATTTACAGGCCACAATAATTGTATGTAGCATAAAAGCACAAAAGAACTATTTTCCCTATGATGTTGCATAACTTTCACTTTACCATGCGGAGGAGTAATCTTTCTTTCAATGCAAAGGTGGCTCGTGCCTGAATTTGGATGGTGGATGTGCAGGTTTCGGTTATATAGTGGTGTTACAATGGTCCATATAGAAAGCTTGAATTCTGATACAAATCTGTGTAACTTACACATAATCACATCAAGCTTTCTCAGATACATCAGAGGTACCTCCAGAGGTTATTTGTTGCTCTATAGAAAGGCTGATACCAGTATGTTATCAAGGACTTAGTAAGGAGCCACTTATTTGCATCTATCAATAGAAACTGTGTCATCACTCGGTAGTATAAATCAAAGCACTGATAATGCTAAGAGAACAGTATTGTTGTATTTCTTATGTTTATCATAGTAAATTTAATAAACGGGGGCGCAATGCCTATAACCCCACTTTAATGTTGTGTTAACATGGTCATTGCAAGAAATTAAAGATGAACACACCATTTGTTTCAACAGACTGTTAACAATTTACACTTCGCCACTCTTACCCTCCCTTTTTCTATAGCCTACAATGAACAGTTGTTTATTATATTAACATAAAGTTTGATATTTGGCAAAAACTCAGTTACACCACATATCTGCAGCTCGTCAAACTATCTTCTACTTGAGACACACACAATTTCAGTGCCTTCAGCGCTTTGATTTTGAATTCTGGTCTGGTATACCTTTTCCAGTCTTGGCATAGAGGTACAGTCTACACAGAAAGTACTTAACTGTATATATACACTGATTAAAATTTATTGCTCCAGTAGTTTTCTGGTTGTCCTTATGGTTAATCTACCTGAACTCCCAGTAACCTTTCCTGGCTATATTGTATTACCTGTATACTTAACGTAATGGCTGCCATGTTGAATGGAAATGGTTACATGCCAAACATTGCTCTGTAGGTGGATTTCATGAGTGCCAGTTGTGCAGTGGATTGCATTTTCTTGGCCCTTACTCATCAGTCTGTGGATCTGTACTACTGACGAAATGCATATTTTCAAATTAACGTTGGACAGAATTACTAATACATGGCAGCAAATATACCTACCCAAACATCAGTGAAAATTAGTTTATTGTTCAGTAATTGAGAATAATCTGAATCTGGGTCTAGTAACTGTTGACATTGATTTTGATGAATTAGAGTTTTACATATTTAAAGATCACTGGATGCTTGGTCCAAAGGTTGATGCTACCCAATTCATTTATGACCGTCAATGGATACTTGTAGCTCGATGACCTGTGATAAAAACTAGTCTATGGCATAAAACTTAGATTCTTTTATTTCAGTTAACATTTTGTAAGGGACAATAATTTAAATTCATGCATGATGGTCCACATCCATAAGACTTTAGAAATGCACACAAATGTTGTCATCCTAGATGAATAGAACGAAATGAATGAAACAGAAGTTTGGACTGGTTATACATTAAAGGCATTTAACATCCATATTTTACTGATTTTATCAGATCATTTCAGCCATCAACTAGGAAGTAAATTAAAACTACCTAAAGTGGTATGAAATCTGCTGGATCAACTTTTAAATGACATTGTGCAAATAAACTTTTAAAGGCAATCAGGAACTTAAATTCAAACATTCATTTAATTTACATGTACTCAGAATGTCTGTAGTGAAGAAGTAATGGGCCAGTGATACCGGACATATACTTTTTCTCTGTAAAATCATATAACACTGTTACTCAACTGTTAACAGAGGACACTGTAGCTGTCTTGAGTGCAGTATGGTAAAAAGGATCATGTTCTGTATGTTAACAATTTGGGTCACTGTTTTATATCATAGCATGTAATCTGATATTTGTGGTCTGCTGAAGAAACTCATTTATCTGAATGTGTGAATGAATGATTGCATATGTAGATAAAGTGTCAAACCATTGAGTTATCATAGTTTATATTCAGTTTGAAAGGATCTGAATATACCCAGGTTTTATGATGTTTCGCTGCTCCTCAGTGGTCTGGAAATGAGGATTATGTAATTAAATTTGGTAAGGTTTAACTGTGGTTTTCTGCAGATCAGGATTTATGTGATACCTATTGAGTGCATCAAAATGAGTCTGTATGAGGGAAAGGGTTAAGTTCCAAGCTCATTACTTTTCAAGTTCCAGCAAGTGTTTTATTTTGTTCAGGTTAATGTCTTAGGTTGGAAGGGATGGTCATGGGCAGCAAAATGATCAATCCTGTCCAGTTGTCAGTTTTCATGCCCTGAATTCTACAGTTGTCACATCCCATGTGTCCAATTCTACAGTTGTCAGGTCCCATGTCTCAAATTCTACAGTTGTCAGTTTTCATGTCCTCAATTCTACAGTTGTCACGTCCCATGTCTCCAATTCTACAGTTGTCAGTTCTCATGTCTAGAATTCTACAGTTGTCAGGTCCCATGTCTCCAATTCTACAGTTGTCAGGTCCATGTCTAGAATTCTGCAGTTGTCAGGTCCCATGTCTCCAATTCTACAGTTGTCAGGTCTCATGTCTCGAATTCTGCAGTTGTCAGTTCTCATGTCTAGAATTCTGCAGTTGTTAGGTCTCATGTCTCCAATTCTACAGTTGTCAGGTCCCATGTCTCCAATTCTACAGTTGTCAGTTCTCATGTCTCCAATTCTACAGTTGTCAGGTCCCATGTCTCCAATTCTACAGTTGTCAGGTCCCATGTCTCCAATTCTACAGTTGTCAGTTTACATGACCCGAATTCTACAGTTGTCAGGTCCCATGTCTCCAATTCTACAGTTGTCAGGTCCCATGTCTCCAATTCTACAGTTGTCAGGTCCCATGTCTCCAATTCTACAGTTGTCAGGTCCCATGTCTCTCTACAGTTGTCAGGTCCCATGTCTAGAATTCTTCAGTTGTCAGTTTTCATGCCCTGAATTCTACAGTTGTCAGGTCCCATGTCTCCAATTTTACAGTTGTCAGGTCCCATGTCTCCAATTTTTTTCAGTTTTCCCAACAATTGTCAATTCTCATTTCCTAAATTCTATGATTGTTGGTTCTCATGTTCTTAATTCCATGTCCTGAATTCTACAATTGTCAACCTGAATTTTATGTTTATCAGTTCTCGTGCCTTGAATAATTTTCGGTTGTCATACAGTTCTTACAGACATATGTCCTGACAAAAAAATAAAGCATCAACTGTTATACAGTAATCAAAAGCAATTATAACAGCAAATTTCCCACCATAGAAAACAGTGTTTCAGTTTACACAGGATGAAGCTTAACAGAATATAAAGTTGATAGTGGATATCTGATGAATGAATGAAGTGCCACTTCCAGTATTAAGTTAGCCAATGGTGAAGTGATTGCACATAATGGCCTGCCCTTCCGCTTAGCATATTTCCTGATTTGTGGTTATAATATGAAGGGTTCATTTAGGTTTGCCTCAATCTATAACATTCACACTTACTGGCTCTTGCAATTTAGCAAACTTGAAATCGTGGTCACAGGAAACTAAAATGAACTATATTAACAAATATTATGGGAGTGTTGCAATATATTGGCATTTCTTATTCTTCAGAAAAGGGAAGTTGAAGAATCAGGGGTACAGTGGCTATGAGAAATAGTGTGACATACATTTTTGTACAGGGTCTGTAATGTGAAACTTATACATGTATTCTGTCATGTACATTTATATCACGGTTCTTATTTGGATTCTGAATAGTTGAGTCCTAAAAGTTATTAACATTTTCCAAAAAACATTTAATTTTTTACATGTAAAAAAAAAAATTAAAAAAAATTAGGATTCTGATTATGGTCTCAATAATATATCAAAGCAAAAAAAAAAAAAAAACCTTTTTTTTGTTGTTTTAATGTTGTTTATCAGAATTACTTAAAAAAATCAAATTTTTTCGAGAAAAACATGTTTTAACTCTTGTTGACCAGTCCCAGTTGCAGAGTGGCTTAGAGGGTCGATCTGCCCTGGAATCCCGAGATTGTGGGTTCGATCCCGGCTGTGATACCAAAGCTGTAAAAAAAATGGTACTTAAAAGCATAGTTCCCTTGCTTGGGGCTCAGCATATGTGGTTAGTTCAGGACTGGTTGGCCTGGTGTCAGGATAAGGTGACTCAGGTGTGGTATCATGCCACATGTCTACGGCATGATACTTAAGTGTTGCAGCACTATATCTGTCTTAGATGTATATCGTCTCCAAATGACTGAACTACTGTTGTTGGGTCATAGAAAAACAAACAAACAATTTGATGTGAAATGGTTATATAAACAATGAACAAAAAGGACTAATACAAAGTATCTCAGCAGGCCCTCAAAGCCAACATCGTCATAAAAAAACAATTGGTGGTCAGTAACCAATAAAAGCTTCATCATTTTTATGTTCAAAAGTTGTTTGAACTATATGAAGAAGGTCTCTCAAGTTTCCATGTGACTCCTCAACACCTTGTCTTGAATATAGTGTTTCCCTTAAAAGCATCATAAATGTGCAGTGATGTTAACTGAAGAAGCTATTAAAAGCATCAGATGAAAGAACAATTACCTGTCTAATTAAGTTCTGTACACTTTTTGCACAATTTAGAGATCTACACATTATTACCGGTAGCCACTGACATGTGCCGCACAGAAACTTAAATGCAGACCTTCAATGTGTGTCACACTACATGTCTAATATAGTAACAAACACTTGCAGCCACCACATAAAGATAGTGATTAAAATTAGCGCACAAAAAATCTTTGTTTTGTTGACAGTAAAAGAACTTTCTCTGCTCTGCGAAAGATTACTGTGATTTAACATCTTTGAACTTTGGTATCTTCTCTCTCGCCAAATCAGTCAGGACAAACTGTGTGAAGCTTATTGAACCATGCCTAAATATGGATCCTTAACAAGCGACTGCTATATCTTCCTGTTGTACCCAACTTTCTTGCACAATTACTCTTTGTATGTGTAGCTATATGATGTGCCAATTAATAACAATTTGTGCTGCTGAGAACACTTGCATCATCATACTAACTTCTACAAAGCAGTGCACACCAAGTAT
>CM037779.1:49109692-49159692 GCA_021229015.1 Solen grandis | reverse complement strand
GCTAATAAAGATTTTTCATAAGCTGTCATCATCACTTTTTTTTTTTTCAGTTTAAAAATACCATAGAAAAATATGCTTAAAAGGACACTTGCAGGCTGATCTGAATTTATTATGGTTTTTAAAGTAATTTTCCTGGTGATTTACATGATCTTTAGAATCTTTAAGCATCTTTAGGAGTTATGTATAGCATGCTAATTCATGTACTTTAAAACATTTTTGAATAAATGAAATAGTTTATTAATCACTGAACCCGTATGCTTGTGAAACTTCTTTTAATACCTTTAAGAGAAAAATGACATTATGAAAACATTTTTACCAAATCAAAGACCTTTAAGAAAATAGTAATTTTGGTGATCAGGTTTATTCAATATAATGAATTATTTATTACTTCACAATATTCCATTTGTACACACAGGAACTTAAATTTTTTTAAAAAAAAAAAAATTAAAAAAAAAAAAAAAAGTATGGGCAAATCGGCATACACATGCCAATAGATAACATTAAAACATGTATATAAAAATACTTTAGATGTCTTCTTTACATTAAAGCCAGATAATTATAAAATCAGGTTTCCACACTGGCTAGATGCTTCTACAGACTTCAATGTGTAGTGTATAGGGTACATTATAGCAGAAAACAGTGTCAAACTTTTCTAAAATAAGCAGGCTAACACTACTGTTAGTAACTGAAACAGACTTAGTTTGGACACAAACATATCTTGTGCTATTGATCAAGATACTGGTACTAGTTTGACTGGAGGAGACTTGAACATGGAAACCCTGTGATACCAGGTACCAAACCACCTACTCTTTTTCAAAGCCACATTATCAAATCAAATCCATTTTATTTTGGAACTAGTGCTATGCTTGTTTTAATTTCAACATGCTGAAAAAAAAAATCAAGCTAGACTATTATTGGAAATATTTCCCAAGAAATAACAATTAAGCAATGTTTTTATGGCCTATAAGTCTACCAGATCATTGGTGTGTTCTAATTTATTCATTACTGAAGCTTTTCAAACAATCATTATATTTGAAAGAAACAATCATTATCTTTGAAAAATATTTAAGGATTGGTGCCTGATTATTTCCAAAACAAATGAATGAAACTGAAGATAAAATTCCTGTAATGGTTCTGCTACATTTCGGACCCCATGGCCTTTCACGGAGATAACCAAGGTTTCCTAATGTTTCATTGGGGTACCTTGGTTATCTTTGTAGAGGTTAAGTGGTCCAAGACGTAAAGGAACCATTACAGGGACTTTACCTTATCTAATCATAAAGCTCAACTTATGTTTATTCATGTTCATGTAGAATCTAAAAAAAAATTTTTTCATAGCAGAGTGAAACCTTTCTATCCCAGACATAGGTATGAGGGGTTTCTATAAGCATGACCTCTCCATATGTATACATCCTTCATAACTTGATTCATGATACTTGGCTTGAATTCTTCAATTACACTGCCATGTGATAATTAAAACCATTACACCACTCTTGTTTTTACAATATTTGATGCAGTCAAGATACTGAGAATTTCTGTTCATGATTACAAGGCATGAACTAGCAAGGTTTTACTGTACGTCTAAATTAATGATTTAGTGGAAAAGTTTGTGAAAATGAGAACAGTGATTGAAATCTTTATAATCTAAAAGGTTTGAAAAAAAAATCCATCTTGTAACTAAAATTATATTTCTGGCCAGTCAATGAAAAAGAATGTTATTTTTAAATTCGATAATCTAAACTGAGACAAATTGAATCCTTGTAATAACTATGATATTAGAAGTTTAACCCTTTACCTTATACTGACACATTTTGACACCTTTGCAGGCAGAAGAGACCCAGAACAGAAGGAAGGAACTGTCTGATCAGGGTCCCCTCTGTCTGATTAGGGTCTCCTCTGTTTTCTCTACCATATTGTACCTCAGATTCTACATTCTGCATGGCAAAGAAAAATCCTCTCTTTCATACCATCTTAAGTTCAGTTAATTAATATTCATCATTATATATTTGTATATGAATATTCATGAGGTAAAGGGTTAAGGTCATACAGATGCTTGTAACTGGACAGACCCTTAACAACTGGCTCTTCCTGCTGTCTCCTAGTCTCATTGCTGAAAGTTGCCTACCCTCACATACACGATGAAACAGGGCAGGAGTGCAAAGGTACACTATGAATACTGCATGTGCACATAAACAGTATAAAATGAAATATGCAAATGCTGCAAAATAAATGGGTAAAATAAGACAGCAAACTTATTTTAAAAAAAAAAGCTTATAAAACTCTAAATTATAAGGTAAAACTAAAGAAATCTAAGAGAATCTATAAAGGTGAATGGCAATATAAGACTAGCTACACTAATGAAAGGTCAACCTTAGCATTCTCTATATCCCCTTTCCCCCTTTTTTGAAAATTCATACCATAATAAAGACATGAAAAAAAAAGAAAAAACTTCTTCCTTGCTGCTTTTTTAACTTCTTCCTTGATGCTTTTTTAAGTTTTTAAGCATGAGTTTTCTTTTGTTAAAAAAATAGCAACAACAACAACAGAAGTGTTGAAACACTGCACAAGCTGGCACGCAATTTTAGCACTGAAAGCTAGCCACCACAACTTCCAGGTATCATTTTCATATTACTGGTACGTAATTCAAGATCTAACCATGAACCTATTCTCAATACAAATAGAAGTAACTATGGACAGTTGAATGTACCATAAATTACTGGAAAGAGCTAACATTTACTGAACATTACATGTACTTAACCCTTTCCCTCATAGGGGAAACAATGAAAAGACCTATGCGAACAACATAAAACCAGATCAGCCTGCGAGTAACCTGCAGGCTGATTAGGTTTTATGCTGTTCGCTGCTCCACAGTGGTCTGGAAATGAGGATTTTGTAATTAAATTTGGTAAGGTTTAACTGTGGTTTTCTGCAGATCAGGCTTTATGTGGTACCTATTGAGTGCGTCAAAATGAGTCTATATGAGGGAAAGGGTTAAATGAGGTGTGTACACCATTATGTTAGCACAGAGATAGATGGATGAGAGCTATCAGTCAAGTGACTGAATAATTCTTAAAAGGCATCTCAACCATAAGGCCTTATAACTAGTGGTGAGCTGATTAATCACAAAGTCAACGAATCAGTGACGAGCTACTGGTTGACGTGACGATGACGACGAAAATAATTCGTTGACGAATTATTGACCAAAAAATGGGGTGTTGTTAATATTTCAACGCGCATCTGATTGGGTAATTTCATTAATTTGATAAATTGATACTTGCAAAGTTGCACTTTGCACATCGTTGGCCTCTGGTTGTAACCTCTTATACTTTATCTCAGTTCAATGTTTATACATGTATTTGAATATTTGAGAAATTAACATCTATACCTAATACATATCTATGTAATCTATATAGTACAGAATACTTTATTTTCATGTTGTACAGTAAGAGAGTTTTAATAGGCATTTACTCCAAACATGGTATATTTGGTATTTAATCATGATTAATCAATTAATCAGTGACTTTTGTCTCTGATTAATCGACGAATATTTTTTCGACTGATTCCAATCACTACTTATAACCTATCATTCTATAAAAAGGACCAATTTAACTTTCTTTTCATGAATTCTAGCAGATATAATACTAGCAGACATAAACAAACTTAAATATGTACTGTGTCTATTAGGTGAGAGGAACTGATAAGGTTTGCTTTCAATATTAATTGAGAATCCTTAAAAATAATAAAGCAATTAACCCTTTCCCTCATATAGACTCATTTTAACCCTTTCCCTCATATAGACTCATTTTAACCCTTTCCCTAATTTAGACTCATTTTAACCCTTTCCCTCATATAAACTCATTTTGACGCCCTCAATAGGTACCACATAAAGCCTGATCTGCAGAAAACCACAGTTAAACCATACCAAATTTAATTACAAAATCCTCATTTCAAGACCACTGAGGAGCAGCGAACAGCATAAAACCTGATCACCCTGCGAGTTACTCGTAGGCTGATCTGGTTTTATGCTGTTCGCATAGGTCTTTTCATGGTGTCCTCTATGAGGGAAAGGGTTAAGTAAATGTTACCATCATATTTAATTTACATGAGTAATCTACAATATTGTGTTTTAAAATACAATTATGAGACGATGAACAAGTACTTACTAGTTTTCAGAAATCAGAGTCAGTCAATTAAGACTGAAAGTCCTCTAGTGTGATTAGGTGATACCAAATAGCAGAACTGGGTATCTACCAGAACATAAGGAATGGTACTCAAATCTTACATAATTAATTGAGCCTCCCAAATCTGAATTGAGTTTTGTTATACCCATCTATTTCAAAATAGTTCAGGTATTTGTAGCTATTTAATTGAGACATAATGCAAATGTGAAGCCTACCTGTTTATCTGTAAGACACTATCAAAAGTTAATAATTTATCTTTTTGAAGGTTTTAATCTTATAAATTAAATCTTTTATCTATTGTAAAGATTTAGGGCAAAAGATGAAACAAGTTAATGCTATTAATAGTCTGCATGCAAAAAAATAAATAATAATAATAAAAAAAAAAACCAGAAATAAAATAAAGAGAAACTTTCTGATATTTGCAACCTTCTTAAAAGAGTGAATCCAGTCTGACTTTACTATGAGTATGAATTATATAGGTCTTTTTATTGACAGGGTCTTTATAAAACATATAGAATGCATTGGTGTTGATCAAATTTGGCACTTCCTTATTGGAAAATTTAGCCAGTGATGTTCTATAGTGTAATGATGATGTTTTCATTTTGGTACATCTGACTGAAATAACCAATAAAACAAAGATTAACTGGATGTATTCAGTGCAGCAGTTATTATCAAGTATTTTCCTATATGGATTATTAGCATTGATTAACTGACGAGAGCACAAATGCAAGAGATGCTAGATTCACCTGATTAAGAAAGCATGTAGACACTGATAACACAGCAACTCATTCCAAGGAAATACTGCCCAGAGTCCATATCCAACAAAAATATATGCCGCATGCATCTCCAACACGTGTTATGCAATCAGTGTCTACATCACAACACACAGAGCACTTGTCCAACCTTACAATACACAGCAGCTGTCATCTTAAGTCCTTCATACACACATTTATTTCTCCTAAGTTATTTTATTTCCTAAGTTATTTTATTTCCTAAGACATCTGCTTTATTTTATCATTTGAAGTTTCTTTTTTTTCATATTTCTTCATTACATGTCATTTTATAAACTAAACTTGTTAAACAAGTATGTCATTCTTTAAACTCATTTTTTTATGTCCAATGGAAATATACACAAATTATTTAACAAATAACAAAATGAATGACATTATGAAAGTCTTGATGAGCCAAAATAAAAATATTTCATCTGATGAATTGCTAATATATGTAAATGTACTTGTAGACTTGCCTGATAATGAGGGATGCTTACAATTCAGAATGACAGTATGGGCAAAATGAGGTGAACAGTAGATGCTCTGTGTGTTGATGACTATGAATATCAGTGTACACATGATGGACAGGCATATAGTTTGTTACACAGCATATAGTGTGTTACACATACACCATCGCAGTGTTGGAAGGGACGGTTACAGATGGCCAATCAGATTATTGCCAAACGTAATCATGCAATACCTTGGCCTCTCTCCCGATGCATCCCGTGGATTCCCATAAAAAGCATTGGCGAGTGGCAGCGTACGTAACCCATAAGCTCCAACCGAGTGGTAGATGCTTCCCATGGACGGAGGTGGGTGAAGTGGAGTGATGACGCGACACTGGTTGCCATAACTGCCATCTCTGTATTTGGTCATGTGGGGCTGTGAGTTGTGAGGCTCATAGGGCCCCTGTCCCTCTCTCTGTTGCCCCTGTCTGAACCCCCTGGGCCACTGGAAGATGACTCAGACCGTGAGTCAGTCCCTTGACTCTTGTGATGCTGACCTTGTCTCTTCCCTCCCCAGTGCCGTACTGTAAGAATGGAACCCCTCTCTCTTCCTGGTACTCACATTCACTTCTTGGTCGATCCTTAAGGCTGATATGGTTAGCTACACTACGAATAATGGAATTATTTATTTTGCTATTTTTAATAATGCTGTAATCTGACCTACCAGACTCTGATAATGAACGTGTAAATGATGGTGAAGATTTGCCACTGATGCTTTGGTAACCTGAGTTTGAATCAAACAAATCAACACTGCCCAGTATCTTGTCCCCAGTTGTTGATGACCTTTCTAAAGACTTCTCAAAGTTCTCAAAGAAGTTTCGTTGTGAGAAAAATGATGGCTGGCTACTAGATGATAGTGAATTCCGATGAATGTAAGAATGATTAGAGTTCTGTTGGAACTTTGAGTAGTCCTTCCCTGAGAGGGCCCCATTGCTAAGGCTCCTGATGTGTCCTGAGCTGGAATGACTGTGTGAGGCAGGAGATTTTCTACTTGCTAAATCCAGTGCATCATTAGACATCTGCTGGCTCACATTAAAACTGGATGATGCATGATTATCACTATGAAATTTTGAATAACCAGATGATGATTTATCAAAAATATCTGAGTTCTTATTTAAAAATGCATCAGAGGTACGCTTTGACAAATCAAGAGATTCACTGCCAAACTGTGCAAATTTTCCATATCTTTCAACAGGGTTGACACTCTCTATAGCTGAAAGAGGTTTGCTATAATCTAGGTATGGTAGCCTATCCTTAGCAATGTCTGAGCCATTAAACCTATCTGAGAAATGTCTGTCATCACTAACACCAGTAGGCAGCATGTAGTTGCTGAAATGTGAACTTTGGACCCCACCACTAGAGGCCTCAAATTTTGTCTGAGGATGAAATGCTTGATGTATTTGTGAATCTGGTGAGGATGTACAACCTACAGACATGTTAGTCTCTGCATGTTCAGGCTGTTCACTTTTTCCATCTAAAGTTTTCTTTTGGGAAAGTAATTCAAAAATATTATTTCTACTTGATTCTGCTTTTTTGTAATTATCTTCTCTGCTTACATCACTGTTATTTTTTACACTCATGTCATATGGTAAAAAACCAGAATCCTCATTGTCTCTGACTAGTTCAGCTAAATACTTGTCCCCAGATGTTGACATGTTACTGTTATCTTTATCAGGTTCATCATTATCTTCACTGTTTTCATCATCACTTATATCACTGAATTGTTCGCTGTGTATAACATTGATAGAGCCTGGAGAGTTACCTGCTCCTGGTGGTTTACCTTGTCTGAGTTTCTGTTCAGCATCAAATGTTATGTTGAAGTAACCCTTACCACCTTCCATCTTATCAATCACTGGGGCTCTCATTGGAGAGGAGTTGCCCCTTGGGGAATGAGGAATCCTTGGAGATCTACATGGGGAGAGGAAGGGTGGCATGGATCTGCTATGGTCTCCAGGGGAAACTGCTCTACAAGAGCCAGGCCTATCTGTGTCACTGTTTGAATCACACAAGGAAGATCTACGATTTGGTGTAAGAGTTGGTGGTAAACTTGATTCATCCACTCGCTCTGCTCTAGGAGAAAACTTCTGCACAAAAGGGGGTCCAAGATCTGGAGGGGATGTATACTGCTGTAGTGGATTCTTCTTCAACTCATTCTCTTCTTGGCAGTATGATTTGATGTCCTTCAGTGTCAGAGGAGCAACCTTTGCTACAGCAGTCTTAACAGGACTGTCTCTCACTTCATCAGATTGCACTACAGTACTGATGCCAGATTGAGTTTCAGTATCTCCTGCCTTGGGAGAGTTTTCTTTGGATTTTAGGGTTTCAACACTGGATGCTGGAGTCTCATAAAATTGCTCACCAAGCATTGGACGTTTGATTTGTTTCACAGATTTCATGATGTCAGAAAGGGTAAGAGACTGTTCCTTATAGTCTGGAATCTTTTCATTCCTTGGTTCATTTGTCTCCTCTATTTTTGTCAATTCCTCAGGAGAGAGAGGCTGGGGAGGGGAGTCGCATTCCTTTTCTGACAATGGGGGTGAATAGTATGAAAGTTTGTACATTGTGTCAGAAAAATCACTTTTAAAATCATCTGTTTTACTGTTATACAACTCAAAATCTGGAGGCACTAGAGTTGGCATACTTTTCACAGGGCTTTCCACATCAGAAGCTTTCATTGGTGACTGATTGGAAGAAGATATGTCACTGTCATTATATGACTGCAAGCAAGTCAACTTTTCTAATGTAGCATCATGCAATACTGACAAGGTGGTCATCAGTTTTGAAGGTCTTGTTTTAGGGCGACGTTTTTTTCGCGGTTTTCTTTTTCCACAAAAGGCACGGTCCATTCTGTCATGTATTGTGCCCTTTTTCTTCTTTCTACCGTTGGTAAGATCAGACCTTGTTTTGTCAGTTTTAGCTTTTTTGTTTTCTTGCCAGAAATCACTTTCATCTTCACTGGAGCTAGAAAAACCTTTAAGCCCTGTTGATAAAGTAACAGATGAATTAAAATTTTCAACTTTACAACTACAATCTTCAACAACAACAGAACACAAACATAACTCAATCTCACCTGTTTTCCGAACTGATTTTCTTGGTCCAGGATCACAATTTGCCCCTTCTGGATTTGCATCTTCAGCTGTGTCTTCTGTGGTTTCTGGAAAAATGTTTATATCTGACACCTCCTTATCTTTATCTTCAACTTTTCCCAAAACACATTTTTCTAACACAGGTATGTCATCCTCACAACCATCTGGCTTACTCTTGCTTGTGTCAGAGTCTCTGTCATCACTATTTCTCCTGTCTGTGTCACTATCTCTATCAATATCCATTTCAGAACCTGACTGGCTAGAATGGCTTGCCAAAAACTTCTCAAATTCTGCTGAGAAACCCATAGCAGAACCAGTCTTGTTTGACATATCTCTTTTCCCACATACAGGTGGATCAGAATCTAATTCATTTCTAACATTCATTGCTGCATTTTTATGAAATCCATTCTTATGCACAAGGTGTTCTTCTTTAACAATTTTTTTTACATCTATCACATTTTCCTCATTTTTTATTTTCAGTTTTGGTACTAGCACTTTCATTTCTTTGTAACCTTTAAACTTCCCGATCACTATATAATCCACACCTGGAATACCATCTGAATCAGAATCATAACGATAGGGCTTTCTTTTATTCTTGCATTTCTTTTTTGATTTTGAGGATTTCTTTCTAGATTCCTTATCATAAGATGAGCTCCTTGAACTTCTTGATCCAGAAGAATTACTCAAAGATTTAGTCTTTCTCTTTTTAGCTTCATTTTTACTCCCGGAGCTGTCTGAACTTATCTGCCTTTTGATATTTTTGATGTTGACATTATCACATATTTCATCAGCAGTGTTTTCAAGTGAGATTTTGCATGCTTCAGTGCTGCTAGATCTTGATCTAGCGATCTGCTGTTTTTCTAGAGATGACTTTGACTCGCACAATTCTTTGTCTATCTCTTTCTTATTCATGTAGCAATTAGATTTAGCCATTGCCTCAAAATGTTTCTTAAACTTCCCATAGAAAATACCAGCAGGTTCAACAGGATCTGCCTTGTTATCCACTGTTGTAAGAATGTTTTCTTTACCAGCAATGTCTACTGAAATATCACAGTTGCTTTTCACCTTAGGAAACACAGTGTCCTTCTGAATCACAGTCTCAGCTAACACACTACCATTAACAGTTCTGTCATTTGGTTTATTTATCTGCACATTTTTCTCATCTTGATATTCCTTTCCAACATCTAAGGAATGACTAGCTTCATTACTGAAAATTCCATGGGGCACATTATCCCTGCCCTTACATTCCTTAATTTTACTTTCAGAATCTAAAGTAGGAAACGTTTCTTCAGATGCCCTTTCACTACATTTATTACCACTTGTCTTATCTTCATCAATTTCATCTGAATTTTCAAATAAGTTATTGATTTCAGTCTCAATATCTCCTACCTTGCACATTTTATCTGTTAAGATTTTGTCATCCCCTTTGATATCCGAATCCTCACCCCTTTTATTCTCTACAACAGTTTCAGTCTTACAATTTTTATTTTCACTTGTCTGATCACCTTCTTTGGTATTTGTCTTATCAATATTTACTTCTTCATTAGCAACATTTTCCTCCTCATCATTTTCTGTTGAACTACCATACTCTGATTCTTCCATATCCTTCCCCACAAACAAGTCATCTTGAAACATCTGTGAGTTATTTTGATGGTTGATCTCAAGTTCATATTCCAGGGATTTCAGTTTGGAATCAAGAAAATCCTTGTCTTGACCCTCTATACCATTTCCCATTGAATATGCTGGACTTCTACCAGCAATAGGTGTTCTTGATTTAATCGGGGTCAATACTCCAGTTGATGCTTCATTAAGACTCACATCTTTAAGAATGACATCCTCACTATCCTCATAATCAGGCCCAAGGACAGGATGATTCTGCCTCACCTTGGCCATTCCACCTCTACCAACCTTGCCCTTGCCAAAGTATGAAAACCCTGCTCTGTATTTTTTCAAATGTGGAATGACAGAGATATTTTTATTCTTGAACAGGCTCTTCTGCTTCTTTTCTTTTGGTTCCAAACTTTTCTGTCTTTTGACAATATGATCAGCATCACTTACTTCTTCATGAAATGCACCATTATTGTCACCAGCCTCATTAGGTTCTTGTTTCTTGATAACACTGTGACCTGAAAGAGATTTCATTATCTCAGGTGCCACTATAATTTCACTGCTTGGTGGATTTTCATATTCAAGGAGTTCAGCTATGACTGACCTGGAAGACTCAACTTCAGTTAGTTCTATTCTCCTCAATGGCGGTGGAATAGCTGCAACTTCTTTTCCCTTTTTGAGATCTTCTTTCACTTCATAAATCTTTTTGGAGGATAATTGTTTCAACTTGACAATTTCTCTTCCTATCTTCAGGAGACTGTACTTTCTGGCATCTTTTGGATGCATGCGGACAATTTGGCTGGACGGTGGTACTTCAGTACTTTTGACTCGAAAACTGAGTTTTTTGTATACTGGAGACGGCACATGGAAGCGATATGTGTAGGCTGGTGATGGAGTGTTTGGTGGACGTACCCTATATCTAATCAGCTCATTTAGAGACTGAGAGCAATGCTGCTTTTTGTCGGTCTGTTGACTGTGTACCAAAGTATTAGGATGCCTAATACCTTGTAATGTATTCATCTGAAAACCCTGCGTGTTCTCAGATTGGCTGGCATCCATCTCTTTCATTGGTTGATTGTTAGTGGACTGGTAATCCATACTGAAGAAGTTTTGACTTTGAGCTGCATTATCATCATCTGGGAATAGTTGCGAAGCATCAATAGTAGACATAGTATCTTGTAAATTATTATCACTACTTAAGTAAAACTGGTTATCTTGCATCACAGATTGAGATCCTTGAAAATTTTGGCTTTGCATGTAAAAATCTTTATCATTAAATATTTGCTGATTGGACTGGTAGTTCTGCTGCTGCTGCTGAAAGGGACTAAATGACTGGTAATGCTGGTGAGATTGGATCTGTTGACTGACCTGGTTACTCTGGCTCATAGACTGATCCTGCTGCATAGAGCTATCAAATGTCTTCATGGGGCTTTGTTCAGAGAACAAGTCTGCACTAGACGACTGATTAGACTGGTTCAAGCTGCTGGACTGCCGTGACTCCTGCTGACCAGGGGGAAGAGATGCCATTTCCTGCATACTGTTTCCTTCACCCCCTGTGTTTTGGTCAAAAGGTGTAAATGGTCCCCTGGACAGGACATCCTGGGACTGAATACTGCTTTGGTTTTGACTGACCTGCTCTTGGTTGTATGGACCTTGTGACTGGTGCATAGATACATTGCCTTGTGGTATGCTGATCTGTGACCCTTGTGACTGACTGTACCTTCCCTGGGACTGACCCATACTGCCAGCATGCATAGAAGTCAGGCATTGTGCCTGTGCATTTGAGAGAGCCCCTTGGGTTTGGTTCCCTTGGCTTTGTAACATCTGTTGGAAACTTTGGTCTGATGGAAAATGCTGCCTTAACATGTTGCCTGTACCATAGGAATTCATGTTCTGGTAGGGAGGGTATTGCTGAACATTTGGTGATCGCATGCGCTGAGACGGTGGTCGCCCGGAGTATGCTCTTTGTGACATAACAGACTCACTGTTCTTTCTTGGTCTACCCCGCTTCCTCTTCTCCAATGGAGCTGCCACTGTAGCTGTTGGCATTCCTGGAACGCTCATAGACTTCTTTAATGGTGGTCTCCCTCTCTTTCTAGGTGAAGTTCCAGGAACGTGAACCTTAGATGCACTTTTTGGTGGTGGATACTCTGGCCAGTTTGTGAAGTTATACTCGTTCATACTGCGACTCTGCTGAAGGTGTTGTTGCTGCTGCTGCTGCTGAGTTTTTTGAGGCAATTGCTGCTGTTGAAGCTCTTGCTGTTGAGCTTGAAACAGTGGAGTATCAAGATCATCAAGATCAGCACTGGAGAGCTGTGACAAAAAGGATTGCTGTGAATTGATAGGAATTGGCTTTTCAACAGTATCCCCTTTTGAGAAATTCACACCATACTCTTGGTCCTTTGTAACACTTCCTACAAAGTTCTCCAGGCTGGATAATGATGCCAGGTTACTGTTTCCTTTTGCAACATTACCCAGCATATTCCCAATGTCATCCATTGCTGTATTATTAGGAAATAGAGTCTGGTTTCCACTCAGACTGGTTTTTTGCTGCATACCAGGCTGCTGTGCATCAAAATTGTCATTGAACAGTGATGAGAGACTGTCACTAGCATTGTTATCAACCATGCTCATCTGTGTGGTGTTCCCACCAGTCATTACAGGTAAGCTCCCTTCTGTAGGAGAACCAAGCAGAGAATCTGCAAAAAGATCTTGCTGACTATCATTCAAGTTGCTCTTTGGTGCTTCCTCCTCATTAGTTTTAGTTGACAACAGATTATAGAGTTTTGAGTCAGTTCTAGGCTCATTCAGAATCTTACTACCAGGACTTGATTGATCAAGCCCCTTCATACTATCTTCCCTACTGGTCCTTTGCATGAAAGATACAGGAGAGGTTTGCTGCTTGATTCCTAACTTTTCAGAACTCACTGAAGAAATACTTGAGACAGAATTTCTGCTAATACTGCGCTGCTCTGCTTTTGAAACTGTTGGTGTTGAAGGCTCCAGAAGTAGCTTTTGTAAAGGACTCATCTGGGGATCAGAAACAACACTGCCAGGACTGGTGACAAGAGCTGTTGGCCTGCTAGGTTTACCCTGGCTCCCTTCACTGTTTGGTGTGGCAGGGGGGCTTATCTGTTCATACAGCAACTTCTTTTTGGCGTAATATCTAGAAATTGGACCCATGAACTGTTCCGGTTGTTTAGGAGATATATCTTTCGGTTGATCTCCCGTCACCATATTAAGGAACTCATCACCTCCTTTCTGCTGGAGAGTGCTATCTTTTGTTGAGTGTTCAATTAGAGCATCTCCAAAGCTTGTATCTGGGGATGGTGATAAAATGTTAGGGTAGCTACCTTGTCTAATGGGTGAAAACGCTGTGTCTTGAGCAATGTTTTGAGTGTTGGATTGAGCAAAGTTTGGGGCACTATCAAGAGAACTACTAGTGGTAAGGGTACAGGGTTTCTTGATGTGGTAGACATTTTGTGATGATTGAGGATGGGATGACATGTCTGTCAAGCCTTTCAGGTACAAGTCTTGAGGCCTTGGTGGTGACTGCTGGGAGAGCTGCTTTGAGAGCTCAGGGGCAGGGGTTCGTTGTTGACGCATTACTTGGTGTTTGTCTATGGCCTGATATGTTCCAATGTTTGGAAGACTTGAGTCTGAGATGTTAGGCTGTCCTGTGAAATCTCGCTGAACTGGTCTCTTCAAGACATAGCGACCACTGAGAGATGGCCCGGTACTGTTGAGAGGGTTGGTGTGTGTCAATGAGTTGTTAGATGGTATGTGACTTCCAACAGACATACTGAATGAGTTGCCAACAGATGATGGTGACATGATGCTTTCTCTGGACACCTCACTGGAGTGTCCATGAACTGACTGTGGACTGAGGAGAGGACTAGAATTGTCTAGGCCGAACATGTCTGTTGCACTGGAGTTGGAAGGCAGGGGTAGGTCCAATGAGCGGTCCCCTGCTGATGATGTGTGCATCATGTGACTGCTGGGTTCCGGGCGCCGTATCACATACCCGCCCGGATCTTCAGGTGAATGTAGGAATCCTCCCCCACCCCTGGACTGTTGTATCTGTTGAGTTTCATAGGAAGACATGCTGACTACTGAGCCTGGGCTGTGGTTCTGATGAATTGGCTTCATGGGTGTAGATTGCCGCGGGAACGGTTGCCTGTCCTCAAACATATCTAAATTTTGTGCCATACTTGTGTGACTAGACTGGCGGGGAACTTGGTATGCTGACCGTTGGTTGAATATTGGCCTGCTCTGATTCTGATAATTCATTCCATACCCTGCAGGGGGCCTCACTCCCTGCCCAGGCTGCATCATTTGACCACGTCCGTAGGGTATACTCCCAAGGTTATTATCTGGGTACAGACTGTCTGTGCCAGGATTCATCGGGATGTCAGCTCGCTGGTACCCCTGCCTGCTATACTGACTGACCACTGGAGGGGAAGTCTGCATACTCCCAGGGGAGTGATGCAATCCCTGTTGATTGGGATACATCCTGCCACCCCAGTTAGGGTTCCAATCATCACTGCCTGCGGTAGGAGAAAACTGGGACATGTGACCCATGGGGAGGGGCTCTGGGCCTGCCAGCTGGGGTCTGTAGTTGTTACTGTAGTTGTAGCCCTGCAGGTTACCATGGTGACTGTATGGACCCATCTGGCCAGGGTGTGTGGGTATCCCCTCTCGCTGTGACAGGCTGTAGGCCGGGCCTCTCATCCCTAGCCTCTTATGGATGGCCTGCTTCACATTGGAGGCTGCAAATATTAACACAGAAATGTAACCAAATACTTATGTTTATATTTTCATCAGTTTCGTTATTATAATGATCGGAAACAAGAAAGCCATTGTGGCCTTAGAATGCTTATCAGAGTACTTTAACCCTTTCCCTCATATAGACTCATTTTGGCGCACTCAATAGGTACCACATAAAGCCTGATCTGCAGAAAACCACAGTTAAACCTTACCAGATTTAATTATAAAGTCCTCATTTCCAGACCACTGAGGAGCAGCGAACAGCATAAAACCTGATCAGCCTGCGAGTTACTCGCAGGCTGATCTGGTTTTATATTGTTCGCATAGGTCTTTTCATGGTTTCCTCTATGAGGGAAAGGGTTAAGACTAAATGAAACAATTCAGGTCACTTGATTTCACCTGGTTATCTTCAGTAGCAACCAGATTTAAATTTAAGATACAAAGCATTCTAGAGTTTCTATAAAGTTTATTTACTAGCCGACCATCTGGAGGCCTCATTTTTCAAGGGATTAACTATGCTTATGCTATAACTGTAGAGGATCATGATTCAAACCATTGGTTTCAGAGGAGGAAAATTAAAATCATCTGTATAGATATTAGGAAACCTGCTGATCCCCTGGGTGCTTCAATTTTCAAGGGATCCAATTTATTTTAGTTATAATGGTAGGGGGGCATGAATCAACTACTTATGCCAAATAAATTTAAAGTTATAGAATGTTTTCAAGGGAGAATATTTTTAAGCTTTTTTTTTTAAATTTTGTTGGCTGGCATGGCAACCAGAGTTCTGCTTGTATCAAATTTATTTAAGCAACTTCGGTGGAGGGCCATCCAAGGATCATTCATGCCAAGTTTGATCAATTTTATAGGTAAAAAAATAAACTGCTTTACCCTGAATATGAAAAGTTAAAAGGATGAGACTTACATGAGAGTTATACTTACATGAAGGTTTTTCATCATTTGCGCCATCATACTGTGGGATAATATCATCAGTAGTCTCATCATCACTATCATCATCATCATCATCATCATCATCATCATCATCCTGTTTGAGAGCCTTGGAGTCCAGCTGTGAGTCAACCCAAGTGTCATCCATCCCCTCCATGTCATAGTCTTCACCCACAGGGGCGGCCTCATCACTGTCGGGAGGCAAAATTTATATATCAAAGGTGTTAACCCTTTCCCTCATATAGACTCATTTTGACGCACTCAATAGGTACCTGATCTGCAGAAAGCCAAACTCAATCCTTACCAAATTTAATTGTAAAATCCTTATTACCAGACCACTGAGGAGCAGCGAACAGCATAAAACCTGATCAGCCTGCGAGTTACTCGCAGGCTGATCTGGTTTTATGCTGTTCGCATAGGTCTTTTCATGGTATCAACTATGAGGGAAAGGGTTAAGTAAATTCTATTCAGAAGGCTGAAATGGATTTTGGTAGCATATGCAATTCTGAATCAACTAATTTTCGACCTCTTCAAACAAGAAAGTCATGAGTACTGATCAAACATAGAACCTTGAAGAAGTAACACCAAAATGAATAATAAAGATCAAAGATTGGAGATTCAAATGAGATCTTGCTATCTCTGTCAGTATCAGCTCCCCTCTATATCTGTATGTGACAAGCTTGGTAGTTAAGAAGGTTATTTCACAAAAGACCCACTTTCTCAAGACTCCACCCACCTAGTGTCAGCCCTGCCCCAGATCTGTGACATCTCCATTATCTCTTCCTCCTCCTTTATCTCCATCTCGTTGTCTCGTGGCTGGGACCTCTGGGACAGAACGCTGTCGTGTTCCTCCAGTGCCACCGCCTCCACAGCTGCAGTCTGTGACGCTGGCGGGGACGTGTCATCAGCCAGTGCTGCCAGAATGTCAACCAGTGGTCTGTCCTGACTGTCACTGTAGGTAACCAAAAATTCATTGATCTTTTATATATAACTTCCAATTTGCCATATTGTTAAAATGTAAATATAGCATTCTTATGAATCTGCATGAATGCTTTGTGAAAACATGAAAAAATGAGCTTTGAACTTCTCTTTATCTCACTGTATAATTTGATCTGTATTTAATGCTAATTTTTTACAAATAAGTTAAGATATTACTGACTATTCCAGAATGCCAGCCAAACATTTGGGTATGTCTTCAAAATGTTTACCCACCAACTTCCTAGTAGCAAAGATGTTTGTATGAACATTTATTATATTACTAAAGTGACTATCAATCAGATAAATACTCATAATGCTGGTATCTGTAATACCCAGTCATATGGATTAGCAAGCATACACATAAAGAAGTGCAGTGCATGCCGTGAAATTCTGATACATTTCAACTTTCCACAATATCCTTTCTTTTCAATAAATAGGAAGGAAAAATACTAAAAACAAAATAATTCACCTATCACCTACTATTTAGACAGATATAAAATTTAACTGATGGAAACAATTGCAAACCCTTTATGTTATGAAATAATAGAGTGAAGGATTTTATCAAACATTCATGTCATTGCCTGGGGAAAAAATCACATTTGCATTGTATTCAGAAATTGATCCCCTCAGAAATGTACACCTTTGAATCACCTGCTTTGAAGCATCTGGTTTTGAATTTTTGATTACCTTTTTTAAAATACTATAATTTTCCCTCTATTAATTTTGTGAGTAATTTTACAATGCAAACCCCTGCTATTAAATATTGACCAAGAATATGTTAATGAATCAAAAGTAATTAAATCTAAAATGAATAAGAAACAAGAGGGCCAAGATGGCCCTTGATCGCTCACCTGAGAAAGATGATTGCTTAAGAAATAAAGATGCTAGAGTGTAAAAGTGAAATCTGGCTTTTTTTATGGTGAAAAGGGCATAACTCCTAAATTACTAGTCAATATCAGTTATAATTGAACCCGATTGCGAGATTATGGGCATAAACATTGTCTTAAGTTTAAACAAGAGGGCCAAGATGGCCCTTGGTCGCTCACCTGAGAAAGATGATTGCTTAAGAAATAAAGATGCTTGAGTGTAAAAGTGAAATCTGGCTTTTTTTATGGTGAAATGGGCATAACTCCTAAATTTACAAGTCAATATCAGTTATAATTGAACCCGATTGTGAGATTATGGGCATAAACATTGCCTTAAAGTTTAAAAATGATTGTTAAAAAAATGAAGTTGGTAGAGAATAAACAAAGTGAAATATGGCTTTTTTTTATATTAAAAGGGGCATAACTCCTGACCAAATGTTCCGATATCAGCCATAATCGAACTTGGCCGAGATTTTATGGTCATAAACATTGATATAAAGTTTGAAGATAATTGCTCATGAAATGAAGATGCTAGAGTGCAAACAATGTGAAATCTGGCTTTTTTGAATTTTAAAAGGGGCATAACTCCTGACCTAATGTTCCGATATCAGCCATAATCGAACTTGGCCGAGATTTTATGGTCATAAACATTGATATAAAGTTTGAAGATAATTGCTCATGAAATGAAGATGCTAGAGTGCAAACAATGTGAAATCTGGCTTTTTTTAATTTTAAAAGGGGCATAACTCCTGACCTAATGTTCCGATATCAGCCATAATCGAACTTGGCCGAGATTTTATGGTCATAAACATTGTTTTAAAGTTTGAAGATAATTGCTCATAAAATGAAGATGCTAGAGTGCAAACGAACAAATTGTGGACGACGGACGACGGACGGACGGACGGACGGACGGACGGACGGACGGACAGACGGACGGACGGACGGACGACGGACATTCATCGATCCTAAAAGCTCATCCTGAGCACACGTGCTCAGGTGAGCTAAAAAGATTGTTAAAAAAATGAAGTTGGTAGAGAATAAACAAAGTGAAATCTTGCATTTTTTGTATTAAAAGGGGCATAACTCCTGACCTAAATGGCCCATCTCAGCCACAATTGAACTCAATCGAGACATTATGGTCATTAACAATGTCATAAAGTTTGAAGATGATTGCTCAAAAGATGAAGATGCTAGAGCGTAAACAATGTGAAATATGGCATTTTTTTTAATATTAAAAGGGGCATAACTCCTGACCTAATTGACGGATCTCAGCCATAATCGAACTCAATCGAGACATTATGGTCATAAGCATTACAATAAAGTTTGAAGATGATTGCTCAAAAGATGAAGATGCTAGTGTAAACAAAGTGAAATCTGGCATTTTTTTATATTAAAAGGGGCTTAACTCCTGACCTAATCGACTGATCTCAGCCATAATCAAACTCAATCGAGACATTATGGTCATAAATATTGTCTTAAAGTTTGAAGATGATTGCTTAAGAAATAAAGGTGATAGAGTGTAAACACTAAAAACTGTTGACGCCGCATGACGCACACCGCACAACAGACACTCACGGGATCACAAGTGCTCACCCTGAGCTTTGCTCATACTGATTTTTTTTTTCTTGACTTGACATGACTATTTGACTTTACCTTTGCTTCGACAGTATTTCAGTCATATAGCAATGTCTAGCTAATTTCTTTATTTCTTTTTTTTTTTGAAGGTCTATCTCAATCTGGCAATTAGTATCTGTGGTGAAGTCTGGACAAGAATCTCAATATGTAAGTAATATGATAACAAATGATCGGCCATAACTCTGCAAACAAGAGTGCTCCTTGTAACACATGTGTCACCTGCTGAAGCGTGACAAAGTCTGACAGACAGACGGACAGACAACAGAGAAGTGATCCCAATGTGTCACCTCTACTTACAGCAAGTGACACAAAAATAAGCCTAAAACACAGACAATGTGTACAACTAGGCCTCATACTTCTGTCACCTTTTATCTCAATCTGACAAACAGTCACAATGTGTGTTATACAGGTATGTACAAAACAAGAGGGTCATGATGGCCCTGAAGTGGCTCACCTGAGAAACATTGCCTTGATTGCCTGTACAAGTTACTATATTGTAGAATAGTCATACTGCATACATTTCCATACAGAATTAGAGTAGATCATTTTAATGCCACACATCAAACAGTACCTTTGGGTCAAATTTGAAGGATGTAGCTTGAAAATACAAAAGTAGGTCAAGGACATCCATGGTCAATGATTTGAACTTGGCTGAGAGACTATAAACATGTCATAAAGTTTGAAGAAGATTGACTAAGAAATAAAGGTGCTAGAGTGTACACAAGAAAATGTTGATGGATGGACATTGACAAACCACAATAGCACTTTGTGCTTAGACAAGCTAAGAATAGGGAGCCATCTATACCATTATGCTAATTTGAGCATAAATATGCCCAACTAGGCATAGTACTGATAATGTGTTTGCCCTCCTCCCCCCTGACCTTCACCACAAAAATTAAATGACCCCATCATATACAGATACAAGAGACATTTTTGGAACATTTTGGGGTTATTTATTTAGTCAAGTTCAGGGACAAATTGAACAATATTGTGCAACATGGAAAACCGTTCTGATTACTCTTAACCAACAGGAGGATATGGAGATGAAATCTGGACTAATCAAGGCCGATTACTGGTGGAAAAACTGATAAACATACAGGAGACATCATCATCATCAACTCAAAGACAGAGCTGTAAGATTAACGGGTATCACAAATACAAGACTCACCGTTGTCAAAGTTGACATTTTTCTCACAGAAGCTCTGACTGAAGGACACGACCCTGCTGATGGATGCCATGTCAACCACTGGTTCTTCCTCCTCCTCTTCAAGGTCAAAGGTCACTGTTCCCTGGGAACTTTCAAGGTCATCTGTAATAAATAATAAACATTCAAATTGCATGTAGACTGACCATGTGCTTGTAGTTTTGTCATTAACTTGATAAAATTATGTATGGACAATTATCTTTCCTTTTTTTTATTCTTTTTTTTCAAAAAATTTATTTTAAAGTGCTATTTTGAAAACTTGTAGAAAGTTTGTATATTTGCATTAAAACAGGAAAAGCTTCACCTTATACATATAACAAGAGCTGTCACAGTACAACACGCTCGACTATTCCAAATGCTTGTTTATACCATAAATGATTTCTGAGATAACTTGTTTCCCAATCGACGTAAAATAAATAAGTTTAAACTAAACTATTTCTGAGATATAAGCTAGATAGTAGCTAGCATGCAAAACTCTAACCAAATTTTCTATTACATGCAAAACTTTAACCAAAAAAGTCCATATCAGAAAGTGGCAATAATCTTTTAAAAACCATTGAAATTAAAAAAAAATTAAACAATTCTATGATGATAAAAATTTTTGCTGAATTTTCCAAAATTTAATTTAAAAGGGGCCATAATTTGTCATATATTCCATCAAGAGTAATCTACCTTGATAGTATGATACCTCTGAACATGTTAAAGGCCCATGTCTGGTTACTGAGATATAAGCATGAAAGTACCTTGCATGCAAAACTCTTAACCAAATTTTCTATTGCATTCAAACTTTAATCAAATTTTCTAAGTTAACAAGAGGGCCATGATGGCCCTGAATCGCTCACCTGAGTACCATTGCTTCAACTGATGTCAAGGTTTTTAAACAGACAAGGATTCTGATATAACTTAATCTAAAACATTTTACCCCTGACAATACTACACACCAAATATCTAAGCAATGGGCCATATGGTTTCAGAGAAGACTTGGGCGCAGGGTCATTTATCACCGTAGGGCCAAGACTTTGAAAATCTTTGTAATGAACCATTAGATGCTACTACATACCAAAAATCTTAGCTCTAGGCCTTATTGATTCATAGAAGAAGATTTTTTAAGATTTTCCTATTTAACTCTATGTAAAACAAGTGACCCCTGGTGTGGGGTCATTTATCACCATAGGGCTATGATTTGTACAATCTTGGTAGTGGCCCATAAGATGCTACTACATACCAAAAATCTTAGCTCTAGGCCTTATGCATTCATGGAAGAAGATTTTTTAAGATTTTCCTATATAACTCTATGTAAAACAAGTGACCCCTGGTGCGGGGTCATTTATCACCATAGGGCTATGATTTGTACAATCTTGGTAGTGGCCCATAAGATGTGTACATACCAAAATCAGCTAGGCCTTTGGTTCAGAAGAAGATTTTTTAAGTTTTTCCAAAAACCCCTGGTGCGGGGTCATTTATCACCATAGGGCTATGATTTGTACAATCTTGGTAGTGGCCCATAAGATGATGCTACATACCAAAAATCAAAAGGCTAGGCCTTGTGGTTTCGGAGAAGAAGATTTTTTCAAGTTTTTCCTATATTAGCCTATGTGAAATCAAGTGACCCCTGGGGCGGGGCCAATTTTGACCCCAGGGTCATAATTTGTACAATCCTGGTAGACAGTCATAAGATCATGCTACATACCAACAAGAGGGCCATGATGGCCCTGAATCGCTCACCTGAGTACCATTGCTTCAACTGATGTCAAGGTTTTTTTAACAGACAAGGATTCTGATATAACTTAATCTAAAACATTTTACCCCTGACAATACTACACACCAAATATCTAAGCAATGGGCCATATGGTTTCAGAGAAGACTTGGGCGCAGGGTCATTTATCACCGTAGGGCCAAGACTTTGAAAATCTTTGTAATGAACCATTAGATGCTACTACATACCAAAAATCTTAGCTCTAGGCCTTATTGATTCATAGAAGAAGATTTTTTAAGATTTTCCTATTTAACTCTATGTAAAACAAGTGACCCCTGGTGTGGGGTCATTTATCACCATTGGGCTATGATTTGTACAATCTTGGTAGTGGCCCATAAGATGATGCTACATACCAAATATCTAAGCTCTAGGCCTTATGGATTCATAGAAGAAGATTTTTTAAGATTTTCCTATATAACTCTTGTAAAACAAGTGACCCCTGGTGCGGGGTCATTTATCACCATAGGGTTATGATTTGTACAATCTTGGTAGTGGCCCATAAGATGATGCTTCATACCAAATATCTAAGCTCTAGGCCTTATGCATTAATGGAAGAAGATTTTTTAAGATTTTCCTATATAACTCTATGTAAAACAAGTGACCCCTGGTGCGGGGTCATTTATCACCATAGGGTTATGATTTGTACAATCTTGGTAGTGGCCCATAAGATGATGCTTCATACCAAATATCTAAGCTCTAGGCCTTATGTTAATGAAGAAGATTTTTTAAGATTTTTCTATATAACTCTATGTAAAACAAGTGACCCCTGGTGCGGGGTCATTTATCACCATAGGGCTATGATTTGTACAATCTTGGTAGTGGCCCATAAGATGATGCTACATACCAAATATCTAAGCTCTAGGCCTTATGGTTTCATAGAAGAAGATTTTTTAAGATTTTTCTATATAACTCTATGTAAAACAAGTGACCCCTGGTGCGGGGTCATTTATCACCATAGGGCTATAATTTATACAATCTTGGTAGTGGCCCATAAGATGATGCTACATACCAAATATCTAAGCTCTAGGCCTTGCAGTTTTGCAGAAGAAGATTTTCAAAGTTTGCATTTTTAAAATCTATTTTTAGCTCCTGTGACCTAATTATGCAATGGACCAGAACCATTTATACAACTTTAGTAGAGCTTCATCCAAGGAACATTCCTGCAAAATATTTTTCAAATTGGCCAAGCCGTTTAGGAGGAGATGTTGTTTGAAGCAATTGTTGACGCCGGACGCACGCACGGACGACGGACAAAAGGCGATCAGAAAAGCTCACCTTGAGCACGTTGTGCTCATGTGAGCTAAAAATCAAAAGGCTAGGCCTTGTGGTTTCAGAGAAGAAGATTTTTTAAATTTTCATTTTTAAAATCTATTTTTAGCTCCTGTGACCTAATTATGCAATGGACCAGAACCATTTATACAACTTTAGTAGAGCTTCATCCAAGGAACATTTCTGCAAAATATTTTTCAAATTGGCCAAGCCGTTTAGGAGGAGATGTTGTTTGAAGCAATTGTTGACGCCGGACGCACGCACGCACGGACGCACGGACGACGGACGCCGGACAATAGGCGATCAGAAAAGCTCACCTTGAGCACGTTGTGCTCATGTGAGCTAAAAAGGGGTCATAATCTGTATCAAATTCAGTCAAGAGTAATCTACCTTGGTTGTCTGATGCCCATGAACATATTCATAAACTTTCAAGTCAATACCTGAATGGTTATTGAGATATAAGCTAGATAATTCCAACTACATGCAAAACTTTTACCAAATTTTCTGGTTTAAAAAGGGGCCATAATTTGTATTAAATTCAGTAAAGAGTTATGTACCTTGGTTGTCTGACGCCCTTTAACATATTCATAAACTATCAAGTCAATACCATGAATGGTTACTGAGAAAAGGTTTGATAGTAACTTGTAAGCAAAACTTTTACCAAGAAGCTGCAATGCCAACATCGACACAAGGGTGACTGCAATAGCTCTCCTATTCTTCAAATAGTCAAGCTAAGAATATAAATTGTACTTCTATCACTGGTACTTTTTGGACAATACTTTCATCAGTGTGTACACCACATAATGTACATGAGGTTATCAGTATAAGAGGGGATACCTTGAGAGAGGTGAAGGTCGACAGTGGAGGCCTGGGTGGAGGCCGGCGTCTCCTGGGATCCCTCAGACTCACTGTCAGACTGGCTATCTCTGTAACAAACAAGTAACTTTATACATCTAATTCTTTTATCATTTGAATTTGACTTCCAGTTAGTTTATTAAACTTCAATTAATTCAGATCAGTCATTTGTTCTGCATTTTAGTCCTGTGTAATTCTGGTGTCATCCTGACTAAATAAATAACTACAGCACTAGTAGTAGAAGACCTTAACCACCTGGTTGTTACATTTATTTTTGGTGTCAGAAGTGGGATCGTAAATCGCGAGTTTTCGGTAGGTTCGTGTAGGTTTAAATGTGTAGTACACAAAGATTATGTGTATTCATTGATATCGATATAGGATCACTCTCATAATTTATTCAAAAGACCTTTTCTTTTTAAAATCCATTTTCTATGATGGGGAGTCATCAGAAAACACTAACAGATGGGACAGCTTGTGATGAGGAAACTGAATTGTCAGTTTGTGATTCTCCACAAATAACACAGATTTCAACACAAACAGATCAAGATGTAGAATGTAGAGCGGATGCACTACCTATACATGTACAGCACAGACCGATCAACACTTATCGTAGCAATGAGAGTACTTGTTACACCCAATCTCAAATGATTCAGAATTCAAATGAAATTCTGTCAGTTATGTCTACTATGATGACGTGCATGTCTTTGTTGTCAGAGAAAATTTCTGCAATGTCACATCCTTCTGGTCAAGTTCAAATGATGTTCGACTCCTGGGCACATCATTTATTTAAACTTCAAACAGTAACAATCACAACACTTACGAACTAATACCACAACAGAGTTCCTCTATGGCAGCAATGCATGATAAGGGTCAACCTAGTATGTTGAGGTCCAACAAAGAAACTTATGAACCTGTAAGTCAGATTACATTAGTACCCTGAGAAGGTACTGGTCATGTGCGCGCTAGCACCATAGATGAGCCTGCACGCAGTAATAAACTGATTAATTTAAGTAATACTGGTCATTTTAAGCTGCTGAACTTCACTGGCTCAGCAAATGACAGCTTGAAAGTTTGGTTCAATTGCTTCACAGCTGTTTCAAATATTTGCAACTGGGAAGAGAGACGTTGTCTCAGTGAACTCTTGCAGAGGCTGGATGACCCTGTTGCATATTATGTTTTTGAAGAAATTCCGTTAGAGAATTTACATGATTTTACACGATGGGTCAGAGAACTCAAATCTAGATTTCTCGTGTGAGAGATGCCTAGAGTATTCAAAACACAGAACAGTAAACAGCATCAACAGATCTGAGAGAGCTCGGAAATATTACAAAAGGCAACAATTAACATACATCAGGAATTATTTTTGTAAAACAATTAATCTTTATAACTCACTCCTCTATTATTTTTTTTTTCAGAAGGAATTTGGATTTAAAAAAATACAAACACAATACAGGTTACAATGCAATGTTCACTTTTCTAAACATCTATATGTATTTTATATTAATATATTATAGAAAATGAAAGATTAATTTGAAACTTTTAAATTTGCCATATTTTGGAATAATTAGTTTGTAGATCATGATCTTGATATATGATCAATAGCAGGTAAATCAGCCATTAAGCAAGGTTACTGGGAGACTCATGAATTTAATTTAAACATACTTCTAATGCAAAAAGAAAAGTATAATAATGATTTTATGTGAGATGATATTATTGTTTTTATGTGGAATTAAGCAATTTGAGATCATCAAAATGTGTCAATTAAAGGTGTAAATGTACAAAAAAAAAACAAAAAAAACATCACACGCAAGGGGTCCTCCCCTCCTGCACCCACCCCACACTAAAATTTGCGCCTGATTTTTTTTTCTTCAGAAAGCCCTGTGTTACTGTTGAAATTCTCAGAATTTCTGAGAAAGGAAAGTCTTTGTTCTTCTGATATTAAATCCTCTGGAAAATCAGATGTACAAGACAGAGGTTCTCACATGAATTTTGTATGTAAGAAATAAGATCATCTCAAGAGAAATTGTCAAAGTAATGACAATAAATCGAAGCAACTGGAAGTGGTGTTCAACATCCGTATATGCATGCTGTCACGTGCGTGGTCAAATCTACAAACCAATAATCTGTCGTTAAATTAAGAGAGACTGTTTTTCATGCAAAGGCCAAAATATCTCAAGATCCTCAAACAAAAATAGCAAAATCATCACCAAGATTTCTCAAATTGTTGACGATAAAAATGACCAACATGATTTAAAACTTGCTGTCATAGAAAAACCTGACACAAAATGTATTCAGTCGGACACAAATTACAGTCATGTCGACACCCAAATCAAAATATCTGAAGACAATGAAACAAAGTACAGCATACAACACTGTTTGCAACAAGCAAAGTAACACCACATATATCTGAAGAATGGAAGATAGGCAATATCTACATCCCCTTCAGCAGACCAGTAGACATACACAAGAAAACAGACACCAGCTACACCAAAGGGGACAGAAGAGGAAACTGGAATCAAATGTCCATGTCCTGATGAAATAATAATGTTCTGTATTTTTTTTTAAACTCAAATAGTTAGTATAGGGAACAGCAGTTTCATTTGCTTTTTAAAATTTTTTATTGTAGTTTTTCATCAGAGGAACAGTAATTATGTAAATTTAACATTCATTAAGAAGTTATTAAGGTTTATGCCCTGTAATTCACTTCCGGTTAAGTTATATGCCCCATAATAACCATCAAAGCCATGCATACAACTTCACAATATAAGCTTTTAAAATGTCAAACCATGGAAATCTTAAAGCAAACTGACATGTTATGACATATGACAGAAATTCTTTTATTTATTACCTCCTCTTTATAATTTTGTTGTCATTAGTTATCTCCCCTGAAAACTACAAAAAAGTGATTTTCTCCATTTTCCTACGGTAAAGTTTAGATGTGTTCATGAAATTTGAATCAGAATCATATAATGCATCATTATACCGTGAGTTTTCCGTGAAAATCAAATTCAGTTTTTCATATTCACAAAAACTGTATATTTCCCATAGACTTCAATGTTAACTTAAATACAGATTATCTCCCCTACATCTAATAAAACCTGGAAAAACTCTCGTTGAAACATTTTTATTTTTGAATGTCTTCAAAGTGACAGCTTCATAGAAATATTTCCATCCAGTGGCAAGATATGGAATATGGGTATTAGGAGGGTTATACCCTAAACACCTAAGTTAACTAACTACTGTTTACAGGATATTCAAATTAATTCAAATTAAATTGATTTTTTTAATGTGCTAGGGAAAAGGTTAAATAAATATGCAATGTTTATTTAAAGGTCTCAGAAGAATTAAGAATATATTCAGGTTGGGGATTTGTGCTTTTGGGCACATGTATTGTTTAAGCACTTAAAGCAATGAGAGTGTGATTTCAAGTGCATAAGACATCAGCCATATCTGTCACTTGCTCTATATGCATGCTCACACAGATCTTATGTTGATTATAAGTCATTATAAGTACCAAAGATACTGATATGGTCATTCTGCCTTGAATAGGATTCACTCGATTTTTTGTTTCTTTGTCAGCTGTGTACATTTGTAATGTGTTAAATATGTAATACGAGTCTCAATCATAACTGTCAAAGTTTGTTGATGCTGATGCACATAAAATGTATATTGTTAATTTCAGAGTACTGAAAGTACTTAAAGTGTTGAAATGTTTTCATATGAAGCCAAAGGTTTATTGGTTATGTTTGAAATGCTTTAGTATTTTCAAATGCAAGTAATATCAAAGTACTGAGAGTATTTAAAGTTTCTTATATGGTAGACATATGTTGCAATATGCATGTGCATCTTATCAATTAATGTGTATGTTGATTTCAGGGTACTGCAGTCTGAAATACTGAAAGTATTTGCAAGTCTTGAATATCAATTAATACATTCTATATGCATGTCTACATTTATTTAATATAATATAATATAAATGTAGTCACCAGTCAATTAAACAGCTTTTGATTTTTGTCATATCCTAGTATTTATCATATATCAGCAACATTGTATTGCATTGTCAAGTATTTATAGGATACTTGTTAAATTGTTATCTGCTGTTACAGCTCATGAGGACATTTCACTAAGAGGAAGGAGAGTAATGTAATGGATACTTCATACATATTACAGTTTGCTATCTACATCAGTTTCTGTATCAGATGTAAATTTTTTTTATTTTCATTATTCTAGTCATAAGTGGTAATGAGTGGCATTCTTCGCATTAGGTTTGATTGGGTGGGGTAACTCACCTTTTATAAGATTATTTTATTTGTGAGGAAATGACAGTTGTTGCGGGCTGATTGATAAATTCACGGAAGTCTCCTTACAAGCATTTATTTCTTTTATACAAGAAAAACAACTTATTTTCTCTTTCATTATCAGGTAGGTGATAGATATTTAATACTTAAGAAGAAGAAATGGTATCCATAGCAACTACTGTTTGGTAACTTGAAGCATGCTGTTATTTAACATATTCCTAATTTATTGAACATGCTAGTGCTAAGTCAAATTCAACAGAAAATTGGAGTGAATGCAACTGACGTAAGCGTGCCATTTTGACGTCATTTCTGGAAAATTTGAAGACGTAGTATAGAACTGTTATTTCACAGCAGCGTGTTATGACAAGCTGTTTAGGGATGGTAGAACCTCAGTGTTTGATGACGAAAGGCCAGCTCAGCCGACATCAACATTCAGTGTTAGTTAACCCTTTCCCTCATATAGACTCATTTTGACGCACTCAGTAGGTACCACATAAACCCTGATCTGCAGAAAACCACAGTTAAACCTTACAAAATTAAATTATAAAATCCTCATTTCCAGACCACTGAGGAGCATCGAATTCTTGCATAAAACCAGATCAGCCTGCGAGTTAGTCGCATAGGCCTTTTCATGGTTTCCTCTATGAGGGAAAGGGTTAAGGAACTGTTAGATAATGGCAGACAGTTTACGGTGCGAGGTATTGCAGAGTAATAATGTCTCTTGTATTACACAGTGCAACTTATTCTTACAGACTAGCTAAATATGGCCACAGGTGTTGATTACGTCGAGTAAGTTAACCGAACACAAGATTTAGACATTTAAGTAACATCATCGTGACCCAACATTGACGTCTGCGGCTTCAAGTACTACATGGTACTGTTGTTTCATGTAAACTTTATTTTTCAATGTATCTAAATAATATTTGAGCTCTATGTCAGTCCTGAGTAAATATATTTTGTAATGTATTTTGTTTTTTTTGTTTTCTATTCCAGGTTTCAGCATTTCCACAAACTTATCAATCACCCCTCGTATAGCCACACTTCTGTTGGTAAAACCATGCATTAAGGAACGAATCAAGTGATCAGTTTCATGTTACATCCATCAAACATTTATGTCTGTTAGTGCACTATTTGTTTAGATGAGGAATTTCATATTGTTATGTTTTAATTTTCTGACTGAAGAGTTAATTTAATACAGCTGCTTTTTGTTGTCGTCATCATAAACTTTGTTTAAAAGTATTGTAACTTGAGAAATTTTAGGAAATTTTGCTTATTGATTTGAAAAGTATTGATCAAGCAACTTGTTGGATCCATCTGCCTGTTGGAAATATCCAATAGTTTGTTGGAAATATCTAACCGCTTGTTGGATTTCCAACAATGTGTTGGAAATTTGACGTCATTTTGTGTTGTATCACGCACTTGTTGGATATTTTGTATGTAAGCTGCTGTTTCCATCAATCGGGGTCTTTTGAATTCTTGCATTCATACGGATCACATAGCCATTTCCTTGATTTTTATTTTCTCTTTAGTTTTTAAATTGAAGTCATATTTAGCACACTTCTTTAACTTTGTTGTTATCTGTATAATTTACAGTATATCTACACATTAGATTCAATTTACTTTGTAAAAGAACTTTTTATTAGATACCTAAAAGTAGATATATATTTTAAGTATATTTTATATTAACCCTTTCCCTCATAGAGGAAACCATGAAAAGACCTATGCGAACAACATAAAACCAGATCAGCCTGCGCGTAACTCGCAGGCTGATCAGGTTTTATGCTGTTCGCTGCTCCTCAGTGGTCTGGAAATGAGGACTTTATAATTAAATTTGGTAAGGTTTAACTGTGGTTTTCTGCAGATCAGGCTTTATGTGGTACCTATTGAGTGCGTCAAAATGAGTCTATATGAGGGAAAGAGTTAAGGAAATAGATAAACTGTAAGAGACCCAGATTGTTAGATTAATTAACTTGTCATAGTTGTGAGATATACCATACCATTCTATTTATAGATCAATGTTATGTATGGCTACTGGAATTTGTCTTCCAGTTAGTTAAATAAACTGCAGTTAATTCAGATCAGTCATTTGTTCAGCATTTTAGTCCTTACTAAATAAATAACTACAGCACTGGTTGTAGAAGACCTTAAGGTATTAGCATCCTAATAGCCATGTTCCATATCTTGCAACTTGATGTTAATATTTCTATGAAACTTTGACACTTTGAAGACATTAAAAAATTTAAAAAAATATATATAATTATAATATATTAAGAGTTTTTTCAAGTTTTATATAATTCAATGGAGATAATCAGCATATAAGTTAACATTGACTCCTATGGGAAATTTACATTTTCTGTGAATATGAAAAACTGAATTTGATTTATGAAAAAAACTCATGGTAGAAAGATGCATTATATGATTCTGTTTTAACTTTCATGAAAAAATCTAAACTTTACCATAGGAAAATGGAGAAAGTCACTTATTTTTAGTTTTCAGGACATATAACCCATGGCAACAAAATTATCAAGAGGAGGCAATAAAAGAACTTCTGTCAGATGTCCTAACATGTCAGTTTGCTTTAAGATCACCCTTGTTTGACATTTTAAAAGCCTATATTGTGAACTCTGATAAAAACAATATGTCTCCCCCATGTAAATATAGTGGTGAGACATAATTATTGACACTCACTCTGTCACACATATTCTTTGAAAGCATATTTGAAATTCGTTTAGAATGTCAAATTCAACAATTTTTTACATCTTTATCATAACAGTAAACTGCATGCAAATTGCAAAATCTATAATATGTCTAGACAGAGCAAAACAAATTATATGATAAAACATAAATCTGTTATGATTAAGTGACACAGAAAGGCTGTATCAGTGTCAATGGTGTGTGCACATCTTAGTGCAATGATGGAGTGCACAGATGTGTGTTTGTGTGCGTGAGAGAGAGAAAGGTGGGGAGGGTATACAAAGAGTAAACAGAACAGGATTCTCACATGTAGGGCTGGAGGTCCTGCAGAATCTGCTGTAGTCTGTCACATAGAATCGCCTCACTCTCCGCAACCTCAATGTTTTCCCGCGCTGAAATATAATACCACCAAAAATAAGGCTTCCATGTTAGATCAAGTTTGAATTCAGGTTCTGTAAATCAAATTATCTCTACAAATATCCTCACCAAAACTACTTGGCTTTAAAAGACGTGAAGATTTTCCCTGATGTCAAAACAAGAAACTTTAAACAATTTCATTCCCTGATGTCAAAATAATCAACTTCCAATTTCATTTTTAGCAAAGAGGTTTTATATTAATCTAGATACCATTATTATTGTGTTGTTCACTGTGAAAATGAATCCAGAGTAATATCTGTTGAACTTCATTAGTGATTAACCCTTTCCCTCATAGAGGACACCATGAAAAGACATATGCGAACAGCATAAAACCAGATCAGCCTGCCAGTAACTCGCAGGCTGATCAGGTTTTATGCTGTTCGCTGCTCCTCAGTGGTCTGGAAATGAGGATTTTGTAATTAAATTTGGTAAGGTTTAACTGTGGTTTTCTGCAGATCAGGCTTTTTGTGATACCTATTGAGGGCGTCAAAATGAGTCTATATGAGGGAAAGGGTCAAAATGAGTCTATATGAGGGAAAGGGTCAAAATGAGTCTATATGAGGGAAAGGGTTAAAGTCAGAAGAATTCAAAGTGTGTATAGCTTCAGCTCATTAACAACTTTGTGATTTTGTGATCAAACCTGTAACACATCTGTCTTGCTTTTCAGAGAGTTTAACAACAAATCATTACAGGGGACCTACTGTGTGACCATTTAATGACAATAGAAAGGAACTGTGAGGGTTAGACTGTGCTGCTTACCCTGAGATTGTGGAGGGGCGATGTCTGTAGACTCCCCACGGTCTCTCCGTCGCTGTCTCTCATCCTCCCACAAAGCAGCTAGGCCTGGGTTGGCCCCTTCATTGGCTACAATACAATCAACAGTACTATACTGCAGAACCATTATCTATAGTTTAAGGGCAGTGCCGTGGTTGGCTCCTTCATTGGCTACAATACAGTCAACAGTATTATACTGCAGAACCATTATCTATAGTTTAAGGGCAGTGCCATGGTTGGCTCCTTCATTGGCTACAATACAGTCAACAGTATTATACTGCAGAACCATTATCTATAGTTTAAGGGCAGTGCCTGGTTGGCTCCTTCTTGGCTAAAACAGGGTTGGCTCCTTCATTGGCTACAATACAGTCAACAGTATTATACTGCAGAACCATTATCTATAGTTTAAGGGCAGTGCCATGGTTGGCTCCTTCATTGGCTACAATACAGTCAACAGTATTATACTGCAGAACCATTATCTATAGTTTAAGGGCAGTGCCATGGTTGGCTCCTTCGTTGGCTAAAATACAGTCAACAGTTAATACTACAGAACCATTATATATAGTACATGGACAGAGCCTAGGTTGGTTGGCCTTGTGTCAGGATCACACATTTGTATGTTTTGTTATTCTTAAGAGAAAATAGACCTTTCTGTCACACAACAGCATTAGAGTTGATGCACTTAATCTTTTGCATTTTGCAATAATATGCACTTAAAAAAGAAATTATTGAAAATACAATGATTAAATTAAGAAATGTTTAGATTGATTAAGATTTATTTGGTGAGGATGTTAGACAAAGAGATCAATAAAATGCTTGTAAGAAATATTATAAAATTCATCATTAAGAATGAAGTTTTGATTGAAAGACACCTTAGCAGTCAAAAAACGTCATATGATGTCCAAAAAAATTCGCATTTGACTCGCAGAAATATGTCGCAGCTCTAAACCTCTACTGATGAACTGCAGGACATAGCTTAATTAGAGGACTGCAAGATGCAATCTATGGTTTTAGTTTTGAGTTCTGTTAAAAAATATTCCCACTTTGAAACTGGGAGGTTGTTGGTTTGATCCTTGTTTAAAATGTTTCAAGTGTTTTTCTCTAGTGCTTGTCCCTAAGGATAGTTCCAGGATAGTCAAAGCCCAGTATCCAGACAATGTGACTGGGTGTGGTGTAATATATCAGTGAGGGAGAACTATAATTATCTGTTTTGTGCAGAAAAAAGTCCACTAGTGAATGAAAAAAATGTTGGTAGGACAGTAAACCCAAGCAATCAAATCTAGAGACCGATTCTCATTGAGAAAAGACACATGAGCCAAGAGTGAGACAAATATCCTGGGCAGTTGAAGGGGGGGACCTACCGTTGACCTCACGCCTGTTGAGTATGTCCGCTGCCACAACGTCCACCTCCAGTTCACAGGTGCTCTGTCTCTCTACATCCCTGTCCAGGTACAACTCACTGTGGACAAACAATCAGAGGGAAATGACCTACATGTAAGTAACCAATATAAAACCAGATCAGCCAGTGAGCAACTCTAGAACTAATCAGGTTGTATACCATTTACTTCTCATCATTAGCCTTTTCATCAGAAGGTATAAACACAGTAAAACTTGAGTTTTCAGTCTGAAATGGCTTCTCTATGGTACACTGCTGTAAAATGAGAACTTATCCAATATAATGTTACACTGAACTGTATCTCAAATGACAAATTAAAAGATCAGGAGCCCAATGGTTGAACCTTGTTCCATTGGTATCATCCCTTTAATGGAGCCCAGTGTTATTAGGGATATACCTGTACAATGAATCATAAACCTAAGATAGGAATCCATTTAAGTCTTATTTATCATGCTGCTGCTTTCAAATATGGAGATATGGAGAGTATAATCAAGTAAATAGTGAATTCTGGATATTCAGAGTTCATACTCATAAACATACCCAAAAAGTACATAAAAAATCTGATTTTACTCATTTGGTAGGAATGAAAAACATTTATCAACATTTCTTTTTTCTTCCAATAATTTCAAGATTATGTAAGATATCCACTGATGCATATCAATATAGTTCTACACTATTTATGCAACCTGAATACCATTTATAACGCCAGCCTCTACAATAGTATTAACTGACCTATTTAAGCTCTGAGTCGTGTTTAACTTAAAATCAATGTCTGTAGAATTTTCAGACAGGAAAAATGGGGGCAATCTTTAATTATGATCATACAGTAAAATTAACAATTTTTTATCCAATGTAGTTTTGTCGTTTTTCTTTTTCTTGTCAAATAAAGTCATACAATGTGACCTCATTTTATTGCATTGAATTCGCTTCCTTTTTTTTTTTTTTTTTTTTTTACAAATTGAAGTCACTGTAACATTCCTTATTTTTGATAACTTATTTTCCATTTAGTAGGATACAATTTATCCTTTATGAATTTTCATATCTTATAATGTATGCTAAGATTCAGCTTTCAAGAAAAGTTCTGTTATTCATCAAAAACAATGGAAATAAAATCAACTATTTGTATAATTACCTTGGTATGTTTTCATGACCCCAAATCTTTCTACATGGGGTCATACTCCCGGACCTATTGAGCAGTCCTGTGAAGGAAGTGGGGGTCTGGGGATTTGACCCGTAACCTTCACTGGAACCCTGGCTGCCAGGCACAACATCCTCCTCATCTGCAAATGTCAAGTTGCGACCATTATCAATCATTGTAATTAATGTATTTTGACACTGTGTGACACCAATCAAAACCTCATATTAACCTGACAGGAATATCAAAAGATTATTCAGTGTTAACTCCTGTCACATAAATTATTGATGACAAACAAACTTTACAAAACCTAAAAAGTTTTTTTTTAAAGTTTCTTCCATGGAGTTATTTTCTTATGAAGGAAACAAAATTAGAAATGTGTCAATTGGACATAGATGCTACCACTTTGTGCTGTGTTCCAAAAGTTAGGGACCATAACTGTTTTAACCCTTTCCCTCATATAGACTCATTTTGACGCACTCAATAGGTACCACATAAAGCCTGATCTGCAGAAAACCACACTTAAACCTTACCAAATTTAATTACAAAATCCTCATTTCCAGACCACTGAGGAGCAGCGAACAGCATAAAACCTGATCAGCCTGCGAGTTACTCGCAGGCTGATCTGGTTTTATGCTGTTCGCATAGGTCTTTTCATGGTATCCTCTATGAGGGAAAGGGTTAAGACTTGATGAATTTCAAATGCAACCCCAGGTGCTCGACCTACCATACTTGTGAATCTTCCTGTCAAGTTAATGACTCTTGCTCATATAGTTAACAAGGAATGAGACAGACTGACAGATATTCCTACAAGAGCAACATTGCAACTGCCAAGGTTATCTATTTTATCTTCCTCTGATCTTTAGTAACCCCATAAGAATAAAAATCAACCCCCTCATGCATGAAAAACACAATAATGATACAATGAAATGAAGAAACCTCATAATGCTTACCCAAACACTGTAATGATGCTCCTGTAAGTGCAGACAAATGAACGGACAAAGGCATATCTAGATCTACCCCAAACATAGACTCACTAAACAAGAAAGTCATCATTCAAACAAATTGGTGGTATATAATCAGAATAAATTAACGTCAAACTGACTGTATGACAGTGTCATATACTGTAAACAAACCACATGAAAACCTAAAATTACAAGAAAATGATATTACAGGATATAACCAGAGATTCCAGGATAACACCTGTCACAAATTTGTATACACCCTAGGTAATTACAGGTCTTTATCTCTGTATAAATCTTGCTTAATTGATCTGTCAGGCTAGGTATAAAGCTTGGTGCATTTAAGTTACAGAGCACTGTGGTCCAGCTGTCGTGCACATGACAACGAATCCAATGTTTGTCGGGGTCAGAATCTTTCAGGGCCAGGCGTAACATATTGGTCCAACCTAGCAATATCAAGAAGGATAAGTTAAAAGAACTTGTTTCCCACATGACATAAAAAGGAAATGCTTAAACTGCAAGTCACACATGTCTCTATCATTAAGACATGCTTCAGTGCTCTCCTGTGGACCACAATTTAGTTTCCTGTTCCTTATTCAATATCATATATAAATGAGAGACACATACCAAGAGAACGTGATCAACAAACTAATAGACCATGTGGCTTATTTGGTCTATTCAAAATATATACATTAAGTGCAATTAATTAATAAACCAAACTCAGCATTGTGTCATATTACTTAATCCAAAATCAGCATGGTAAGAACATAATCTGGATAAAAACATTTCTGCATTAACAAGATACTGATCTCATATAACCAATTTTCCTTAAGTGCATTGAAGTTTATCATCAAGTTTCAGCATTTAAAGTCCTTTACCAACCCTGATTACCTCAACCCACTTTCCCAGTGTGAACCAATACTGCAGACAAAACATTAGAAAGCAAACAAAGGGGGCAAGAAATATTGCTTTCATTGTCTATTAAAGCATAGTCATACTGACTACATCAATCCATGCAGAAGTACAGCAAGATAATCTCAATTCCACACAAAAACTGTACATGTCATTCAAATTTTGAAGGTTAGAACCTTATGTAAGTTAATATAAAATTAAGTAACCTTGGGGTGGGGCCACTTTTGACACCAGGGCCATGGTTTGAACAAACTTGGTTGAGGTCCACTTACAGCCATGTTACACACCAATTATCTTAACTCCAGGCCTTGTGGTTCCTGACAAGAAGATTTTTCTAGTTTTTTTCTTATATAAGTCTATCTGTGGGGGTGCCAGTTTTGACCCCAGGGTCATGATTTAAACAGACTTGATAGAGGTCCATGAGCATGTTGTGCTAAGGTGAGCTAAAAAGGCTTTCTCACTGAAATAACTGGTGATGATCCATCTTAATTCTGGGACCTCTAAGTTGCTGATACTTGCACTGTTACCGCATTATCCTATTACCATGTATGATACATCAACAAATTAAGATACACACACAGTATAAAACCCAACCAGCCTGCTGGGCTGATAAGCAGTCATACTGTCCACTACTGGCCAGTATCACAGAGAAGAAGTACATACAGGTCTGTTGTCAGTTTGACTGACCTTACATACCAACAGTATTCCAGTCATTTGGACTCTGTCTACGAGACAGATATAGTGCTGCCTCAGTGTGATAATGTACTGTAGACACTTGGCATGACACCACACATTATCCTGATATTAGATCAACCAGTCTTTGTACTTGGAACCTCACATGCTGAGTGCCAAGCAAGGGAGACACACCAGTACTATATTTCATGAAATGAACCCTTGACTTCTAAGTAACAGGGTTGATATGCTACCCACTTAGAGACAGGCCTGCTCAGACTACTTTCAGTTTTATTGGACTTTACTAATGCAATGTAAACTGCAATGATAAGGACACAAAATTAATCCTTTCCTTCATATAGACTCATTTTGACGCACTCAATAGGTACCACATAAAGCCTGATCTGCAGAAAACCACAGTAAACCTTACCAAATTAAATTATAAAGTCCTCATTTCCAGACCACTGAGAAGCAGCGAACAGCATAAAACCTGATCAGCCTGCGAGTTACTCACAGGCAACTCGCAGGCTGATCTGGTTTTATGTTGTTCGCATAGGTCTTTTCATGGTTTCCTCTATGAGGGAAAGGGTTAAGCAAAAGAAAAACACACATAAATAAAGCATGGACACAAGTAGGAATAAGTATGACTACAGATGACAAAGGTATACAAACCATTTGCATTATTTCTGCGAAACTTGACTGCAGCTACGTTGATCAGGTTCATTCCATACAGATTGTAGTCTATGAAAAGCTGAGGAAAATGCATAAAACATGAGTAAACATATTGCTGAACACATAAAAAAATCTTTTAAAAAGACTCGAAAGATCTAGAATTAAAACAGCATTGCTTCATTAGCAAGAGACAAATTACATGTAACAGGGTGAGATAAAATTGAAGATATTGCCTAAAACATATTCAGGAAGGAGACAGAGCTCTAGGCAATAACGACTTGTTCATATTTTCTGTAATTCAATATGGAGTTTACCAGACATGTTCATGACAAGAGGTCATAAACAAGATGCAACATGACATGAAGTTCACTAGTCCCCCCCCCCCCCCCCATAAATTTTGTGGTAGTCTCCGGTAAACACAGGCAATTGTTTACATTTCCCAATCTCATTACCTTTACATGCTTGCTGACCAATCTCAGAAAATGCCATCAGCCAGTCTAAGAACTGCCATGAAATGCTACGTACACAGTAAAAAGGCTATACCAATATACAATATACAGTCAGGTAACAATAACTCAGACCATAACTTCTCTGATAAACAGTTAAACTCTTACTTGTATTGTACAATGTTTACTTACAGATAAGAACTAAAAATTAAGGCAGTTACTAAGAAAATGAAATGAATTGTATGGTCAAATTAATCCAATCAATTCATAAGTCCCTAATTGTGATATGATCACTCGAACCTCTTAGCATGCAAGTATTTTCACTCTTTGTGCCAGTTTACTGAGTGTTTGACCTCATTAAAAATTGACTTAACACTTTTTGCTGTTGCTAATTAAAGTTGACTATCCATCAGGGTCACTTGTGGGTGGAAAAAAATGTCAATTGCAAACTTTCAACCTAGAGAGTGATTCTTATGCATTAGTACTTCTTAGAACACTAAAAATAAACCGCAACATATAATTATGTGAACTTGCACAAATAATGTGAGGGTTTGAATCTATAAGTCAGTCATCTGGCATGAATGATCGTTTCTACAAATACACAGACCTTTTAAATATCCCTGATAGGTAACAACAGGGAATCAGACCCACAGCCCCCCTATTCAAAGCTGATGCACTAACCACAAGGCTAGTGGGGTAGGTGTGATAGGTTTCACTTTGACAGCAAAGATGGAATGAAATTGAAGGCATCAATATTAAGTCAATTAGTGTAAAGAACTCACCTGTAAGGTGTAAGGGATGTGTGACTCATGAGGCTGGAAAGGCTTGTTCATAACTGCCCCACCTAGCAACAAATCAGCTGCCCTGGAAACAATATTTCACTCATCATTATCTCAATTTCTCATCATTTATCCTTGAATTGCAAAAATGCAAAATTATTTCACAAAAACACAAACACTGAATGTCCAGCAATTTTTTTTTTACTTCTGCCCTACATATGATGATATCTCAGCATTCACTTCCAAACTAAAACCAAAGAAAAGTCATTTTTTATCAAATATTTTATAGCACGCAAATAAAATTTAGTAAAATGTAGAACTTCACTCATTCTCTATACATGGTGCAAAGTGCCAGATGAGGAGAAACAGTACAGTCTTGTCACATGGCTCTATTGATTTTAGCTACTATAGCATACAAAGTAGAGAGTCTAACTAGGGCATTTCTGAGATGTTCGTCTGAACACACCTTAACCATTTATGTTATGAATATTCAGGTTCAAATTTTGGACTAGATGAATATTAATTTACCAAAATTGGTACTTGAAACCATGGATTTTTTTTTGCTGTGCAAACTGAATAGAATTACAATATCTTAAATGAGTGAACAGAGTAGATCTTGATTAGATAGCTCATTCCAGGAGCTGTCTGATCTAGGTCTTCTTTGTTTGCTAAATAGTCAAAACATGTAGAAATCAGTTAAATGGCTAACACATATCAAGGAAATGAGACAAGTTCAAAAGAAGGCCATATTTCATTAATCTACCAAGTCTATATTTTATGGCTTACACTCAAGAAGTGCAAATTTTCAATTGATGTTTGACTAAATTTATACATATTTCAGGGGCTATAATTATATTTCATAACATATGGAGGAAATATAATAACCAGACAGAATGAGGTTTTTTGTAAATTCATTTATTATTAAGGAAGATATTTGCATTTATCAACCTTTTGATTCCGGAGTAATGTCTGAATTTTACTGAGATATGTCAAAATTTATAAATATTGATGAATTAGGTTGTAGATCAACAAGAAAAAATTTGCTGTAAGGCTGATCTGCCTTGATGCCTCGGCATCTTTGAGATTTAAGGAGTGTACAATGTAAATACTGTAAATGGTGAAAAATTCTAAAATATGCTTTAATGTATAGTTCTATCAAAGGCCATGGTGAAAATCCTAAAATATGCCATAATGTATGATTCTATCAAATGTCATGGTAGATATTCTATCATAATATAAAGAGGTATTATTCTATTATACACGTGGTGTATAATTCTATCACATGCCATGGTAGATGATTCTATCATAATATAAAGAGGTTTATTCTATTATACACCGTGGTGTATAATTCTATCACATGCCATGGTAGATGATTCTATCATAATATATAGAGGTATTATTCTATTATACACCGTGGTGTATAATTCTATCACATGCCATGGTAGATGATTCTATCATAATATAAAGAGGTATTATTCTATTATATACGGTGGTGTATAATTCTTATGCCATGGTTAATAATGGTTTACTAAGAGCATTTAAAAATTCCTACAGAGGAATATATTTTACATGACTCAATTAAAAAAGTCTACGAGAAGTCAATGAATAGAAGCCCCACAACAATGACTGGTTTTTATTTGGATGATTGGCTCAATGGTTCTCTGACTGACTGACAGACTTGTCTCTTCAATAAGAAATCCAAACTCTATGGAGACTAGGAGAATAAAAACGAACAAGGAATAACCAGTCCTCCAAGAAAGATGAGCCAGATTCATTTAACCACTTCATTCTTTGTCTGCCAAGTCACAGAGACAGAGACACTATTCTTCCCTGCATGCCACCATGTGGACGAGATGAAATGCTCTCTCTCTGTGACAACTGTCACATGACCAGCTGCAGGAAGTAAACAGGCGACACTTCCTAGCTACAGCTGATGACACAAATCTAATCTCCATGGAACACACCACCAGAATTACTCCAGATTACAGACCTGACTGCAGACTTGTGAAGTGTGATCCTAATGAACAGAGTATGAACAACATAATTACTGTGTTTCATGGCCGCAAGAATCCCCTCAACACGGTTAAACCTAAATATATGCATACATACATGGAAGATCAATTTTCACACACTGCGGACATTTAAAATTTGTTTTCCTATTTCATCTCAAACTTCTTCTTTACTTTAAAATCATTTTAGTAAAATTAAAATTGTCAATTGATTTAGCCTCTACCTTATGAACAATTTTACCAATGGAACTTCCAAAAGTGTCCTACAATTTTAAAATTTAAACTTTATCTAATTTCCAAAACTTGGGACAGACCAGGGATGTAGCTTACAAATAATATCCTGTTGGCACTGATGATGGTGTTCTCCTTGTCTTGCGGGAGAAAACTGAAGTACCCAGTAGGGCTATCACAATATGCTTGAAGCATACTATAATATATTGTGATGAATAAAGACCACATGCAATATGTACAAAAATATATTGCCATATTTGATCATACTATTGCTTGGGGCTACAGCAAACAATATCTTGTTTTGATGAAATAATACAAATAAACAAGAAATGTACTGCAAATGTGAGAATGAGAATGCCCCATTTCTAGAGTCAATTTGACATGGATTCGACCCCAGTTTATGAGATACCATTTTCAGTCTTTTGTCGCAAATACTTTCTATCATTGATTTCAGGTGCAAAAAATAGTGGAAGTAACGAAACAGCAAAGTATATGGACAAAAATCAGTATATTCAATTTGTATGTCTGTTCAATATTGACTTTACTAAGCAACGGCCCTAGTACCCACAAGGCACACCACATATCAAAACCAGCAACAAATACCAACAGACATACACAATCAAACAAACCTGGGATGAAACCAGCAAAGAAATACCAAATGTATACATTATAAGACAAACAAAGGATCAAACAAACAAAACAACAAAATACCCACAATTCATTATCAGATTGACCATGGATCAAACAAGCAACCAAATACCCATACATACATTAACAGACTGACCCTGGGTCAAACAAGCAACCAAATGCCCAAACATTATCAGACTGACCCTGGATCAAACAAGCAACCAAATGCCCATACATTATCAGACTGACCATGGATCAAACAAGCAACCAAATACCCATACATACATTATCAGACTGACCCTGGATCAAACAAGCAACCAAATACCCATACATACATTATCAGACTGACCCTGGATCAAACAAGCAACCAAATACTCACATATACATTATCAGACTGACCCTGGATCAAACAAGCAACCAAATACCCATACATACATTATCAGACTGACCCTGGATCAAACAAGCAACCAAATACCCATACATACATTATCAGACTGACCCTGGATCAAACAAGCAACCAAATACCCATACATACATTATCAGACTGACCCTGGATCAAACAAGCAACCAAATACCCATACATACATTATCAGACTGACCCTGGGTCAAACAAGCAACCAAATACCCATACATACATTATCAGACTGACCCTGGGTCAAACAAGCAACCAAATACCCACACATACATTATCAGACTGACCCTGGATCAAACAAGCAACCAAATACTCATACATACATTATCAGACTGACCTGGGTCAAACAAGCAACCAAATACACACATATTCATTAATCAGACTGACCCTGGATCAAACAAGCAACCAAATACACACATATTCATTATCAGACTGACCCTGGATCAAACAAGCAACCAAATACTCATACATACATTATCAGACTGACCCTGGATCAAACAAGCAACCAAATACTCACACATACATTATCAGACTGACCCTGGATCAAACAAGCAACCAAATACCCACACATTCATTATCAGACTGACCCTGGATCAAACAAGCAACCAAATACCCACACATTCATTATCAGACTGACCCTGGATCAAACAAGCAACCAAATACTCATACATACATTATCAGACTGACCCTGGGTCAAACAAGCAACCAAATACCCACACATTCATTATCAGACTGACCCTGGATCAAACAAGCAACCAAATACCCACACATTCATTATCAGACTGACCCTGGATCAAACAAGCAACCAAATACTCATACATACATTATCAGACTGACCCTGGATCAAACAAGCAACCAAATACCCACACATTCATTATCAGACTGACCCTGGATCAAACAAGCAACCAAATACTCATACATACATTATCAGACTGACCCTGGATTAAACAAGCAACCAAATACCCACACATTCATTATCAGACTGACCCTGGATCAAACAAGCAACCAAATACCCACACATTCATTATCAGACTGACCCTGGATCAAACAAGCAACCAAATACTCACATATACATTATCAGACTGACCATGGGTCAAACAAGAAACCAAATACCCACACATTCATTATCAGACTGACCCTGGATCAAACAAGCAACCAAATACCCATACATACATTATCAGACTGACCCTGGATCAAACAAGCAACCAAATACTCACATATACATTATCAGACTGACCATGGGTCAAACAAGCAACCAAATACCCATACATACATTATCAGACTGACTCTGGGTCAAACAAGCAACCAAATACTCACATATACATTATCAGACTGACCATGGGTCAAACAAGCAACCAAATACCCATACATACATTATCAGACTGACCCTGGATCAAACAAGCAACCAAATACTCACATATACATTATCAGACTGACCCTGGATCAAACAAGCAACCAAATACTCATACATACATACATTATCAGACTGACTCTGGGTCAAACAAGCAACCAAATACCCATATATACATTATCAGACTGACCCTGGATCAAACAAGCAACCAAATACCCATACATACATACATTATCAGACTGACTCTGGGTCAAACAAGCAACCAAATACTCATATATACATTATCAGACTGACCCTGGATCAAACAAGCAACCAAATACCCATACATACATTATCAGACTGACTCTGGATCAAACAAGCAACCAAATACTCATATATACATTATCAGACTGACCCTGGATCAAACAAGCAACCAAATACTCATACATACATTATCAGACTGACCCTGGATCAAACAAGCAACCAAATACTCATACATACATTATCAGACTGACCCTGGGTCAAACAAGCAACCAAATACTCATATATACATTATCAGACTGACCCTGGATCAAACAAGCAACCAAATACTCATACATACATTATCAGACTGACCCTGGGTCAAACAAGCAACCAAATACTCATATATACATTATCAGACTGACCCTGGATCAAACAAGCAACCAAATACCCATACATACATACATTATCAGACTGACTCTGGGTCAAACAAGCAACCTAATATCCATACATACATTAACAGACTGACCTTGGGTCAAACAAGCAACCAAATACAGTCAAACTTCGGTGACTTGAACAGGCTGGGGGAACGGCAATTTGTTCTAGTCATTGGTGGTTCGACCAAACCGTGGTTTTAATGATTTACATATGCACATGTATTAAAAAAAATATGATTGATTATTAGGGCATCCTTTAGAATTGATTGATTAAAGTAGATAACATATTTTGTCATAACGTCAGGAAAATAATAATAGAGGCAACATTTAATAAAAAAACTAACGTATCTTTGTTATTCTTTCAAAACATATATAAATCAACAAAACAGCAGCTGTCAATATCAAAGCAAAAACATTAATGATGACATATAATTTGTACACGTACATGTACACATACATCGGCCTACATGCAAGTCGTAACGTTTTACACATACGTTTTATTTTGCATAAAAAATGAAAAAAGAAATATGTATTGTAAATAGTTCACACTTATAGCTGAAAACAAATCAATTAATATTCCATTAAATCAATAAAACAAATTCCTTCTTTAATTTGCAACATGATCAACGTTAACTTATATCATCTTATTACACTTAAATGGGTTAATTATTGAACCGCTGATTGTACCAGTATCACAATGTGTGAAAAACACGCTGCACTGCAGGTTGCAATTAAGTCCCCCAGCAAACATCGGTCGGCGAACATCACAGGTGGGGAGGTTCGACCGAAAGGTGTGAAATATAAAGCACTTTTAATCTGGGGCCGGAAATTTAGTTCGAGAGTTCCAGACATCAGTGTTCGACGCATCTCAGGTCGAACAATATAGAATTAAGAACATTTAATGCGGGGACCGTGAAATGTGTTCAAGTAAAGTATGGTGTTCCAGTTTTCAGTGTTCGAGTCACCGAAGTACGACTCTACCCGCACATTCATTATCAGACTGACCCTGGGTCAAACAAGCAACCAAATACCCACACATTCATTATCAGACTGACCCTGGGTCAAACAAGCAACCATATACCCACATATACATTATCAGACTGACCTTGGATTAAACATTAAACAATTAACCAAATACACACACACACACATTATCAGACTGACCCTGGATATAATGTTAACATTAAACAAGCAACCAAATACCAACACATAATTTAGCAGAATGACCTTGGATCAAACCAAAGTTGTGTATTAAATCACTATGTTATCCCAATGCTAACAATTTTCATAATTTAATACACCATTTAGTATAGGAAATGGAAAACTAAAATGTAGGAAAATGGCATTTATATAGGGATACAATGTGAAATGATGATAAAATTAATGAGATACCCAAATCCTTGCAAAAGTTATAATGTATGCATCTATCATGAAATCTTTATTTTACCAGACACATAAAATATGTATTAAATATGATTTCTTCCAAGACTCTAAGTATTATAATTAAAACATATACCAATTAAAATGTTTGGTTGGAAAAAAAAAAAACATTAGTGATGCAAGCCATACAGCGTGTGACACTATACAGTTAAAATCATTTTAACACACAACAATTTAACATAAATACTGCAATACAGGCACATAAATGGGTCCAAAACAAAATGATATTTCAAATGTAATGATAATCAACTGTCAGAAAACCATTTACCATATATATATTTGTCGCTTTTTGTTTTACCCATTCAGTTAACCCCCTATTTCCTAAATATCAACAACAAATTTTCATTTCAGAATTTATTGAGATGATGAAGCTTTAGGATGGTATATGAAACAACAGATTTTTCTTTTTTGTGCTGACCGTAAAATATGAGCTACAATGTTGCATGAGCAAACAGAGAAAACCCTGATCAGACATCTCCTGAAAGGAAAGGGATTAATTAGTACAGAGGGAAAGGTGGCAAATCCAGTGGTAGCACACATTACCTTGAAACCAAGAGTGGTGGTTCATATCTCAACACAGATATAGATATTTCATTACTTTCCCAGATGCAGGTTACTGATGCAACCCAGGCACCACTGAGAGGAATTAGTTTAACCCTTTCCCTCATATGGACTCATTTTGACGCACTCAGTAGGTACCACATAAAGCCTGATCTGCAGAAAACCACACTTAAACCTTAACAAATTTAATTATAAAGTCCTCATTTCCAGATCAATGAGGAGCAGCGAACAGCATAAAACCTGATCTGGTTTTATGATGTTCGCATAGGTCTTTTCATGGTTTCCTCTATGAGGGAAAGGGTTAAGTTGTCACTCAATGTTGTTAAAATAAGCTCAACTGCAAAAAACTGCTACAGTTTGAAACAGCCATTATCCAAGCACTGTGCCTAACCCTAACTATATTCTCGGTTCTATGACAGACAACATAAAAAATTATGGTGATTTTTGTGAGACTCATGATTGTCCTAGCATTTTATTTATCTCTGCCAGTCTTTGGAAAATCTCAATTTTACCATATTAACATGAGAAGACATGATAGTTCTTTGAAACACATATGTCACCTGTTGAAGCGTGATGGAAAAAGTGTAACTGACAGACGACGGAGAAGTGATCCCTATGTGTCACCTCTGCTTACAGCAGGCAACACAACAAAACATCTGCAAGGAGAAAACTGATGATGTGGTGTGGCTTGCACCAGGAACCTCCAACTTTAGCACTTGTGTCATCCAGGCTGGTTCACTATGTGTCTTTAGGACTCGAGTAGAAACATGTAAAACTGGTCACAACTAGAGCTACTACTGCCACTACAAGCACACTTTGCTTTCATGGAATCATTCATGCTAAGTTAATATCCAAGGCCACAACTCTGTAACACCTTGATGAGGTCTGACAATTTGTCAAGGTCAATGTGATTATAGTCCCTGACTGACTATCACTCAGCCCTTCAATGCTGTGGGTTCAAGTCCTAGTCTGGTCACACTGATTGTTCATGTGATGTAGCCTAAATGGCGCGCAGAAGATTAGTGGTTCTACCCAGATGCTCATGCACTGCCTTGCAGTAGATTGGTCGTTCTACTAAGGGCCCATGCACTGCCTTGTAGTAGATTGGTGTTTCTGCTCAGATGCCCATGCACTGCCTTGTAGTAGATTGGTGTTTCTGCTCAGGTGCCCATGCACTGGCTTGCAGTAGATTGGTGGTTCTGCTCAGATGCCCATGCACTGCCTTGTAGTAGATTGGTGTTTCTGCTCAGGTGCCCATGCACTGCCTTGTAGTAGATTGGTGTTTCTGCTCAGATGCCCATGCACTGCCTTGTAGTAGATTGGTGTTTCTGCTCAGGTGCCCATGCACTGGCTTGCAGTAGATTGGTGGTTCTGCTCAGATGCCCATGCACTGGCTTGCAGTAGATTGGTGGTTCTACTAAGGGCCCATGCACTGCCTTGTAGTAGATTGGTGGTTCTGCTCAGATGCCCATGCACTGCCTTGCAGTAGATTGGTCGTTCTACTAAGGGCCCATGCACTGCCTTGTAGTAGATTGGTGTTTCTGCTCAGATGCCCATGCACTGCCTTGTAGTAGATTGGTGTTTCTGCTCAGGTGGCCATGCACTGCCTTGCAGTAGATTGGTGGTTCTACTCAGGTGCCCATGCACTGGCTGCAGTAGATTGGTGGTTCTACCCAGGTGCCCATGCACTGCCTTGAGCAGATGCCCATGCACTGGCTTGCAGTAGATTGGTGGTTCTACTAAGGGCCCATGCACTGCCTTGTAGTAGATTGGTGGTTCTGCTCAGATGCCCATGCACTGGCTGCAGTAGATTGGTGGTTCTACTCAGGTGCCCATGCACTGGCTGCAGTAGATTGGTGGTTCTACCCAGGTGCCCATGCACTGCCTTGTAGTAGATTGGTGGTTCTACCCAGATGCCCATGCACTGCCTTGTAGTAGATTGGTGGTTCTACCCAGGTGCCCATGCACTGCCTTGCAGTAGATTGGTGGTTCTACCCAGGTGCCCATGCACTGGCTGCAGTAGATTGGTGGTTCTGCTCAGGTGCCCATGCACTGCCTTGCAGTAGATTGGTGGTTCTACCCAGGTGCCCATGCACTGCCTTGCAGTAGATTGGTGGTTCTGCTCAGGTGCCCATGCACTGGCTGCAGTAGATTGGTGGTTCTGCTCAGGTGCCCATGCACTGGCTGCAGTAGATTGGTGGTTCTACTCAGGTGCCCATGCACTGCCTTGAAGTAGATTGGTGGTTCTACCCAGGTGCCCATGCACTGCCTTGCAGTAGATTGGTGGTTCTACTCAGGTGCCCATGCACTGCCTTGTAGTAGATTGGTGGTTCTGCTCATATGCCCATGCACTGCCTTGTAGTAGATTGGTGGTTCTACCCAGATGCCCATGCACTGCCTTGCAGTAGATTGGTGGTTCTACTCAGATGCTAATGCACTGCCTTGCAGTAGACTGGTGGTTCTACTCAGGTGCCCATGCACTAACGGTCTTCCTCCATTTGTAATTAACTTGATACTGTGGTTAAGTGGTAAGATTTATGTCTGCAATCATCATTATCTGTAGGTACAAACCCTGTCAGAGGCAAGAATCTTTAATGGTCTATAGAAGCAAAAAGTACTGGTCCAACCCAGGAATCATCAAGATAGATTAGTTTTAAGTTACTTAAAGTTGAAGTTAATGGACCCTGTAGTAATTTGGTGGTTAGGGTCTTTCTATACCTGTAATTAAATGGACACAACTATATGACTGAAAAGCTGTCGCAGTGATGGTTAACTCCACAACATCAACAACAAGAATTTCCGTGTTCATTCACATCTCATGTAGATAATGCATCACAATTCACAACATGTCAGACAAGCCCCATGACCAGCCAACCAACTGTAGGATGATTATTTCAATATATCCTCTTCAAACTTACTGCGGAGGTGTTCAGCATGTTACTCACAAACCTCCACAGCCATATCACTTATTCCATCTTCAACCACATATGTTGGATAAAAACCAATGCTTTTCCCCCAAGATATAGGGGATTTCTTAGAAATAAGAGCATATAGCTGGACAAATAGGCTGAAATGCAGTCTCAAGGCTTAGTTGGATCAATGAACAGAAGTAGCATGCTATAGCGTTATG
>CM037779.1:49059592-49109592 GCA_021229015.1 Solen grandis | reverse complement strand
TTTTAAGTAACTTGCCAGCTGATCTAGATTTATAATGTTACACGTTTCATAACATGGGAGAAAAATACTCCACTGGTTGTAAGATAGTAAAAGACCAAATTAGAGTGTAAGGGACAGTAACTGTGGACTGGCTTACTGTATGTGTGGAGGCTGATGGCACGCCTGGTTGTCTGTTGTAGGGAGGGCGGTGGTCATTTGCTGAAGGTCCAGTCTACCAGGGTGAGAACCTTCCCAGAATGCTCTTGCTCAGTCACTTCCTGTCACATGCTTTTCAGGGATCAGGGAGCAGGCCATGTGTTGATTAAAACTTTCAACTCAGATAATTAAGATACAGATCTCCCTTTATTTTTATACCCCCCCCGCACAACGAAGTTGTAAGGGGGGTATACTGGATTCAGCTTGTCTGTCTGGCCGTCCGTCCGGCCGTCGAATTCTTTGTCTGGGCTGTAACTCAAAAAGAATGAAAGGCATCAAGATGAAACTTCATATGTGGATAGATCTCATTGAGGGGGAGTGCAGTGACCAAGAACCATAACTCTCTGTCACGTAATTTAGGAGTTATTGCCCTTTGTAAATTTTCATACTTAATTTTTGTCCGGGCAATAACTCAAAAAGTATAAACGGTATTAAGATGAAACTTCATAGGGGATAGATCTTACTGAGGGGGGAGTGCAGTGCCCAAGAACCATAACTTTCTGTTGCATAATTTTGGAGCTATTGCCCTTTGTAATTTTTATACTTAATTTTTGTCCGGACCATAACTCAAAAAGGATAAGAGATTTCAATATGAAACTTCATATGTGGATAGATCTCATTGAAGAGAAGTGCAGTGCCAATGAACTGTAACCCCCATTTGCGTCATTTAAAAAATTCCTGTGATAAAGCGGCATGCGGGGGGTATTTTCGCCATGACAGTGGCAATTCTAGTTTAAACCAAGAGAATGAACATTTTTAAGAATGTGATTCTAAGCTAGTTTTTCCAAAATTTCTAAAATGAATTTTATTTTGTTAAGTAAGGTGACAATTTTGAGATTTGTGAAATTCAATTTTTTATTAATAGCAAAGCTAAACTACTCAATTTATGAATTTGGAGAGATATTGTATGCTGTAACCATGAAATATCTTAATTGATTTAAAGATTTTCTTTCTCATAGTTTTATATCATTTATTAAGATTACTAGAGTATGCTCATTATAAACAGATGACAAATTATAATTATGCATATGTTAATAAACACACAGGGTAGGATTGCGTGTAACAACTATTTATAATGCATGAAAAATGGAATTCAGGAATGTTTACTGATTATACAGCAATCAGTTTGTGTTTACTTTTGCCTCTGCCTAAGAGTATGTGACAGGAAAAAACAACAACTTTCATGTTAGACTTTCTCTAGACATTACATTTTCCACTTCTATAGCTGAAGTCTGTTTGTGATTTTGTTGAACTATCTTTTGCCTGCATGCATGTTGTTTCTAATTGCTTGAGTGTGTTCTTGAGATGAAGTTGTCATGTCTGGGTTGTGTGATTAATGACTTTAAAAAAAGAGATTGGGAGGTGGTTCTGTATAAACTCAATCATTCTTAGAAAAACTGTTTATCAGTAACGTGATCTTCTTTAGTATCCTACTGTCTTGTTTATAACATATGTTTTGTGGTTGTTGTTATTTACATTTTTACGAGTCTTCTCATGGACTGACCACAAACCTGTTCTATCTCCTTCTATTTCATTTGAATAGTTTTGCTGTTAGACCTTGATTTAGAATACATGTGATGGAATGAACAATGAATATCATCAAACTGAAATTAGATTTTTTTTCTTTATTTACAGTATAATACAATTTTAATTTTACTGACTTCATTAAAAATAATTGGGTAAAAAAACTTTACTGAGTAAATTGGTATATATACAACTGTCAATATTTTGTTTTAGTGGAAAAGAGTCATATGATGTACTCCACTGATGTAGAAGTACTCATGTACATTTCATGTTACAAATTTGAATAGTTCCATAAGGGTGGTATAATAACCCATTAATTTTGCATTAATTTTTTAAGATCTTTTCTCAAGTCTTATAAGTAGAAGGATTTACATTAGGTACAAACACTTTAACCACTCCTATCATCACTATTCTATATATTTAACCCTTTCCCTCATAGAGGACACCATGAAAAGACCTATGCGAACAGCATAAAACCAGATCAGCCTGCGAGTAACTCGCAGGCTGATCAGGTTTTATGCTGTTCGCTGCTCCTCAGTGGTCTGGAAATGAGGAGTTTGTAATTAAATTTGGTAAGGTTTAACTGTGGTTTTCTGCACATCAGGCTTTATGTGATACCTATAGAGGGCGTCAAAAGGAGTATATATGAGGGAAAGGGTTAATTATGTTTTAATGATTTTGTTTCATATTTGAATACAATACTGCTTTAACATTTTGAGGGCTGACAACAAAACTGTCTCTATTTCTTTATGCACTTCGAATAGATTTGTGGTCAGCCCTCCATTTATTCACCTGCAATAACAAAATGGTGCCTTTGATCCTTAATTGTTGAATAAAAGTATTTGCAAATTATAATGACTTTCTTTTGACTCAGAGAGTCTGTTTGCTGAAGAGGGTATTTAACTTTATTGTAAAACCTCAAAGACATGACCAGACATGGGACCATGGTCGGCTGGTTAAGTTAAGTCAAGCAGTATATACTGGAGAAGAGTCCAGTAAATCGAGGCCTTAACCCTTTCCCACATATAGACTCATTTTGACGCCCTCAATAGGTACCACATAAAGCCTGATCTGTAGAAAACACAGTTAAACCTTACCAAATTTAATTACAAAATCCTCATTTCCAGACCACTGAGGAGCAGCGAACAGCATAAAACCTGATCAGCCTGCGAGTTACTCGCAGGCTGATCTGGTTTTATGCTGTTCGCATAGGTCTTTTCATGGTGTCCTCTATGAGGGAAAGGGTTAATTGTGAGATGGTCCTTATATTGAGGTGGTCTTTATATGAGGTTTTACTGTATTAAAATTAGTGGTCATGCCAATATCTCATTAGAAAAGCATATTAATGTGTATCAAGTGTCACATTATTGTACTGCTGTACAATGTATTTCGTAGATGTGTGCAGATTGTAATTTTCTTTCCACACTCTTTTTCTGTTCAGTTGATGATTTAGAGGGGTGAGAGATGACATGGAAAAACTTGATTCTTACTATATTGGGGACTTTTAGGCCAGTCTTAAGGAATGAAAATATAATGATAAAACTCAAATTATTCTTAACCGTAAGAGAATTCCATTTTTGAAGATTGTTTTTAGTGAAGATAAATGTAGGCTATGTTTTATATCCATAATGATAGTATTGTTAATTTTATATTTTCCTTACATTTTAAATGTCACACATCATATAATGTTAACATTAGTATAATCAAGTTTAGGGACAACTCCTGTATGAATTTTGTGAACACCATGTTTGTCATCTAGGAGAGCTTTGAAATTCTCAGTAAAAGAATGGCATTAACCATACGCTATTTTCCATTTAATTCCAGGTAAAAGATTTAGCAGATTTTGAGACATCATCATCAGGGGTAACAGGCCTGAGAGATTGGAGAGCAATATTTTGTGCAAATGATTCTTTGTTATCATCCCAGACTGGCTCTGGAAATATTTTGGAAAAACTAGATGATCAGCCAGGACTTAAATATGCCATGACAGGCGACCAGTCTGTCATCATTACCCCATGTAGACTTCCTCCATCACTTGAGAAGGTTGAGAAATGGTGTCGGGGAAGGAAACTTTATAAACAGTTGAAACTACAGGCCAAGCAAAAACACAGAGAAAAGGACAAGGAAATACTAGAGACTAAAAGTGAAACAAATAAAGGTCAAGGGATGGAAAAATCATCTCATCTTACACCAGGTAAAACTGACGATCCAGAAAAGTATAGGTTGAATCTTTTTACTGGAAAAAGGGAAATTTATAAGGAAGATTTAGGAAAAAGTGAAGTTGTTGTAGAAAAAGGAGAGAAACAAATTAGACCTAGCACTTCAGAGGATACTGATGAAAGTGAAATGACTAGAGTGAAAGATATGGACATAGAAGAAATAAGATCTCCACCTTCAGGAACACGAAACATAGACTGTGACAACCAATCAGATTCAGCAGTTCTACATAGCACACCCACCTTACGCAGAAAATCAACAGAGTTGTTCCAGCCAGAATGCACACCCATCACTGGGAGCGGGGGGTTGCCTTCCCAGGGTGCTTCAGATGAGTCACAGGAACAGCCATTTGTTACACCAAAAAGGATCAAACCTTTGCGAAGACTATCAACCAATACAGAATCCACCTTGAGACGGGCTATTCTCACCAGTCAAATGAAGGTACGGACTCCTTATCTGTCTAGTTTCAGTGGAAATAAGACTTTGTGATAGGTCTATTCACTAACACTTGTTAACTCCTGCCTCTGTACATATTCCATCTAATGATGTATAGATGTGAAATGTTTTCTTTGACGTGGATTACAATCATTTTACTCTTGGAACTTTGTTTTTTCTTGCCATGTTCATTGCTAGAAATTATCTGCTACTGCTTTGAAATTGGTTGTATGGTTCCTTTAAGTAATGTAAATATTAATGTTGACAATCATTGTTTCACAGATAAACATTTTTATGTTACCCATTTTGCCTCATTTAGGCATGTTCTGATGCCTTTACAAGCAGATCTGACCCTGATCAAGGCCTCCTCTTCTTATACAATATTGTAGCTCAGATTCTACACAGCCTCCATAGCAAGGAAAAATTCATTGTTTCGTATTCCATTTATAGTTTAGTAAATTAACATTTATCAAGTCATAAATTTGTTTATAAATATTCATGAGGTAAATGGTTAAAATAGCAAGTTGGTTCCAAAAGAGGAAGTGTTAATTGTACTGCTGTATAAATATTTTATAAGAAAAATCCTTTGTTGCTTTCCTCTTTCTTATTTCAATGTGATGTGGTTCTCCTTCTGTCTCCAGCATCAGTACAGCAGCCCAAGTGTCTGGAAACCTGATGTGTCACAGATAGAGGGACCCACCCCTAAAAACTCCTTTGGATTTCGAGTTAGTCAGCAGAACTTCCAGGATGCCAAGGCTCTGCATGAGGTAGGGCAGATCTTTCCATGAAAAGGTTTGATTTATGTGTTGGAATATTAGTTAGATGTATCAGTTCAAGTCAGCCTGCTACAAATGAATCAGATTATAAGGAATATTTTATAAAATACATTTCATGAAAATTAGATAACCCTTCAGTGTGCTTATATTATTATTAACAGATATTGATATTAATCATTTTCTTGTTAAGTTTGACTGGGATCATTGAGATGTGAACTTCCCAAAAATTTAGATTCCATGAAAATGACAACATTTCTGTTAGAAAAAGTATCAAGTTATAGTTCCAGGAAGAATATTCATGACTGTAATTTAACACTGTACCTCTGTCCATCTTTCAGTACCAACACTTGACTATATTCAGTGTAGAGGTCCATGTGGAGACTAGGGGTGACCTCAGACCTGACCCAGAGTTTGACACTATCAAGGTCATCTTCTACTCCATCTTTAATGATGTACCAGTTGAGCAGGGGACCAGACATCTTACTGGAGCTTTCATTGTTGACCCAGCTTCAGTTTCAGAGCAGCGGGAACCATCTGCAGGAAGCGACCCCCAACCAGGTCCTTCAGGTGCATCGCATCTGGGTCAGGGGTTGCTGCAAGGTCAGAAGGGTCAAATTCACTTTTGAAGATGTCAGGTGTACTTGACCTTGAGGTGACCTATGTCAAAGACGAGCTTGAACTACTACACACATTTATGGACTTTATACAAAAGTAAGTAATGTTTGGTTTTGTTTTTAAGGCATCATTTATGATGCTTGAATTTAAATTCAAGATGAAATTGTTTGTATGAAAGTGAAAAATATGCTCAATATTTATACAATTTAATCTTAAAATCTTATAGTCTAATAGATTAATTGAATAGCAATGTTTGGTAGACTTTATTCTCAAAATGTCTTATCAAAGTATTTATAAAGATATATGTGTAATAGTGCTCCAGATAAGCTTTGAAAACCATGAAAGTGACACACACAGATCCTGCATGCATATTTATGTATGAACAGTCCAACATTTATTAATTTAAATTTTTTGTTTGCCTTTGTAGTAAACATTAATAGAAACTTGTTGTATTTGAATTTTTCAACTTCAATGACATTAAGACAGCCGACATATTATAATGAATTCTTATCAGTGTGATACATGTCAGTACTATAACACTGGTTGCCTGTGTCTTACAGGTGGGACCCGGACATTCTGGTGGGATACGAGATCCAGATGTTGTCCTGGGGGTACGTGCTGGCCCGAGCCTCCACCCTCAGTATCAACATGGCCCAGATAATCTCCCGCGTCCCCTCCAGTAAACACTCCAGTCACCATTCAGCTGAGAGAGATGAGTGGGGGGCCGACCACAGCTCGGAAATACACATCGCTGGACGTATCGTGCTGAACCTGTGGCGACTCCTGAGACATGAGGTGAGTATGTGATTCTAGCATTATATCTGGGTCCTGTTTACTTGGTCCAGCATAGTTACCTTGATATGGTAGTCTGTTGGACACTTTTATTTCTCAAAATCAGCATGAGAAATTGGAAGAATTCATGCTTTCCTTTGTTTAAGTAATAGACAGTATCTAAGAAACATTAGAAATTGGAACTATGCATGTTAGTCTCATGTAAACATTGGGGGTTGGATATTGTTGGAGTGCAAGTAACATGTTAGATTATATCATACAATATCTTGTGTAATGTACTAAAACAAAGGGTTGCATCACTTTAAAACTGTTTTAAGTTTTATTTTAGGACTGTTTGATGAGATGTCAGGAAAATGTGACTTGTAATTTTTAGGCTAGATAGCATGATGAGATATCACTATATCTTGTCTCATTTAAACAATGTCCACATGATGAGATATCACTATATCTTGTCTTATTTAAGCAATGTCCACATGATGAGATATCACTATATCTTGTCTCATTTAAACAATGTCCACATGATGAGATATCACTATATCTTGTCTCATTTAAACAAAGTCCACATGATGAGATATCACTATATCTTGTCTCATTTAAACAAAGTCCTCATGATGAGATATCACTATATCTTGTCTCATTTAAACAAAGTCCACATGATGAGATATCACTATATCTTGTCTCATTTAAACAAAGTCCTCATGATGAGATATCACTATATCTTGTCTCATTTAAACAATGTCCTCATGATGAGATATCACTATATCTTGTCTCATTTAAACAATGTCCACATGATGAGATATCACTATATCTTGTCTCATTTAAACAAAGTCCTCAAATGACTGAAATACTGTCAGAATGTTAAAACAGGGCAAGTACACAAAAAAATCAGAAGGTCTGAATTATGTCTTAAATAAATCATACATTTATTGAATTTTCTGAAAAGAATTCAAATTAAGGAAGTTTTACATCTGTATCTGTTTTTTTCCACTCATAAAATTTGAATAAAATGCTGCTGATATGTAAACTCTAGGAATATTTCTTGTTGCATGATATCTTAGACTTCTCTATAGAACAATAATTTACGGGGGTTTGTTTCTAATCTCAGGGGATAGGAGAAGTTCATATTTTATTTGCGCTACTTTGTAATAATCTGGCAAATTTAAATACGATACTAATCAGTTTTGGAATAAAACCAGATTTAATGACCCTGGTCGCTTCTGGAAGTCTTGGTTTGAATTATACTAATGATTAGATTCCTGATAAAGATGCCTCCTTATTCCAGATTTTAATAAGTATAGACCAGATACTGGACATCCACAGTGCTCAATTAGCAAGAGTTCATACTAGCACATACACATAAATAACTTATGAATATCAGCACCTCATGAATATTCATGTACAGATGAATGACCTGATGAATATTAATTAATTGAACTTTAACCCTTTCCCTCATAGAGAAAACCATGAAAAGACCTATGCGAACAGCATAAAACCAGATCAGCCTGCTCCTCAGTGGTCTGGAAATGAGGATTTTGTGATTAAATTTGCTAAGGTTTAACTATGGTTTTCTGCAGATCAGGTTTTATGTGGTACCTATTGAGTGCGTCAAAATGAGTCTATATGAGGGAAAGGGTTAAATGGTCTATAGAAACAATGGATTTCTCTTTGCTAATATAAATGGTTGACTGTATGGTAAATGAGTTGAATGAGCTCCCAGAAGGAAGTGTCTGATCTAGGCTGGTCTATTTGTCAAGGCAGCAAAACACAACCATATGAGGTAAAGGGTTAATTCACTATTGCTGTTTACCAAAATGTTTTAGTAATAACTATGAAAGACATTACCCTACAGATTAACAATATTTCATAAGAAATTAAATATTAAACTGATAGATATTGTTATTTGGGAAACAAAAATGAAAAAAAAGTTTATATTTAAGTTTAACTTCTCTTTATGTTGGAAGTCTCCTCTTCTCAGTCATCCTACACAGTTCTCCTGCTTATAAAGAGCATACCTTTGATTCACTCTCACAGATTTGATTTTCAGTGCTTTTGAAGTTATGCCTGGCTTTCATAACAGTCATATTTTCCCTGTATATTACACCTGACTGCATAGCATTGATGTAACCTTTATAACTTCACTGTGTAAATGTTTTGTTGCTATGCTTGCAGGTGACGCTGAATGTTTACAGTTTTGAGAATGTGGCGTTCCATGTTTTACATCGGCGTATCCCACTCTTCACATACAAGACACTCACGGCTTGGTACCGTCACAGGACTCACCTCAACAGGTTTGGAATCCCTGACACCCATCTCTCATTCTCTCTCTATCTCTCATTCTCTCTCACTCTCTCTCTCTCTCTCACAGTGGAGTCTCCATGGCCAAGTGGATTAAGTTGCTGACTAATTATTACCACTGTGGATTCGAGATATTGCAGGGTCACTGCATTTTTAGCTTGACTATTCAAAGAATATGGGAGGTATTGTGGTCACCCTTGCGTCGGTGTTGGCTTTGCAGCTTTTGGTTAAAGTTTTGCATGCTATCATTTCAATAACCATTTATGGTATTGACTTAAAAGTTTATGAACATGTTCAGGGGCATCAGACAACCAAGGTAGATAAATCTTGACTGAATTTAATATAGATAATGGCCCCTTTTTAACTTAGAAATGTTTGGTTAAAGTTTTGCATACAGTAGAAAAATTGGTGAAGTTTTGCTTGCATGCTACTCTCCAGCTTGTATCTTAATAACCATTCATGGTATTTACTTGAAAGTTTACGAATATGTTCAGGGGCATCAGACAACCAAGGTAGATAACTCTTGATGGAATATATTACAAATTATGACCCCTTTTTTGACTTATAAATTTTAGTTCAAGTTTTGCATGCAAGGTACTTTAATGCTTATATCTCAGTATCCAGGCAGGCGATTGATTTGAAACATCTTTAATACGTTTAAGGGTATCATACTATCAAGGTAGATAACTTTTGGTGGAAAATATTACAGTTTATGGCCCCTTTTTAACTTAGATATTTTGGTTAAATTTTTGCATGCAAGGAATTTCATCCTTACATTTCTGTAACCAGGCATGGGTTTGATTTGAAACTTCTTTAATATGTTCAGTGGTATCATACTATAGTGGCAGATAGTTTTTGACTGAACATAATGCAGATTAGGGCCACTTTTTGACTTAGACTTTTTGGTTAAAGTTTTACATGCAAGCTTCTATCCAGTTTATATCTCAGAAATTGTTTATGGTATTGACTAGAAAGTTTAGGAATGTGTTCAGGGGCATTAGAAAACCAAGGAGTATAACTCTTGGACTGAATTTTATACAAATTATGGCCCTTTTCTAACTTGGATACTTGGTTAAAGTTTTGCATGCACAGTGTTATTATGCTTATGTCTCAGTAACTAGGCATGGGATTGATTTTAGACTTCATAAGCCTATTAAGGGGTATAAGACTATCAAGGTATATCATTTTGACTTTTATTATATACAGTATATACAGGGACACTATTGAACTGTATGTGGTCCCTTGTTCCAGGTGGAAGGTGGTGAAGCATTATGTAACCAGGGTCAAGGCCAACCTAGAGGTCATGGAGCAGCTTGACCTTGTGGGTCGCACCAGTGAGTTCGCCAGAGTGTTTGGTATCGAGTTCTACCATGTGCTGTCACGTGGCTCACAGGTAGACTGGTTTAAACTTATTACTTGTTAATTATGATGGTGAATTACTTAATAGTCTCTCAGACTGTCTCATAATGTCAGATTTCATAGGTTAAATGGCTAACATAGTACACACAAATGATGCAGAGAATAGAATATTTTGTTTTAAATTGGGTTAATTATGTTTATTCTAAATTTTTATGTTTATTTTCAATTCTTTTCACAGTACAGGGTGGAATCCATGATGCTGCGAGTTGCCAAGCCTATGAATTTCATCCCAGTTTCACCCAGTGTCAACCAGCGGGCTAGGATGAAAGCGCCAGAGTGTATCCCGCTTACACTGGAGCCCGAGTCTCGGTTCTACACGGATCCCGTGGTTATTCTTGACTTCCAGTCTCTCTACCCATCCATTATGATTGCCTACAACTATTGCTTCTCCACCTGCCTCGGCCGCCTGGAATGGTTCCAGAATGCTCAGTAAGTACATCAACTGGTTTTAGAGCAAGTGAGATCAGGAAGATTCCAGGAAAGAAAATAATGTAAATCATATAGAAAACATATTTTGGTTGTACTCAGCACCTGATGCTTGGTATCATTAGGGAAACAAATCATATAACTGTCTCATTATAGTCAGAGGATCATATTTTCATAATAACTTTCTTACGCAATATAAAGTGAAATTTGATTGCTATATTCTTTTTTAAGAAATCAAGTTAGTTGATTTTGTGCATGGTCATTGAAGCGTTGTGAAGCAGTGAGTTATGATATGAATTTTCTGATACCAAAAGCAAAAAGAAAATAGATCTAAAAAGAAAAATTGATAAATTCAAGTTTCTTTGTTGTTGTTTTTTTTTGTATTTTCCTTTTCTCCCCTCTTAAGAGATAACATTATCTTTTTGCTGTTAGAGATTTGCTATTTTTTCCTGTAAGTATTTCCTGGTCTTTCCCCAAAAAGCTTGGAATAAGATGAAAATTTTCCTAACCCACACAGCATGTTTGTCTAACCTAGATACTGTATTTCAGTGAGGGGGCAATTGAGTTTGGCTGCACGTCTCTTGACTTACCTCCATCCACCATTAAGGTAAGTCAAAGTCTGAATTATTTGATATTCATATTGCTGATTCTACAGAAAACCTAAAGAGGTTTCTTTAAAAATTGTCAGGTCTTTTTTTGTCACCTAAGCAGAGGTGACACAGAGGGATCACTTTTCCGTCACCTGTCCATCTGTCTGTCTGTCACATTTTCATGCTTCAGCAGGTGACAAACGTGTTCCTGAGAACACTCTTGTTGAAGTTTTTTGTACATTATTTCTCCACAGTCTAGACACTCGTCATCTCTATATTGTACAGTAACCAATAACTTGTAGCAAGGGTAACCTCTGATTATGTTTGTTTCCATGTATGATCAGTTTAATTTTTTTAACATAAAGTGGAGGATCTGGGTAGACACACATTAATATTTCTAATAGATTAAACTAAAGTAGGTTATGCTCACTTAATTGATCAGATTTGCACAAATGCCTGATAACTGCGCCACACTCTTAACCCTTTACCTAATATAGACACAGGGCAGACGGAGATCAGTTCGCTCCTTTGAGCTGTCTGATATTTGCTCATAAGATATTGTAGCTCAGATTCTACCCATATACCATTTTAAGTTAAGGAAATTAGTATTCATCATGTCACATATTATATTTTTATAATTTTTATATTTTTAATTTTTATAAAATGTCACATATTTATACAGGTGCAGGGTTTATAGAATGAACATTATTTTAATTGGGGACTAATTGATATGATATGAATACTGGTAAATGTATGAGATTGACTCTAGTATACATTCCACAAAATGTATTATCAACAAGAACAATCATTTTACAGTAGAGACAGTTATAGTGGTAAGGTAATGAGCTTGGAAATAAGACTGTTCTGGCTTGCAATGCGTAACGTATAGATTGACATGATTTTGTTTTTCAGAAATTATCAGACAAGGTGACTGTCTCCCCCAATGGTGTTGTATTCTGCAAGCAATCAGTGAAGCGAGGAGTACTGCCAGTGTGAGTATTAATACTGTCATTGTATCAATGCACTGTCCGAACTAGTTGAATTGTGGCTTCCACATCCTGAAACTATTCTTACTTGATTTTTTCATTCATTTTTCCATTTAGTTGATAACCATAAGGGTCTTACATTGTCAAAGGTAAAAATTGTTTAATAGAGTTTTAATCAAAGGCAATAATTTCATTTTATTTCATTTATAAATTTTAAAAAAAATCCAGAGAAAATCTAAAAAAAAACAAAACCAGATGCACAATTCCTTGTAGTAAATATCACATTATAGATGTCATGTCTGCTGTGACATCAGTTAACCTAGTCATGATGAATGAGACTGTAAAATGATATGGTTTCAGTATGGTGGAGGAGATATTGAACACGAGACTGATGGTGAAGAAAGCCATGTCCAGCTACAAGGATGATAAGGTTCAGTAGGTGGGGAGATTTGAACACGAGCTATTGATGAATTATAAGGTACTGACAGTGGTCAGGGGGGCAGCACACTGCAGACCTTGGTGTTGCTGTGTGGGGGGGGGGGCATGACTTATTCATTTCCTTGATTTATCCCAACCATTTATTTAGAGGTACAGGAGTCGCTGTTTTGTTCCTCAGAGTGTCTAAGTGCCATGGTGAATATCAATCCCCTTTTGGTTTTTGTGCAATTTTATGATGCACAAAAAATGTTCATTTTGACCCTCAAATTGTCTAAATTATTCCCAAATCTTTCAAAACATAGATAAAGAAAGAGTTATCTATATGTTAAGGGGTCACAACATCAAAAAAACAAGGGAAAACCTGAATATGTAATGAGGTATTATGTCCCACTGCCTCACTGCTTTGCATATGCTTCTTGGCACGTCTGTCAAGTAATTGGCCAAACCTTGTTCCAATAATTTATAAACTTAACTTGAAAGTAATGAAGTACACATATTCTTATCACTACACAGAAGTTAAATATCAAAAAAAAAAAGGGGGGGGGGAATGTCATTACAGTGATTTATTGCAGTTTGTTATCCCCCGCCGATGAAATCGGGAGGGGGATATTGTTTTGGCGTTGTCCGTCCGTCCGTGCGTCCGTGTGTCCGTGCGTCCGTCCGTCCGAATTTTGTCCGGAGCATAACTCCAAAAGTATTCAAGCTATTGCTTTGAAACTTCACAGGTGGACAGATCTCATTGAGGAGAAGTGCAGTGCACAAGAACCATAACTCTCCTTATCCGAATTTTGGAGTTATTGCCCTTTGTTATTTTTCATACTTGATTTTTGTCCGGAGCATAACTCCAAAAGTATTCAAGCTATTGCTTTGAAACTTCACAGGTGGACAGATCTCATTGAAGAGAAGTGCAGTGCACAAGAACCATAACTCTTCTTAGCCTAATTTTGGAGTTATTGCCCTTTGTTATTTTTCATACTTGATTTTTGTCCGGAGCATACCTCCAAAAGTATTCAAAAGTATACTTGGAAGTAATAAAGTCTCTTCTTGTTCTGTTCTGTTATATCAAGAGGCAATAAGGAATTATAATCATATTGACAGCATGACCCAGTTTGATCTTTTACAATGGAGTTACGGCCCCTGATTTATGTTCTGTAAAAACAGCTCCCATTCATGAACTAAATTAGCATATAATTACTTTAACCACTGGTGTATTTCTGTTGCCCTGCAGGTTGGGGACAGTATTGTAAGAAAGGCCCGGGAGACACTTGAGCGTTCCATCAAATTGGTTGAAGAGACACCTCGCTGGGGTGCAAAGGTCGTGTATGGAGACACTGACAGGTAGGTTTCCGATTTTACAAGAAAAAGAAAGATGAAATGACCATGGTCAATAGAATTATTAATAGGTACTCATCAGATTGATCTAGCCTTGCACTACTCTATTATGGTGTAATTATTAACATTGAATTGTTAATTGTGGGGTTACATGTTACAATATATCATAAATGGATGTCAGGCTTCATTGATAGGCAGTATCAACAATGTTAATTAAAAATGGTTTGCGAGAGATTTAGGTCAAAGTCTGTCACTAATTATAACCTGATAATATTTTATCATGAACTTCTGTGGACTTGTTTTCGATTAATTTATATAAAAAAGTTATAACAATAATGTCTGGATTGCCAATGATAAATAAAAACAAAAACAAAAAACTATTAAAAAGTATACATATCTAAGAAAACACATAAATAAGGAAAACTGCTGGAAATCAACCTTCTCATATGATATTTTACACCATAAGCACATGTGCAAGGAAGATGGCAATTTGCTTTTAATTGCTTTCAGAATTTCATTGTAATAAGATTTTTGTATTTAATTTGTAATGGATTCTAATCGGTTCCGTTTTTACCTCGAAATGTTTTTCTTTCATGGCCATATTGACATGTGAATTGTTATTATAGTGATAAATTGTGCAGAAGAGATGGTAACTGGAATTGGAACTGATTAGTCTGATATTTTAGAATTAAGAATTGAATGTGTATCAAGCAGTGTAAATCTGTTCAGTTTATAGGAAGATTTTAACCCTTTCCCTCATATAGACTCATTTTGACACACTCAATAGGTACCACATAAAGCCTGATCTGCAGAAAACCACAGTTAAACCTTACCAAATTTAATTATAAAGTCCTCATTTCCAGACCACTGAGGAGCAGCAAACAGCATAAAACCTGATCAGCCTGCGAGTTACTCGCAGGCTGATCTGGTTTTATGTTGTTCGCATAGGTCTTTTCATGGTTTCCTCTATGAGAGAAAGGGTGAAGAGAGTTAAGTTTAGTATTGGGATTTGGTAGGTTCAGATATTACAAAGCCCAAGCACCCAATTTATTTATTTTTTATGAATAAAACGAAGCCTAATCCTACTAAAGTTTCTTCTAATTTCCCTTGCATGATCATTACACAAACTAATTTTTTTTTTTTGCCTGATATATTTTAATTAAGAAATTTTCGGATAAAGTAATATGTACAGTACAACATTGATGATATTTATTTCAGCATGTTTCTACTCATGAAGGGAAAGACGAAGGATGAGGCGTTCAAAATCGGACATGAGATTGCAGACACTGTCACCGCTATGTTCCCCCAACCTATCAAACTCAAGTTTGAGAAGGTGAGACATCCTTTATCTTATATTCAAGGGTCAAAGGTTGGGGCTGTCGGCTGATGTCTTACTCACAACACTAACATCCATACTTAAATCTAACTCTCAGTAAAAAAAAAAGGTAATTTTATTACAGAGAGCACTATTTCTCATGATCTGCATTATTGTAATTATAATACATCTTGGACTCAATGCATTGAATATTGATGTGGTGACAGTTTATGATGGGTATGCCAGTCATCAGGGATAATGTACCCAACTGCTCATTTGAATATTGTGAGTTCAAACCACACTGGGGGCATGGATTGTTCATGATCTTCCCAGGTGCAGTGGAGAGGGTTGGTAGAATTTGTAAGAACTTGTTATACCTAGTATCTACTGATGTCTTATTTACACAATAAATATGTAGAAGGGTGACACATTTCATTGCATTAACCTTTTCCCTCATATAGACTCATTTTGATGCCCTCAATAGGTATCACATAAAGCCTGATCTGCAGAAAACCACAGTTAAACCTTACCAAATTTAATTACAAAATCCTCATTTCCAGACCACTATGGAGCAGCGAACAGCATAAAACCTGATCAGCCTGCGAGTTACTCGCAGGCTGATCTGGTTTTATGCTGTTCGCATAGGTCTTTTCATGGTGTCCTCTATGAGGGAAAGGGTTAATAATATTTAAATGTGTATGTATTCTATCCTCAGGTGTACCTGCCATGCGTGCTGCAGACCAAGAAACGTTATGTTGGCTTCATGTACGAGACTCCGGACCAGAAGGAACCAGTGTACGATGCCAAGGGGATTGAGACTGTCCGCAGAGACTCTTGTTCAGCTGTGTCTAAGGTATTAACATTTATGAGGCTGAGATGTATGAGATTTTGGAGTGTTTATCACCTGTAATGCTGGTTTTAGTTTTCTTTGTGATGTGTAAGGTTAACATTATTGTACATGTTGGTTGTGGACATTCCCTTAAAATGAAAGTAGAATGTGTAGTGGGATGGATTGGGATGAAATCGTGTTTTGGCAAGACAAATTGCTAACTGTAATCAGGGGATACTTCCCTGATACTATGGTAATCACTGTCTCATGGCCAATCATGAAATGATGTTCAAATAAATAAACTCCTTAATTTAATGCCTTCATTTCTGTAAAGTTGAGGCAATATATGAAGCATGCTCATCTCATCTTGTCAGGTTACATCCCATTCTACACAAACATTACATGAAGACAAGGTGTTGGGAGTATTAACCCTTTCCCTCATATTGACTCTTTTTGACCCTTTCCCTCATATAGACTCATTTTAACCCTTTCCCTCATATAGACTCATTTTAACCCTTTCCCTCATATAGACTCATTTTAACCCTTTTCCTCATATAGACTCATTTTAACCCTTTCCCTCATATAGACTCATTTTAACCCTTTCCCTCATATAGACTCATTTTAACCCTTTCCCTCATATAGACTCATTTTGACACCCTCAAAAGGTATCACATAAAGCCTGATCTGCAGAAAACCAAACTCAAACCTTACCAAATTTAAATGCAAAATCCTCATTTCCAGACCACTGAGGAGCAGCGAACAGCATAAAACCTGATCAGCCTGCGAGTTACTCGCAGGTTGATCTGGTTTTATGCTGTTCGCATAGGTCTTTTAATGTTGTCCTCTATGAGGGAAAGGGTTAATCACTTCAATGATAGTTCAGCATGAATCACATTTAATTTATAAAATTGTGATAATGCATTAATATACATGAAATCCCTATATATAATACTATGTGCAGAGATAGAAGATCTATGCATTGAATATTTGTATAGATGGCATAACCATTTTATCTGCTTATGGATGTGGGATAAGACCAAGAAAATAGTTTAAACATACAAGAAAAAAGCTATTGCTGATTGCTGCAGATCCTGGAGCGGTCCATCAAGGTACTGTTCACATCCCGTGACGTGTCCCAGGTGAAGGCCTACATCCAGCAGCAGTGTCAGAAGGTCATGGAAGGCACGGTCAGTCTGCAGGACTTCATCTTCGCCAAAGAGTTCCGCGGCATGACCGGATATAAACCAGGAGCTTGTGTCCCAGCCCTGGAGATTGCCAAGTAAGTAGGTCTTATCCATGTCAAAGAGATTGCCATGGCCTTGACATTGCCAATTAAGTAGGTCTTGTCCATTATCTCGAGATTGCCAAGCAAGTATGTCTTATCCTTGTCAAAGAGATTGCCACAGGAGTAGGTCTTGTCCATATTCTCAAGATTGCCATGTAATTAGGTTTTGTCCATGTCCTCAAGATTGCCATGTAAGTAGGTTTTGTCCATGTCCTCAGATCCAAGAGATTGCCATGTAAGTAGGTTTTATCCATGTCCTCGAGATTGCCAAGAATGTAGGTCTTATCCATTTCCAAGAGTTTGCCATGTCCTAGGCCAATTAAGTAGGTCTTGTCCATGTCTTCGATATTGCCAGGGTAGTGAGAGATTGCAAGTAAGTTGTTTTGCCATGAACAGGCCATGTCTATAAAAAGTCTTATTTGGTTTTATTCAGGTCATTTATTACTTTCATGTGGTTAATTATGTCAATGTTGATACAGGACATTCGGACATGATTAAAGAAACCAGCAATAATCTTTAGTTTTAAGTATTACTTGCTTAAAATTGTATTTTTGTCGCAATAAAGAATTCAAGACTATTTGAGATGTTATTGTACAAAAGATGTTTATTGTACAAGAGATGTTTATTGAAGTATATGCTTATTGAGCTCATATTTCTCCTGTAGGAAGGTGTTGCGTCAAGACCGCCGGGCTGAGCCCCGTGTGGGTGAGCGGGTGCCCTATGTGATTGTATATGGGAGCCCAGGCTTGCCATTGATCCAGCTGGTGAGGCAGCCTGGAGACCTGCTGCAGGATCCCAGTCTCCGCCTCAACGCCACCTACTACATCTCCAAACAGATCCTGCCCCCTCTACATCGCTTCCTGTCACTGCTTGGGGTGGACGTCTTCTCCTGGTAAGTCACATTATGTAAAAAATGATGCACATCAAGTAGACTGTCCTGTTGTCATTGAGATTAAATGCACCTGGATATTATCCTGTGACTTAATTGGATACAATGTGACACATGTGGGTTATTGTGATTCAGTTTATCAGCAGTTAACAAATACTCAAATAGGAATATTTTGTTAACATAGGGCTTAAACTGTAAAAGCAGGACAGTTTGATTGTTTTTGTTAAATATTTACTGGGAATAACAGTCAGTTTCAGATTCATTTTCAAAGGTAAAGAAAAAACCTAGATGCTGGTTTGACTTCTCATAAAATGTTCACTAGTGATATTTTAACACATTACCACTGTCATTACTATATGACCTATAGCAAATCTAAAATTAAACATTGTCAGGGGGAGAAAAACTTATAGTTTGCTTTCATTTGCAGTGCTCAAATAATATTAACCAATTTCCTTCAACTATTGGATCTGAAATAATATAATATTTACTAACTGGGCATCAAGGTCCTTATTTAAATTGTAAAGAATCCTAATCAGAGAGTTTCCGAGACATGAACAGTTGTATTTTGAGTTTGTTGAATGACTATAAGGGAAGGGCGTGTTTTGTTTGTAGGTACCAGGAGATGCCCCACACAGCAGGGAAGGTGTTCACACACAGTACCATGCTGGACCAAGGCAAGAAGGTAAGTGGTGTCAGAGTAGGAATTGGAAATATACAAACAAAAGAATGGTGATTCCCAGTGATAAATTTTGCTTCATCCCAATTTGCTTTTCAGATTATTTTTGAAGAGTTTAAAATTCTATAATCAATTCTTATATCATAACAACAAGAAGCACACGTTCTCCAAAGTTAAATTATGTAAATTTTAAAGCTGCTTTTCATTTGACTATACCCCCCCACACACACACACACATACACACATATGAGTGAGTACATTCTTTGATTGTTCAGTCTGATTTTGGTCATTCAGATCTTTCAAACTACTAGACAAGTCTATAAGTGTAGAAGGATTAAGAAAACCTGTTGATGATTTCCAGGGTACCATCTCACAGTACTTTGCCACCTCCAACTGCCCTATATGTGAGCGCCAGACCAAGCAAACAGTGTGTGGGGAGTGTATGAGACAGCCACAGTTGGTGTGTGTGACTCTGAATGACCGCATCACACGCTGGGAGAGACTCGACTCCCATCTACAGCAGGTATGTACCCACATCGTCTAGGCATCAGTGTTATCAGTGATAAAGGATTTCAGGATGTAAAGAATAAATGGGACTGATGCAATTATTTCAAGAAATCATATGGAAAGAATAAACCCATTGCCTTGGATTTCAAAACAGTTATCATTCACCTGCTGTTGGTCCTGATCTTAAGAATTTTACATGTTAGTCAAGTGTGTGTAGTTCTTTGTCTATTTTTACGATACAATACCAGTCATACGATTATAATGATAAGGATCCAGTAAGACGATACAATACCAATCATATGATTATAATGATAATGATCAAGTAAGACTGTTATAATGATAATAATCCAGTAAGACTGTTATAATGATAATAATCCAGTAAGGCTGTTATAATGATAATAATCCAGTAAGACTAGTATAATGATAATAATCCAGTAAGACTGTTATAATGATAATAATCCAGTAAGGCTAGTATAATGATAATGATCCAGTAAGACTGGTATAATGATAATAATCCAGTAAGGCTGTTATAATGATAATGATCCAGTAAGGCTGTTATAATGATAATAATCCAGTAAGACTGTTATAATGATAATAATCCAGTAAGACTGGTATAATGATAATAATCCAGTAAGACTGTTATAATGATAATAATCCAGTAAGACTGTTATAATGATAATAATCCAGTAAGGCTGTTATAATGATAATAATCCAGTAAGGCTGTTATAATGATAATAATCCAGTAAGGCTGTTATAATGATAATAATCCAGTAAGGCTGTTATAATGATAATAATCCAGTAAGGCTGTTATAATGATAATAATCCAGTAAGGCTGTTATAATGATAATAATCCAGTAAGGCTGTTATAATGATAATAATCCAGTAAGGCTGTTATAATGATAATAATCCAGTAAGGCTGTTATAATGATAATAATCCAGTAAGGCTGTTATAATGATAATAATCCAGTAAGGCTGTTATAATGATAATAATCCAGTAAGGCTGTTATAATGATAATAATCCAGTAAGGCTGTTATAATGATAATAATCCAGTAAGGCTGTTATAATGATAATAATCCAGTAAGACTGTTATAATGATAATAATCCAGTAAGACTGTTATAATGATAATAATCCAGTAAGACTGTTATAATGATAATAATCCAGTAAGACTGTTATAATGATAATAATCCAGTAAGACTGTTATAATGATAATAATCCAGTAAGACTATTATAATGATAATAATCCAGTAAGACTGTTATAATGATAATAATCCAGTAAGACTGTTATAATGATAATAATCCAGTAAGGCTGTTATAATAATAATAATCCAGTAAGACTGTTATAATGATAATAATCCAGTAAGACTGTTATAATGATCCAGTAAGACTGTTATAATGATAATAATCCAGTAAGACTGTTATAATAATCCAGTAAGACTGTTATAATGATAATAATCCAGTAAGACTGTTATAATAATCCAGTAAGGCTGTTATAATGATAATAATCCAGTAAGACTGTTATAATGATCCAGTAAGACTGTTATAATGATAATAATCCAGTAAGACTGTTATAATAATCCAGTAAGACTGTTATAATGATAATAATCCAGTAAGGCTGTTATAATGATAATAATCCAGTAAGACTGTTATAATGATAATAATCCAGTAAGACTGTTATAATGATAATAATCCAGTAAGACTGTTATAATGATAATAATCCAGTAAGACTGTTATAATGATAATAATCCAGTAAGACTGTTATAATAATCCAGTAAGGCTGTTATAATGATAATAATCCAGTAAGACTGTTATAATGATCCAGTAAGACTGTTATAATGATAATAATCCAGTAAGACTGTTATAATAATCCAGTAAGACTGTTATAATGATAATAATCCAGTAAGGCTGTTATAATGATAATAATCCAGTAAGACTGTAAGACTGTTATAATAATCCAGTAAGACTGTTATAATGATAATAATCCAGTAAGACTGTTATAATGATAATAATCCAGTAAGACTGTTATAATGATAATAATCCAGTAAGGCTGTTATAATGATAATAATCCAGTAAGGCTGTTATAATGATAATAATCCAGTAAGGCTGTTATAATGATAATAATCCAGTAAGGCTGTTATAATGATAATAATCCAGTAAGACTGTTATAATGATAATAATCCAGTAAGGCTGTTATAATGATAATAATCCAGTAAGACTGTTATAATGATAATAATCCAGTAAGGCTGTTATAATGATAATAATCCAGTAAGGCTGTTATAATGATAATAATCCAGTAAGGCTGTTATAATGATAATAATCCAGTAAGGCTGTTATAATGATAATAATCCAGTAAGGCTGTTATAATGATAACAATCCAGTAAGACTGTTATAATGATAATAATCCAGTAAGGCTGTTATAATGATAATAATCCAGTAAGGCTGTTATAATGATAATAATCCAGTAAGGCTGTTATAATGATGATAATCCAGTAAGACTAGTATAATGATGATAATTAAGACTATAAGACTCCAATTTCACCAACTTTACAGAAACTTGTCTTCCTAAATTAGATGAAAACATAGTCCAGTGTCATTTGACATCTGTTAGACCTTATGCTCATATCTTTCATGTTAGATTGTTTTATAGTTGGATGCTATTGTTATTATTTTCATTTTGAAACAAAAAAATGAGGTATGTAATAAATAAATTATGAATAATATTCTTGTGAAAATACACATTTCAACCCATCTGAATCCGCAGTCTCTGATGTCTGTCGATGTTGACTTGAGGTGATATGTTTCAGATCTGTGGGACATGTACAGGCAGTATAGAGGTGGCCACCCAGAGGATGTGTGTGTCACTGGACTGCCCCATCCTGCACCGTTGGGCCAGGTCAGGGCTGGACATGAACAGGGCTAGAGTCTATAGGGACATACTGGACACTTTATTTAAGTGAAGGAATGATACTGGAGTGAAGGAATACTTTGCATAGAGGTTTGCAGGACTAGGCTTTCTAGTGAGGGACTGGCATACAGGATTGATTGTGTATATGAGGGATTGGAACTCAAACGAGGGAATACCTCGCATACAAGAATGCAGGCACAGTTCATGTCAGGGACTTGACTTCAAGTGAGGGACTAACATATTGTACTAGGTGTGCATATGAAGGAATGGACTCGAGTTAGGGAAAAGTTTGCATACAGGAACTGCAAATGAGGAAGAGGACCTCAAGTGTGGGACTAACTTGCATATAGAGATAACAAGCCAACACTGGACTGGGTGTTCAAATGAGGGACCTGGTTACACCTGTGAGACTGATCAACTAAACAAACTCACTGTTGACTATGTTTAGGTGAGATACTGGGACTGGGTGTTCAGTGGAGAATTCAGAGCTGACATCAAGACTTAAAGGCACATGCTAGACTTGGTGCTCAAAATGGGAATTAACATGAAATGTAGGGCCAGAACTCAAACCCCTGGGTAAAGACATGAAAATGAGGACCATAACATGATCAGACATGTTGTTCAGTTAAATCCGTTCATGTTGCACTCTCAATATAACATAGAATTGGCTTGTTATGAAATGATTCTGAATCAACTCATTTATAAGCTGTAGTTATGACAGCAACTTTTTGAGAAAAAAGAAACACCTGAAATAGATTAACAGAAATATATGGCTAAAAAAAGAATTAGGTGCGAAGTTGAACAAGTTAGACAAGCTATTTTTGTCCCAGTTCAAGGACTTGAAATAGAGATTCTTAATAATGAGCGCATCGGAAAACTGAAACCTTCTCTTGAAATGAAACCATGGCAGCAAGAGCCATTATGGAAACAGCTGATGCCAAGAGTTGTCTCATTCTGGTGGAGCTGTAACTCACAATGACAAAGTGGCTGCAATACACAATAACAAAGGGGCTGCAATACATGGGTTTCCGTGCTAACCACAACGCATGGGTGTAAACTGATGGAATTTGTTGACATGTTGGCATACTGATTTGAGTTTGCTTTATTTTAACCTTTTACCTCATATGGACTCGTTTTGACAAATTGGCAAACAGAGGAGACCCAAATCAGACAGCTCCTTTAAGGACTCAGGGTCTCCTCAGTTTGCTCATAAACTATTGAAACTCAAATTCTACACGGTCAACAGACCAAATAAAACTCTAGGTTTATATCTAATCCTTAACCTGCTGAATTTCTCAAATGGACTTAGCCGGCACCTTTTTTGGAACTGTCCATTACCAGTTTTAGGGATAACAAGATGAAAACTTGTAGTTGGTCAGCCAACAGTAAAGAGCCAGGCCAGTCTGCACGGATGTGCAGGCTGGCCTGGCTCTTTACTGGTGGCAAAGGTTAGCACTTATGGTTCCAGCAGGATAAGGGTTAAGTCAATTTTTATTCATCAAGTCATAAACTTGTACATGTGGTAAAGGGTTAACTATGATACCTGACTTTGTCTGAATCGGAAGATATAGGAAGGGAAAAGCTTCAGAATTATTGTTTTTGTTGGCTTGACCATATTTAGTTATTTTCATGTGAAGGGATATTTGATGGAGTTTACTTTTATTGTGAAGACATATTTTAGGGGAAAATTAAATAGAAGAGCTGTGCCATGCTTATTTTATTGCAGGGTTTTCATTTTATTTTAACCACAATAGATCATTAGACCAAGGAGTCATTACAATGTTGTAAATGGCTGTAAAATATTTGATAAATCAATGATTTCTCTTCTATCAGGCTTTCTAGTCACTGTATATCACATCCTTGCTCAAAATGTCAGGAACAGTAAAAGTTTTTGAGTATAATAATTGATGAACTGAATAGCTAATGTTCATGCTACAAGTGTTGACTTACCAATGTTAAATCTTCCCTTTAATGGCACAATTTTTGATATTATTTTTTGGTACATTTATTGTTATATGGGAGAGGGGGGAGGGGAGGCCCAGTACACCACAGGGGGGTTTCTTTGATTTGTTTTCAATCTTCACCAGATCTTCAGGGTTTTGTTTTTATACAATTGGCATTATATTATTTGTTTGAAATATTATTTTGGATTTCTGTTTTTGATCTTACAAGGAAAGTAGAATATGTTTTTCATTTATTTGAGTTAACCATCGCTTTGACAGTATTTCAGTCATATAGTGATGTCCAGCTAATTACAGGTGGAGGAAGACCCCGAATGCGCAGAGGCATCTGGGTAGAACCACAGACCTACCACAAGCGTTTCATTTATTTGATGAAGTATTTAATTGATACTGGCATGAATATTAATGATAACATATCTTCCAGCATTATAAGAGAGAGAGAGTTGTTACGTTAAAGTGATTGAGACCTTTTAACACAAGACTGATTCTGGTTGTGGAATCAGTTGTTATAATAATAAATGACAAGTGTTGATTATGAATTTCTCCAGGAGCTTCATACATTCTCATTAACCCTTGACCTTTAGATATGCCATTTATAGCGTTACCATAGAAATGAGGGATCAGATTCAAGGTATTTCTCAGTCTGAATGTTGAAAAATTACATAAGTGTATCATATTATACAAATCTTAATCATCCTGCAAGTTTTATTCTACCTCCCAAATTCGAGAGGGTAACCAAGGGGAGTTAAGGTCCTTGATAGCTCTTGTGTAGTTAAGGACTGATTAAAGCGGTCCTATAATTGGTGATGATTACCATTATGTATGTCTCATTCTGGCTCTGCATCTGTCTTCCATTTCTCCATTCTTTTACTGTCAAGAGTGAAAATATAGATATAACATTAGCATAATTAACTGTCAAAATTACATATTTTGAATGATTTATCACTAAAGAAAATCAGTGTTTAAGATTTTATTTCTTGTATAGGGCAAATTTTTACTGTCTTGGTGATGTATCTATCGGCTGAGTTCTCTTGAATATTCAGTTATTTATCATATGGAAGGCATATTTTGTTATTGTTAATGATATATTTGCCATCTTAGTTTTCAAAGGGAAATGTACAATAGCATATTAATGTGCAATGTAACTTGTTTGTTGATTTTTTTACCTTTTGCTCCATGTAAGGCAATCATACAGTACAGCAAGCACTCTTGGTGTGGATTGAGGAAATAAGTAAAATGCTCTTCAGATTTTGACTTCATGGTACTGAGAGAAATTATGAGTAATGATACTCCACAAATTTTGGCAAAATGGAGTATCACAAAACTGTAAAAAGCTCTGTTTGGTTTATATTAATGATGAAATCATCACACAGATGTTCATGACATACTCCATTCATGATACAGTATTGTATTTTTTGTTACAGTACAAAAACTATAATGCTGAACTAGTTTGTAGTAAATATCAAAACGTAGCAACAAATTAACAGCACACAAAAGCTAGGGTACACTTGTTTTAACAATCACTTTGCATGCGGAAGCTTTTTACTGTGTATATGATATGCCCAAATATATCAAAAATGGCTTAGACAGCCAGCCCTATATCAAAAGTGCAGGCATGCAGACAAGCTGTTTGAGACCTCTCCAGTTTAAGACACACCTTCAGACAGATGTGACTGTAAAGGAGGGGTCAAATTATAGTTCTGTTAAATAGAAGATACATCATTTCACTCAGTTCTGTGTCCTTATGCAAAACTATATTCAATGGGTTTGTTTGGGGATTTGCTTTAGTAGTATAAATCGTTTCATTGATATTTTGGGAGAATCTAAAATCGTATTTGTGCTCAACTTTTCTTTATTGATATTATAGATTTTTTACAATACATTGGAAAGAAGCATTCAGTGTGTATATCAAGCCTTGTGTTTAATTAACAGAAAGACTGAATTATTTGATGTTCATTGTTTTCATTGTTGACATAATACAGTTTTTGCATTTGGTAGGTGTAACTAAGGCAGTAGCTTGGTTTATACCAGTGTTTGTATTACAATGAAATTGGGTAATTAATGGTCGGATAAAATATATTTATTGTTATTTATTACGGATGAAATGCTTAATATATTTTAATGTTATTTTCTAACTTTGGAAACAGTGCTAAGAAAATAACAATCATGTTTGCTTACTGAATATCAGTTCTTGTAATCCTTTATTATCTTGTAATATCCATGGATATTTTATTTTAGAATAGAATTTATTACCTTTTGCTTATAATGGGTGTATAAAGTAGTGGACTGTACTAGACTACATTCTGTAGTTGATACTTATAGCTGTAGTCATGGGCTGTACATCAGACTTGTGTTTGATCTTGATAAATATTGTTTGTATTTTATAACTTTAATGTCAGAAGCTCAATGACCGTAATGTTGTTTGATTTTGTAATTTATTACATATTATTTTGTTTTTAGACATGTATTGTAATATATGCTCATGCATATGCATTCAATTAAAATAATTTTTAATAAAAAATGAATGACTTCCTAGAAGTTGAGACTTCTCTATTTTATTAAAAAAAACAACCCAAGTACCACAAGTAATATATCTGACACAGATTTATTTAATATTTATTTTTGCCAAATTTTGTATTTACCATAGATGTATGTATACATATAGTCAGCATGTAAACAGTTGGACTAGACCTAAAGATGAGACTGAGAGAGAGAGATGTTCTAGAGTTGTGTAGAAGTTTAGTAACATTAGGTCATATTTTTCTGTACTTCCATTTTTCTCACCTGTGTGCAATATTATGCAAAAGCGACTTTGGTCTATATTCTACTGACAACGTTCAATGAAAGTATAAACCTTACATATCTTACATCATGAGATGTTTGTGTGGATATTTGTATAAATTATATACTCACAATATAATCTTTCATATGTGCTATGGAGGTGGTGGGGGGGGGGGAAATTCTGACCCTTTCTGATTTATTTTTATTTTTAAGAAAAAAAAAAAAAGGAATGAAGGAATTACACATTTACAGATTTATATTTTTCTTAGTTAAAAACTGCTTTGAAACAGAAGTTTCCAGATGTAGATTTTGACATATTTGGAAGAGCGTTTTCCTGAATATAGATTGAAATTGCTTTTGATTTACCACAACATAAATGTACTTCAATGTCACTCAGGGAATGTTAAGGATGTGTAACTGAATGTACAGTGTCGTGTTAAGGATGCTTTGTGGCCATTACGTTAAATGGTTACCTTTAATTGGGTCAGGAAGGATGAAAGAGCATTTTTGCATGTTTCCATGTGGTCTCCCTGTACAAAGTGCTTGGCCCCGTCTTAGGGATGAGCAATGTGTATATGTCCACTAATTTGTTCTATACATGTAAAACTGGCTTTGTGTTTATGTTGCATTATGTGCTCACATGCTTAGCATATGTTTTAAGTTTAGAATGGTATAGAGACATATTATGGCGTTCCCATGTGGGTTGTTGGGAGGTTACTATTCTCTTGTGCATTGTGTATATAGTCATTGCATTTCTTCACCACTGATGTATATACTGTTCTGTGTGAGCTCTTCTGTGTACCATGGCAACATCCTCTTCCTGTCACATGTTAGTGCCATGTGGTGATGACTCTGTTTGTATATCTTGATCATGGTGGTAGACAGCTGTGCTCTGTAAAAATGCCCAGTGTCAGCAGTAAAACCTGTATATACAGTGGCTCCCACATCTGTACAAATATCCATCTCCTTACAGATTGCTTGCATTGTGTATAAAGTTCTGCATTTGGATGACTTAAACATCAGCTTGCATCATTTCGAAATTTCTACGGATATGATATTCTTTAAAGGAAAAAAAAGATATTTTCTTCTTTCTTTTTTTTTTGTATAGTAAAAGATTCTGTGATCTCAAGATATCCAAAGATATCCTCCAGTGCCGAGAGTTCTTAAGACAAGAGAAAATTAACAATTGTATATTTTGTATACTAGAGTGACACTGTCATCCTATATGTCATAGCTAGTGTATACTATAGATAGAATGGTAATTGTTTGATGTTTGCTAGTTGTTGGATTTGTCTATTGGAAATTGTCTTAAGAGATGATATTCCTGTCTACTTTGTTCGTGTGATGTAAAATGCAAGACTGGGGTCCGACCCTCATTTCAACACCATGTGATGTACAGTGCAAGACTTAGGTCCGACCCTCATCTCAACGCCATGTGATGTACAGTGCAAGACTGGGGTCTGACCCTCATTTCAACACCATGTGATGTACAGTGCAAGACTGGGGTCCGACCCTCATCTCAACACTTCATCACTTCCATGTTCACGATGGTGACAGTTATAAAGCCAGATCAGACTGAAAGCAACTCTGAAAAAATAGATTTTATCATATTTACTCTTTATTTCATTGAGATTTGAGAATGATGTGAGGAAAATGAAACGGTTTGGATCCATATTGTAAACAGCCATTGGATAGTGGCCATAATAGATAAATAGTATACAAGTGTAAACCACCCAGATCTTTACCTGAATACCGATGTCGAAACAATTCTGAATGAAAGAATATACACCTGGCAATAATTGCTTTCCTTTTGAGGGCGTTATATCCCTTGAAGGAATCCCACTTGTCTAGTCCCTCATGTCCCATCTTATCCTACACTCACATTACATGAAGACAAGCTAGGAAATTGGGGGGTATTAATCACCTATAATGGTAGTTCTAGTTTTGTACTGGTAACATAATTATGCCAGTATACATGTAGAGATAGTGTGGTAATGGGTTCTTGGTTATTTTCACATATGTTCATGTAGAAGTTGTTTAGTTTATACATATTCTAGCTGCCATATGTTGTTTCAGATTTTAATAAGTTGAATTTTGCCAAAACAGATGGAAGGCCATTCTAATTAGTTATCCAGGCAGTATCAGTTAGATATTCCCAGATAATATTTTGTGTATGCTTGTATTGATTAGAACTTTATATTTTCAAACCAGGTGACACTGGAAGAAATAATTATAGCTAGGGGAAATGAAGGAAAAAAATGTAAATAAAATGGAAGCACTAAATATGAGTGGCATCTACACTATTGCAATACTGTATCATTTGCTCAGTATATATATACACAAAAAAGTTAAGGCAATCCAGAGGACATTTTTTGAATTTTGAAAAGGTGCTGAAATGTTCTATACTGTGCCATGCAGACGTCCTCAGCAAGGTTTGTACATGCTTTAAGGGATTGTCTTAATGATATTACATGCTAAAAAAAGACTGCCATCTTGTTGTTTATTGTGACTGTAGATTGTGTATCTACACAAACTTATATCTCCTTGTCGTCGTATTACTGGTCCAGAGTTTGAAATTATGGAAATGAGGCAGTAATTGAATCGGTCCTCTACCTACATGTGTGTAGGGACTTACAGTATCATTGTTAGGCTTGGTAGAACCTAGATCAGCCAGGATGCTGTTACTAGGATCCAGTGTCTCTAAATTTTGTACATGTCAGATCTTACCCACTCAGGTCATCTTTTGAAGTTTCAAATAATTCCTCTTTTTTTTTCATGATAAAACATAAAACGATGTCCATTACCCCAAACTACATGCAGTATTTTAACCCTGTACGTTATGAATGTTCATATACCGCTACATATTTTTGACTTGATGAATATTTTACTGAACAACCCCTGTAAGGATATAGGTCTGCTCTTTTAGCCAATGTGTCAAAATTAATGAAAATGAATTAAAATGTTATTAAAACTAATAATATTGTGGTTATTAAAACTAATAATATTGTGGTTGTAAAGTTGCACACAATAAGACCATTTTTACAAAGTTAATTGAAATGGACCCTGGTCAGTCCTGTGCTGGCATCCCAGATCACTTTAGTTTTACTCAGAGCGGCGAAGGGTACTGTCTAGATGTCTTACAATTTTGAGATGTGACATATGGCATATTTTTCCATACCTGATGACTAGATGTCTCACAATTTTAACATGTGACATGGCAATTTTTTTTCCATACCTGGTGACAAGATGTCTTACAATTCTGACATGTGACATATGGCAATTTTTTTTCCATACCTGGTGACTAGATGTCTTATAATTGTGACATATGGCAATTTATTTTCCATACCTGGTGACTAGATGTCTCACAATTGTGACATATGGCAATTTTTTCCATTCCTGGTGACAAGATGTCTTACAATTTTGACATGTGACATATGGCAATTTTTTTCCATACCTGGCGACTAGATGTCTTACAATTCTGACATGAGACATATGGCTTTTTTTTTTTTTTTCATTCCTGGTGACTAGATGTCCTACAATTCTGATATGAGACATATGGCAATTTTTTTTTCCATACCTGGTGACTAGATGTCTTACAATTCTGACATGAGACATATGGCAATTTTTTTTCCATACCTGGTGACTAGATGTCTTACAATTCTGAAATGAGACATATGGCAATTTTTTTCCATACCTGGTGACTGTTTTTATTATACCAGAACTTTATAAACCATCTTATGAAGTATTTTTGATGGTTGCATGACTCTTGGAAGAAATACATGGTAAGGTCATGTTGACATGCTCACACAGTACATTGTTGAAGGTTATAAGTTTTACATTATACATGTATTGCCAATTTAAAATCAACAGAGACATTGCTCAATACATTTTCTAATCATTTTACTATTGGAGATCAGTATGGTAAAAGCAGATAGTGTGTTTTCTGTGACAATATACACAGATGTTTTATTTCTACTTTTGATAAATATTTTGTGTACAGTTTCACCAAGTTCTCCAGGAGGTTAGATTACCATAACTCTTATGAATTCATTGGCCTGTAGAGGTTCCAAAGCAGAAGATACAGACTGATATACTGAAAGATATAAAGTCTGTTTTAGATATCTGATTTTAATTCGAGTTTTAGCAACACTGCCTTGATTGCAAGCTATATTTAGATTTTATATTTGAATTTGTGAATGCATTTGAATAATAATGGTCTTGTTGATGAAATTATTTTAATATCTATAGTGGTATTTAACTCCAAGCTTTATTGGACTTTATTCCTACATTGACATTCTGATTTCAAAATTATTTGCAAGTGCAATTAAATCTCGCCCTTGCTTACAGCAGCAATGGCTGTATAATTCTGTTGCTATCTTTTTCCTGAGATTGCAATATTCTTTATTATATTTATTCCATCAAGTATGAATAGAAGTCTATTCAATTATGTGACAAGTATGTGATGTTACTAGAGATGTTTTGGTTTAGGATAGGTTTGTGTAATTATGTGTGAAACATGTGAAGGATATATTGTGATTGTAACGTGAGATGTTAGATAGTGGATACTGCTGCTCTGTAGCTTCCACTTGTGTTGTTCTGTGAGTGCTTTATAATGTCATGTGACACTTCACCATCTAGGGGAGGAAACTGCACTGGACTTTATTTGTATTGACAGCAAGATTATTGAACATTCATTTGTTTAATTGATTTCATATATATGTATATATAGAGAGTTCGATAAAATGCATCTTTAGGACTTCTAATAAATATTAGTATGTAACAGCAGATAAACTACTAACACAAGTTCGACCTTCATGAAGAAAAACACTTTTTAAATCATTGTGCAAAAAATTCTTGTTTTCCTAAATAAAGCCAGTGGTTGCGACCTTGTGGATGGGTGGAGTCACTGTTGGTTAGTGTAGGTCATGGACCATAGGCAGCATATATTTTGTAAGCTGATGTTGTGATACCCTTGTCGTTTTGTTACTGCTTTTAAAGTTTAATACATCGATTATAGTGTATTAGAGACATTTGTACATAGTTTTATGTAAATTGTGTTTAGGAATTAAGTCATGCTGTCTTGTTATTTAATTAAATGATGAATAATGAAAGATAAACTGAACTTAGTCTTTATTGTTTCAATAAGTTCAAACCCTGTTAGCAACAAGACTTCCTTTCTAGAAGCAAAGCACTGGTGCAATACAGGAACCATTAGGATTTTTAAAGACTTGTTCCCCAAGCAAAATTTCAATGTGCCGTAAATATATGCCCGTCATGGTAGTAATATTTTTAATAAGGAAAAACAGTTTTCTAGTTGCTGCAAATGTGGAGAGAAAAAAAATGTATAGGTTTTAGTTTTGATCTCAATAATAACTTATTCTATTATAAACTAAATCAGTGGATTGTAAGCAAAATTGAACTTGACCTGTATTTTAATACAAGTTAATGCAAAGAAACAGTCATTTCATAAACAAGAGCGCCACATGCGGGGTCAACGCTCGTCTGTTTTAGCCATGAAAAATTTCTGTTAAACATTTAAAAAAGTTGACTTTGAAAATCACAACTAAAACTACCCCTTTACATGCAAAGATGAAGTACCATACCCTTTAAATTTGACCTTTGACCTTGAAGGATGACCTTGACCTATGCAAAGGAATAGAATGTATACAACACAAAGATGTAAAATTTGTAGACAAAAAATTACAATGGCTACTCCATTGAGTTTCAATAATCAACACAAAACCGTAGAATTTGAAGACAATTTTTTTTTTTTTTAAAAATGCTAACTTTTTATCTGTCTAGTGACCAAAATCACACCTGCACAGGTTCATATGATGACAAATCAGTATACAAACTTTTAAAAATATAAACTGAAAAATGACAGAGAAATATATATTTCAAAATTTGTCCAAAGTTATGACAAAATAAGGTCAAGGTCGATAGATGAAATACTGAGGTATATCTTAATAGCCTTTGTCAAGTTGAATATGCATACCAAAAATAAAAGTTAAAAAAAAAACTAAGTCTCCAAACTTTGTTTGGGAGACTTGATAGTAAAGAAGTTATGGCCAATGCTAAAGTGATATATCGGTGCCCTGTTGGTAACGGTTCTGAAATGGCAGGCATTCTAAAGTTTTCAAAAGTTACAGCAAACATGTCAAAGGTCAAGGTCAATAGGTGAAATATATTTGCATATGTCTTGATAGGCATTGTCAAGATGAATATACATACCAAAAATGAAAGTTGTATATTGAATAGTAGAGAAGTTATGGCCAACGTTAAGATTCCGGACAACGCAGACTCTGGATTTACAATAGCTTGTATTTTTTTCTTCGAAAATCAGACAAGCTAAAAATTGTCTATTAAGCGCACTTAACTCATTACAAATCAGTGGATGGTAACCAAAATAAAAATTGACCTGTATTTTTATAACATTATTTATTTATTTTTTGCTAACAAATGAAATACCGTGTTCTATCAGTGAGATCAAATCTATATCCCACAGTGCCAGAACTACTCTTTTTAACTTATATAGCATATGTAGCAGCAGTTAGCATGAAATAAAAATTGTGTTTTGTTTTGAGTAAATATGGAATATATCTCGTGATAAAATTGTCATATTTTCATTGCGCTATGTGCTCCTGAAAATCTTGTAATTGTATCACTTCTCAGTGATATTCTTTATAAAGTCAAAACAAACAAATATTCTCCATACTAAATATAAATTCAATATGTGAAGTCTTAAATGTTATTGCACGGAAATGAAATGTTTATGGACAGACGGATGGATAGAAGGTACCATACCATATACATCTCATCAATAGACAAGTGTATAAAAATATAGGCAAAAAATAATACAGACACCCCAATATAAAACATGTTTATTGACATTCAGTCATACAACACCAAATGCTGACTGTACACCATCTGGACAAGATCTGTACTTACAAACACCAAAACAATGATTGGAAAATTAAGATGGTCAAATCCTGACATCATGGTTTCAAATATTGCTCATTCATTTCTAGAAAAAAAAATGTCTGAAAACTTATAAAGTGTTAATTTATCAGAGGAATAATTTCAAATTATTTCATTTCAAAAGTGGGTAGACACTTCTTTCTTTCTTTGTCTCATTCATGTATGAATTTTTAATTTGATGAAAATTTACTCAGTACCATTTAAATGATACAGGATACAATTTTCTTAGTGTAGTTAATGTGCTACAATATTGCATGAGCAAACATTAAGACCCTGATCAGAGTTCTGTTTGCCAAGGAGTTAACACATCTTTATGAGGTATAGGGTTGAAACACTGTAAACAAGACTAGGTAAGTAGTTTGGATCAAATGGTTGGTAGGTTCCAGATAGGGACCATCAGTATATCGGGCACAAATCACTGGTCCTTCCCATGACCAAACAGGCAGAATACAACGGTGTCTGTCACTTTCAGGAAGAAAAAACAATCAGATAACAGAGCTACTGAGAGGATGCATATCTTTGTAAATATCCAATTAGAAAAATAAACTATGTATTCTCGAGTGCCCAAACTATGCCTAAGATTTAATTAGGAAATGCAACATAAATACAATACATAGAATAAAAACTGTTCTCGTACCAATTAATTCTATCAAATTTACATTGATACCCCCCAAAAAATTCTTCTATACATAATTATTCACTCGAAAATAACATTTAATACATTACGAGTCAAATCTTATGCCATCATTTTGTGTGGTCCTAACTCCGCCCCCAAGGTAACATCATAGCAGCTGCGAATTGTACACATATGACTTCCATTTATAAATATGTAAACAAAGCAGATGGAATTTCCGAGATAATTTTATTTTAAAAAATTGAGTGTAAAAGGGCCATTCTACATGGAAATCATTTTGTATTAAGAAAAAACACATAAAGAGAGTGGTGCGAGATAAAATTTGCTATATTTATCTGTTTGAATCAAAATTGCATACAAAAATCATCTGAGTTTATTTACAGAAACATAGGTAAAAAAGTTTTCACAGTCACTTGCGCGTGTGATAAAATCTAGCGAGACTACGATAAAAAAAGGAAAGTGGCGGAGTTAGAATTTGACATTTATCTTTAATATTCACTTTTGATTAACATAAACTACTATACTGGACCCATTTTGCAGTAATTTCAATAATTTTGATGTGGTGGGTTCTAAGGACAAGCCTAAGTTTCAGCTATCCATTTTTGCTGTCACATTACATGTACTACAAAATGGCAATGTCAGGATGGATAAAATTAAAACATTTGAAACTAATGAATTGTTTTGGTATGGTAGTTATTCTCAAAGCTTAACAATAAAATTAGGAAGAGTAAGAATTTAAAGATTATGGGATGCATAAATGCACTTCTAGTCCACAGACCCTTCAAGACTTATGTACATGTACAAAAAAGCATTTTCTTTTTTTATTGCAACTGAAAATCTTCTACCATCATTACAATAAAATTACAGAAATTTGATGTTAATGACACTAAAATATGATTAATTTATCACAAGAAATATTATGTTTTCATTTGAAAAGCTGGTTTCATATAATCTGATTACAACAACTGTAACTAGAAATGTGTCCAGAAGACACAGATGCCTCCACCAATCACATTTTCCAAAGCAAAGGCCAACACCCAGGTGTGCAAGTCATGTCCTGAGTAATATATCCATGTCTAAGTCTGTAGCACAAATACCTTCAGAGTTACACGTCACAAGCATAAAATTCCATATTTTTCATAAACAAAGGCCAATAACTCTGTCAATTTCAACGAAGGTTCAATAAAAAATACCCAGGTGCACTAGTTCATGTCCTGAATAATATATCCATGAAGTTTCAAGTCTGTAGTACAAATACTTTCAGAAGTATGTGCGTCACATGCATAAAATTCCATATTTTTCAAAAACAAAGGCATATAACTCTGTCAACTTGGTGGGGGCATAAAAACACATTTAACTTGAAAAAAGAGAGAAAATGTACCTCTGGAACTTAATTCAAAGCAATTTGGTGGTTTAAATACCCAAAATTAATTCAGATGCTGAGTATATAAATACCAATTTGAATAGTATGTTTTTCTTTGGGTCGGAGATGATGCTGTCATGGTATATGTACTACATAAGGAAATCATCAGAAGAGCTGGTTTAACAGTAAATGTTGGTAGAAAATTATATCTTACAATCTTTCATGGATTTACCTTTTCTTCAAATGGAAAGTCAACCACATCAAAATAAAGCACAGAAAGATGACAAATATAAGAAAATTATTTAATATGCCTTTTAGCACTAAATACATACATGTATATCGAGAAGAATTTCTTTGCTTTTGTTTTATGTTTAAAAGGGACACAAATTAACATTTTTATTGCCATTTTATACCAGTAAGCACTCAAATGCTTCATTTTGTGCAAATGTTAAAACAAGAAGACAATAATGGCTGCAGGTTCACTCATATGAATACATGTGACATTGATTTTGAAATATTATATATAGGTAATATAAGAGAGCTACCTGACACTTCTACGGATCTACATCATTTTAGCAGATACTGTAAATGTCAATTAAATTACTAATATTTGTTATAGAAACAAAGAATTTGGACATTTTTACAGTACTACCATTTCATTTCTGACTTTGTTTTCTTGTCATCTATATGGTATTAATCAGTATTGAACCACCATAGCCTTTGGATCACTTGCCGTCTGATTCAGTTTTACACTGACAGCATCGACCATTTCCCTAACAGGTTCTACATGATAAAGGGTTAAACACTACAAAGAATTGTCAGTACACTACTCCTGCCCGACATAATAATGTAACCAAATAAAATGGTACTGCTCTGAGCTAGAATTAAACTCAAAAAACTTTCAGTATACAAGTTAGACACCATTGCAACCGGTTTAATGACAATCAACATGACCACATCAAACAGAAGAAATGAAGTCCTGCTTTTGTAAACTTGAATTCAGATCACAACCATCCCTAGTTTACAGGAATATCCATATTAGGAAAACATTGTGATACAGGCTAACAATTAGATTATAAGCTGAAATGAACAGGGTTTTTTTTTCCATTGTTTTTGTTTCTTTAAATAGATGGTCCTTATTACAAATATTTTGAAAAATGCCTTTTTAAAGGTTGACATATAACAACGAACCAGCAGATACTGAATTGAAGTAGCGAATGTATAGCAAAATACACATTGATAATGGTGTTGAATGTGATTGAAATTCATTTACAGCACTGAATAGATCTTGGATGCAATGCTCGCCCTTGAAAGCATCTGAAATGAATTCCATTCTTATATTTACATAATTTTTTTTCAAGGAATAAAAGTAACTTGTGATTTGAATTCAACTGTTTTGTGATCTGAATTCAACTTAAACAGTACTGATATTATCACTCTTTCCTCTCTCCCTCTCTCGACAACTTAAATAGCACTGTCTGTCTGGAATGAGCAAACTTTACAGTCAATATGACCAAATTCAACATTGCAACAAAAATAAATTCTACACCTTTATACACCACCTGTACAATCAACAAATAGCACAGCACCTTTCTCAATTCTACATACTAGTATCGTCCACAGTTCTCCTGCTCCACCAGAACAGCAGGGCCATTCCCCAGAAACCTGCAGCCCTAATCCATCTGATCTTCAAGTAATACTATGGTTATGTTGATCACATATTGTCACATGACCACAAGCCCTTTTCAAACCCTTTCTGGAGCACCATGTCTACTCTCCGGTCCCTTACTGGTACATCTTACAACATACAGCAACACAAAGTTGACCAAAGCAACAAGTGTTAATCTAGACTAGCATGCAAGTACCTTATGCCTTGATCACTTATTGCATTGTCTCCAGTGTACCAACATCTGTTTTAACATGATGATAATGAACTTTTGCTTTTTTGTCAAAACGTGATCCCATTACGTAAATGCATGATGAAACAGGACTTTATACAAGGATTATCAAGGAGCACAGGGAATCTTAATCCTTCTTTCAACTTCATGTCTTGTAAATTTCTCCTCCTTTATATCTGTTGCCATAGAAACAATAATTTGTCTCATACAGGTAAATATGTGACATTATTGCTGTATAAAAATTCACAATACCTCAGGTCTCACATATCACAAATGCTATAATGAACCAGCCTGTCTGTCAGATAGAACATCTGTGAAACACATATCAAGATTATATCAGTTTGCTGATCAGTTTACACTGTCAACTCGTCCAAACACAATATTATAACTGTGTAAACATATCTGAGCACCACAAGATGTAAACATTAACATTTTTACACTTCACAGATATTTCTCAAATCTGACTGGCTCTGCCAGAAGGATGCTTCTTTCAAGTCACTTTATACCTACCTCTTTACACACTCCACATCACCCACGTGTAAACATGCTTCCATACACCACACAAGCATGTACAGCACTCTATCATGTGATACTGTACACGTGTTTACAATGCTAGGGGTACCTAACAGACAGACATCATCAAGACTTGGGCTTCAAACTCTTGGATGCCAAAGCCTGCTTGAGAATTGATGCAACATCTTTTTTGGTACCTTGTTCATCCTCTGAAATAAAATAATCTTGGGTTATATAACAAAACCTTACATGCAACTACTTTCTAATATCATGCCTACAGTGTATTAATACCAATTCAAACTAGAGCTATCACTTCAGATTCATATCCCAGCATGGGATGCAATGCCATCCTATATAGACCCCACCCCTCCCCACAAACGTGTTTAGTGGGGGATTTTAACTGCAGAACAGTATAATTATTCATCATATCCTCGATGGTATCAGACCTGTAGAAATACAGTAAAAAGATCAAACTCTTGAAAACCAAGCGCTACGTTCGAATGAACGCCAAGTCCCCGCAGGGGACCTTAGACCTTGAGGGGTCAAGATCATTTGAAGGTCAAGGTCACCTGGTGGGTAGAGCTCATCTGTGAAGTTTGGAGGTTGTAGGTGGAAGGACAAGGTTAAACAGACAGACCAAAAACAAAATGCCCCCCCCCACCCCCCGATCTATTGATGCGGGGCATAAAAAGACTTATGGAGAAAGACAAAGAGACAGAGAGAGAGATTACAAGAGACGCACAATCAGTTCTGACACTAACCCATATCGTCGGTGCTGATTACATCCTTCTCCAACTTGAGTTTTTCGCGAGCACATTTCAACATGGCCTCCTCCACTGTGTTTTTGCTGATGAGACGCAGAATCAACACCTGCCTGTAAACATGTACACACTCTGTCAGTACACTGTGTCTTCACTACAACACACTCAGACATTTTCACAAGGTTTTAACTTTTCATCTATTTGCAAAATAATCATCCTTTAAATTTAAATCACAACAAAGAATCTATCGATGACTTGTACAGAAGATCTAGGGGTGTCGAGTTCATACCTGGTACAATTTTAACGCTACAGTGCTCAATATTGATATCAATGCATTCTGAGAGCATGAAAACTAAAGAAGTGTGCATGTGGTATGTGAGATAATGTCATATGAAGTCAGATTTTCCAACACAGCTATTATCAGTTTTTCTGTTAAGTTTGTGAGAAAGAAGCATGGCAGGAACTTGCATGATAAACTAAAATTAAAATGTGTCACTGAACCCCCATACAAGAGACAAGCTAGCTTTTCTTAGAATAATCAAGGTAACGGCTACGTTATTTTGCCACTATATAGGCCATTCTGAATGATTTATATATCAAAAGATGCAAAATTTTTATTAAATAATTTTTTCAGCTTTTTGATTAAATTTGTGCATGTACCTGGTCTGTCCCACACGATGACATCGGTCCTCCGCCTGTTTGTCATTGTACGGGTTGAAGTCGATATCATGGAGGATTACGACATTGGCAGAGGTGAGATTGATCCCCAACCCGCCGGCCTTGGTGGACAGCAGGAACACATATATATCCGTGTCTGTGTTGTACTCATCTATCAACTTCTGCCTGCATTATGAAAAAAAAAACAAGTATACACATTATTTCAAGATACATATAGACAAGAGAAATCCATGTGTTAAAAAGTGGAACAGACATTTCTAATTCAAGTAACAATGACCTTGGCCTTCAGACAAAGGAATGCCAACATTGTCCTCCATTGTCTTCATACAAGCCACATTCACACATAATTTGCCTGCAATATCTCACTCCTACAGATACTACAAAATAGAAGCTTTTTCTTTTTCAATATTCATGTACCAAATCTGGCTGCAATACCACACTTCCTACCAAAGTTAACCTAGGTGGGGTATGACCTTTTTACCTTGAGAGCTACCATGTCAGCATTCTATGTGATCAGTATAACACCAGAATAGCTTGGTACAGACTTGCAGGCTGATCAGGATTTGTACTGTTTGCAACTTATAAGTATCGTTGCAATAATGTAACAAGAGTTAAAACTGTAGACTGCTTTTGTTCTGATATGCATTTTCTGAAGTCTAATGTATATATAGTGTAGAAAGACACATCTGAGTGGTACTGAACCAGGGATGATAATCAGTTAGTTCCCTTACCTGTCCACCACTGGAGTAGATCCGTCTAGGCGCAGGAAGCGGATCTTTTTCTGTTTGAGAAAAACCTCCATAATGTCCAACATGGAGGTGAACTGACTGAACAGCAGGACTCTGTGGCCCTGTGCCCGGTACTCATCCAGCTTCTGGTTCAATACATAGAACTTTCCTGACTCCCGGATAACCGACTCATCTAATGCATACTGGCCTATATAATGCTGCAATGTAGGTGATCATAGTTGTACAAGATAAAGAAATCTGGTTTGAATTTCATAAATAATACTTAGCACTATGTTATACTTAACCACCATTCCTTAGGTGACTAAATATTCAAGTACATTAATCACTTCCTTTATGTTAAAGAATGAATTATTTGAATATTTTCATTACAGAAACAAAACAGAAACCCCCACATGTAATGTGAATAGGACAGAACATGTTTTGGTAGTTTTATATCTATCTTTAGAAGAAACAGGAAAATCTTTAATCAGACATATCCACTCTTCCAAGATTTGATATCACCATGAAACTGACCGAAACAACCAGACTAAAACTTATCAAACTGCAAGTAAACAAGAGGGCCATGATGGCCCTGAATCGCTCACCTGAGTACCATTGCTTCAACTGATGTCAAGGTTTTTAAACAGACAAGGATTCTGATATAACTTAATCTAAAACATTTTACCCCTGACAATACTACACACCAAATATCTAAGCAATGGGCCATATGGTTTCAGAGAAGACTTGGGCGCAGGGTCATTTATCACCGTAGGGCCAAGACTTTGAAAATCTTTGTAATGAACCATTAGATGCTACTACATACCAAAAATCTTAGCTTGATTCATAGAAGAAGATTTTTTAAGATTTTCCTATTTAACTCTATGTAAAACAAGTGACCCCTGGTGTGGGGTCATTTATCACCATTGGGCTATGATTTGTACAATCTTGGTAGTGGCCCATAAGATGATGCTACATACCAAATATCTAAGCTCTAGGCCTTATGGATTCATAGAAGAAGATTTTTTAAGATTTTCCTATATAACTCTGTGTAAAACAAGTGACCCCTGGTGCGGGGTCATTTATCACCATAGGGCTATGATTTGTACAATCTTGGTAGTGGCCCATAAGATGATGCTTCATACCAAATATCTAAGCTCTAGGCCTTATGGATTCATAGAAGAAGATTTTTTAAGATTTTCCTATATAACTCTATGTAAAACAAGTGACCCCTGGTGCGGGGTCATTTATCACCATAGGGCTATGATTTGTACAATCTTGGTAGTGGCCCATAAGATGATGCTTCATACCAAATATCTAAGCTCTAGGCCTTATGCATTAATGGAAGAAGATTTTTTAAGATTTTCCTATATAACTCTATGTAAAACAAGTGACCCCTGGTGCGGGGTCATTTATCACCATAGGGCTATGATTTGTACAATCTTGGTAGTGGCCCATAAGATGATGCTACATACCAAATATCTAAGCTCTAGGCCTTATGGATTATGAAGAAGATTTTTTAAGATTTTCTATATAACTCTATGTAAAACAAGTGACCCCTGGTGCGGGGTCATTTATCACCATAGGGCTATGATTTATACAATCTTGGTAGTGGCCCATAAGATGATGCTACATACCAAATATCTAAGCTCTAGGCCTTGCAGTTTTGCAGAAGAAGATTTTCAAAGTTTGCATTTTTAAAATCTATTTTTAGCTCCTGTGACCTAATTATGCAATGGACCAGAACCATTTATACAACTTTAGTAGAGCTTCATCCAAGGAACATTCCTGCAAAATATTTTTCAAATTGGCCAAGCCGTTTAGGAGGAGATGTTGTTTGAAGCAATTGTTGACGCCGGACGCACGCACGGACGGACGCACGCACGGACGCACGGACGACGGACGCCGGACAAAAGGCGATCAGAAAAGCTCACCTTGAGCACGTTGTGCTCATGTGAGCTAAAAACAGTCCAGATTTTATACTGTTCGCTGCTCCTTCGAGATATCAAAAGAAGTAACACTGTAAACACTGATCAGACCGGAGATTCTTTTCAATCTGATCTTGGTTTCCAATCATTCATCATGATGAGTAAAAGCGTATCTGATTTGAATAGGGTTAGCAACTGTTTAAAAACACCCAGCAGCACAGTTTATGTTACCTGCGCAGGCACTCTTGCTATATAATGCCCTAGCTATTCCAAAATGCATGTCATGTCAGTGTTTCCCAGTATCACTTACCTTGTAGTACTGACAACATTTGTGGAGTTCAAAGTCTGACATGACCCGCATGTCTTCTGAGATCAGTTTGGGTAAAGCACCTCGCTCCTTGTGACTAGGTTCCTATGACAATCAAGAACATAAAAGTTACTAAATGTGCATATCACAAAAATGAAACACGGTCCCTACACATATAATCTATTATTTCTAATGTATAGAGTGTGTCTTTTGATAGAATCATAAGCTACAAATTCATCCAGTCAATCATTATTCATAATTTCTCTCTATATTTATTTTTGTTTTTTGTGGGTGTATCAAAAATTGTTAATTTGTCACTTAATTTAAAACGACGTGAATTGAGAAAATTATCTTTTTTTTCGTATGTAAGTCATAAATAATGCTGGGAATCAAAAAGGACCAATATCCTAGAAAACTGAGAACTTAATCAACAAATAAGAGGCTCTATATTTTTATAAACAAGTCAGTTACACAAAGACATTACTTTTATACATTAAGAACAACATTTACACAGTTAACAACATTAAACAGTTAATAAGCATAAAATGTTTAATAGTATTAGGAGCATTTATTTACTAACCTTCTCTACTAAACAATTTGATTAACCTAAATGCATCACATATATTGATTTGCCTGAAAACTATCAAAATTTGTAGTGTCCTTTGGACTTAAATAAGAAGTAAGAAATCCAAGTACGCTCACCTCACATAAAGCCTTAGCCATCTTCTTTATCTTTGCCTCTGTGTAGAGCCCCCTGTGTAGCAGTGGGTGGTTGGCAGCCTTCCTGAGCTGCATCAGCATGGCAGCCCCGCCCGCCCCACTCTGTCCCTCCTGCTCGTCCTCTTGCAGCTGGGCGGAGAAGTTGGAGATAAGACGGTCGTACGTCTCCTGCTGGCTGCCCACCATCTCACACTCCTCCAGCTCTCCTGTTTCTTGGGCAGCTGACTCATAACCTGCACACATCATAAGGATTGAAACAAGACAAGCATAAACTACCAACAATACTTTATAGCACTTAGTAAAACTTAAATTCTTAAACTAGGTGGAACACTCTCCATTATTCCTAGTTACAAAATATTTAAGTACGTAACTAAGTGGACATGGGTTATTACCTTAATAATAACAATATTTATTATTAAATGAAGTTGTTTTTGTGTCTTTACGAAACAAGAAAAGTGAAATCCATCCTTAAGTATTTAAGTATTACTTAGCACTAAGTATTGTTGGTGGAATGGAATTCAATATTGACTAAGTATTATAAATCATATAGTAACTTGGATCAGGTTGATCAATATGGTTTGTATACCAAATAGCCAATTAAAAACAATAATCTCCAATTTCAGTAAAATATTGGCAATTTGTATGCAATAATCACCACCCAAAAAAATAACTGGAGAAGAAAACACCTTTAGACTGACTAAGACTTAAGATTGTGTGTTATTTTTCAAATGAGTAAAATGGTACATGACCAATAGATTGATAGAGACTTTAGATTGTACACGATTTTACAAATAAGTATAGACTGTTTAATACTTGGGTAATACTTTAATATGAAAACCTTTAAACAACAGTTACCTCAGACTTCAGCCTCCTCAGCACAAAAGGTTTCATGATTCGCTTGGCATGGGCAATTCTTTCCTGCTCATACCGACTTCTAGTTTCATTGTTGTTGGATCGCTACAATCAAGGACATAGACAAATAAATAACAATACAACATTAACTTCTATTAACACCTAAAAGAATTTCATATGAACACATACTTATATTTAAATCACAAAAATATATTAACAATATTATTAAAAGAAGATGCTATTGTCCAGAAGAAGCCTATATGATTGAAGCATCAAATCTTATAGATTCAAATCATGTTGGGGAAAGAATCTTCCAAAATGTTCCCAGATACCATGTTCTTGTCCATTCAAGGAACCATGACGAGGAATAAGTGTAAATTGTAATAACCTATTTCTCAGTTACCATAAAAAGAAATTAATTTTAACCCAGAAATATGGTATGTAGAAATCTCATGGCTTAACTTATTCCTGATCCTTACGTACCGAGATGGCAGTGAACATGCGTTTGAGCTGCTCCGTCTTGCCAATGAAAATCTCAGGCATGACAAAACACAGGAGGGACATAAGCTCCAGCAAATTGTTCTGTAGAGGGGTTCCTGTCAACAGGAGGCGGCGGTGGGCCTATGAAGAAGAAATGTCCCAAGTTACATAAACCAAATGTAATATGTCTCTGACATGGATCAAGATATATATGGACAGACCTAATTACTACAAAACATATTCACAAGTAAAAAGAGACAAAAAGAAGAAAGTATATAAAACTGTATATGTTATAATTAAAAATTAAGTATTTATCATTCACGAAACATAAATGATGTTCTGTTTCTGAAACTCATTCAATTTCAAGAAAAGACGATGATTTCTTTCAGGTTTTTCCCTCATGGGGGACAAATGAGCTCTTTTTAAGTAGAAGAGACAAATTAAGAAATATTTTGTGGTCATTTAGACAATTTGAGGTTCATGGAAAGCCCTGTAAAACATAAAGAGTGATATAATTAATGGAATATATTCCGTTAACAAGGAACTAATCCAGCAACAAGTGCACATGTCCTTACAGTTATTCGCATGAGGTTCTGGTATCTCAGGGAGGACATGTTCTTCAGAAGGTGACCCTCGTCAAACACAGCATAGTGGAAGTCAAACTTCTTGAAGAGGGCTCGGTCCTCCACACTTCCTGTTGCCATGTTGTACCTAGGGGTAGAGAAGGGCACAACATTATTTTGTGTACATTAACAAATGTACGCACATTAACGTACATATCTGAACTCTAAATAACAACAACCTGTCCCTACATAATTAAACCAATATACATTTACTCTTTGCCTAGATGTCATCTGGATTTTATGTTTCAGGGTAGCAATTCATTCTCATGTGAGAAAAGTGAATGAATTTAAATACAAGTTTTATCAGTTTAAATATAGTTTCAATACTGTCTGTGACGATACTGCCTGTGATGGGGAGACCACCCAATTTTTTTAAAATCACAGATGGTTGCATTGGGTTGGGTATTGATAGATATAATACATACATTTAGTAAAAAATCGACTTCTAGTCAATGACCATCTGTGAACAAGCTGCTTCTTTAACCCTTTCCCTCATTTAGACTCATTTTGACGCACTCAATAGGTACCACATAAAGCCTGATCTGCAGAAAATCACAGTTAAACCTTACCAAACTTAATTGTAAAATCCTCATTACCAGACCATTGAGGAGCAGCGAACAGCATAAAACCAGATCAGCCTGCGAGTTACTTGCAGGCTGATCTGGTTTTATGCTGTTCGCATAGGTCTTTTCATGGTATCCTCTATGAGAGAAAGGGTTAAGAAGAGCCCATCAACCAAACAAAAGTGCACACAAGCAATATGCCTTCAGAAAGTCTGCTGAACAAAGTACCATGAGAGAAATACTCATTGGAAAATAAGTGAGAACATGTCCAAGTTCAGTGGCATATTTCAAGTAATTTACCAAACTCTCTAACGCTGGATACCTCCTCTCCAACACACACATACATACATCCCTTCCCCTACACCAAACACCCCTACACACACATTCACAACAAACACAGGCAGGTATCTGACTCCATTATTAACTCTGATGCCTGACTCACGTGGTGATGATGACATGGTACTCCTCGTCTGTGTTGTACATGATGTATTGTCTGGTGGCTCGCCGATCCTCCTGGGACCCGTAGTACACCAACACCTTCATAGACGGGCACCATACCTTGCACTCCCTTATCCAGTTGTCTGTACATACACAGGAGCACACATGTCAAATACCACAAATTACAGGGAGCCAAACTGATAAAAGTACTTAACCAATGACGTATATTACTACTTAGAAACCCTGCCAAGTTAGACAATGGTTGGAGTTATTCTTAAAATTATAATCATTTTAGTACAAATCAGGCATTTATCAAAACAAAACAACAATGAGACTATAAAAGAAAAGGCTGAAATTTGCTTAAAAAATATTTGTACATCTATTTTCTATGCATGTCGCAGACTTAATGGTAGATACAGGTTTTGGAAATATTTGCATATCACTTTCTGAATTCTAAATGAATTTTGTTAGTAATTTACAAACCTAATAAGGATTCAACACATGCGTTCCCCACCCACCAGGCAACAAAAAAAAATACATGCCACAACTGTGACAAGATGCTAGCCAAAATACACTTAAGTTCATTTTTCAAATAAAAACACCAATATGGCCATGAGTTTATATACTGATTTAAGTATGGTATTTTATTTCAATTCAACTGTATCTGGGTATTTTGGAGGACTCTAGATAGATAGAACAAGGACGTGATACACTACCTATGGTTGAGGAAGGTACGATGATGACGTGAGGCCCCGTCTCTCCCTCCTCCAGGAGATGGGCAAGGAAGGATATCGTCTGGATTGTCTTGCCTAGACCCTGAATACACCAGTATAATAGTCAGCACAGTCCTCTTATCCAGGGAAAAATACAGGAAAAATGCACTATAGTAACCATCCACATCCTCTCCTATGAATACATATCATGTTTAACACATAAGGGTGCCATGGTCCAGTGGTAAGACGTGACAGCTGATCTGAAGGTTCCGGGTTTGAACCCTGTTGGGGGGGCGCGATGATTTTTTTAACCTTCCAAGGAGCCAAGTACTAGTCCAACCCAGGAACCGTTCTGAGGTATTAGTCTTAAGGTGGATTCCAATTATTCTTTCCAATGGTTTAAAGTGTGAAAGATTTTTGTATACCGTATACACCGGCAGATTAGGCGCACTTTTTTTCAGATAATTCAAGTTTATAGAGGGGGTGCGCCTTATATGATGATATACAGCTTTTCTGGTTTCTTTTTTCAATCACCGAGACGTGAAAATTACCGGTATACGATCTCAGAAAATGGATATACTGAAAGCCAATGAATACGATAATATGACACAAAGTCTATACGAAACCATGATAAACAATACCAGATTACTGCTTTTGTTCTTATTAGTTATCCTACAGGTATATTTCATGATAAAACAATCATGAGAAACTGAAACAACTTGATGGAAGCCATTTTCAATATAAACAAATAAGTTTATTTTACGGGACCTCATGATGTATAGGAGAAACTTGACAGGTGGCAATTGTTACGTAATGTTTGTTAGTTGGGAGAATTTTGACAGGTGACAATGGTCCCCAGTGTTAGAATGCGGGGACACGGTTGAGTAATGTCATGTTATGAAAATGTGTCACCTTTATCCTACCCGTTGTTACTGTAACGGTCTAACGGTAATCTTATGCCATGTGTACATAAAACGGTTCACCGTATGATTAGCCCGGTGACGTACGGATAGCTTTCGGTCTGTCAAAATGTACGACGGCGCAAATTTCAAAACAAGATTTCGCTGCATACGATACGATAAGTGATTTTTATTTTTTTTTTCAAATAAGTTACCCTGAAAGTTAGGATGCGCCTTATATGTAGCTGCGCCTAATCTGACCGTGTATACGGTATGTGTAGAAATATTCAACTATTAAAACTATCATTAGTTCAAACTTCATATTTTATTTAATGGACTTAATTTTAAGCGAAGTCCATTAATACACAAGCATGCCAGTCTCAAGATTATTGTAATATTGACCACCAAACACTGTTTACCAGTCACAAACAGACAGCTTTTCATTTTCATTTTAAAATTATTACACTTCATACTACAATGTGTTATAAAAACAAAATTCTAGGTGCATCATATCTTATCATTTTAAGTACGTCTGTGCCTTTCAATAATGTTGAGATTTTTTTTTCACAGTAAAAACCTAAATGAACAAGATGAGAACAAATTCCCCTTAAATGTAGGCATAGAAATGGGTTACAAACAAGTCCTGTCTGGCCAATGAATGCCGGCCATGTAGACCTACCATCTCGTCCGCTAGAATGCCATTCAGTTCCTGAGTGTGCATAAGTCGCAGCCAGTTCAGTCCCACCATCTGGAATGGCTTCAACTTGAGACTGAAATACCAAAAGGCAAGTAACATTGATTGTACCCAGTGCTCCAGCCAGGATTTGAAAAGGGCAGGGTGCTAGTGGCCCAAAGGGGCATCCTATTCGCAAAGCGATGAGAAGGGGGAGGATGCGGGAGGGGGGTACCCCCTCCTGGAAGGGGGGTATGGGGGTCTCCCCCTGGAAATTTGTTCAAATTAAGACTTTAAATATGGCTTCTAGGAGATTTCCTGGTTGGAATTTTTGTTCTTATTCCAGTTTTTTTGGTATTATGATTTTCATTTTATTATCCTTGTTCTTAGGTAGCAGTGGGTTGGGGAAGCATCCCACTGACTATCTTACAAAGAGTTCACATATATGTATATTAAAATCTCTCAGCATCATACATGTAAGATTTTTTATAAATAAACAGAAAATGCATATCTTTACATGTAAATAATTAAGCTCTTTTTTTTTAATCAAAGGATAACAAAATGAGTTATTGAATGTTGCCTAAAGAATTGATGACTAATAAGCTAATAAGAGAGGAAAGTATACATAAGAGAAAAAAGGTGCTTTTGCATTTATTGTTAAGTTGCTTGGAAATATTTTTTGCAGAGTTTAAAAAATGGAATTTGTTTCAAGAACATTTGATCACTAATCTTATTATTGTAAGGTTGCTTTTTCCGGTCATCTTTACCAAAAGTAAAAAAGAAAAATGCCAATGAAGCTCACATTTCAATTGCATATTGCTGGAAAAATTTTGACAACGGGCATCAAAGTCTCCTCAGAAAATCATGGATCCCAGTTAAATTTTGTTATTAATTTCTTAATATGAATACCATAGAGAGGCCCCCATTTTGATGACTCCATAGTGCTCTTCCCCACCCCAGGACATGAAAAAGGGCATAGTTAGTTGCCCTAAAAGGGCAGTTGTAACTTGTATGTGCAATTTGATAAAAAAGAGAGTATTTCTTTTTCAGAAAATATAATGCAATTC
>CM037779.1:49009492-49059492 GCA_021229015.1 Solen grandis | reverse complement strand
ATAAAAGAAACATTAGGCAAAAAATGTAAGACTAACTTCAGTTGTCATAATCAAGACTTAACCGCATGACTTTCTTGTTATCCACATAGGACAATCTTAAATACCGTAATATTTTGAGAGTTTGTACCTTCATATAAATGATAATGCAATTAAAATTCCCTTTTTAATGATTCCACCAAAACTGACAACATAAACATTACTCTGCATTTCTTTTTCCTTTCAGTATAAATCTGATGAATTGGATGTAAGGGGACTAAAGGGAGGTTCAATCACATTTAACCATTCAAGAATTATCATTGAAGATGATGAATACCCCCAGATATCACTTTAAACAAAATGATTGGATTATTCTTTCCTATCTTTCTTTTTTTTTGAGAATGTGTGTGTGTGTGAGGGGGTGCTGCTTTCGATACTGTTGACCATAACATACTGTTACATGTTCTTGAAAGTCAGTATGGTGTCTGTGGATCTGCGCTGAAATGGATGGATTCGTACTTGAAGCCATGTAGCTGTCGAGTGAGTGTGAACTCAAATATGTTGTCAGAACGGGAACTTGATTGTGGTGTCCCCAAGGGAAGCTATTTGGGCCCTTGGCTTTACTTGACATACGCATGTACTATCTTTGACATTGTGCCACCCTCTATTTCTGTGTATGGATTTGCCGACGACCACACAGCAAATAAAAGTTTAAACCATAATCAACCGAAGAAGCAAGCGCAATTCAAGACCTCCAGGACTGTGCAGTTCTTATCAATGATTGGATGAACAATAACAAGTTAAAAATGAACAATTCAAAGACAAGAGTTTATTCTTTTCAGAAGCCCTTCACAGCTAAAAAAGTGTAACACCAAAGAAATCGATATATGTGGTGATGTTACTGAATTACAAAAATGCATAAGGCATCTTGGTGCTTTTTTGGATGAATCCCTAAATTCATAGATCATATTAAAAGAAAGTGTTAAACTGCTACAATTAATTATTTCAAGATTAAAAGCATTCGAAAGAATCTGCCGAAGGAAACACTTGTTTTATCTTTAGTAATATCCCACTTAGATTATTGCAACATAATTCTTTATGGGATATCTCAAAATGAATTCTCCAAACTTTAACATATTCAAAATATGTGTGTTAAACTCGTGTTAAACCGTTCTAAGTACGACAGTTCAAACAGGCATTATTTTATCTTCACTGGCTTCCCATTAAAGCACGAATCAGTTTAAAGATATTAACATACATGTAAAACTGTTAGGTAGGAAACGCGACATCGTATTTAACCGAGGTTTTGTCTCCTCAAGTGTCAAAACAAAGATCATCTGAATCCTCTGATGGTTGGTATGTTGTTCCTTTTAATAAGAAAAAAAACTTTCTCTGATAGAAGTTTTAGAACGATTGGTCCAAAATTGTGGAATGAATTACCTTTTATTCTAAGACAATGTGAATATGTAGAAATTTTCAAAATACAACTGAAATCATTTTACTTCAAGGACTATTTTGCACTGTTATAAATGATGCTAACGGCATCGCTGCCTGTTCCTTATTGTTCTATGTATATGTGTATATCTCATCACTTTTTATCATTTTCACTGTACAATGCCATTGAATATGTATTTTATATGTAGAAATATGTAGAAATAGGTGTTTTATCAAATTTGCAAGGGGTGTTAAAACAGATTATCTGTAAATCTTCAAGCTTGTTAACTCTTTATTTTAAATGCAACCTGTTACTGCTGCAGTAAGGAAGTCACGCAAATCTCAGATTCATCATGGAGAACCAATATACTGCACAATTCCAATACATATTTTTCCAAAACAGACATTACCTTTCTCCTCACCACGTAAATAGGGATGTGCTAGAAGCTCTTCTATAGATGGTCGTTTCTTTGGGTCACGATTTAAACACCTCTGGAATCAAAATATGTTTGAGAGATGAATTCTTTATCACAGAGATAAATACATAATTAACAAATATCCTTTAGCAAACTTGTATGTAAAATGTAAACAGATTTCAAATGCACGTATCTCCTATACATTTAACACTAGATTGACCTGTGGTACAAACAGCTTGAAAGTTTGTATGGCCAATGTGTTAAGCACTTAACACGTAGAAACATATCTTAACACTGACTGGGGAAGTCCTTACACGTTACACAAATCCCTTATGGAAGTTCCAGGTAGAACCCATATTTTGAGTCTTGAGCTACATCAAACATGCCCTCTAGTTGCTAATGCTTCATATTTAGAGTCATGGGTTCAATAAGTCATTTTCTCATCATCTAATCATATTGGGACCCAGAAAACTAAATTTTCTTTCAAAATGGCTATTATGTTTGGAATAAAGAGTATTCATTTACACTCATTTGTCATGATAATAATTTCCAAACAAATCAAGGAAAGTAACAAGGACAATACAACTAGAGCCTATGTGTTACATGCAGGCTGATAGGGTAACTATACTTGGCCCTAATTCATCATTATGCTAAGTCTTTATTTTTGACTCAGACAGAATGTAAATGTTTCAGAGCTAAGTTTTACTTAGGTGTCCCTAACTTTATTTATTTCTTATCTTTAGCAGATAATTCACTATATTGGGTTTTCATCAATTCATTCAGAAATTGACTACTTCAGATATTAGAATCTTTAGATTGAGTCTAAACATTGACTCAGATGATAAAGTAGGACCCTGGTCTCTACTCATCACTATCTGTGGCATTTGTACAGATAGGCAGACAGACATTTTCCTTAAGTCAGAAGGGGTTTCATCATTGTATAACGGAGTAAAATGACTGAAAATTGAAGAATGAAATTAAGATTGTGTAAATGGACATGAAAATAACTGCAAAGAGAGCTGATGTGTTTACATACCTTCATCACATCAATGAGATGTGGGTTAGATATCTCGGGGAATTCAATGGGGTAGTCTGGATTAATGATTGCCTGCAGCTTGGCAAAGTCAAACTTCATATTATGGAAGGGGGTGCGTCCATATACCATGTTGTAGAGGATACAGCCCAGTGACCAAACGTCACTCTTTACACCAATCTGTGGGAGAAAATATAAGTCCAATATAGCAAGTGACACTAAAAGGCTGGCTGTACAAGACTGAATAAATCTGCCCAAGACAACCGCACTTAAGGGTTAGTTAATCAAATTAAATTAATTAGAATCATCAGCTGTGAAAATTTAAGGAACATCAGATATCTTTTACGTCACATTTTTCAGCTGAACTGATTCTGACACTAATTAATAGAATTTTATCAATTGTATGCTGAATTTTGATATAATTTAGCAACTAAAATAAAAAAAATAAAATACTCAGGATATTCACATAACCGAATCTGAAACCAACACTTCCCCTAGGTCTTACCTTAAACTTGGATTTCCCGTCCCCCATGTCCCCACAACCCTGTATGGCCTCAGGACTCATGTAGTTCAGCGTGCCAATCTGCGCCTCCGAGATCACACTGGTTTTGTCTTGTTGAATTGATTTTGCAATACCAAAGTCTATCAACTTGAGGTTTCCCCCAACCAGCAGGAAGTTGGCTGGCTTAAGATCTGAGTGGATTATACCTGAAGGATACAAATCTTAGTGAGGCAGTGACATTATAAACCTGTAAATCCTTTTGCTTTAAAGCATGTTTTTATATATCTAACACAAAAATATATCAATCTAAAACAAATGTAGGGTTTTCTGAGAGTAAAATGTAAAACAGCTTTTTGGTCTCCTTTCTTAATGTTTTAACTTTATATCTATTTTACATATGACAAAGGTAAAACAAGTGTTTTATCAATCTCTCTTCATCATAATGAAATATTTGGTCATATTGTGAAAAAAATACACACTACTGAGAAAATCCAAAATTGTGAATAAGCAACCATTGTAGCAATAAACATCTTACGTGTGTAAAGCAGGTCAAACACAGGATATATTGATGTCAAGGGAAGTGCATTACCACAATATTGTCTAGACATTGATGCTTGGGGTGTGCTCATGTACATTGATATGCAAGTAACTACACAGTATACTATCTTCTTTGTTACGATAACTTGGATCACAATCACTCTAATTCAGTCTAACATGTAACAGATCAGTTCCATCCTTTCCTAATGTTCTTCAAGTGATTAAAAAGAGCAGTAACACAGATATGAAATAACTTGAAATATATGCAATCAAGAGAAGCTGACATAGTTTGAATGCTCAGATGTTAAATATCTGAAATCTTGAACCAACTTACGTGTAGATTAATGACTTGACTTTTTGAGTTTACCGTCGCTTTAACATTATTTCAGTCATATAACGATGTCCAGCTAATTACAGGTGGAGAAAGACCCCGAATGCATGGAGGCATTCGAGTAGGACCATCAACCTACCGCAAGCTAGCAAGAAGGCTTCCTCACATGAAAATCCGAAATACCCTGCCAGGATTCGAACTGAGAAATCAAACTGATGCTAAGGTGTTCAGAATATGTATCCCCCGTGGTATGTGGAACATGACCTATCTTGTTTACAAGGGCCCAGTTAACCTTACTTATTTCAGGTCTGAAATGAACCCCCGTCCCTACTTTAATGTCATTTCTATACAAATGTTTTACATGGTTTCCCAACCTTGTTTATGAAGAGCAAGTACACTGGGCCCTAGTTTTATGTCATTTCTATACAATGTTTTATAGGGTTTCTCAACCTTGTTTATGAAGAGCCAGTACTGCCTCCAGCATAACCTCCCAGTAGAAGCGGGTAAGGTTGTCCGACAGCCTCTGTTTGTCCTTGGTTCGACTCCGGAAAAACGAGGCCAGGTCCTCACTGCCACACTCCATCACTACGTAAAGCTTGTTCTCCTCACTCTTAAACTCACTAAAACAAAACATATCAATGTCTCATGAAATATTCAATATGATCAGTAAATTTTAAAATGATCATTTTTCTTAAACCCTTCCATACTAATTCAATGTCCAAACATTTGGTACTCTGACACTTCATTGAAATTATTTTTGTATAGTGAGAAAATTTACAAACAAAGCCAAGGCTCTCTGTCCTTATAACTACTTAACCCTTTCCCTCATAGAGGACACCATGAAAAGACCTATGCGAACAGCATAAAACCAGATCAGCCTGCGAGTAACTCGCAGGCTGATCAGGTTTTATGCTGTTCGCTGCTCCTCAGTGGTCTGGAAATGAGGATTTGGTAAGGTTTAACTGTGGTTTTCTGCAGATCAGGCTTTATGTGGTACCTATTGAGTGTGTCAAAATGAGTCTATATGAGGGAAAGGGTTAATCATAAACACTCCTGCCAAATTGTGATGCTAGTCTGAGAAAGTTTTGCTGATAAATAATAAATGTTATTCTTTTAGTACAGTTGTATTTTTGTCAAAATGGTTTACACCTGAGTAATACATCTAGTCTACTTTTATGAAGGTAGACCTCAAATTACTGAAATACTATAGTAAGGGACACCTGTTTTACCTGTCATACATTTTGATGACTTGATCACAGTACTGTAGACGCTTGAGAAGCTTGATCTCATTCTTGTATCCCTCGACGATGACATCATTGGCATTGTCCAGGTTGACAACCTTGATGGCCTTGATCTTGTGGACACTGTCAAACACTTGGAACACCTGGAGTGGAAGCATGTTGTATATAACCTGGAGTGGAAGCATATTGTATATAACCTGGAGTGGAAGCATATTGTATATAACCTTGAATGGAAGCATATAGACCCTTCTTAATATTATCTCATGCATATTCAGTAAGGTAACCAGAACGAGGTTTAGATGGGTCAGTTCAGACTCTGAGTTGTAAACAAACTCAGCAGCTTACACTGATAGAGATGTCAGTGGTGTACATATTTACACAGGTTTAAGCTTTGTTGAGGCCTAGAAAATTATTAAATAACTTACATTTTCATCATAGAAGTAGTCCTTGAACAAAAAAATCCAAGTTTTACAGTGAAGACTATCTACATTAAGACAGTTTCCATTCATCCACTATTTAAATCACAGAATACCTAATAAGCCCAGCCATGTATATTTCAAAAACACACAACCTGTTGACCAGATGTAAACACATGGTTAAACTAATTCTCAACACCTACAATAAAGCCATTAAGCTTACATTCCATTGTAGATAAGATAACCTTTTAGACAATAACATATAAATTACCAGCTTCTTTTGGGAACCTAGCTAACAGTATCCCAAATGTCTGTTTTCAGTTCATGATAATACTGATGTATGCAGAAAAATGCCACAAATCTCAAAGAAAGAATAAAACTTCACATACTTAAATGTTTAAGCCATTTTAATCAAGAATGGAATTAAATCACACATTTCTTTGTAATATAATATTTAATTTAAAGACTATGACATACGTTTTCTTCATTTTCTCGAGACTCGAACAGAAACCCCCAAAACCATTTACACTGTATTATATATTAACAATAAATTATGGGTGAAATAAACTTTTATAAGATATATTTTCAGTGGATAGCATAAATATTTAGTTCAGTTGTATGAAAGTTTGTTTTTTCTCTTCAGGCAGCTTGAAGTTTAAAGTAATCTGTATAAATGTAAAATAAATGCATTATTTCATTTCATATAATACTAGTTGCAAAATGTGACTGTCAAATTAGGTAAATATGTTTGTTGCAAGCATATTACGGGCTTACTCTTAACAGATTGCTGGGTTAAAAATAATAGGTCCAGAGGATATTAATACATCTTTACACTATATTTAAGAGGCAAGGAACCTCAGGACCTTGAAGTTTGTGGTTATTTGAGCCGTAACCCAGCCATAGAATCCAGATCCATTCATTCCAGGTTATATACTAGTAACCTGGCCAGTGAGAGACCAGGTCAAGTATAAAACATAGTCACAACTAGCTAGCTCCCACCAAGTCTTGACCAGCTTTAAATGACTCCATTTTAAATTTCCAACAAACGTTGCATAAAAATAGTATTTTAAGCAGAAGATGTGTGTTTTCCTGGCCTGCCTATAAGAAATTGTAGTTCAACCTGTATTAGCAGCCACCTGTACAAAGGCCAATTTCATTAAGCAGTCAACTTAAATGTATTACCAAACTGTAGCATTTTATCTTTTATTTGTACTTTATTTAGAGGTCACCTCTGTTAATTAGTGGCGACTTTCTCTTATTCCCTTGACTGACCATTTAAGACAGGTTTGACTGTACATGATTCACAAATATAAGTCAGTTAATTTCGGACTCAGATAATATTATCTTAATATATCTGAGATAAAGAAATTTGAAGAAATAATAATAAAACAACAACAACAACAAAAAAAATGGTCAGCTCAAGCACAAAGTCAGGAAGCACAGACATACAGCATCTAACATGGGTAAGATAGCTAAATGCGGAACGATTGTGATTATCTCTACCTGCAACTAAAGAATAAAAGACATAAAAAAACTGATGCCAATTAATGGGAATTAGTTTTTGAACGCAACGCTTATGCTTCTAGAAGGAAATTCTTGGCATATGTATCCTTGTGGAATTGTTGGCAGTTCTGGTGTCCCTACATTGCATAAAACCATAACCATAAGGTATATATATCACCAAGAAATCGGCCATTTGGACTTCTTGAATTCTCAAGGGTCATGGAACTATCTTTGAAGACTTCAAGATGAAGAAACGCTAAATTTTACTGCATCAAGTCTTAACACTGTTGCTAAAGTTATTCTTATTAGAAAAGCTTTCTTTCAATAGAGTTTTTGTAATTTTATAAAATGCAAGTTGTACATAGCTTTCCATATATTGTTTATTTGATTATAATTCTGGTCTTTTTTCAGTGTGTGAACCGGAGAATTTTATAATACATCTGACATACACTCAGTATAAAAAGATCAACGTTATATATGTAACTTCAAGCATGTGATGTAATGCCTAATGATTGTTTAAATGTACATACACCTTTGTTATTTAAATATAAAATTAAGAACCCAAGACCAGGGAAGATGGTTGTTGTGTTTTTATTTCTGTACAATCAACCAATACCCTTGTTCTTAAACATAGTGATTTAAACTCAGTTTACAGTGTCTCTTGATAGACAGATAGGAATGTGATGAGAGGTTAATTATCTGCATCATATTTTCTATTAGAATTACAAACTGGAACACTGCAATGATAATGAGAAAATTTATTTAAACAGTTTACTTGTGGATGTGCTTCCACCAGTGGTCGCCATAACTATACAAGTGATATTATCAGCTGTACTGGTGTGTATACCTGACCCATCTAAACCTCGTTCTGAGAAAAGAATCTCTGGTATGCATAAATATTGAGAAGGGCCTATTATATATAACAGGCTCAAGATTTATTGTGCCCTAGTATACTGGTGATATTGAGAAATAACATTCTGAAAAAATTATCTTGTCAAAGGTATATTCCTTGTCCCTTCATAAACTCTGGCCTTTATAAATGTACATATGTTGGTACAACATACTGTTTCATACTCACCTCTGCTTACAGCAGATGACACAAGAAGAAAAACTGACAATCTCAAGTTTAAGAGAACTCAACAAGTCATAACTAGAACTATCACTGAAGGTGATTCATACCCCCACCCCCATCTTTGACACAGGATGTATTCACATGACACATAAAACGAATGTTCACACATAGGATTTGGGCTTATAAGCATACCAAAAAAAAATATTATCACTAAAGGTGATCAATACCCACACCGGAAGTCTTTCATGTGTAGGAATACAGTTTCAAAAGTTTGCGTGAGAGAAAGACTACATGTATGTAAGGTTTAAAGTTAGTGTGAGCAATGGTTCAAAAGTTTTGGACAATGCTAAAAAGTTTTGACAGACAGACAGATAGACAGAGAGACACACATACAGACACACAGAAGAAAACAATTTGCCCCCAAGATCTGTAGCTGAGGAGAATAAAAATGCAGTCTAATTATGGTTCACATCCATATTTATTGTTTGCAAAAACCTGTCTTTAAGAATTTACATTGTGGTTTTCTTATGCACTGCACTTCCTCTCATCAAGATCAATCTACATATGAAGTTTCATCAACCTAGCTACTTTGTATTGGAGTTAGGTCGGACAAAATCAAAAGATTAAAAATGACAAAGGGCAATAACTCCTTTCAAAATACATGCAGAGTTATGGTTCTTAGGCACTGCACTTCCTCTCATGAAGGTCTATCTACATATGAGGTCTATCTACATATGAAGTTTGATCAACATAAGTACAGTAGTTTTGGAGAAATGCTCCGGACAAAATCAAAAGATTAAAAATGACAAAGGGCAATAACTCCTTTCAAAATACATGCAGAGTTATGGTTCTTGTGCACTGCACTTCCTCTCATCAAGATCAATCTACATATGAAGTTTCATCAACCTAGCTACTTTAGTATTGGAGTTATGCTCCGGACAAAATCAAAAGATTAAAAATGACAAAGGGCAATAACTCCTTTCAAAATACATGCAGAGTTATGGTTCTTGTGCACTGCACTTCCTCTCATCAAGATCAATCTGCATATGAAGTTTCATCAACCTAGCTTCTTTAGTATTGGAGTTATGGTCCGGACAAAATAAAAGATTAAAAATGAAAAGGGCAAAACCCTTTAGTTATGGTTCTTATGCACTGCACTTCCTCTCATCAAGGTCTATCTACCTATGAAGTTTGATCAACATAGGTACAGTAGTTTTGGAGAAATGCTCCGGACAAATATTTGTAGACCAACCGACGGACCAACCAACCGACCGACCGACAGGGTGACTCCTATATACCCCCCCAAATTTCATTTGTGGGGGTATAAAAATGTTGTTCTACATACTGCCTACTAATCGCTTATTAACACAATTAAACATGAAGAACGGTCATCCATTTCAACAGACAACACATACATTTAACCTTTTAATTTTTGTGTAGAAAAGAATGCATAAGAATAATACAGATGGGATACTGACCTTACTGGAGCCTCCTCGACCTGTCACTCCCAGAACCACATATTGCTGGTCATTCACAGTGATCATCTGCATGTTGGGCTGTACAGACAGACATACACAGTCAAATGTAATAGTTTATTCAAGACACAATCCAAAACAAAAGGTACTCAAAAACCTATATCTCCTGGAACATCAGCTGTGACAGATTTGAAACCATAAACAAGGAGTAAAAAAGTTACCAATTTTAGAAACATACTTAAACCAAACAGTTTGCATTATCTGAATTCCTTTAAATAATGAAATCATATTTTAAACATTAAACTTCTCTGTGTTTATCATATCTGGATTTTTTTTTAATTTGATTTACAATGAAAGCAAATTCCAGTTCTAGCAGATTTTCCTACGATATATTCTTATCCAAACTTTGCAGAGAAACATTAGCAATGGCTTATAGAATAGCTGTGAAACCTGTGTTTCATAAAATTTCACAAACTGAGACTTCCCTTCAACTCAACTAGAACTCAGATGTGTCGCCTGACGATGACTTATCTGTTGACAGTAAAGATGCAAGTTTGTCACTTTTTTTTAAGGATGGGATATTAATGTGCAATGATGTTGCCATCAAACAGAAAAAGGCTTATAAAGATCAAATAAAAAATGTAAGGACTCTGGTATCAGGTAACACATCGGAATCACAGAGATCTAGTAAGGCGTGTATCACATAAACTATCCACTTCAGGTGACACATAATATTCCTGAAGCTCTTACAAGTTTGTATGATTCTAATTCCCTAAACTATGCATCTCATTCTAACTTGAAATACACAAATAAAATCAATCAAAGAGGACTAACTCAAAAAATGCACAAGGTAGAGTTATGGTTCTTGCACACTGCACTTCAGGTCATTGCAAAAAAACAACAACATACATATCAAGTCTCAAGTCATTCAATCTGATGGTGAAAAAGTTATGCTCTGGACAAGAAATGCTCAGAGAAAATCTATCAAAGGGAATAACTCTAAAAGCGCACAAGGTAGAGTTATGGTTCTTGTGCACTGCACTCCCAGTCATTGCAAGAAACATACATATCAAGTCTCAAGTCATTCAAACTTATGGTGACAAAGTTATGCTCCGGACAAGCAGATAGGGACTCTGCTGCCGCTGCCGCCAACAAAAGTAACCCCAAAAATCTTATATTCTGTATCTTACACCACAAGTTTGAAATTTTGAGAAATTAAATCCCGTTTTAAGTAAAGGCATACTAATTATAATGTGTTTGCAAAAGTTTTATTCTCTAAGTCTGGCAGTATATTGGGTAATTATAGTTCTTCAAAACTGTAGTTGAGGACAATCTATATTTGAGATATTCATTGAAACACAGGCCTTCTACAGACAAAGTGTCTGTACTCACCATGGGTGTACTTGGAATGGCCTTGTTGTTTGGTGTCTGTTGTACAGGGTGTGCTACCACTGGGGTTGGTGGGGGTGCCATGGGCTCAACCCGCGGTTGTATGTTCTCCTGCTCAACCATTACCTGCTCCTTAAACAGCAATAGGACTTTTACAGAGGAACAGGAGACATGGGGTTTATCTAGCCTTTGCCATATATCTTGTCTAATGGTTAGATTGTCAACTATTTCACATAGAAAATAAATGAAATAAACGTTTCACTTACCTTCCATTATAAAAAGGTATTTTAATGGCAAAAATAAATAAATAAATAGTTAATATACCATTTAAAGTTTACTTAAGTAATATTAAAAAACTTATGAATATTCATGTAAATTATGTGCATAAAATAAAAAAGAAGGAGCTGTGCTTTCACAACATTGATCTTGATTTGGGTTACTCAAACACATGCCTTATGCTAAATAAAACTTGATACCTGGCATTTCAAATAACCAAAAGTACCTGTTTCTCTTCCACTTTGGTTTCCATGGGAATTGTTGTGTCATGTGTCATGGAGAGATAGCCTGATGTATGAGCATGATTACTGAACCCTCCGGTGGCTGAACAACAAAACACATACATAATGTCACTTTATTACATGTAATATTAAGTATCCTGTCAACCTAATGGACGGAAGATAAGACTGAAAGCAGTTCTTAACCCATTACCTCATGAATATTTATATACAAATTTATGACTTGATGATGAATACTGATTAACTGATTCTTAAATGGCTTATGAAATGATGGATATTCTTTGCCAAAGATGACTGTGTAGAAACTGAGCTACAAAATTTTAATGAGCAAACAAAGGAGACCCTGATCAGAAAGCTCCTATGTGTCAGAATGAGTCTCTATGGAGTAATTTATAGCCCTGACTTCTGGTTTATATAGACTTCTGTGGCATTTAGTGTATATTATATTCAAATTAACTGCTGTGGTTACTTTCACATTTTAATTTTTTAAGTAATTCAAGGATATTTTGGAGGTCCCTTTATCATGATTGACACAATCACAGTAATTATTCTGGGCCACAGTTCTCAACAATGATATGACCTTAACCTTTTTTGTATTTTGAACCTCATCTTACTTTTTTCTCCTTTTTTTTTTTTATGGTAGTTTTTATTATTTTTTTGTTATGTTTAATTTTTTGAGAACCAGGAACCTGTTCCCCTTGTGAGCCTGATATTTACTGTTGTGATTCTCCAGTGGTTTGAAGCTGTCCATGGTGTCTGCATCCTCCTGAGCCTCATCCACTTGCATGTCTGACAGCACCATCCTCTTCACACGCATGGGAGGCCCCATCGCATTGTACCTCCTGTACATACAAATAGAACTGCATCAAACCTTCATGGGTTAATTTCATGTCAAATAAAACAAGAAGTGCTCCTTAAAACACGTCATGCTGAGAAAATATGACAAAAAAGTGTGGCAGACTGACTAAGAGACAGACAACAGAGAAGTGATCCCTGTATGTCAATTCTGATTACAGCAAGTTACAAAATAATCAAACTACCATATTACTGATATTTTTATATAGAAAGTATATGACTCTATTCAGTTTATCAAGAAATTACCAAATAAGTTATGTGAAATTCAACAAAAAAATTCCTTTACAAATTGAATAACAATCTTTTAAGTTTGCACTTTGCAGGAAAACTGCCCCACAGAATTTGCCTTATCTACTGTACTGCCTAAAAGTTTTCATCAGATCATTGAATAATTCCCAAATCAGAATGTCAGATTTATCAACTATTTCTTACTTACAAAGTTAAGAGCCTTACTTTTTATCACTATTGAGCAATGGTGTGCTTCTGGAGGTCCTCATTCCAACGGATTGACCACCATCCTTGGCAGACCGGCTACTTCGTTCTAACACACTGGCGGCTGGACGGTCTGCATGAACCTCTGGGCCCAAGGTCAATGGCTCAACCCTCATCACCGGCTCTGGCTCAACCGATTTAATCTCAGGTACTGGCTCTAATTGTGACGGCACACTGGAACCATACACAGATCAACAGGGTAGCAATATGAATGAAAAAGATCAAAGAAAAAAGTAACTCTGTGAAAACTAGAAATGTGTCCAGAGGACACAGATGCCCCCACCCGTCGCATTTTCCAAAACAAAGGCCAACACCCAGGAAGGCAAGTCATGCCCTGAGTAATATAACCATGAAGTTTAAAGTCTGTAGCATAAATACCTTCAGAGTTACCTGTGTCACAGTTTTGGGATGGATAGATGGACAAAGGCAAATCTATATGCCTCACTTTTTGATGAAGGGGATAGAAATACCAAAGTACACAGGTTCATATCCTGAATAATGTATTCATGAAGTCTTTAGTACAAATACATTCAGAGTTTTGTGCGTCACAAGCACAAAATTCCATATTTTTAAAAAAACAAAGGCCATAACTCTGTCAACTTTAACTAAGGTTCGATAAAATACCCAGGTGCAAAAGTTCATGTCCTGAATAATATATCCATGAAGTTTCAAGTCTATAGTACAAATACTTTCTGAGTTACATGCGTCACAAGCATAAAATTTCATATTTTTAAAAATAAAGGCCCATCACTCTGTCAACTTCAACAGCAGTTCAATGAAAATACCCAGGTGCGCAAGTTCATGTACTGAATAATATATCCATGAAGTATCAAGTCTGTAGTACAAATACTTTCTGAGTTCTGTGCGTCTCAATACAGACAAAGGCAAATCTATATGCAACCCCCCAACCCCTCCCCAGTTTTGGTGAGGGCATAAAAACATCAAATAGAATAAACAATTATTTACTTTTTAAATTCAAGCTTCCTATAAAATTTAACTAAAATAAGAAAGTAAAGAGAAGCAGTGTGTGAAATAATTAGTAGTTATACCATGCATTTATGGATACTTGATTAGAACTTTACCAACCAAAATCTTGCGTTTACATATAAGCACTTTGGTTGATATGAGTAAACTTTAAATTGCAAAAATATGATAGATAAGAGCATCTCTGGTCTATATTGTAAATTCTCAAAACAATCATTTAATAATTATATCCAGTAATTTGCTTACTTTAAAACAGAAAATGCTGCCATATGGAAAGGCTGCTGTAGAAAAGCAGTTTTCATTGGCTCTAAATATCCCCAATACATCATGATGCAACATGGGGGAGCAGTGCATTTCAAATGAAAAACAGCAAGTAAATGCGAACTCATAATCTCAAAGGCGATATGTAGAGAGTAATAGGTCATTTGCAGGATTCCAACAATGGTAGTCCAAGATCCCCAGACTACCAGATTTTTACACAGGCTCTTACTTTATACAATTTTGTGCACCTGAACGACCCTCGTATAAGACTGCAATGAGTTATAGCCTACAAACGCCCAATGAAAAGCTTTCCTTTTTGATAATGAGTCCCTTATAAGGTGCTCTTTAAAATTGGTCAATATAATGATTAATTTATTGGAGTTCCTAATTCTGATGTGGAAGCCCAATCTTCCAATTTGAAGAGACAAATTAAAGGGGCATAACTCTGAAAATTGTCAAACAGCAAAATTAACTGTTAACATGTAAATGGATACTGAAATGTAGACCTACCTTAAAGATACATTTGCTGCAGGCATACTGGACAACAGGCCGTCTGTCAGTGGTGACATCTTTTGTTCCCCCGACATATTGTTTCCAGCTGGTAATTTCCATTGCCCAATATCTGGAAGTATTATGAATAAATAATGAGCATTATCATAAGAAGAATGGAAAAAAAATACAGTAACAACTGAAGGTCAACTACGAGATTCCTGGGTGAAGATTAGGGTTCCATGTGATGAATTCAGTATGACTCAACTACAACTCTATACTGCCCTACAAGTGAATTCAACAGGTCATCCTTTGATTAAAAAAATAAATAACAAGAGGGCCAAGATGGCCCTTGATCGCTCACCTGAGAAAGATGATTGCTTAAGAAATAAAGATGCTAGAGTGTAAAAGTGAAATCTGGCCTTTTTTATGGTGATAAGGGCATAACTCCTAAATTAACAAGTCAATATCAGTTCTAATTGAACCCGATTGCAAAATTATGGGCATAAACATTGTCTTAAAGTTTAAAAAAGATTGCTAAAAAAATGAAGATGCTGGAGTGTAATCTAAGTGAAATCTGGCATTTTTTTATAATTAAAGGGGCATAACTCCTGACCTAATCAACAAATCTCAGCTTTAATCGAACTCAATTTAGACATTATGGTCATAAGCATTGCCATAAAGTTTGAAGATGACTGCTCAAAAGATGCAGATGCTAGAGTGTAAACAAAGTGAAATCTGGCATTTTTTTTATTTCAAAAGGGGCTTAACTCCTGACCTAATTGACCGATCTCAGCCATAATCAAACTCAATTGAGAAATTATGGTCATAAACATTGTCATAAAGTTTGAAGATGATTGCTCAAAAGATGCAGATGCTAGAGTGTAAACAAAGTGAAATCTGGCATTTTTTTATATTAAAAGGGGCTTAACTCCTGACCTAATGAACCATCTCAGATATATTCCAACTCAATTGAGACATTATGGTCATAAGCACTGCCATAAAGTTTTAAGATGATTGCTTAAAAGATGCAGATACTAGAGTGTAAACAATGTGAAATATTGCAAATTTTTAATATTAAAAGGGGCATAACTCCTGACCTAATTGATGGATCTCAGCCATAATCAAACTCAATTGAGACATTATGGTCATAAACATTGTCATAAAGTTTGAAGATGATTGCTCAAAAGATGAAGATGCTAGAGTGTAAACAGTGAAATCTGGCATTTTTTTATATTTAAAGGGGCTTTACTCCTGACCTAATTGACGGATCTTAGCCATAATCAAACTCAATCGAGACATTATGGTCATAAGCATTGCCATAAAGTTTGAAGATGATTACTTAAAAGATGCAGATGCTAGAGTGTAAACAAAGTGAAATCTTGCATTTTTTTAATATTAAAAGGGGCATAACTCCTGACCTAATTGACGGATCTTAGCAATAATCAAACTCAATCGAGACCTTTTGGTCATAAGCATTGCCATAAAGTTTGAAGATGATTGCTCAAAAGATGCAGATGCTAGAGTGTAAACAAAGTAAAATATGGCATTTTTTTTATATTAAAAGGGGCATAACTGACCTTATTGACGCATCTTAGCCATAATCGAACTCAATTGAGACCTTGTGGTCATAAGCATTGCCATAAAGTTAGAAGATGATTGCTCGAAAGATGCAGATGCTAGAGTGTAAACAACCTGAAATATGGCATTTTTTGAACATTAAAAGGGGCATAACTCCTGACCTTATTGACGGAGTTACTCGCAGGCTGATCTGGTTTTATGCTGTTCGCATAGGTCTTTTCATGGTTTTCTCTATGAGGGAAAGGGTTAATGAAAGCAAAAGTGTTCTTTGGAACACATGTATCACCTGCTGAGGTGTGATGGAAAAAGTGTGACGGACAAGCATGACAGAAAAAGTGTGACGGAAAAAAAATGACAGAAAAGGTGTTACGGACAGACAAATGACACAAAAAGATTTATAAAGAACTTTGTTGTTGTTTTTTGTAGGAAGCCCGATATTTACTGTTGTGATTCTCCAGTGGTTTGAAGCTGTCCATGGTGTCCACCTGGGCTTCATCCACCTGCATGTCTGGCATCCTCTTCACACGCATTGGGGGCCCCATCATATTGTACCTCCTGTAGACACAAACAGCACTGCATCAAACCTGCATGGTTCAGTTTACACAAATCAAAAAAAAAAATATAACAATAGTACTGCCATTCTACAAGGAGAGAATCAAAAGAGTTGTCATTCTTTACAGGAAACAAGTTGGGCAGAATGAAACAAATTCAAGTCAGCCATCCATTTAAATATTTTTAGTAAACAATGATCATAAATGATAGATTCTTTTAATCACATAAAACAATGTACAGGATGTTTTTGTGTTCTAGATTCTGTGATGGCAGATGTCATAAAAGCGCAAAAAATAGTTCCTAAATTCGAATGAATTTTCTTGAAATGGTTAAGCTTGTTATTTTATATTGGACTGTAAATCATGTGATCTGTGGAAAGTATATGATATCTATAGCCATTGAATAAAGAAATAATAAATAAATTGTCTGAAATTAAACTTAAAATCAATTTCATGCAAACTGAATAAATAATCTGAAATAAATTCACTTATCATGAAAACGGCTCCACAGAATATGCCCTTTCTATTCAAAATCACAGCAGTCGTATGTCACAAAATCATTGAATTTTTATAAACAATCTTTAGAATTCCGAAATCAGACTGTCTGAATTATCAGCTTTATCTGACAAAATTTGCGGCCTTACTTTTTATCACTATTGAGCAATGGTGTGCTTCTAAATGTCCTCATTCCCACTGGTTGACCCCCATCCTGGACAGTTTGGCTACTTCGCTCTAACACACTGGTAGCTGGACGGTCTGCATGAACCTCTGGCTTCCGAGTCACTTGCCCGATCCTTTTAACTGGTTCCTGCACCACTGGATTCTTTTCTGGCAAGGGCTCCAGTATGGGAGGCATACTGGAACTATACAAGGTTCAACAAGGTAAAAATATGGATAAAACAATATTGAAGACATTAACATTTTGTTAGTTTTCAGGTTTAACGTCCCGCTGACACTATTTCAGTCATTTGGAGCCTATGCCTACCTGGAGAGACATATAGTGCTGCAACACTGCAGTATCACATGTTATACATGTGGAATAATGCCACACCCAGGAACATTATCCTGACACCATGTGAACCAGTCCTGGAACTACCCTTATATGCTGAGCACCAAAAAAGGGAGTTATACCAGTACCATTTTTTTAAGACTGGTATTTTGCGGCAGGGATACATTAACACTATGATAAACAACACTAAACCATAATAAACCAGTAAAATGCACATTTATTTTATTTTATTCTAACTGCTGAAATACTGTGTTCTATCAGTGAGATAAAATCCTTATCACATAGTGTGAGTGATATAGACCTGCTGGAACTACTTTTTTTTTACATAAAAAAGGTTTGTACATGGTTATGAAGCAGCTGTTAGCATTAAAATAAAAATAAAATTTGTTTGTTTTGACTGAATATGGAATATATCTCATGTTCACTTGTGCTAAGTGCTCATTAAAATATTAAATAGGACTTACAAGGACTTAAAAAACACTCATTTTGGAAAAAAAATTGAACACTTTAATTAGTGTTTTTCAAAATTATTTTGAATATTTTAAAATGTATTGAGGGATATTTCATCAATTGATTGGTGAATGTTTTATGTCCTTTTTTATCACCAAAGAAAAACTTGTATATAAGGTGTGTGTGTGTGTGTGTGTCAGTCCTGCGCAAAAACCAAAAGGATGTGAAATATCAAAATTTGATACACGAGGCATTTTATTTTCTTACAGTCCTCAAGTATATAATGAAATGTCAACTTGAAGACCTGTATATAAGACAGCCCCTCATTTTCTTAAGTTGTGTGTGAAACATAGATAGCACCAAGATAATATATAAGATGGTGCCAGCTAAGATGTGTTTATTAGCTCGACTATTCGAAGAATATGAGAGCTATTGTAGTCGCCCTTGCGTCGGTGTTGCAGCTTTTGGTTAAAGTTTTGTGTGCAAGTTACTATCAACCTTATATCTCAATAACCATTTATGGTATTGACTTGAAAGTTTATAAATATGTTCAGGGGCATCAGACAACCAAGGTAGATAACTCTTGACTGAATCTAATATGAATTATGGCCCCTTTTTAACTTAGAAATTTTGGTTAAAGTTTTGCATGCAATAGAAAATTTGAGTAAAGATTTGCATGCAAGCTACTATGCAGTTTGTATCTCAATAACCATTCATGGTATTGACTTGAAAGTTTATGAATATGTTTAAGAGCATCAGACAACCAAGGTAGAATATATTACAAATTATGGCCCCTTTTTAACTTAGAAATTTTGGTTAAAGTTTTGCATGCAAGATACTATCATGCTTATATCTCAGTATCCAGGCATGTGATTGATTTGAAACATCTTTAATATGTTTAGGGGTATTATACTTTCATGGTAGATAACTCTTGATAGAATATGTTACAAATTATGGCCCCTTTTTAACTTAGAAATTTTGGTTAAAGTTTTGCATGCAAGGTACTTTCATGCTAATATCTCGGTATCCAGACATGGGATTGATTTGAAACATCATAAATATATGTTTAGGGGTATCATACTTTCATGGTAGATAACTCTTGATAGAATATGTTACAAATTATTGCCCTTTTTAACTTAGAAATTTTGGTTAAAGTTTTGCATGCAAGTTACTTTCATGCTAATATCTCAGTATCCAGGCATGCGATTGATTTTAAACATCTTTAATATGTTTAGGAGTATCATACTTTCAAGGTAGATAACTTTTGATGGAATATATTAAAAATTATGACCCCCTTTTAACTTAGAATTTTGGTTAAATTTTTGCAAGTTTTAAGGAGTGTCTTCAGGGGCATCAGAAAACTAAGGAGGATAACTTTTGGACTGAATTTTATGCAAATTATGGCCCTTTCTAACTTGGATTTTTGGTTAAAGTTTTCATGCACAGTGTTAGTGTACTCATGTCTCAGTAACTAGGCATGGGATTGATTTTAGACATCATAAAACTATTAAGGGGTATCAGACTATCAAGGTATATCATTTTTGACTATTATTATGTACAGGGTATGTGAAGGGCAAGAATTGAAATAGATTTCATTTGATTTACCAACAAGCATTTTGAATAGTCGAGCGTGCTGTCCTCTGACAGCTCTTGTTTTCAGTGTATAATTATGTAGAAGTTGCAATACTTTCTTTGAATAAAGTGTAGAAAACTTTGATAAACCAAATTCAATTGCATGCAAAACTTTAACCCAAGTTAAAAAGATTTTCATAACAAACTAGAACTATCACTGAAGGTGATTCATACCCCCACCCCCATCTTTGACACAGGATGTATTCACATGACACATAAAACGAAGGGGCCGCCGTGGCCGAGCGGTTACAGTTGTGGACTACAAATCTCTCAGCCCCTCACCGCTGTGGGTTCGAATCCCGGTAGGGACTTCGGATTTTTCATGTGAGGAAGCCTTCCAGCTGGCTTGCGGTAGGTCGGTGGTTCTACCCGGGTACCTCTGTGTACTCGGGGTCTTCCTCCACCTGCAATTAGCTGGACGTCGCTATATGATTAAAATACTATCGCAGCGACGGTAAACCCCAATACAACAACAACAACAACAACATAAAACGAATGTTCACACATAGGATTTGGGCTTATAAGCATACCAAAAAAAAATATTATCACTAAAGGTGATCAATACCCACACCGGAAGTCTGTCATGTGTGGGAATACAGTTTCAAAAGTTTGCGTGAGTGAAAGACTACATGTATGTAAGGTTTAAAGTTAGTGTGAGCAATGGTTCAAAAGTTTTGGACAATGCTAAAAAGTTTTGACAGACAGACAGATAGACAGACACACACACATACAGACACACAGAAGAAAACAATTTGCCCCCAAGATCTACATATGAGGTCTATCTACATATGAAGTTTGATCAACATAAGTACAGTAGTTTTGGAGAAATGCTCCGGACAAAATCAAAAGACAAAAATTAACAAAGGGGAATAACTCCTTTAAAAAACATGTAGAGTTATGGTTCTTATGCACTGCACTTCCTCTCATCAAGATCAATCTACATATGAAGTTTCATCAACCTAGCTACTTTAGTATTGGAGTTATGCTCCGGACAAAATCAAAAGATTAAAAATGACAAAGGGCAATAACTCCTTTCAAAATACATGCAGAGTTATGGTTCTTGTGCACTGCACTTCCTCTCATCAAGATCAATCTACATATGAAGTTTCATCAACCTAGCTACTTTAGTATTGGAGTTATGCTCCGGACAAAATCAAAAGATTAAAAATGACAAAGGGCAATAACTCCTTTCAAAATACATGCAGAGTTATGGTTCTTGTGCACTGCACTTCCTCTCATCAAGATCAATCTACATATGAAGTTTCATCAACCTAGCTACTTTAGTATTGGAGTTATGCTCCGGACAAAATCAAAAGATTGAAAATGACAAAGGGCAATAACTCCTTTCAAAATACATGCAGAGTTATGGTTCTTTTGCACTGCACTTCCTCTCATCAAGATCAATCTACATATGAAGTTTCATCAACCTAGCTACTTTAGTATTGGAGTTATGCTCCGGACAAAATCAAAAGATTAAAAATGACAAAGGGCAATAACTCCTTTCAAAATACATGCAGAGTTATGGTTCTTATGCACTGCACTTCCTCTCATCAAGGTCTATCTACCTATGAAGTTTCATCAACATAGGTACAGTAGTTTTGAAGAAATGCTCCGGACAAATATTTGTAGACCAACCGCCGGACCAACCGACCGACCGACAGGGTGACTCCTATATACCCCCCAAAATTTCATTTGTGGGGGTATAACAAGGAAATGTGTCTCTGTAACACTGATGCCCTGCTGGCATAAGTTGGTCACATTTATCACAAATATTTTCTTGTGTTTTTAAAACTTGATGTACATTTGTATCAAGCTTCATGATTATGTGAAGTCATCTTCGTAAAAAAAATAAAAAATAAAAAAAAAATAAAAAAAATAAAAAAAAATTTAAATCAAAGGTAAACCTGAGGCAGAACAGTCAATTTTATCATGCTCATCCAACCATGAAATATAGGTCATAGTCACAACAATTAGATTGCAAAAATATCAAATAGTTTATATCATCATCATTGAAAATGCCTAAACACGAAAGGTAAAAACCCGAGATGTGACAGATGGACTGACATTCTCATAATTATATGGATACATATATGGCTAATATTTTGTTCTCTCTAGCCACGTAAGTGAGTCTGACAATTATAGCCAGATAAAAGAAAACAGAATGAATAACATCAAAGGAAATTTACTATTATCTTATGTTCCTAAAGCCACTTAAGTATCTCTATACAGGAGTGCAGATAAACAAATGGAAGGATGTAAAGACCAAAATCTATATGCCTCCTAACACAGTTGATGGCACAATGTGAAATCTACTGCATGTTATTAGATACTGAAATGTAGACCTACCTTATATTTTCATTTTCCACAGGCAAGCTGTCTGTCAGTGGAGAGTCACTTCCAGATGGAAACTTCCGTCGACCATTATCTGGAAGTATCAATTTTATCTTACAAGCATTACCATAGGAAGAATGGGAAAAATCATTACAGTAACCAATGCAGGTCAATTAAATAACACCATTATCAGGGGTGATAAAGTGCATTGGCAAATATTTGGTCTGCTTTACAGATTTATTCTACAAAAAAAATTATTTATAACGAAAAGCAAACTACCTTTCTCAGGAATGTTTTAAATACATCAGGAAGAAAATTGCTTTCTAAAGATCATTAACAAACACCACTAAGAATGCAACTGACAACTCTACAGTGAGAGTCATACCACTGTTATTCCATTTCTTTCCCACTGGGGTTGTGTAGATGGTCTCTTCGCCACTTTTCAGTTTCTTCAATGCTTCTTCAATCCCCCCAAGAGGCCTGGCATTGAACAGCAGTGCCTTCTCAAGGATTTTTCTTGCCTTCTCTGGGTTGCCTATAGAATGTATAAAAGCAGATTACCAGTACTATTTATTGTTTTTAACTCAAAAGATTTTTTTCTCAGTATAAAATAAGGCAAACAATTCAAAATCCATGTAAGAAATGCTATTTGTTGGATTTTTTCACATTTAAACCAAGAGCTACCACTGAATGCTTGCTACTTTTAACATCACTAACCTCTCTCCAGTTCGAACTGAGCCGATGCTATATGGACAACCGCAAACTTTGGCACTGTCACTCTTGCCTGATTAAAAACCATCTTAGCATCTTCAGGGATAAAGTCACTGCAACAAAAGTTGTGAGTCTAAGTTATGTATCATTATGACATGGAACTTCGGAGTAATTCACAGTTATCTTTTGTCCCCTTTTTGTTTTAACCCTTTCCTTCATATAGACTCATTTTGACGCACATTATAGGTACCACATAAAGCCTGATCTGCAGAAAACCACACTTAAACCTTACCAAATTTAATTACAAAATCCTCATTTCCAGACCCACTGAGGAGCAGCGAACAGCATAAAACCTGATCAGCCTGCGAGTTATTCGCAGGCTAATCTGGTTTTATGCTGTTCCCATAGGTCTTTTCATGGTTTCCTCTATGAGGGAAAGGGTTAAGTAACTCAAGCAAAAACAAAGATAACATCATCAAAATTTTATATAGACTATAATTATGAAAACATTATTACTAGAACACTGACAAAATCAGAAAGGGTCCCTCATAAAGCTACCAGAAGGAGTTTGGGGATGGAGGTTGAGAGAAAATAGCATAGCATGTAAGTAAGCAAAGGACAAATGTGGGAAATACTTCGTATCTACAAGCCCTAATGATATTTAATTCATTTTGAATTTATCTAGATTTCATTTAAAGCAACTTGTTCACAGATGGTCATCAACTAGACAGTATAAACTGGAATTATTGCCATTTAACATTCAAGATCATTGGTTGAGTTGATAATGGATTTCACCCATAGAACAAAAAGATTAAATATCTACTCAAATTACTAGCAATTTTTTGTTATGAATATTATCATACCACTGATATTAATTCTTATCATCATTATTACACTATGGTATAGGAGCCCTGTAAATACCGTATCCATACCTCTTCAGTCTTGCACAGTTGACGAACAGCTGGGCATAGGCTTCCTTTGATTTATTCTCACTTTCATTCAGCTCCTAGGATTGAAAAGTCTGTAGTCATATTCTCATAATCTTGTTAAAGCTACAAAAATTACCTACAGGTATATTTCCATGAAAATCCAGGCCCTCCTCTCAACAAAGGCTGTCCGAGCAACATACCCCTCCTCAACAGATGTGTAATCAAAAGCTTGGCCGATAAGGAAAACATTACTGCAGAAACAAGAGCAATGAAAATAGGAGCCTGACTGAAATAGGTTAACTAGTTTTAGCAGTGTGGGCTAAGACATTTTGAAGCTATTGATCAGAAATAATTTTCACATTCAAGGCCATTGCAAACTTGACCTTTCACCTTGTTATCCAAAAAATCTACAGGGGTCATTTACTAGTCATGTCCAAAAGAGCTCAAATTTGAGCAATAGAGGTTAAAGTGTTTTTAGTTATCGAAAATATAATGATAATAAATATACTTATGTATGGCTTTCAAGCTCTTACTGAAATACTGCCATTTTCCAAATAGTGAATTTAGTATATTATGACATGCTAGGATAGTATTTCAATCATATAGTGACGTCCAGCTACTTACAGGTGGAGGAAGACCCCGAGTACACAGAGGTACCCGGGTAGAACCACCGACCTACTGCAAGCCAGCTGGAAAGCTTCCTTACATGAAAAATCTGAAGTCCCTACCGGGATTCAAACCCACAGCGGTGAGTGGCTGAGAGATTTGTAGTCCACGTCTGTAACCGCTCGGCCACGGGGGCATATCATTACTATCAGACTAATCAAGTACCTAAATATTCCCTTACTACTAATACATAGCTTCCACATCTGGCAGTGAATATCCCTACTCTCGGTAACCATCTTGAATGGCAAATTTAAGGGATTTTTATATGAATTACATAGCAGCAGAAATTTCATTTTCCTATAATTTCATTATTTATGCTTCAAAAATCAAAATGTATACACTATTAAAAAGCTCTTGAAATTCATATCTTTAGTAGGATATAATATTTCTTATAATATAAATAAGCACAAAAAATAAATGCAAAGTAAAAAAAAATAGTACAGGTTCATCCTTCAACAAAATTAACATGGTAACTTTTTGGGGGGTATAAGTTTTTATAAATCTTAAAATTTATCAAAATATTAATGCGGTTCAATTTGACATAAATTTCAGTATGATAGTCTAGGAAATAAAAACACTGTGGTGATTTGAAAACAGCAAGTATTCTCAACTTTTGGCCTGCATTAACTTATGCCCCTAAAGATGGCAACCAAGAAGTGTCTTATCAGTGCCTATGACATCACACGGAAACTATGTATATGCTGTCAGAAGAGACAGCAAAAAAGTACTTAGTTATATGGCTTATTCCATGGTCATGTATAGTTTAAAATGGTGCATTTGAGACAAAGGGTTTAAAAACCTTCCTCATTAACTATCACAAAGACAGACCATGATGTTGACCAATAGGACTGTTACTATTGATGACAGTATATATGAAGAGGTGATACTTATTTGTTTTGTTTTTTCAATGTTTTTAAATTTAGCATAGAAATTCAAAAGTATTACTGCAAAAAAGTATTTAACAACAATTTCGTGTAATGAGATATTTCACATAAAGAGTCCTACCTCAAAAGCCCTATCATAGAGGCTAGACAAGATTTCATGTCGCTTAAATTCATTGGGGAAAAACACATTCTCTTTCACATTTTGAATGTAAGCCAGCCAGTCCTCCGGGTTGTTTCCCTTCACCCAGTTCTTGTATTCTAGAAATACAGCATTGAAAAAAAAAAAATATAATAATATATTATTAATTTATCATAAACTTACAGTGCAGATCCATTACTAAGCTCTCCAATATAAAACAATTTCTAAACCTTGAATGAATACAAAGTACTTGTTTATTACTGTCATACATAATAACATACAGTTAGTGTGTTCCAGTACTACATCTTGATCTGGGGTCAACAATTATATAAGTTATAGTGTCCCAGGATCCTGAGATAACCAACAGTTAGAAAGGGACTCCAGAACTGACATGCCATGTGTTCCATTGGGACACTTACTATTCCGAATAAAAGTAAATTGAAGAGCATAACTAAAAACCTATCATAACTTTTTAACCAATTTAATGTTATAATATGAATAAAGCCATCATAGGTCTGATTAACATGACAGGGACTCCTACTTTTCTGAAAGAACTTCAGAATCTCAAGCAGGTGTTCCAGCATAAAACCTAAAACGTTAAACTACATTTTAAATATCAAAAAATAATGACATCTGTCTTACTCATTACCATAGACAATTTCAAGAAAAGTTGAGTGAAATAACTGTACAAAAATCTTTTTCCCCTTCCTTTACAAAAATACATCATTTAAAGACAGGCACTGAGAAACACACAACACAGTTCAGCAATTAAAAACTGTATCAGGAACCATGCTGGCTCTAGACAGCCCAGAATGATTATAATTACATAACTTATAATCAATTATTATTTGTCCAAATACTTGACATTTAGTTAATTAGTATGATGGTCTAACAAGTTTTCGGGATACTAACGAGATTGATCCATATTTGCATATTAATTATAATTAAAATTTTCATTTAATTAGAACAAAGGGGTACAACAACAAATTTTTTCACTCCCTGTACATATCTGCGATCTTAAATTCATCTCTATCAAAACAGAGCAGCGTTCATTCGAATGTAGGTCAACAGTGATGATATAAAAAGTTACTAACATGTTTTCGGGGTATTATCAATTAAGCTCGACATACTTGGTAGTTAATATGCATCAAAATTCATTTTAAGGAATTAATGCTGATATAATTTGATATTTATAGAGCTTTATTTTGCTTGAGATGTGATCTGATTTTTTTCCTGATTGCATCCGGTCGGAAAAGTTGCAACTTTAATCTGGGAAAACTGCTGACTAACACCCACCCGCTCGACGATCATTTTTTCATTTTAAAACTTAATGACAGTTACCATTGTTCACATATGGATAAGTGAAACATTTTTACACATATTCATCACAAACATATACTTTACACACCTTAAAAAGTTCTCGCACAAGCTATTTTCCAACCCTTGAAAATTCATACAAATATCCACCATTTTTATTCAAATTAAGCCATCATGTGACTTATTATCCGGGTAATGTATAACATTAGTTTGCTGTCTGCGCAAAATACTAAACTGTAAGTTTATTAACCCTTTAATAAAAATATGAATGGATTTTGTTTGAAAATATGTCAATTAAATAATTCAGATGAATTGATCTACAAAATGCTAATCAAGTACTAGTGAGTGCATCTTAACATTGTCACGAATTTTACACAAAGTCACATGATGTCTTAATTTGAATATTAGAGCATGGTTGACATTTGTTTTGATCATATGGGACAGCGAAAACAACTCACGTTCTCACGCGCAAACGGTGTAAAAGTAACAAACCCCAAAAACTTGTTATACTCCGAAAACTGGTTAGTCAACCATACTTTTAATATTCAGGACAATACCTGAAAAATCAAATGTGTATGTATCCTCAGACTGCTTTTTGGCGATCTGGTTTAGACGCTCCTTCAGGGCAGCAATACTCATCTTCCAGTTTGTAACTGTAACAAAGAAGACACTAAGTGCAATAAGATACAGTAAGTCATTGTTTAGCCATTTGAATTTATTAGAAATATAAACCCTTTACTTCATGTATATTCATAATGCCGCTTTAACGCCTTGGCACACAGAGCAAACTCCTTATATATGCCTTAGACTTGAAAGGGGCTAACTGATCAGGATCTCCATTATTTGTTCATATAGTACTTTTTGATAATATATCGAAATGATTCCATCAATATCTTGGTCTTATTACGTGCGTTTATTGGGGGGGGGGTCAGTTTTGTCAGATGTAATTTCCTGGACTTGTCTAATACGGGGGGGGGGGGGACGTTTAGTACATGTGGACCGGACAAGGATCAGTTCTATATCGCTGAAGTCGAAAGGATGGTAAAATAAGCTGTCTTTACTAAGTCAACGCTAAGTGAATGTATCGTTTTACATCCGTGTGGGGTCTGAGTGTTTATATTGTGAAGTCTTGTAGGCAACGTGCATGGATCGATCAGCACGCCAATTTCACTAATTCAGTGACGAGAAAGTTAATGATAGGATATATAAGTATTCAGTCTAATGAAAGAGACAACAAACCTCTTCAAATTTTCATGAAGCACATTGAAAGCGAAAATAATAAGCTCATCCTCATTGATGACATCAAAGGGAAAATTTCAAAACAAGCGCTAGCGATTTGATTGGCTATGTATAGGCGGTGTTGCCGTTAGAAAAGCAAACTGTATCAATTCATATAACCCTTATTTGATCACGAGTTGTATAGCCAGTGATCATATCATCGTATTCAGTATATCGATCAGTACATATGTCTTTCGTTAGTTTTTATACTTAACTGCACCGAATTTTGATAATAATAACATAATGTGTAATTTGGTCAGAGATAAACTGACACAATAGACAAAGAGACTGCTATTGTCGACCTTACACCAGAGGTATGAATACCTAATATGATGGATTAACCATTTCATGTCATTTTACACAGGATCATTTCGATTGGAATTATTGTAATGATATTAACACAAATTGGTACACAAATTGAATGAATAATAAAACAATGTATAAATGCAGTATGTTTCTTAGTCAAACGATTTTAGAATGGTTTATTGCCTTGTAAAAAATGTCTACCCCTTTTCAGCTATAAATTCAGTTAGACGAAATGACAGTAGACGAAACGTCCGACACCCGTAAAAAAGCATTTTTTTCGCGGGTTTCGAGTGGAGGTGGGTATCGAGGGGGGGGGGGGTAATTAAACGATAACGTACTTCGTGCTAATACTGAGCCCAGATCTACAGAAAGGGAGATATACTCCCGATACAGTTGACTGAACCGCTATTTCGACTTGTATATTGCAAAGAATAACGTTTTGCTATGCAAAATATTTTCATTGTCTTACAATTAGGTATAAACCATTATCAGTCATCAATATTACAGTTTGTCCCACTTACTCGTCCATTGAAATGCTGACTGACTGCATGGATTTTATACAATATATGTAGATACTCTCTGATGTTTCTATGATATGCTGTTAAGACCGTGTCACAATTTACACACATATAACGCTTTGACAGTACGACAGTTCCAAATAATCGCTCCCCTCCGCGGTTTTAACGGATAAGCCTTAAGTTTATTCTGGGCCCATTTCCTCATTTATAAGTCCGTCCGTCATCCTGCATTTCATGAAAATGTTCAAAATGCATGCATCAGCATGAAAATAGCATGTAGGAAGATATTTATTAATCTTGTTTGATTTGACAAAACACTAAATTGTAGCTCTTGGAAACGTACATAATCAAAGGTGAAAATAGAAATAATATTAACAGTATTTTTTAAATCTTCAAACTAATTTCTTTGATCATCACAAAAAATAGTTCTACGACTCACTGGTAATTTGTCGTTTTTCCTTTGCATTTTAGATTAAACCAATTCAACAGTGTTGCAACATTTATAATGTCGTGCTCTGTAAATCGACTGTCGTGAAAGTTGTGTTACGACATTCAAAATATAAATGTCACGACACCTAATATCAAAATGTCGTGACTATCACATTGCGACATTAAAAATCCGAATGTCATGGATGCTGTGTTACGGCATTAAAAATCCAAATGTCGAATAGCGTGCCATGAATGATGACATTCAAAATATGAATATTGTGAATGACGCGCTGCTAAATTCAAAATCCTAATGTTTAAGGTCGTGTAATAATAGTTGACTGTCGTAAGTTATATGCCGAGCTAACTTCATACAAACAGAACCCCATGAATGGAGTCCCGGGAACGAAGTGCGGCGACATTCAAAATTCCGAATGCGAATATCCTGAATGTCGCGCCGAATGTCGTTTCGTCGCACGTCATCCAACTTTCAATGTGTCATGAATGTTGGTTGCGACATTTAAAATCAAATGTCGAATATAGCAATGAATATGTTGTATGCGTTTTTTCATAACAGCTTATAGGAATATTGTAGAACTTACAGCTAAGAAAGAAGAAGGAGAAGAAATGTTTCGGATATTTCACCGTGGTCCAGTGTTAACATACAGATCCAAAGGTTGTGGGTCAATCATTTTTCTTGCCCGGCGCAATATACTGGTCTAACACAGGAACCACCGAGAGGAGTTGATAAAAGTGGTCTCAGTCGACGTAAAATAAATAAGTTTAAAGTAAATTACGAATAGTATCATATCTCGTTAACTGGATCATTTGATTGTTTTCCGATGAAGGATGATAAATCTGGGTCTCAATTATATTTGTTAATAGATAAATGAACTTATTTGTCTCAAATTTATGTATAACAAGAATATTAAGAGGCCATACATACCATAACAAATAGATATATGAATATACATGATTAACATTATATATAACCCTTTCGCATTTTGATGTGCAAAGTCAGTATCTCAATTTCGTTGTAAATTAAACCACTACTTTTTTTCTCTATACTAATAAATGTAATTAATTAAGACTTTAGTTACCAATATCTGACGTAGAAGCGGGAAAGAAATTATAAACAATGGCACGATATTCGTTCACAGGTACCTGAGGACAGGACCCTAGCGTGCCCCCACCCCCTTCACACACACACACACACACACAAGCCCATTGAATATAGCAGTTTTCAACTTTAATTCGCCATTTACATAGAGTTTATGTATCAAATATTCACATTCAAATAAATCTATCGTTTACTATCCATGTCTTTATAAATAAAAAATCACTATATAGTATGTATAGACTATCGTGATTTTTTTATTGTTAAAGACAGGGTCCTGTCCTCAAGAACCCGTGTATTCGTCCAGTCTTTCAAAAGTTATTAAAAATTAAAGCAGGTACAGTCATAGATACATATATCAAAGCGCTGAAGGCACTGAAGTTATGTGTGTCTCAAATGAAATGGGGTTGACGAGCTGCTGGGTAACTTAATTTTTGCCAGATACCAAATTTAAATAATATATATATATTTTTTGTTTGTTTTAGATTTGCTTCTTTCTTTATTTAGATATGCATATTGATACGAATCTTATAAACTGTAGGCAAGGAAAATAGGGAGAGTAAGAGCGGCGATGTGATAATTGTTAGCAGTCCATTGAAACAAATGGTGTGTTCATTTTTTCTTGTAACGACCTTGTTAACGCAAACTTAGGTTTATTGATTTGATCCCCATTTATTAGATATACATTGATAAACAAAAACAAAAACAAAAACAAAAAATCATTTCAACATGGAAAAGTTTTCAAATAAAAGTGAAAAATAAATAAGTTGGTCACATCTGAGGATATGACAGCTTTAGGGTTATATGAAAATTACAGGGGGGGCGGGGGTATGGAAAGAATACCCCATGATCGCCGTTATCGGTATTGACCAATTAACCGTGTTTAGTAAAGCTATGACAGACTTTGGCACAAGAGTCTTCTACATAAACTACGAATATATGGAATATCTGGGTCTTTTCATAAATGGGGGAGCATGCCCTCAGACCCCCCCATCACAAATCACAATCAGATTTTGTCTGTAGAATTCGTTAAATGACAACTTAGTGCAAATTAGGATAATATTCCCGAGTTTTACTATTACTATGGCAAACCATCTCCATAACATATGTATATATAGCGAGTCCCTGATTCTAGATTAAGAATTGGCAAAATGATCTGTATTCCAAGAAAACAGTCGACTATCCAAACTGTACATTTTGTTTCTACGAAACTCTTTGATTGTCAAAAATATAATCTCATTCGTTTACAACTCTTTAGACAAGAAAACTTCTGAATAACCTTCTCTTTGGAAACGCGACGCTGTCAAAAATGACAATACTAAACTAATTAAAAAAATACTATTACTGTCCTTGTTTTTATGTTTAAGAATCTGACTTCGCTCCCCCCCCCCCCCCTCTCTGTACTGAAATACAATTTTCCTTTTGTTTGTTCTCCTTTCTTTATATTTTTGAGTTTTATTTCTTTTTATTGTCTTTCATCATTGCCGAATGGTTAAGTACCGGTATATCATAAATTCAAATTTGTCACTCAAAGAACTTTAACAGGGCTGGGAATCAGAACTGCGTCTTACCATTCATTTTGTAAACAAAGCCGCCATCTTGGAAAGCAAAAAGTATAATTGTGTCGCCTGCATAGCATGGCAGACACATAGGGATCACTTTGTCCGTCGTCGTCGTCGTCGGCGTCGTCGGCGTCACACTTTCTTGTCCGGAGCATAACTCGAAAAGTATTTGAGGTATCACCTTGAAACTTAAAACATGGATAGATCACATTGAGGTGGAGTGCAGTGCACAAGAATGATAACTCTGACTTTCGTATTTTCTGAGTTATTACCCTTTGTTGATTCTGAGATTTTATTTTTGTCCGGACCATAACTCAAAAAGTATTTGAGGTATCACCTTGAAACTTAAAACATGGATAGATCACATTGAGGTGGAGTGCAGTGCACAAGAATGATAACTCTGACTTTCGTATTTTCTGAGTTATTACCCTTTGTTGATTCTGAGATTTTATTTTTGTCCGGACCATAACTCAAAAAGTATTTGAGGTATCACCTTGAAACTTAAAACATGGATAGATCACATTGAGGTGGAGTGCAGTGCACAAGAATGATAACTCTGACTTTCGTATTTTCTGAGTTATTACCCTTTGTTGATTCTGAGATTTTATTTTTGTCCGGACCATAACTCAAAAAGTATTTGAGGTATCACCTTGAAACTTAAAACATGGATAGATCACATTGAGGTGGAGTGCAGTGCACAAGAATGATAACTCTGACTTTCGTATTTTCTGAGTTATTACCCTTTGTTGATTTGAGATTTTATTTTTGTCGGACCATAACTCAAAAAGTATTTGAGGTATCACTTGAAACTTAAAACATGGATAGATCACATTGAGGTGGAGTGCAGTGCGCAAGAATGATAACTCTGACTATAATATTTTCTGAGTTATTTCCCTTTGTTGATTTTCAGACTTTATTTTTGTCTGGGGCATAACTCGAAACGTATTTGAGGTGTTGACTTGAAACTTCATAGATCTCAATGGTCTGAGTGCAGTGCACATGAATGATAACTCTGTTTCTCTTTTTCCTTGAGTTATTGCCCTTTGTTGATACTCAGACTTCATTTTTGTCTGGAGCATAACACGAAAAGTATTTGAGGTATTACTTTGAAACCTCACAGGTGGAAAGATCTCATGGAGTGCATTGTGCAAGAATGATAACTGTTGTATTTTTGGAGTTATTTCCCTTTGTTTATTTTTTTTTATTTAATTCTTGTGTGGTGCATAACTTGTAAAGTATTTGAAGTGTTGCCTTAAACATTTATAGTAGATAGATCTCATTGGTCTGAGTGCAGTACACAAGAATGATAACTCAATAATGATGACTACAAACTTGCAACATATATATAATTAACGTCATAAGTGCTTAATGACGTCATAATTTTTCTTACAGTTAATGTTTTGAATTCATAGTCATTCTGACACTCCTCTGATGAAGACTGTATAGTCGAAAGTGCTCGGGAAAATTATTACATATTGCACTGTTTGAATATTTTATTCCCCCCCCCCCCCAAAAAAAAAAAATAAATAAAAAATATATATATATATATGTGTGTGTGTGTGTGTGATTTGGTGTTATTTTGTACCTAACAAAATAGATTATGCTTTATCAATAATTTGTCAAAAGATCGATTTTCTAGTCAATTCTTTCATCAAACATGCTTAAATGCAGGCGACACAAGTGTTCCGAGGAACACCCACATCTAGTTTTGTTCATTACTCTTTCTGAGGGAAATGCATGATAACGAGATACATATATGAAGACGCTTCTAATTTTTACGCTTCACATGGTGTGTGCAACTTGTAAATCCATTCCGAAAAACAAAAGTTAAAGCGAACTGGAAATTCGAGATGGAAAAGAATTTGCGAAACATATGATAGATGCGACTCAGTTGAAATTGCTGTATCGTGCGTCTTCACTCTCAAACTATACTAATACTCGTGTATTTGGTAAATATAAGTTACCAGATACAGATTCACGCCATGAGACCAAGTCACATTTGAAGCAGAAAATTTATTTTTCAGTTAAACAATGATTTTTACAAAATGGTAAGACGCAGTTGAATTTAAATATGGTAAGGCACAGTTGTCTTCGTTTCGACAATATGTGCATATTTTACCAGCCTTTTCGTACGATAATTAGACGCAGTTTCTTATAATGTTTCTAGTGCATTGCAGTACTCACTTGTATAAATGATGACCACATTGTGCTTAAACAGTATAGCTACTTTTCTGTTAAAATGACACCTTTATGTTGTCTTAATGTACTGTGGATCCATTTTCCTTTTAACCCTTTCCCTCATATAGCTTCATTTTGACGCACTCAATAGGTATCACATAAAGCCTGATCTGCAGAAAACCATAGTTAAACCTTACCAAATTTAATTACAAAATCCTTATTTCCAGACCACTGAGGAGCAGCGAACAGCATAAAACCTGATCAGCCTGCGAGTTACTCGCAGGCTGATCTGGTTTTATGCTGTTCGCATAGGTCTTTTCATGGTGCCCTCTATGAGGGAAAGGGTTAAACAATATTTTAAGAATGAGATAAGAGTTTAACATAAAACTTAAGCTTGAAGTCACGACATTTGTGCTAGCCAAGCGACCAAAAACGACACAATGGCACCACGGGGGAATGATTATGGCACATTCGCAATATTGCATGTGGAATACAACATGGAAGTTTCAGAAAAATTTGGTAAAATGAAATATGCTCAAACCATAGGTGGTCACCAAGATTTTTACAACTTGGATAAACTTAATAAAATCGAAATCTAAATATTAGTTATTGACAAAAAAACAAACAAAAAAAACAAAAAAAAACTCAAACCCTGATTTTTATTTTTAGCTCACCAGAGCACAACGTGCTCAGGGTGAGCTACTGGGACCACCCTTCGCCCGTCGTTGTCCGTCGTGCGTCGTCAACATTTTCTTTAAAAAAAAAATTGATCCATGCAGAACAGGTTTTATGTAAGAAACTTTAAAAATCATCTTCACTGAAACCAATGGTAAGAATTTAGTTACATTTAGCACAAAAATAGCACCTCCTGGCCAGAATATATATGGAAACTGGAAAACTCAATGGGGGCATCATGTTTTAGCTCACCTGAGTAACGATCAGGGTAAGCTTTTGTAATCGTTAGAGCGTCCGGCGTGCGTCGAGCGTCGTCAACAATTAAAGTGTTTACACTCTACAATCTACAATTATCTTCAAACTTTATGACAATGTTTATGACCATATTCTCTCAATCGAGTCCGATTATGGCTGAGATCGGCAAATAAGTCAGGAGTTATGCCCCTTTTAATATAAAAAATGGATTTAACTTCGTTTACACACTAGTATCTTCATTTTTAGAACAATCATCTTCAAACTTTATGACAATGTTTATGACCATAGTCTCTTGGTCAAGTTCGATTGTGGTTTTTTCATTAGATATGGCGTTATGACCCTTTATTTATCAAATAATGCCAGATATCATCTTGTTTACACTCTAGCATCTTCATTTCTAAAGCAATCTTCTTCAAACTTTACAACAATGTTTATGGTCATAATCTCTCAGCTTAATTTGATTATGACTGGCATTGGCCCATTACATCAGGAGTCATGGCTCTTTAATAAAAAAAATGTCAACAATTTTAGTGTTTACACTCTAGAAGCCACAATTTTTATTCAGTCTTCCTCAAACTATCTTAATTTTTTTGGGGGCCGGGAAAAAATAGGTTAAATTGGTTAAATTTGTTCAGTTGGGGGTCACTAGGTCAAATCTTGTAAAATACTGTTTACACTTTTAGGGCCACATTAGTAGCCGAAGCTTTCTCTGACTTGATCAGAATGTTTGTCTTGATAATGTCTTGGTCAAGTGCAATCATGGGTTGGGCAGAGTCAAAAAGGTCACTAAAAATTAAAATTTTTCCGGGAGAAATGTTTGTGTTGATTATATTTTGGTCAAGTTCATTCTTGGGTAAAGCATGGTTAAAAAAGTTAATAGATCAAATCTGTGTATAATACTGGCTACATTATTAGGCAGATCTTCTTAAGCTGGATCAGAATGTTTGTCTTGGTGATATCTCGGTAAAGTTCGATCATGGGTAAGGCAAGGTTATAATAGGTGAGTTTCATCAATTTCTACCCAGCGTTTCCGAGGAGATGTCGTTTTAAGAAAATATTTGACGACTCACGACGGACGACGACGGAAACTGGTGAAAAGGCTGCACAACGAAGCTACATTAGACTAGGTAATTCAAATCTCTGGCTGCTCTAAAAGACAACTGCGTCTTACAATTTTGTCATATCCATTGTGTAATTGACAGATAATTTTCTGCGTCAAATATGACTTTATAATTGTCTCATGACGTGAATCTGTATTTGGTAACTTATATTTAGCAAAAACACAATCGAGTATTAATACAGCTTGAAGGTGAAAACGCAGGATACAGCAATTTCAACTGTGTCTCATCTGTTAAATGTTTCGCAAATTCTTCTCCACCTCGACTTTCAAGTTCGCTATATAACTTTCGTTTTTTTCAAAATGGATTTTCAAGTTGCATAAATCATATGGAGCGGGAAAATAAGAGGCGTATTCAAATATGTATCTCATTATTATGTATTTCCTACAGAAAGAGCAATGAACAAAAATATACCTTAAGCTTTCCAAGATGGCGGCTTTTATTTACAAAATGAATGTTAGACGCATTTCTGATTCCCATCCTTGTTTAAGCTTTCGATTTAATACCACGCATTTTTATTTATTGTAGCATATGTGGCCAATAAAATGGGTTAAAACTAACTCATGTTACTATTTACGCATATAAAAGCGGGTTTTAATCTATCAAGTTTAATAATAAAACCTGTTAGTTTGAAAATGTAACCGGATAGATGCAACATAATTACAAACCCTGTAAGGCTGTTTTTTCGGCGAAAGTATCGCTTATATTACATTAATTATATATATGCAGCTATTTATAATTATTGAATTTTTTACTTCACGTTCACCAGAGAATCGGCAATACCCAGTATAATTCGCTGATTAAAATCCCAAATACCAGCTTCAGGAACTGTTCGTTGCTTTACGCTGGTTTAAGTCTCATTTCGTAATGCATTCGTGTTTCTTCGCTTATCTACGGAATCTTCCGAGCGCTGATGACGTCAGTTGACATTTGCCGGGAAATTTTGACAGCTTCAGCTTCTCTACAGAATTCAAGGCGTGTAAAATTGGTAATTGATTTATTTTTACAGACTTTATACACAGTGATTCGGATTCTGTTCAACAAATAAAACACTTGTAAATGAAACTGTCCTTTTTGGCATCCATTTAAATATAAACAATGTTCATTGTTGTTGTAGTTGTTTTTAGATCTATCTTAAATGGAAAAAGAACAACATATATGTCAAAAAGTCATTGTACTGTAATCATTTCTTTATATTGATCTATTCTCGGTAAGTTTGGAAAGTTGAGCATGAACATTAAAGAGGGAAAACTGTGATGACAATAAAGACCATGCTTTCGGATTACCGGCCTTGGATTATCCCACTGTAGTTCAGCTTATCTATTCTTCTTTGTTGAAAGGGTGGGTCAGTACTGGAAACAGTAATTACTGCTACAAATTGGAAATAGCAGATTTTGCAAGCTGGCCATCTTAAGTCCATATAATCTAGCTCACTCTCCATATTGTATATTTACCTTCCAGGAATATTTATTTAAACAGGTGCAGACATATGTTGATAGAGATCATTACAAAAAAGAATTGCCATTTTTTTTAGCATTCAAATATATTCATGATATTTGTAATGTTTGAGTCAGATGGTAGCACCTAACAGTTTCTTTGTCTTTAGACTTAATGAAAGGAGAGAGATATACCATTATGATTTTTTTACTCCTTTTGCAGGTTGCTTTGAAATAGAATTTGCATGAAATCAGCACTTAGAGCCATGATTGAGATATTCTGAGAATCTGATGCACATGCAGATTTGTTGGATATGTCAAAGAGGTAATTTTGGTGTGCAGCAAAATGCAAATTTCTAAATAACTGCATAATTTAACCAAACAAGCAGTCATGAATGTCACAATGTTAATGATCCATCATCAGAGCTTGACAAAATGGATAATGTCGAGACATTTATAGAGAATGACTTTTATAGTATGTGAGAAATTTGAATATAGTGCATGCTTTTATATCTTAAACCTTTCCCTCATATAGACTCATTTTGACACACTCAATAGGTATCACGTAAAGCCTGATCTGCAGAAAACCACAGTTAAACCTTACCAAATTTAATTACAAAATCCTCATTTCCAGACCACTGAGGAGCAGCGAACAGCATAAAACCTGATCAGCCTGCAAGTAACTCGCAGGCTGATCTGGTTTTATGCTATTCGCATAGGTCTTTTCATGGTTTCCTCTATGAGGGAAAGGGGTTAATGCAACTAAACATGGAGAATGTCTTTGCTTAGAAGCTATGGAGGGCATTATTTCATTTCATATAAAAATAAAGTATTCACCAAATGTAGGTAATCACAGAACTAAATTGTAAGAAGGTCTCAGTACTGTATTTTGTAAGAGTTCTGAAGGCCTTTTCAACTCCCATCATTTCTGAAATTCTCTTTCCACGAAGTATGTAAAAAAGGATTGTCCATTGATTGCTGATGCTTCATTTCTAGTCCTGTTTCTCCCAAGAATAAGATGATGTTAGAATGACTGAAGATGTTGAGCAACACTGTACCTGAAGTACTATCATTGGACCTTTTCAGTATTAAAAGATTCAAATTGATAAACATGAAACCCAACAGCTTCACTGGGATAATAGGTAGTCAATGGTTAACATGGTTTTCACAAACACATTTTTGTGTTTGTGATATTGTTTATGAGCAGCTCATCTAAAAATGAATGGAAAGGGGGGGGGGGCTAAAAAATTGAAAGCTGCATAGCTTTCAGTTTGAATACATCCTAAAGTATATGACATTGTGTGTGTGTGTGTGTTTTTATGCTCACCGAAGGTGACGCATATAGTCGCCGCTTTGTCCGTCCGTCCGTCCGTTCGTCCGTCCCACTTTCCTTGTCCGGACTATTTCTCAGGAACTAATGGCTTGAATTCAACGAAACTTTATGGGAAGCTTTATTACAAAGAGGAGATGCGCATATCGTCAGCATGACCCGGTTCCTAAATTTTTCAAAGAGTTATGGCCCATTGACTTTTCAGCGTATAGTACATATTGCATGATTCTTGTCCGGACTATTTCTCAGGAACTAATGGCTTGAATTCAACGAAACTTTATGGGAAGCTTTATTACCAAGAGGAGATGCGCATATCGTCAGCATGACCCGGTTCCTAAATTTTTCAAAGAGTTATGGCCCCTTGACTTTTCGGCCTATAGTACATATTACATGATTCTGTCCGGGCTATTTCTCAGGAACTAATGCTTGAATTCAACGAAACTTTTGGGAAGCTTTATTACCAAGAGAGATGCGCATATCTCAGCATGACCCGGTTCCTAAATTTTTCAAAGAGTTATGGCCCATTGACTTTTCGGCCTATAGTACATATTGCATGATTCTTGTCCGGGCTATTTCTCAGGAACTAATTGCTTGAATTCAACGAAACTTTATGGGAAGCTTTATTACCAAGAGGAGATGCGCATATCTTCGGCTTGACCCAGTTCCTACATCCTCCCACCCATTGACCAAGGTCTTATTTGTAACAATGACGTTCTTCGGGGAGCATCTGTCAGTTTTACTGACTTTTTCTGGATGGTATTCAGTACTGTATATACATTACTGTTATTAAGTACCGTATATATATTAGTATGTTCAATTAAAATGGGTTTTCACTTCCGTTACCCTTGCGCATGTGCAAATTGGTATTGCAGTCAGAATGTAATGCTGTGATTGTAATAATTTTCAGTTATCGATAATTTTCTATGTAATCGTTTGGGGTATCAACTATGTGTTTTATGTTTTTTTAAATAGTTTTGTGTGTGAATGATAATTTTTAATAAGTTATTAGTCAGCTTATGTTTGTATTTTGATAATGTTTATACATATAGGTCATGACCTACTTATCGTTTCGCTTGTCGGTCTGGACATTGCACATTTCATGCCTACTATTGAGCTTGTAATTATACATAGTAGTTTAATTATTACATGATGGGTGGGATAAGTAATGCGTAATGTTTACCTCATTAATATGTAAGCCTAATGTAAAGAATGCACGGTAAATGTGTCTGTGAAGCGCTGCTGTTTTTGCTACAGTAATAACTACCTATAGAAAGCCTTATTTGCACCTCGTTTTCACACTTGTGGAAGTAGCTCATTCGGTAAGAGCGTTGTTATAGATATTTCCTTCAAGAGGCTGTGAGTTATATTCTAGCTGGGACCATTATTTTTTTTAATTCTTATTTTTGGAAATTCTTGAGTTATATATGTATATACATCCATTATTTTGCTTTTGTTAATTTGTATTTGCTTCCTTTTGATTTAAACATAGACCACAAAAAGAAAAAAAAATGACCTCTCTATGTATAAATAATATATAGAGATATCAATTGTTTTTAAAATTTAATTCTTTTTTAAAAAGAAATCAGCCACTCCAGTGATTTTGCTTTACCCATGCATTCTCCATCTTAGATGTACCCGGTAATGTTTTCGCTGTGGATGCAAAGTTTAAATTTCAATGCATCCACTCAGGGTCTCTTTAATACAATAATAATAATGTATAAAATATATGGAAAATGCTATTTAGATTGAAGGAAGATGCAAACTATCTGAATTGGGAATCATATTATTTAAGCATAGTGAGTCCCAGGACTTGTGCAGAGAAAATTATAAAATAATAACAGCACCTCTCTATATAAACAATATAAAGAGAGGTCATTTTTTTTTGTTTAATATGAAGGTCTTGTGCATAGACAGGTTAGGTTATAAGATCAAAGCAGCAGAAAAGAGAAAGAGAGGCGGACAGTATGCTTATTATAAGTTGTCCATTTAAACATTTTGTTTTAATCTTTTCTTGTTAATGATTAAGCTCTCACAACATCTTCATCCTCTTTAATCCTTTACCTCATGAATATTCATGCACAAATTTATGATTTGATGAATATTCATTGATTGATCTTTAAATAATTTTAGAATAATGGATTTTTCTTTGCCATAGATGACAGTGTAGAAACTGAGCTATAATATTGTATGAGCAAACAGAGGAGCTAGTATAGGAGCTGTCTGATCTGGGTCTGTAGGAGCTGTCTGATCTGGGTCTGCTCTGTTTGCCTTTTTGTTAAAATGAATCTATATGAAGTAAAGGGTTAATTTGCAAACTAAACACAAAAACTTAAGTTTAATACTACAAGTAGACTTTGATGTTCATATTTTGAGTAAATAAAAGTTGCATGAAAAGACCGTACATATTAGTGTAGACTGGGTAAGGGAAACAGGTGTTACATGAAGATGATAATTGTAATTCAACTGCATTTACTTAAACCTGATAGCCTGATACTCAGCAGGGATGCATCATATCTGTTTCAAATACGCCATCCATAAACGACTGAAATACTGTAAGGGGGGCTGGGCATAAAGCTCAGCAATCATGCACACAGTAACCTGACTTTAGACACTTTTATTATAATAATTAACTCCAGTATAAAGAAGCCATAACCATGTTACCAGTATAAATGTTTTGACTGTTTGCAGCTGCGGAGATGAGTGCAACATTAGAACCTAGCATTATCTCAACATGTGACAAATATTGTGCAACACCTGTCAGAAGCATTGCGCCTTGCACGTCCCTTGAATAAGGTGGTGAAACCCTTTTAATCTGGCATTAATCTTGATCCTGAAGTGTTCTGTTTCAACCAAACTTTGGATTTGCTCTGAGTTTTAATCTCACATTGATTCACAGGTTACTGTTTAACTTGAAGATATTTCAAAATCTCAGGGATACTTGAATATGAATAACTTGTTTTTTGGGGGGCTTACTGAGGCACTTGTATACTCTTAGGGTGTTTTGGATTTTCAAGGTCATGGTGACATGTAAATGTATTGACTTCACTTGACTATTTGAGTTTACTGTCACTTCAGCAGTATTTCAGTCATATAGCGACGTCCAGCTAATTACAGGTGAAGGAAGAGCTCGAATGCACGGAGGCATTCGGGTAGAACCACCGACCTACCGCAAGCCAGCTGGAAGGCTTCCTCTCATGAAAATTCGAATGACTCTGTCGGAATTCAATCCCACGCGGACATATTATGTTAGTAGCATGAATATGTGTACATATAAAACTTATGTAAAATGTGTTACAATGTCTAAAAAAGATATTGCTTTTTCTATAGAAGTACAAATGTACATGTACATATTTTATTTCATGTTTGTAAAAAATGGAAATGAAAAGGTATAAAAATAAACTGGTCATGTTCTCATGGTCCTATAAATATTTTTTAAGGTATTCATTTTAAACTATGCTACTGATTAACTGGTGTTTTAAACAGTTTTGAAGATGAAAAAAAAAAGTTTAAACTTATTTAGTTTATGTCAATTGAGAAGAAAGTTCTCACATCTTATACTAATCCCTCTTGTCGGTTTGTTGAACCAGTACTTTACGTTTAGGAAGGACATGAAAAATTCCTTGCCCCCAATGGGGTTCATACCTACAACTTTCAGATCCAAGGTCAGGTATGTCACCACTGGACCACAGCTTACTCAGAATAGAGTTAATGGAGGGTGAAGAAAACATAAAGGAGATAAAATTATTTTTTCAACCCACTACCACTTGCAAATTATGATGTCTGCCACATCCATGGCCTGTAAATAACTTGCAGGCTGATCAGGTTATAAGCTAATCCCATAAGTCATTTGGGGATGTCTATTCTACTAATCTTTTACATCTGTCTTGAAACAGTCACCTATTGATTGTGTACTACATTGGTGGGAAAAGGTGTTACGTAACTCCATGTGTAAGATATTTACCTTATGAGAGTGTCCAGTATTGTCCCAATTGTGTGTGCCTTGACCATTGCTAATTGTTATTTAACAGAATTGATTGTTATTCAGATAAAACAAGAGCTGTACACAGCTGCTCCCTCTGGTGTAGTTTTATCAGCACACTTCTGCTTGTGGTGTGCTTCAGGCTAGTACTAAGAATACTTTGTTTCTCTTAATTTCTTATTTTGATTAACCCTTTCCTCATATGACTCATTTTGACGCACTCATAGGTACCACATAAAGCCTGATCTTCAGAAAACCACAGTTAAACCTTACCAAATTTAATTATAAAGTCCTCATTTCCAGACCACTGAGGAGCAGTGAACAGCATAAAACCTGATCAGCCTTCGAGTTGCTTTTAGGTCTTTTCATGGTGTCCTCTATGAGGGAAAGGGTTAATTGATTAATTAAGCAATGAATTAGTACCTATCTACCAATCCTCACAAGAAGATTTTTGGTACCTTAATGAATATATTAATTTCTGTAATTATTCTTTCCTTAAGTACTTAATGATGAATTAATTACATATTTTCTTTAGTAATTCATTTACTAATTAGTTTTTTATTTACTTGTATTTTTTAAGTCATTAATTTAATTACTTACTTTCTACCAGTTTTTTCAGTTGCCTTTCTTACCCAAAATATGACCAAGACAAATTTGTAAAATTCTTTGCACAGCTGGGTGAGTTTTGACAACCACTGGAGATAAACAAATGCATTTGCTCTTGTGGCAGAGGGTCACTATGAAGGTAGCAGTGCAAGCCATCAACTGGTAGTTGTGACCGTCCTCTGGTATGAAAGTAGGTGGTAAATCAAGTCACCGGTATTGACGATTTACCCCTCGGGGCTCTTGTTAGCTTTCGTATGAAAGCCCAAATCAAGAGATCTGATATTTAAATCTGCTCATTCAATATTTACATAATATCTCGAGTGTTGTACATTAAAGGAGATAGTGGTATCTTTGTAGTGGAGTTGGGATGCTTTTGTTAGAAGTCTAAATGTTTGTCTATGCAGTATATTAAACATTACATTCAAAGGAGCGAGTAAATTGTGCAGCAAATGTGGGAGGAGGACACCCGCCCAATTTGTGAATGAGTCCGCAAAATAGTGATTCTAGAATTTGTGAGTATTTTTTTTATTTGTTATAATGATGAACTGAAATGCTTACATTGACAGAATGAATAATTTATGATAACTATAAAATGTAGCATGAGTAGGTTAAAGGATTTTTTGGTTGCATCATCTGTAAGGTAGGATATATTGAGAGCTTTATAAATATTTGCGGTATATTTTAATGTACATCATTATATTGTTTATATATCTTATAATATTCAACCTTTTTTTCCATTTTCTGGTTAATTAGTAATTTATAATATCTCATTATCTTCAGCATAGAGTTAAGCACTATCTTGTGCACTAATGTCTTGTTTATTTCAAGGCTAAATATGTTGCTAAGCATGATATGCCCCTAATATGACAAAAATGATCATATCAGCATAAATATAACTATTGGAATAAATGTCAGCATGTTAATTTATGGTAATTGCATCAGATGACATTAATTGTTAATACCAATGGTATTATCCTCTCTGCAGTGGATGTCATTTGCCATAAGACACTGGAGCCAATTGGCACATCCCACAGTATGTCACCAAGGGCCCGTTTCACTAAACTTTGTACGAAAAAATATCTTCATAAGCGTATATTCACAGATATAAAATAGTATTTTTCCTGTATGTATATTTTTCTTTACAAAAAGTGTTGTGCTTTATAATGCAATAAATTGGGCCATCTTTCTTCATCTTTTATTGTGAAAATAAAACATTAGTAGAAACTATGTAAAACAACAGACTTAGACTAAGATCAAATTTGTTTGTGCAAAGTTTAGTAAAATGGACCCCAGTACCATTAAATGCTATAGTAATTAGCTAGGCTGTACTCAATACTGTTATTTTATAGAAAAAATGGAAATCTTGTAAATTAAATGTAATGAATAATGAGCAAGGGATAAAATGGAGAATAGAGTTAACCTGAAAATAGGAAATGTAGAGAAACAGGCATTATTAGACTGAAAAGACTTAAGAAAAAAAAAAAGCAAGAGGTGTAAATAGAAATTATTTACATATTTTAGCATTTCTTTTAATGAAAAATTTACTTTTCAAAAGGCAAGATACATTTATATTTTCATGAAATAGGAAATTTTTGTTCCTAATGATTACATCTGTAGCTTGTTAAGCTGTTGTTTGATGAAACATTTCAATTTAGATTTTCTTGAATTCATATTTTGAAGATTTATATAAGTAAGCCTCCTTATTCGGTGACCTTGAGAAAAGAAATAAATGGGTCACCTTTATGTATATTTTATTGTGCAACTAAAAAATTAGTATGCATAATGTAGACTGAATTTGTTTGTACAACATTTAATAAAATGGGGCCCTTAACTCTAAAGTTCAAAGCCAGTATATTATGTAGCTATTAAAACTTAAAACAAGGCAGGTATTGTAAAGCCTTTAATCCCTCAATGTGAGATGTTTGTGTGTGGACAGGTGTGGATGTTGAGGGAGAAAAATGGTGATGGAGACAATTTAACATTTAAATCAAGGGAATGTGAGTAAAGGGGGTCAGGTCGGAGCAGGTGAGAAATTTAGAAAAAAGAAAAATAGAAGGGAGTTCTAGGATGGAGAGTTTGATCAAGAGAGGTGTACTAACAAATGGAAAGGGTCAGTAACTGGAGAGGATAGAGAAAGAAATGAGAGGAGAGAAATTGTTGTTTTTAGGGGAAAATTGATAAAGAACAAGAGTAGACCCAGCATAGAAAAAGAGGGAATGCAAAAACATTTTTATCTGTATTTCTTAAGAAAGTGCATGTGGCCAGCCAAATGGTTGCATATGTATCAGTAACAGAGACAAAGTTTATCACCTGTAGCATTGTCCTTGACACTCTAATTAGCTATGAGATAACATCCATTTACATTGCCTCAGGTATATACATATAAGCCTGATTAGATACTCAGGCAAAAAGCAATACTATGTAATGTATCGGGTTCTGAGTTTTATGTTAAGTTTGATTGAAATTGCAGATAAAAGTTAGACCGTATAAATCAACATAATATTTCAAATAAAAAAAATGCTTTTAACCCAGGGAGAAGGGTACTCATGTAGGCATCTGTGATGTAAATAAATTAACAAATAAACACCAGGCGCCAAGTTCTTAAAAATTTGGCTGAGAAACATGATACTCGCGCTCAAAAATAAGACTTAAAATATGCTAAACAAAGTTTGATTGATAAGCGGTGTTCACAAAGTCTTTTCAGCACATTCTCCACCGAATCCATTTTCTTATACAATTATGCTTGAGATAGTGTTCATCATACTCATTTGAGGGAGAATTTTTTTTATTTCAAGAACAACACTCAAATATCATACTCAGGTTCAAATCAAAGTCATTGAGTATAAACCTGAGATTGTACTTAAACAATTTTCTGGAACAGGTGACCAGAACTATGTTTTTACAAATATTTGATTACGGAATTTAAAATGCCAGTAAATGATCAATAAACAGCTATAGTACATTCAAGTTGCTAGAGCATTCATTCCAGAATGAGAAGACTGGTGCTTCAAAAACCAGTCATCGTGAAAACTGCAACTCCACCCATAGATCATGTTGCTTAGGAAACCACAGACAAAAAAAAAGGGTGTGTGTTGCATAGACCGTAAAACAATAAGAGAAAGCTTTTAAACATTTTGAAACTTTCTGGCTATGCAATGCACACCAGATCTCTTTTGAACAAGTTGTCAACATTGGATATGTTTCTGATTTGCTAATAGAGATAGGTTTGATTGGCAAGTGTTGATGGGTCAGCCTCTGCCATTGCAGAGATTTATGGGACATATAATATTGCTAGGAACTTTACAGGACACCCAAGTCTAGATCCATTTTCTCCCAGTCTCAAGTTGAGAATTTCTTCAGATGGGTGTTTTTTCAGTTTCTTATGTTTTTTACCAAGAGAAATGAAAAATTGAATGAAAAAAAACACAAAAAAAAACTCACTTTCAAAATTCTTTCATCATTTTGTTTAAAACTACCAGCAATATTAGGGGTTATTAAGTTAAACACTGGTCTGCTATGCCTGGTAACTGTGGTGTGATACCATATATTGTAATGATGTCATGCCATGGCTGTTTAACCCTTTCCCTCATAGAGGAAACCATGAAAAGACCTATGCGAACAACATAAAACCAGATCAGCCTGCGAGTAACTCGCAGGCTGATCAGGTTTTATGCTGTTCGCTGCTCCTCAGTGGTCTGGAAATGAGGATTTATAATTAAATTTGGTAAGATTTAACTGTGGTTTTCTGCAGATCAGGCTTTATGTGGTACCTATTGAGTGCGTCAAAATGAGTCTATATGAGGGAAAGGGTTAAAAAAGCTTTGTTGGCTGCTGATTGGCATGACAATGTTTCCAGTTGGGGCACCATGCCATTAGGGTTCTGTTGTACCATGTCTTTTCATGCCATTCCATGTGTGTGTCACCACAGCAGTGTTTAATCAGTTTACTCTCTATATCAAAATATCTACATTTTAAAATATTTTACAGAATATAAACTACCCTAAAAATGATATAAAATGCTCACAAACCCTACATTATACCATTATATTAGGTTTACACTATTTACACAGGAGGGGAAGGAAAATATCTCTCAGTTGGAATGTCATATTTCACTTTTGTCATCTTTAGCAAAATACCACAATTTTGTCAAGTTACAAAAGCATAGCTGACACAAATATTTGAAGCGTAACATAATTGTATCACTTTCTTCCCTCTTATCTAATATTATCTCAAACAGTATCATCCTATTTGGTTGCCATGGACTTTCCCTCTCCATTACATGGGCTAGACCATTAATGGAAAATATGGGTATTTTTCATAGTATGTTTAATCAAAACAGTTTATATGTATAATTGTTGGTAAAATATTTTATCATACTGTGTTATCTGCTATATGTATTTATTAATCACTGAATAGCTTCATTACTATGATGAATTGTGCTTGAAAACTCTGCATATAAGAAAATTGTTGAGTGCATTGTTATGATAAACAGGCCTCTTTAACCTATGCCATCTTTTGTAAAATTTGATTTTATTCTTTTTCACAAATATTTAAAGAATTCTTTCAAGAGACTGTATAACATTCGCACTTGAACCATGAGCATGTTGTACCACTCATTTATACCATGTTAAATCATGCACTGATGAGTCAGAAATATTGTCAAACCTGATCAGCTGGCAAGTGTCAGGCAGGCTGATCTGGTCTTGGAAGATTTACTTATGACTCTCACAGGGTGTGTTTCATGTTGCTGTCAACTGATCTGTGGAAAACACCATGGTATTAGCAAACAGCCTGGTTCTTCATGTGATTTGACTCCAACTTTCTGAGACCATTCTGAGCTTAACAGTCTCTTAATCTTACTACTTGACCCTTGCTGAACCATTTATCTCATAAAGACATGTTTTGATGCCTTGGCAACCAGGGAAGACCCAGATCAGACAGTTCATTCCTTATCCTACAAAGAATAATCCATCATTTCATATACCATTTAAAGTTTAGTAAATTAGTATTCATCAAGTCATAAATTGTACATGAATAGTCATATGGTAAAGTATATGTAAGTGACTTAGTTGCTTGATGGTCAAGAGCTGGTTCCCAATTTTGGTTCTTATCAGCTTTCCACTGCCCACAACGCAGGGTACCAGTACTTCAAAAGGTCCTCTAATGTATATGTAAATATGGCATGACTATCTGCAGTAGTTTATCATCATCAGCTACACGAAGGATGCCTTGAAGTCCTTTGTGACCTGTATAATACAAGATTGGCTTGGAAAACTTATTGACCCCTTTCAAAAGGTAATCATGAAATGAAATTGAGAAATACAGCCGTTAATCCTTGATACAGCAACAGTAAGGTGACAATTTAGTATTTTGAAGGACATATAGTAAACTGCGCATTGATAACATGATTCCGTTGTCCTAACGTTGTCCTAACGTTTCTGGTATGTCAGCCCTGTTGGCTGTCCTTGTGATAAGTTAATCTTTGTGTCATTTTACCATTGTGTGTTAATTAGATAGTGGTATTAAGACTGAGTTAGCCTGGTCGTTTGTTATTTCAGCAGAATCTGTTATCATAGAGCATGCATAGTTGTCACACTAGTTTCAGATTACTGATTAAATGTGTCTTGTAGGTTGTGAAATGCATAGGTATATGGGGGATAGAAAAGAATAATTTTGTGCCTCTTCTTTTCATGAAAAACTTAAGAGGGATATCATAGAATTGAGTTTTCTATTTTAAAACCTGATCATCCTGCTGATCAGGCCCAAATCCCTCAAACATTATTTAGCGCTAATTAATACTTCTGTAAATACTTAGTGCAAATTTTATCTGTCTCGCTTTACCAATAAAATATATTATTTAGTTTTTAACAAATATTGTTAATTATTAAGGTAATAATTTATTTCAATTTTGTTATGTACTTTGAATATCTAATAAACAGAAATTACAGTAGAATTATGGTAAAATGCATTTCTACCTCTTTTGAGTATTACCTAGCGCAAAGTATTGGTGTTGGAATTTGACCCAGGTTTTATTTTGTCCACTGCTATTTAGTACCTTTAAAAGGAGGCTTGCATTCAGTGTGATCTTGGTTATC
>CM037779.1:48959392-49009392 GCA_021229015.1 Solen grandis | reverse complement strand
GGTGCTTTAACATGTATAGATGGATAGTTTTTCATGCAGCTTGTTGCTTATGAAGATGTATCAACATGCAAACTAAGACTGTAAACGTTGTGTAATGTCTGTTGTATTAATATCCTCATATAATTTTATTGTTCTGATTACAACAATATGCAAGTCATTTCCTTTTGTAAATTTTATAAAAGTTTCATTTTACTAGTATTTATTTCATCAGATATTGTTTTAAATAATCCTACAACCATTAACATCCCTAGTGACATACAGAACTGAATTCAGGAGTTCGGGTTAGGGGGTGCAATTTTTAGCTCACCTGAGCACGAAGTGCTCAAGGTGAGCTATTGTGATCACCTTTTGTCCGTCGTCCGTGCGTGCGTCCGTCCGTCGTCAACAATTTGCTTTAAAGAACATCTCCTCCTGAACCGCTGAAGGGATTTTGACCAAACTTCACAGGAATCATCCTTATGATGCCCTCTATCAAAGTTGTACAAATTATTCAGATTGGTTGAAAAAATAGGTCACAGGAGCTAAAAATAGATTTTAAAAACTCAAACTTTGAAAATCTTCTTCTGCAAAACTGCAAGGCCTAGAGCTTAGATATTTGGTATGTAGCATCATCTAATGGTTCATTACCAAGATTGTTCAAATCATAGCCCTATGGTGATAAATGACCCCGCACCAGGGGTCACTTGTTTTACATAGAGTTATATAGGAAAATCTTAAAAAATCTTCTTCTGTAAATCCATAAGGCCCAGAGCTTAGATATTTGGTATGTAGCATCATCTAATGGTTCATTACCAAGATTGTTCAAATCATAGCCCTATGGTGATAAATGCCCCCGCACCAGGGGTCACTTGTTTTACATAGAGTTATATAGGAAAATCTTAAAAAATCTTCTTCTGTAAATCCATAAGGCCCAGAGCTTAGATATTTGGTATGTAGCATTATCTAATGGTTCATTACCAAGATTGTTCAAATCATAGCCTTACGGTGATAAATGACCCCGCACCAGTGGTCACTTGTTTCACATAGAGTTACATAGGAAAAGACCTAGAGCTTAATCTATAGATTTGATGTGAAATATTGTCTAGTGGTCCGTACCCACATAATTCATAATTATAGACCAATCATAAAAAAATATTTTGCAATATTACTAGTTTGAGAGATTATGACTAGATAATGGTTAAAATTTGGCCCTTGATTGAATCACTTTTTACTTTAAATTACATACTTGATATATGTTTTATATTAAAATCAGTATCTACGATTAAATAAAATGATAAAAAGACTAAGAGAATATATTGTGTCAATTGTATATTAAATAAAGGTTTTCTTTAAGAAAGATATGAAAGTACAGATAATCGTATTGTTGGTAATAAAAACACATTCGGTCGTTTTAGGTTATAATATTATTAACCAATGAAAAATTAGGAAACTATTCAGCCCTCCATTTCCGGTTTCAGTTTGGTAGGTATACGATTCTCTTCAGAAATTTCAACGAATTATCGAAGATCATTAATCTAACAGACCTAAAAAGCGATTGAAAAGTAGGTCAGTAGGTCAAATCTTAGAAAAACCTTGTTTACACACTGGAGGCCACAATTTTGATTCAATCTTCCTCAAACTTGGTCAGCACAAATGTCCTCAGGTGAGCGTCTTTAGGGCCATCTTGGCCCTCTTGTTTAAAAAATGTAGCAGTATCAATGCAGTCGGCATGCCGCTTTGCCAGGGCCATGATAAGGGTGTAGTTCCGGTTGGACTAGGCATCTTGGGGAATTCCTGTGCATTTTTTTTTTTTTTATAAAATTTAAAGCTGTAAAATAGTGCATTCTTGTGAGTTTTTTTTTGGGGGGGGGGGTGATTGTATTACCTACATTTATGTGTGGTCGGGGAATTTTAGAGGGGGCGCACGCCGAGTGCACTTCCCTTGAATTCTCCACTGACATATACCAAGTACTTGGTACTTAACATATACCAAGTATTTGGTATTTAACATACATATAAGGTAATTATAGGACTGGTTGGCCCGGTGTTAGTGTGATGTGACTGGATGTGTTTCATATCACATGTCTACATTAAGATCCTGTAGTGTGACAGCACTATATCTGTCTCATGTAAATGTAGTTTCCAAAAGACGTTAAACCCACCAAACAAACAACAACTGTAGGTTAGTTTGATATATCCCTTTTAATAAAGAATTTCAGTCAGATACTTTCATTTTGATTTCTAATTTCTTGTTAACATGGCCCAACATTCAATGACATGATGGTTTAAACTAATCAAACAATTCACAAATTCACAGCTTTCTATTTTCGATTTCCATCATGAAAAAAAATGGCTTCCATTCCTGATGTTCTGATTGGTTGACTATCAAGTGCAAACGTGATAACTATTACATGCACACGTAACAGCTACTCATGCACCATGCACACTTATTTGTGCATGTTGTAGCTACTACATGCGCAAGGTAAAGCTACTACGTGTGCACATAATAGCTTCTATGTGCACACATAATATAAAAAATATCTTTCCTGTCATGCCACCATAGTGGCTACATTACAAAAAAAGCATATTTTAGGGACTTGAGATACCTGGTAGGATTCATCAAACAAGACTTGGTCTTTACTGTATCTTTTTTCGGTTCAGAATGTTTTTAAACAATTTCATTTTAAAGATTTTGCTATGCAGATATTTTTATGATAAAAGATTAAGGCTTTTATAATGTGTTTTTTTCTTAGTTTCTTGCTATCAAAAAGTTCTTTTCAGATCATTTCTTAAATTTGAAATAAAAAGGAAAACTTACAAATATCTTAAAATATTGCAATTTAAGTCACTTTAATAATAAATTACTATTCAAATCATAATTATGTACCAAGTTGGCAACCATTCTTTTAAAAATAATTTTTTCAGGGTTTCTTTTCTAAAAAGGGGTCACTGGTTTTGAGGAGAGAGAAAGTTAACTACTTCAAATGCATTAAAGGCATTTATTGTTAAGATAGGTCAGATTTTGAGAATTTATTTTTTTACCAGTTTCACTATGTTTTGAGTGTGCAAAGGATAATTAGAAGTGTTTTGGCCCCTCCCTTAGTAAACAGAACAGGTGCAGGTCTGACACAAAGGTACCCGGTATGTTGCTCTGACCGAAAAACTGCCATTTAAAAAAGAAAAAAAAATATCAGCAATCTTATATATAATTGTAAGACAGCCTGGGTAGAAAAGACTCATGTTTAATTTGGATGCCACACACTTTATATCTTCCCCACCCATGCAATAACTAATAAAAGTTATGGTGGCACAACCTATCTTGTGACCACCAAAAATGATTGTTTTCCCGATACAATCCCTTTAAACCTTTCCCTCATATAGACTAATTTTGATGCACTCAGTAGGTACCACATAAAGCCTGATCTGCAGAAAACCACAGTTAAACCTTACCAAATTTAATTACAAAATCATCATTTCCAGACCACTGAGGAGCAGCGAACAACATAAAACCTGATCAGCCTGCGAGTTACTCGCAGGCTGATCTGGTTTTATGTTGTTCGCATAGGTCTTTTCATGGTTTCCTCTATGAGGGAAAGGGTTAAGTTGACCTTACTATTCACTAAATGAGCTGAATCCAATGAACCTTTTCCTCCACTTACTTTTTTTAGATTATTACATTATTATCTACATTTAGCCAGAAGAAAAAAATGAAGTAGAAATAAGCAGTGTGCCCATATGATGTGGTATGTAATGTCATTATAAGCTGTATTGCATCAATTTGGAGAAAAAAAACTGCTTTCATTATGTTTTTCTTTATCAGTTTTTATGTGGTAAAGCACGTGGGAAGCGGAAAATTGTGCTCTACACATAGGCGCTAATGATTCTTTTGTCATATGTACAGGATTTCGAAACATTCGGGAAATCATTCAGAGTTTGTATTTGTTCGCTGTCACGAAAAGCAAATCACTAGTGATATTTTCCCAAATGTTAGAAACTGGTATGGTCACACTAAATTAGAGACCTTTTTAGAATATGGAAGAGAGTCTATCGATGACAAGTTGACCCTTTCCCTCATATAGACTCATTTTGACGCACTCAATAGGTACCACATAAAGCCTGATCTGCAGAAAACCACAGTTAAACCTTACCAAATTTAATTACAAAATCCTCATTTCCAGACCACTGAGGAGCAGCGAACAGCATAAAACCTGATCTGGTTTTATGCTGTTCGCATAGGTCTTTTCATGGTTTCCTCTGAGGGAAAGGGTTAACTTGTGATTAGAAAAGATTTTCCACACTGTGGTGAAGATTTAAAGCAAAAGTCACCATTATGATTTTTTTTCCATAATGCAGCTATTAGTGATATCTAATTTTCCATAATGGGTATCTATTTATGCTATGGAAAAGACTGTGGTCAATTTATGGAGGGTTTGACATATACCGGTACCTTTGGTTATAATTTATAATAGACAAGAACTCGGGTTTCAGAAAGTTTCTTAGTATATTCAAATTTCACAGATGTATGGTGAATTAAAATTCTAGCTGTCTACACCTAAGTCTTGAAACGGCTCATTTCAAAGATGTAAAAAAAGAGTAACAATTGATATGATTATATAAGATGTTGCACTAAATGACAGAAATACCATCATGGTGACAATAAACACCAAGACATCAACAAAGTGATTGCAAAGTCTTTAATTTATCTGAAACTCTTATACATGTAGTGTTACGTTGGCAGACTTTTTTTCCCCTTTTTATCAGGGGCTGTTTATATTTAAATATTTAAATATTAATATGTAAATTTATGACAAGTCGAATATTAATAGACTGAACTGAAAATGAAAAATAAACAATGGATTCTTCTTTGCTTTTCAGACTGTGTTGAATTGTTTGAGCAAATAGAGGAGACCCTGATCTGTTGGAGCTACCTTATCAGGGTCTGCATTGTTTGCCAATGTGTCTAGTCAGTATGAGGTTTAATTAACCCTTTCCCTCTTTTAGACTCATTTTGACGAACTCAATAGGTACCACATAAAGCCTGATCTGCAGAAAACTACAGTAAACCTTACCAAATTTAATTATAAAGTCCTCATTTCCAGACCACTGAGGAGCAGCGAACAGCATAAAACCTGATCAGCCTGCGAGTTACTCGCAGGCTGATCTAGTTTTATGTTGTTTGCATAGGTCTTTTTATGGTTTCCTCTTTGAGGGAAAGGGTTAAATGAATGGGTAAAAACAACATATTAAATACATGTAGTTATTAAATGGAGTTTATTATACTGATTTGATTATTGTTTTTATTGTTTTTACTGGTAGATTATGTTATTGTGATTATAGATTTCTATTTATACATTAAGAAACTGTTGGGAAATACATACGTTTTGCAAATACACAATTACTTCCTGGTTGCCTTTAGGATTATCCTGAATAACTGCCTTAGTGGATGTAAAGAAGTCCGAGTATCATGTTGTAGACTGGTCTTTTTCAGAGCATGGCCAGAAGGTGAAAACATTTTAATCAATATAGATAACAGTCTTGTACTGTTTTGTAATTCTACAGACTGGTTGTCTGAAATCTTATTTTGAATTTGTCAAGTTAAGTAAAGGCATGACATGAGAATGTTCACCTACTTAACAGCTTTTACCCCTGGTCATTGTACTGTATTACTTCTAGTATCCATCAGTTGATCTTCCTGGGGAGGTTTTCACTCCGTTTATGGCAGCCAACATAATGGCACACCAGAATTACTGCCCTCTCAGGTACCCAGTGTTCCATCCAGGCCACACCCTTATCAAAATGGCGCATAAAAATACCCAGAGATGAGCCATTGGGCGCGTCGAAAATTCAAGCAGTTCTGATTATCAGTATTTGTAAATAAACAATACATTTCATAGTGTAAGTTTTGTTTTGACAAAGCACCATTTTGCAGGTTTAACCTTAGCTTTTCACAGTATAAAAACCCAAATATGTGAATATAAATTAATTATGAGAAAAAAAAAATGATGCGTTGTGGCGTAGTCTTGTTTAGGAAATTCCCCTTTTTCAAAGGCGTCAATCGGCATAATTGAAAATTTTACAATGTTATTTTATTTTTCGTGTTGCTTGCTAAGTAGACTCACTAAGTAGAAAGATATCAAATTAGCCGATAAATTATTTGAAAAGAAGTACTATCAGAGGATTTCATAATTTGATTGATCAGTAGTTATATAATTTTGGCTAAAAGAACATCAAAAGTAGATCACCCCACCCATTTTCAAGACAATGTCATGGTAGTAAATCAGCGATAGCAAGTGACGTGTAAACAATTTTCTTGTGTTCATTTACACTGGTCTTATAATGAAGTCCATTTCATTGAATTATCACTGCACATCTTTTTCTCATTGTGATTTTAAACTATATTATGCAAGAAAACGTAAGGTTCCCTCACCAGTAAATAATTATAGTAAGAGTATGTGTACATGTCTAAGACTGATATGGATAAATATTGTTGTATTCATGACAATATATTCATATTAATGATACTGACTGTTTCATGGCTTGTTTTCGCTGCAACCTATTCGTACCAGCAAAATATCTGGTATGGTCCATCAAATTTAAAAATGGCCCACCTTTTCTGAGCACAATGGGCCATGTGACCCCTGGTTTTCAGAGTCTGGGCAGGACACTGAATTTACACCTGAATGAAGTGAAACAATGCAGGGTAAATTTCTTGCTCAAGGAAATTAGCAGTGTCCTTGGCAGGACTCAAACCTGGGATTTGTCAATCCCAAAGCTCTGATCCTACCACTGGTCCACTATTCCCATTATTGCTCCCACAAGATTTGACTCTCTTATTTTATTGTCAAACACAAATGACCAGCCCAAACTCATTTTAAAAGGTTCTTTTTCTTAAAGCATTTGTTTGGACTTTACACACCTTTATCAAGATACATTTCACAAATTGACACACTATTTTACGTTTCTTTTCTTTTTAAGTATAGCTCATATAGTGAAAATGGTGCAATGAAGTGGCATCCATGTCCAGTGGACAATTGATTATGTGCATTCTATGAGAACATCCTTAAAAAATATGATTGCTATGGCAACAATTGTAATTAAGAACTTGATGATTCTGTTTAACTACTTTATAAAGAAGTGAAATGGACATAGGTTTATAATCATGTATGTTTATAATTGGTTACTATATAGATACAGTTAACCCTTTCCCTCATATAGACTCATTTTGACGCACTCAGTAGGTACCACATCAAGCCCGATCTGCAGAAAACCACAGTTAAACCTTACTAAATTTAATTATAAAGTCCTAATTTCCAGACCACTGAGGAGCAGCGAACAGCATAAAACCAGATCAGCCTGCGAGTTACTCGCAGGCTGGTTTTATGTTGTTCGCATAGGTCTTTTCATGGTTTCCTCTATGAGGGAAAGGGTTAACTTTGTGATACAAGACACTTCCTCACAGTGATTTACAAAGTGCCACTGTGTTGCTATAGGGATTGTCACAGTACTATAAAGCTGACAGTTGGAAAATATACGGAATCAGATACAGCTATTTTTTTTTTTAATGTTACTGACCACAAACATTTCATGTAGGCGTCTGATATGTTCATTTTATGTGAATAATCATCGGAAAGTGCACACTGTGTAGGAGTTGATTAAAGGAGACACAAGACACCTCTATTGATAGAAAAGCAGGTAGTGTGAAAGAGATTTGCTGGAACTTCATTACTAATAACCTTTACTGCAAATAGAGAAATAAATGTAGAAAATGACCCATGGGACCAGGGTAAAGTGAAATAAGCCTCTGAGTATCTCCCAGGCTGATCAGGTTTGATATGGTTTGCTGCTGATCAGTATAGTCTTGGAGAGCTCAGAGAAGGCAACACAGAAAAAACCTGTTCAGTCTTGGTATTGATTATAAGTCTGACCTGGCAGTTCCATTGTCTAACACTGGTGTAGAGTGACAGGTCAAGGCTGGTGAGGCTTAATTAAGTCTGATTTTCAATTATCTTGATTGTATCAGTCTGAAGATCTAACACAATTTACCTAATGTCCATGGATGTTTTTTTTTTAGTATACTATTATACAAGCAAGACCTGCTTGAATAGCCACGTGAGTTGGTGTATGGCTGTAATGGAATATCAGCTAGTATTTTGGGCGCTTTATATTGAATTGAATATGTCTATTAAGGAAAATATATCAGAGAAGTTCTTTTTCTGGCAGTGGAAATCAGCTATCTTATTCCTGAAATTTGAAAGAGATTTTGATCAATAGATTTGTTTTGATCAAGTGTATGAAGTTAAGTTGTATAGTACCATAAACCCTATCGACAGATGACTCAGAGGAGAGTTGGTAAGAACTCAGCAATTTATCATATTGATTGCAAGATGTCTAGTAACTGCCAGACTCAAGGTGTAACCTCTCACAGTTGTTATTGCACTACAATAACGGGCTGTTTGTAGGGTTATTCGACATTTTGAGAAACTATCGTGATATATTGAGTAATATGAATAATAGATATATTGGATTGATACAGATATATAGTGATAAATGTGATGGCCATGAGCTCTACATCTGGCTCATGTAGACAAAAGTCTAGTATTGAAGTATTGTTGGTTGAATGTTATACAGTTAACAAAAGAAGAAAAAAAAGAAAAAAAGAAAATGTAGCAGTTATTTGCACTTAGATCAGGGTTTTCACTGGTAGTTTGTGATTGACATTAAAACGTTATTGTAGTTAGTTTTTATGCATATTTGGATGATGAAAATAATCTTGACTGATGTTCTGTTACAACATTTTTTTTTTTTCGTTGTTCATAATCTTCCACTCTGATTATTTAAAATCATGCATTTTTCTCAAACTATCCATTTTTATCCCAGGATTTTCTTTCCCCAAAACGTATAAGAAAAACATGATTTTTACACCCTTCCTCCAAAACATTGTGTCAAGGTCCCTTACCCATCATCAGAAAATATAAAAACAAACTGGAAGACCTTGACATCCCCAGTGGCCTAGTGGTTAGAGCATCTATCTTGGGAGTGGTAGGTCATAGGTTCGATCCCCATCCACAACATACTTAAGTTGTACAAATGGTATAGCTCGGAAAGAAAAGAAGTGTCATTAGTCTTGTTTTTGAGATAACAGTTCATATTTTGAGTATGTGTACAGGCATTATTTAAAGATCTGTTCTGTCAGTTTTCTTCTACACTGATCGTTTTTGCAAATTTTCATTGTGGAAGCAACTGGAGAGACAAACTTGCTGACAGCTTTTTGTGTATCTCTTTTTAGAAGAGCTTGGTGCCTCCCATGTCAAACTCCACACAGTGATCTCCCTTGCATGCTCACTTAGTAAAAAGAATCACTGCCGTCACAAATGTCACACGATGATGGTAGGCTTACAAAATGGCGAAGGTTCATTATTAATAGATCTCCATGCACAGAAAAAGTTATTTTCTAAACAGATTATTTTTTACCACAAGGCAATAATAAATGTTTGTTTAAGAAAATATACTTAGGAAAATGCCACTGACTGTAAAATAAAAAGAATTTGAAAAATAACAAAGTAACTTATTTTCATTTTTTTTATACGCCGCCAGAGGCGGTCGTATATTGGCGTCATCTTCTCCATCTGTCCGTCCGTATGTACGTACGTATGTCCATATCTTGTGAACGCAACTCCTCCTACATTTCTGAATGAATCTTTAAAACTTGGTCAATGTCATTACTATAATGGGTAGATGTGCATGAAGTGGCGATTTTCCGGTCCATTGATTTTTACAAGATTTGTGTCCCTTGAAACTTAGTCTCTGTAGCTGATTGATATTGCAGCCTTGTGAACGCAACTCCCCCTACATTTCTGAATGAATCTTTTCAAAACTTGGTCAATGTCATTACTATAATGGGTAGATGTGCATGAAGTGGCAATTTTCCGGTTCATTAATCTTTGCAAGATTTGTGTCCCTTGAAACTTAGTCTCTGTAGCTGATTGATATTTCAGCTTTGTGAATGCAATTTTTTGTATGTTTCTGACCTAATATTTTCAAAACTTGGGCAATGTCATTACTATATTGGGTAGATATGCACAAAGCAGGGATTTTGATGTTTATCAATATTTGCAATAGTTATGCCTTTCTAAACATGGTCTCTTGCAAACACAACTCAAGTTTCTAAACAGGTAAAAGTGCATAAAGCAAGGATTTTCTGGTACAGTGATTTTCGCAAGAGTTATGCAGAGAAAGAAAAAAGGATTCATATTGATACTGCTATTTGACCTACTGTCATATTGGAAGCATTTTTAGGGTTCTATCTCTGTTCAGCTAAATTAATTGGTCTTACAGATTTCATTATGAGCTTATGCTTACAGAAATGTTAAAAGCAATAATTAAAAGACCCCTCTTGGTCTTTATATTTTGTGGCGGTGTATATTGTGGCATCACTGGCACTCCTGTTTTTAAATGATTTTTATTTTATTATCATTTTTAGCTCACCTGAGCACAATGTGCTCTAGTGAGCTTTTGTGATCGCCTTTTGTCCGTCCGTCCGTCCGTGCGTCTTGCGTCAACTTTTCCTTTAAACAACTTCTCCTCCTAAACCACTGGATGGATTTGACCAAACTTCACAGGAATCATCCTTATCATGACCTCTATCAAAGTTGTTCAAATTATTTTGATTGGGTAAATAAGTAGGTCACAGGAGCTAAAAATAGATTTTTTTAAAAATGAAAATTTAAAAAATCTTCTTCTCCGAAACCACAAGGCCTAGCCTTTTGATTTTTGGTATGTAGCATGATCTTATGACTCTCTACCAAGATTGTTCAAATTATGACCCTGGGGTCAAAAATGGCCCCGCCCCAAGGGGTCACTTGATTTCACATAGGCTAATATAGGAAAAACTTGAAAAAATCTTCTTCTCCGAAACCACAAGGCCTAGCCTTTTGATTTTTGGTATGTAGCATGATCTTATGACTCTCTACCAAGATTGTTCAAATTATGACCCTGGGATCAAAATTGGCCACACCCCAGGGGTCACTTGATTTAACATAGGCTGATATAGAAAAAAACTTGAAAAATCTTCTTCTCAGAAACTACAAGGCATGGAGTTTAAATATTTGGTATGTAGCATGGTCTTATGACTCTATACCAAGTTTGTTCAAATCATGACCCTGGGATCAAAATTGGCCCCGCCCCAGGGGTCACTTGATTTTACATAGGCTAATATAGGAAAAACTTGAAAAATCTTCTCAGAAACCACAAGGCCTCGAGTTTAGATATTTGGTATGTAGCATGGTCTTATGACTCTCTACCAAGATTGTTCAAATTATGACCCTGGGGTCAAAATTGGCCCCGCCCCAGGGGTCACTTGATTTAACATAGGCTGATATAGGAAACAAGAAATATCTTTAAAAAAGATATTCGGCGTAGGATGAAAGAAAAACGAGATTTCCAGTCTTCTAGAACATTCCGAGGAAAAGCGCGCGAAAGACCGACGCACAACAAATTTAGTACGCTCTAGAAATAGTTCAGTATTTTTTCTATGAAATATACTTATTTATAGACGGTAATACAAAAAATTATATCTGTAAATAGGCTTGTTTGATATTTGTTTATATCATTATTGCATATGACAATTATGATTTACAAGCGTTATTAGTTGTGTTTGTTTTGGCGAATTAATTTTCAATGAGAGCATCTCGGCAGGCTGGAAGAATTCAATATACATAGTAATTAAGGGGTTTCATGTCATAACAAGGTGGATTTTTTTTTGTTGTTTTAAATCATTTTCACAAAGTAGCATTCCTCAATTGATGGAAAAGGATTGTATTTAATTTACTGAAATCACTTTCATGTTTACATCAAAAAGAAAAGTAATAACACCAAGCTGAATGATATATACAAGCTGCACCCCTTATTTACAGTAATTTTATAGTCCATAATGATGCGTTAACCAATAACAGGAGTCCTTTTATTCAGCTTAGAATTATTTACCGCTGTTAGCGTACATTTGATTGGTTTAAGATGCGAGTTGAAATCGAAATTATACAGCTACGCCGAAAAAACTTGAAAAATTTTCTTCTCAGAAACCAAAAGGCATAGAGTTAAGATATTTGGTGTGTAGCATTGTCTAGTTGATCTCTACCAAGTTTGTTCAAATCATGACCCTGGGGTCAAAATTGGCCCCGCCCCAGGGGTCACTTGATTTAACATAGGCTAATATAGGAAAAACTTGAAAAATCTTCTTCTCAGAAACCACAAGGCCTGGGGTTTAGATATTTGGTGTGCAGCATTGTCTAGTAGATCACAACCAAGTTTGTTCAAATCATGGCCCTGGGATCAAATTTGGCCCCACCAAGGGGTCACCTGATTTTACATAGGCTAATATAGAAAAAACTTGAAAAATCTTCTTCTCTGAAACCACAAGGCCTAGCCTTTTGGTTTTTAATATGTAGCATGATCTTATGACTCTCTACCAAGATTGTTCAAATTATGACCCTGGGGTCAAAATTGGCCCCGCCCCAGGGGTCACTTGATTTAACATAGGCTAATAGGAAAAAAACTTGAAAAATCTTCTTCTCAGACACCACAAAGCATAGAGTATGTATGGTTACATGGTACATGGTATGTAACATGGGCTAATAGACCTCTACCAAGTAGAGTGTGGTAGTGTGTAGCATTGTCTAGTCGATTCTTACCAACTTTGTTCAAATCATGACCCTGAGGTCAAAATTGGCTCTGCCCCAGGGGTCACTTGATTTTACATAGCCTAATGATACCAGGTGAGCGATCCAGGGCCATCATGGCCCTCTTGTTTATTTATTTCATCATAATCAAAATTATATGAATTCGAGAAAACTAAGCTGATACATAGAAACAGTTTTTTTAACAATTAAAAAAATATATATATATCGGGAATCTTGATAAATGCCTACTCGTGGTGGCTGAGATCTATGCCAAAGAATGAAGAGGAGAGAACTGTATGGAGATTGCTCCCATGTACAGAATAGTGATGCACATATCTTACTTCTAATATTGTCTTTAATATTGAATTCCTTTCACTACAAGATATGCAGTACCTGTATTAGTTGTGGCACTGGCCAGGTTAATGTTAAATTTCTGTAGGAAGTCATTTTTAGCTGTATTCTTGTTTTTTTGTTCAGCATTATCATTCAGGTTCTGACCTGGGATGAAGATTGACAAAGACCTGCAAAGAAATTCAATAATATCATTACATTAACCAATTAAAAATGAAACACCTCTTTTGGAAGGAAAATCTGAAATATTTCTGAATTAACTTTTGAAGTGTCTGTGACTAAACATAGACTAAGGGAGGTAACTGCTGTAGAGATCAATAGTCCAGCAGTATATAGGGAGCACCTACTGTCTCATACAGCAAATAATGCACTGCATACTCATACATGCTAATTTGCAGATCTAGATGTGGTATTTCACAGGTCTTAGCTAACATCATCAGTTTCTCAAAATTAGTTCTAGCCATTTGTAACAACACAAACCAGTACCTGTAATTTGATTCCCAGGGTGGGAGTCTGAAACCCTAGACTTCAATTACACTACATTTTCTCACCTCTGTATTATGAAACCGTGTAAATAAGGCAGTAATTAATTATTATGAAGATTAAATATTAACGTGAGTGAGGATACCATGATCAGTTTCTTCTAGTGAGAGGTCCTTTACCAAGTTTGTTAAAATAATGGCTGTGGGGTTAAAATTGGCTATCCTGATTGTTAACTTGTATTGGGAGCTCATAGGCACTAAAATCGAATACCCCTATCCCTTCTTTTTCTTGAACATTACATTATATTGAAACAAGAAATAGAAAACGGAATCTGACAACGCTTGGTGATGGAAGTCATGACTGCATTTGATTGGTCACAGTTGTCAATGTGGCAGTGCTTCAGGCCTTTATCAACATCCAGTCACCCAAGAAGTGGTGGGAGACTGTGAGCCTAGGTATAGATTGTCATGGACCAACCATAGAGCAGCTGGAATATGTCCTCACATGAAAATCTGGATCTGGCCCCCATCTGAAAGTGATAAGGGGAAAAGTGATACTATGTCTGCTACTATAACTCATCTTTGAGACCCTGTATAGTTAAATTATGACACAAAATTGAACTTTTTTCCCCACAACCTGAAAGGGAAATTGCCATTTATATAGAATGAAGGTAAAAACTACAAAAAAGGTTCTAACATGTGACTGCATCTTTTGAGTGATAAAATCTCATCCTGTAACTGGTTTAGTTTCTGTCAGTCTGTAAAACAAAGGATTAAAGATGCAAGGATTAAACATATGCCAAACATATGACAGTAATGTTTTGTGAATGTCTGTCTGATGACAGGATATTGATATTCATTATAAATCAAAAGCTGCTTCTTTTGTAGTGTAGAGATTCCTGCTGTGGCTAAAAATGTCAGTTTTTTTAAGTTGAAAAGAGATGTGAATGGCAAACAGTTGGTGGTAAAAACACACAGAACAACAACATAACATTCTTTCATTTCTGTATATTAGCAACCGGATTTTGTGCAAACTGCAAATGGAATAGAATGTTATTCTTAGATGTTAGAAGAACGTGAAATAGATAAGCAGTAATTGATCACATTGCACAATCTGACTGTACCTGAGTCACCCACTCTTGAGTCCTGTGGTTACAGCAAGGTAGCATAGTTAAACTTTATGCAGATCTGAAGATTTTGGGAAAGAGCCCCAATGAACAGGCATCCGGCTCATAATCCAATTTAATAATCGTTTCCCCAAGTTTAAAACATTGTAAAAAGTCAATGGAATGGTGTCAGATAATGGTTAATAACAAAAATGTTCTTAATTTATCGATCTTTCGATTAACGCAAGTCTCACAGATGTACTTTGAAGTGTAATGAAAATATTGGCATCAGAATGAAGCTGGTGCACATTGCTGATTGAGGGAGCTGTTTACCTTGTCTCTATAGGTCGAATTGGATGAAGAGCCGGATGCCTGTGCCCCAGTAGGGGTAACAATCGGTAATGACCTTCCAAGGTGCAAAGTACTTAAAAACCACCAAGAAAGATTTGTATAAGATGATTTAAGACTTTGTTTCTCAGTTGAAGTTCTCAAGTAAAGGCTCTGTTAGTGGTGTTTGAAATTGATGTTTGGACAACTGTCTACAGAAATCATGATTTCTATGTGGATCACATGTATATAAGCATTTGGTTCTATCCAGTGTAAGTTCTGCATGATTTTCAAATGAGTCACATGTATATAGTTACAGTAAAACCTCGCCAAACCGAACATCATTTACCTGAATTCTTCGCCATTTGGAAGTGTATTTTCGGTCCCGATTCCTTCACCTCTAATTTTAGACTAAAGTGTTTAGTCTAAATTTTGCTATTTCGATTTTTTAGCTGTTTCGAAGTAAAAATCCCGGTCGGGAGGTCGTAGTTTATATACATTTTTCAATTATTATTTTGAAGTCAATTTCCATAAATTTTCATAAACTTATTAACATTCTTATCATCAATTGTACCTGGGTCAGTAACTAAGTTTATTTTGCAGCGGCACCTGGAGTAAAGAGTCAGGCAAGTTTTTCACACCTTTTTCGAGATGTGTTTCCGACCGGAAATGTTGATTATTGCTAATCAATGTCTGACAGGTTACATAATATGCATGTGCCAGCAGACAAACCCAGGTAACCCAGGTGTTAGATCTTGTGTACATTCCATATCATTGCGTTCGTCACCGGCATGCGATGGTACCTGAAGCAGCAGATTGACAATCAGAAGCACCTCAGTAGTGCATGAACCATTTTTAGCTCACCTGAGCACAAAGTGCTCAAGGTGAGCTTTTGTGATCGCCCTTCGTCCGACGTCCGTCGTCGTGGATCGTGCGTCATCAACAATTTGCTTTAAACGACATCTCCTCTGAAACCACTGGACAGAGTTTGATTAAACTTGGCAGGGATGATCCTTGGGTCAACCTTCACAAAAGTTGCTAAAATAAACTTGATCCATGTAGAACTCTGGTTGCCATGGCAACAAAAATAAAAAAATATGAAAACTTTAAAAATCATCTTCTTCAAAACTACTGGCCAGATTTTAAAATTAATTGGTACAGATGTTCCTTGGGTCAACCTCTACCAAAGTTGCTAAAATTATTCCGATCCGTAAAAAAACATGGCCGCCAGGGGCGGGGCTTATTTGCCTTATATGTATATTGGTAAAACTTTAATCAACATTTCCTCTGAAACCACTGTTTGTTAAACTTGGCTGGGATGATCCTTGGGTCAACCTTCACAAAAGTTGCTAAAATAAACTTGATCCATGTAGAACTCTGGTTGCCATGGCAACAAAAAGAAAAAAAAAATGAAAACTTTAAAAATCATCTTCTTCAAAACTACCAGCCAGATTTAAAAATAAATTGGTACAGATGTTCCTTGGGTCATCCTCTAAAAAAGTTGCTAAAATTTTTCCAATCCATAAAAAACATGGCCGCCAGGGGCGGGGCTTATTTGCCTTATATGTATATAGGGAAAACTTTAATCAACATTTCCTCTGAAACCACTGGACAGAATTTGATTAAACTTGGCAGGAATGATCCTTGGGTCAATCTTCACAAAAGTTCCTAAAATAAACTTGATCCATATAGAACTCTGGTTGCCATGGCAACAAAAAGAAAAAAAAATTAAAAACTTTAAAAATCATCTGCTTCAAAACTTCTGGCCAGATTTTAAAATAAATTGGTACAGATGTTCCTTGGGTCAACCTATTTATCTCAGGTGAGAGATTTAGGGCCATCATGGCCCTCTTGTTATCATATTTCATAACTTGCGTATAGTATACACGTACACCTAATAGGTGGTTTTCACAACATAACAATTTCCATGATATGCACCATTAATGAAAACACAGACATGCTGCACACAAACTTAAATTTTCATCTGATTTATAATCAGAATAATCGTTATTTTGTTGAAGTTTTCAGCTTGATCCCAAGGACTTAGGTTTAAAGAGGTTCTACTGTATAAGCATTTGGTTCTATCCAGTATAAAGGGAACATTTGGTTCTATCCAGTGTAAATTCTACATGATTTTCAAATGGGTCACATGTATATGTAAGCATTTGGTTCTATCCAGTGTAAATTCTGCATGATTTCCAAATGGGTCACATGTATATGTAAGCATTTGGTTCTATCCAGTGTAAATTCTGCATGATTTCCAAATGGGTCAAATGTATGTATAAGCATTTGGTTCTATCCAGTATAAATTCTGCATGATTTCCAAATGGGTCACATGTATATGTAAGCATTTGGTTCTATCCAGTGTAAATTCTGCATGATTTCCAAATGGGTCACATGTATATGTAAGCATTTGGTTCTATCCAGTGTAAATTCTGCATGATTTTCAAATGGGTCATGTATATATAAGCATTTGGTTTTATCTAGTAAAAATTCTGCATGATTTCCAAATGGGTCAAATGTATGTATAAGCATTTGGTTCTATCCAGTGTAAATTCTACATGATTTCCAATTGGGTCATATGTATAAAAGCATTTGGTCGGTCTATCAAGTTAAGTTCTGCATGATTTTTATGAACTTTGTTGTTTTACTAACTGAATTTATTTTCTTATTTGAAAACAACACAGCATATCACAGTGACCAAAGGATAAAAATCATTTGTTAGAAAAACCATTTTCATTGGCCAAAATAAGAAAACTTTTCTGTGTCCATTTTGAGATGAAGTTTTAATGTAAGACTGGTTAACATTTTTCATGGATTTTTTTAATGGATGATATTTAAGTAAACACTGTAATTCAGCACTAAGTATTGATAGTTGAATACAAATCTGACCATAAGCTTGGTAATTACAGCATTGCTTCCAATTGTGTTTCATCCACCTTTAAAAATGGGTGGATAACATTTTAGAGAGGTTCTTCTCTAGACTGAGAAAGGTGAGGTTTACTTGGAAAGCACTTGCTGACACTGTTTTCCACATGCTTCTCATCAAATGGTGCCATGTCATCCTTACAACCCCAGGTTGATGCAGAGATATCCTTACAGTGTGATGGAATGTTGGCACATCTCTATATTGTTATGAAAGTCTGTGGAGTGCCAATATCGTCAGTTCATATTGCGATCATCGCTCAACAAGGCTTACCATGGTTTGGGTTACATGTGAAGTATTCTTTTATTGATAAAACATATTTTTATAACACAGTTTGTATTCATTAGAGAGCTTAAGTATTTAAATGCCAGGAATGAATACACAGAATCCAATATTTGTTCAAATCGGTGCTATTAGTTAAAACCATGAGCCAGGGGTAGCTTAGGTGCTACTACAGCTTCAAATTCCCTATATATTAAAATATTCTGTTAAAATCTCAGGGGGCTCTTTAGTCCATACTTAAACAATTGCAGACAGCACTACTATAATTATGTGGCTATTCTGAGACGAAGTCTGACCTGCAGCTATGGAGACCTAGATCTACGAGTCACCAGAAACACAGCTTATTTTTTCAGTGATTTTTTTTTTTTGTCATTTTACAAACACCGCTTTTATTGCAATAATTCTGAAATGCCTGTGGCTGTTTCAGTTTGAACTTTGCTGGGCTGTAACTTGAGACTTTACTGAATAACAGTCAACAGTATCACATTCTGGTTGTGTCAGCTTCCTGGAATGTTAAGGTCTTGAAAAACAGTCTGTGGACAAAGAACAGCCCCGCATTCAGTTACCATGAAAAGTCCATAACGTTAGCTTTTGTTTCCCTGTTGTATCATAACGTATAGAGTGTAAGCTGGGGACCAAATCCATAACATTTGCGAGCATTATGGTTAACTGAATGCAGCCCAGCTGTATTTTTGGTCTTGAAAATTCATAACCTCCTGTAGAGTTTTTGTTTTTTTTACCCCCAAAATAGGCATTGTACCCCCCCCCCCCCCCACACACACACAATTATGGGGACTCTCTGTATGAATGGATACAAAGTTAAGGAAAAACAGCAGCTGTACCCCCAGTTACATAACTCAATGGGCACCCTGATGATGTAGTATATTAATCTCTCTTATATATATACAGGGATTAACCAGGGGTGAGATATATATTTACACAGGGATGAATCATAACCAGGGGGTGAGATTTTCAGAGATTGGTTTTATTTTTTGCTGAATTCTCAATGGAATCAGCTAAACAAAAGAAAATCCAACCTGTAAATGTAAATCAGCCATTTACAGAACATAAATCTCTCAATAGACAGACTAGTTCTAATATATTTTTTGGCAAATGAGATGTTATTTTATCATTTTATTTCCAGAAAGGATCATTTCTGTATACACATGTGTTGATATAGGGAGAATTAGATGATGCAGTTTGAATTAAAGGTTGGACTTACTACATTAAAGGCTGGACTTATTGCATTAAAGGCTGGACTTACTACATTAAAGGCTGGACTTCTTACATTAAAGGCTGGACTTCTTACATTAAAGGCTGGACTTCTTACATTAAAGGCTGGACTTCTTACATTAAAGACTGGACTTCTTACATTAAAGGCTGGACTTATTACATTAAAGGCTGGACTTCTTACATTAAAGACTGGACTTCTTACATTAAAGGCTGGACTTACTACATTAAAGGCTGGACTTATTACATTAAAGGCTGGACTTCTTACTTTAAAGGCTGGACTTCTTACATTAAAGGCTGGACTTCTTACATTAAAGGCTTGACCTTTTACATTAAAGGCTGGACTTCTTACATTAAAGGCTGGACTTATTACATTAAAGACTGGACTTCTTACATTAAAGACTGGACTTCTTACATTAAAGGCTGGACTTCTTACATTAAAGGCTGGACTTCTTACATTAAAGACTGGACTTCTTACATTAAAGGCTGGACTTCTTACATTAAAGGCTGGACTTATTACATTAAAGGCTGGACTTCTTACATTAAAGGCTGGACTTCTTACATTAAAGGCTGGACTTCTTACATTAAAGGCTGGACTTCTTACATTAAAGGCTGGACTTCTTACATTAAAGGCTGGACTTCTTACATTAAAGACTGGACTTCTTACATTAAAGACTGGACTTCTTACATTAAAGGCTGGACTTCTTACATTAAAGACTGGACTTCTTACATTAAAGACTGGACTTCTTACATTAAAGACTGGACTTCTTACATTAAAGACTGGACTTCTTACATTAAAGGCTGGACTTCTTACATTAAAGGCTGGACTTCTTACATTAAAGACTGGACTTCTTACATTAAAGGCTGGACTTCTTACATTAAAGGCTGGACTTATTACATTAAAGACTGGACTTCTTACATTAAAGGCTGGACTTATTACATTAAAGGCTGGACTTCTTACATTAAAGGCTGGACTTCTTACATTAAAGGCTGGACTTCTTACATTAAAGGCTGGACTTATTACATTAAAGACTGGACTTCTTACATTAAAGGCTGGACTTCTTACATTAAAGACTGGACTTCTTACATTAAAGGCTGGACTTCTTACATTAAAGGCTGGACTTATTACATTAAAGGCTGGACTTCTTACATTAAAGGCTGGACTTCTTACATTTAAGGCTGGACTTATTACATTAAAGACTGGACTTCTTACATTAAAGGCTGGACTTCTTATGTTAAAGGCTGGACTTATTACATTAAAGGCTGGACTTCTTACATTAAAGACTGGACTTCTTACATTAAAGGCTGGACTTCTTACATTAAAGGCTGGACTTCTTACATTAAAGGCTGGACTTCTTACATTAAAGGCTGGACTTATTACATTAAAGGCTGGACTTATTACATTAAAGACTGGACTTCTTACATTAAAGGCTGGACTTATTACATTAAAGACTGGACTTCTTACATTAAAGGCTGGACTTCTTACATTAAAGACTGGACTTCTTACATTAAAGGTTGGACTTATTACATTAAAGGCTGGACTTCTTACATTAAAGGCTGGACTTCTTACATTAAAGACTGGACTTACTACATTAAAGGTTGGACTTATTACATTAAAGGCTGGACTTATTACGTTAAAGGCTGGACTTATTACATTAAAGGCTTGACTTATTATGTTAAAGGCAGGACTTATTACATTAAAGGCTTGACTTACTACGTGAAAGGCTGGACTTATTATGGTTGCACCTGCGGCAGTTGGGCAGTATTCAACCTAATTTGTCCACTCTTATAATTACATCAGAATGGACTTATCTTCACCAAACATTCTCAAAATGGTTATTGACAAATCAACTTGGGCTAGTTTGATAACTAGCCAGAAAATCAGAGTTAAGGCCTTTGAATATTAACTTATGTAAACTAGCCATCACTGACTTTGGCCACAGTGTTCATTTTGCCAGGTTTTGGTCACTAGTTAGGAAGCCTTACTCTTTTCAGTTCTGGCCCTTGAAAGGAAAAAAATGTAATTGGCACTGCTGCACAGTAGGCAATTGTATATTAATCATCTAAAACTTTGCCAAACTATCTTGAATGATCCCAGTTTTCTTGACAATAGAGGAAACCATGAAAAGACCTATGCGAACAGCATAAAACCAGATCAGCCTGCGAGTAACTCGCAGGCTGATCAGGTTTTATGCTGTTCGCTGCTCCTCAGTGGTCTGGAAATGAGGACTTTATAATTAAATTTGGTAAGGTTTAACTGTGGTTGTCTGCAGATCAGGCTTTATGTGGTACCTATTGAGTGCGTCAAAATGAGTCTATATGAGGGAAAGGGTTAAACCTTATCAAGATGGATGTATTTGATGCCAGTCAGTTAACTCCTGTCAGTCATGTCATACTTTTATCTATTTACATGTGCATGTGTGTTTTAGGTCTTCAGATGTGCCAGTTTGAATGACTTTGTTTGATGATTTGGAATTTTTAAGTAGATAAAACAAAATTATGATAATGAGCTTACTACCGTGAAAACTGTTGTTGTGCAATCCATTGTCAACTGTTGCTTGTAAACCCTCCAGAGGTCACATATTCATCCAAATATTCTTTAAACTTACCAGGCCTTTTTATGGCAATTTCGGGAAAATTGCAATTTTGGAATTGGGATTTTTTTCTTTTGCACAAAAAATAGACTATTGGGAAAGAATTCAGTAATTTATAAGCAAGTTTTTTTTTTCATCATTTTTGTGATTTAGATTTCTTACATTATTTTCATTATGAAATAAAATTAATTATCAGTTCTAGAAGTTACACACAAAAAATCATTTTTAACTTAAAATTATATAATCTATTTACAGTTATCATTTTCTGTGCACTCAATTAAAATGGAATGTTCCAATCATGTGTTATGACAGCATTCTCATTCATTATGTGTGCAGTTAATTATAATTACAAGTTTAAAAAAGTGAAAGAAAATTCGCGAAGACCAATGACATTTTGAACAACAAATCATTTCTCACTACTGTTTATTTGGTACGTGGTTTGAAATAGGTGTGCATTTACACTGTAAAATACTAAAGATACTATGCAAATTGTTAAAAATATGACTTTATAGCTTGTATTTACAAACTAAATGAATTACCATTAACTATTTCCAAAACAAAATTGGCAATTCACCTACCTGAAATTTTGCTAATTTGGTAGTTAATTTGCAGGAATTAATGCAAAATTAGAAAATATATTGAGACAATTTCAGATGAGTAGATCTAGTCAAACTTCTTTTTTTTTTTCATTTCTCCTACTCTGGAGCAACTGTTTTAATGCTAATTACATTTGTTGTTGTTGTTTTGCAGTATGAGAAAATTTATTTTTAAAAATCCCCCCAAATCTGCAGAAGTGGACTCGCCCACTTTAACCTGTTGATCATGTAGTATGCGGAGGAGGTGGAAGTTAACCCATATATTATAATTAACACATACTTTCCTATCAATTAGGGGGTCTTACTTTATCAATACGGATCTAACCAACAAACATGAATCTTACATATACAATAACATACCTTTGACCCCTTTTTGTAATAAGTAAACTTAACCATGTCAGTGTGTACAGAATGTATATAAATAGACTGCATGATCACTATTTTAAGAATACATCTGGGTTCCCGGAAATACAGTCTATTATTAGATTGTAGGAGTTCAGTTTGTTTTCCATTTTACGCCGAATATCTTTTTTTAAAGATATTTCTTGTTTGTTGTATGCTCATGTCCATATGAATTTCAAAGTAATTTAACCTCAGATTAATTGTGATTATTGCATCTTTAATTACTTAAACTATAGTAGGTCAATACAGTTGACTTGTAAGCCGGCTAGGCAAACGCCTGTCAATCAAATTGAACCAATGAAAGTAGCCTGACTGGGATTTTTTAAGCAGTATTGGGATTTTTTTAATAGAATTGGGAAAATAAATATGATTACTTATGGGGAACGGGTCCGTTTACCGTACCCGTGGACATGCCAGAAAAAAGCCAGATTGTCAAAATACTGATATGTGTAAAATCTCAGATGAATTTGAAATGGGTGATAATCATCATCATTTAAGCAGGTGATAGAGGAAAAGGTCCAGGAAAAAATTGTGCATATTCTCATATGGGATTTATTGTATTTGATTATATATTAAGCTGGTAAGAAGTAGTGCTCATTAGTGGTGAGCTGATTAATCATAAAGTCAACGAATCAGTGACGAGCTACTGGTTGACGTGACGATGACGACGAAAATAATTCGTTGACGAATTATTGACCAAAAAAGGGGTGTTGTTAATATTTCAACGCGCATCTGATTGGGTAATTTCATTAATTTGATAAATTGATACTTGCAAAGTTGCACTTTGCACATCGATGGCCTCTGGTTGTAACCTCTTATACTTTATCTCGGTTCAATGTTTATACATGTATTTGAATATTTGAGAAATTAACATCTATACCTAATACATATCTGTATAATCTATATAGTACAGAATACTTTATTTTCATGTTGTACAGTAAGAGAGTTTTAATAGGCATTTACTCCAAACATGGTATATTTGGTATTTAATCATGATTAATCAATTAATCAGTGACTTTTGTCTCTGATTAATCGACGAATATTTTTTCGACTGATTCCAATCACTAGTGCTCATTAGTGAGAGAGAGAGAGTGAGAGAGAGAATCTTATAACTTTAAGCTTTTGATCGTCTGGTAAAAACCTTTAGTTTGAGTTCACACTATATAAATTAAAGAATAGTACATCCGAGTTAAAGAGATTATCCCTGAATGATAAGAGAAAGAACCTTGGAAATAAAGTACATATAGAATATATGTTATAAAGAGGCTCAAGTTTCCTGTGTTGTTTACATCTCTGTCTTTAATCAGATGGCGATCATGACAGCTTGTTTCTATGGTTTCTGTTTGTTATTATCACACTACCCTACGGGCTGTGACAAAATCATTATCAAGTCCACCTGGAGATGTCGTCTAGTTGAGACTCTATATTGGAGATTGCTGTTTTAGACTTAAACTGTAAACCAGTTGTTCTCTTGGCGTCTGTTGTGCATATTGATAGTTCATTGTCTTTATTTTGCATTTCCCAGCTACTACAAACTAAGATATTGTAAAATATGGTACTGGGGCCCATTTTGTTCAACTTTATACCAAAAACTTTCATATACTGATGTTAGATTTAGTCTACTAATGTAAGATGTTTACTATTCGTGTGTGTGTTTTTCGCAAAAAGTGATGGGATTGTAACTCTAGCTTATCTAATTCTTGAATTACCCCCCTTAGTTTATGTCACTTTTTCTTGTCCAGATCATTACTCAACACTATTGCATATATTTACTCCATATACTTTACAAATATATTTACTTGTGAGGTGTTTAAGTGACTCTAGCCTATCAAATTCTTAAATTATCCCCCATAGTTGATTCTGTTAAAAACAGTGTCTGAATAGTGTTCACTAGGCATAGAAAGAACCAAAATTTATTCAATTCTGATCATTTGATGCTCACCCTTTTTCTACTAACTACTAGAATGTAAGTGACACAAGTGTTCTAAGTCTAGGGAACACCCACCTACCAGTAGTTACGCTACAGATCTATTTTATTGTTGTTGTTGTTACTGAGTTAACCCTTTCCCTCATATAGACTCATTTTGACGCACTCAATAGGTACCACATAAAGCCTGATCTGCAGAAAACCACAGTTAAACCTTATCAAATTTAATTACAAAATCCTCATTTCCAGACCACTGAGGAGCAGCGAACAGCATAAAACCTTATCAGCTGGTTTTATGCTGTTCGCATAGGTCTTTTCATGGTGTCCTCTATGAGGGAAAGGGTTAAGTGAAATGGGACCCTGGAAGTTCTCTGCTTGGTGCTCAGTAACTATAGAGGATTTTCTCAGGACTAGTTGGTGGTCTGGTATCATATCACTTTCTTACTATTATATTGAGACACTGGAGTACGGCTGCTTATCAATCTCTTCAAATTAATGAAATGATGTTACAGGGATGTAAAACAAAACATTGCTGTATTGACACATGCACAGTTTATCAATCTTCAAACTGCAAATAAAATTGTGAAACTCTTGATATAGATGCGTTATCTTTTTTATCATATATAAATGTCAACATGCATGTGGGATTATCTTCTTAGAGTAGGTTTATTTTGTGTGGGTGTGGATGTGGGGGTGGTATAGAGAAATGGTCATAGAAAATAATGTTTTATGTGACGATAGATTGAAACATAGGGTGCTGACAGGACAAATTGTATCACCTGTCAATGCTGGTTGGTCCCATAGAAAATAATGTTTTATGTGACGATAGATTGAAACATAGGGTGCTGACAGGACAAATTGTATCACCTGTCAATGCTGGTTGGTCCCATAGAAAATAATGTTTTATGTGTCGATAGATTGAAACATAGGGTGCCGACAGGACAAATTGTATCACCTGTCAATGCTGGTTGGTCCCATAGAAAATAATGTTTTATGTGTCGATAGATGAAACATAGGGTGCCGACAGGACAAATTGTATCACCTGTCAATGCTGGTTGGTCCCATAGAAAATAATGTTTTATGTGTCGATAGATTGAAACATAGGGTACCGACAGGACAAATTGTATCACCTGTCAATGCTGGTTGGTCCCATAGAAAATAATGTTTTATGTGTCGATAGACTGAAACATAGGGTGCCGACAGGACAAATTGTATCACCTGTCAATGCTGGTTGGTCCCATAGAAAATAATTACTGTTTTTGAGAATACAATTTCTCTGATTTTTAGCACAATGCACAGGTGCAGGTGTAATTCCATTTGTGATCTACTAAATAAATCTGATTACCTCTCCCCCACAACAACAACAACAAGAAAACATTAAAAAAACATCAAACAGTTACAACTACTATTAATTTGTAAACTAAACACTTTAAAGAAAAAGTGATAATTTTGACATAGCTTTTCTTTCACAAAATTAAATTGCAAAAAGATGATGGCATTGTACATTTGCCAGTCCTATTTGCATTTAAATAACTAATTAGGGTATATTCAGTCTGTGATATAATAATGGTACATGTATTCTGTTGGGCTTGCACTTTTGAGAACTTTGTTATTCTATGGGAACTAGTATAAGGTCTCTCAAAACCCAGTTTTGGGATATCAGGCAATTGGTTATATCCCAAAAAGAGATCTTAACCCTTTCCCTCATAGAGGAAACCATGAAAAGACCTATGCGAACAACATAAAACCAGATCAGCCTGCGAGTAACTCGCAGGCTGATCAGGTTTTATGCTGTTCGCTACTCCTCAGTGGTCTGGAAATGAGTACTTTATAATTAAATTTGTTAAGGTTTAACTGTGGTTTTCTGCAGAGGTTTGGCCTTTTTGTTAAGGTTTATGTGTGTTTTTCTGCAAAAAGGGTCAAATGAGTCTATGAGGGAAAGGGTCAAAATGAGTCTATATGAGGGAAAGGGTCAAAATGAGTCTATATGAGGAAAAGGGTCAAAATGAGTCTATATGAGGGAAAGGGTCAAAATGAGTCTATATGAGGGAAAGGGTCAAAATGAGTCTATATGAGGGAAAGGGTTAAATAAGATGCATGTATGTAAGCACCATTAATTGGCAATTATTGATAAATTATTAATTGAATATACCCTGTATGTCAATTGTATTACTTTGCTTATGTGTTTCAGGTGACCCGAAGTGCCCTGTATTGTCATACACACAGTATGTCATCCACCTGCATCCTATGTCAGACGCTTTCTGGCAGCGGCCGAAGAGGAACGTGATGCCCACCGACTTTGTCTGGTATGACAACATCTGCATTGGCAACAGTACCTTGAACAAACTGATGAATCGAATCACCCAGTCTGCAGGTATCCAGCCTTTCTGATACTTTTAGTCTCTTTCTTATTCCTCATTTCATAAATGTTAGAAGGGTATGGGGTTAGCCTCTCAGTTAATTTTATGATTTATTGTATAACCCCATTTAAAATCCCACCCCTCCACCCACCCTCTATAAGGAGTTGTGGGATTGAGATGGAGGATGGCATTTTATAGAGAAGAATCAGTCAACCATTTCAGGTACATTGTTACTAAATAAAGGCATCTGGTCCTAGTAATTACAAAAATAGACTTTACTTTTAACTCCTGAATTTCCAAAACAATGTACCGGTATATTCAAAATTTGTTGAACTAAAAATTTTGAGCAAGTGGATGAGGGAATGTTCATGTTTTTTTGCACCCTTTATAATTTGAAAAATTCCTGGGGTGTTTAACTGGAGGTGTACAATACTTACACATCAATTTAAGTTTCCTGTAGATGTAGTTTTTAACTTGTTGTACACTGCATGTAAAATGTGTCCAAGCAACTGAAGCTGTATTGCTATGTAGACAGTTTATAAAGTTCTTCATCTCAAACTATATAATAAATAAATTATAAATTAATAAGTAAACAATTAGTTACTCTGTTAAAACAATTTACTAGCAGATACCTGGTAATTTAATGAGACCCAAAATTGTGTGTTAACCCATTTTTAGCTCGTCTGTTTTTCAAAGAAAAAAATACGAGCTACTGTTGTAACTCCGGCATCCGCGTTGTAGTTGGCGTCGTCCGGAATCTTAACGTTGGCCATAACTTCTCTATTATTCAATATGCAACTTTCATTTTTGGTATGCATGTTCATATTGACAAGGCCTATCCAGACATATGCAAATTTTTTCACCTATTGACCTTGATCTTGACATTTGACCTAATTTTGCTGTAACTTCTGAAAACTTTAAAATGCCTGTCATTCAGAACCGTTACCAACAGGGCACTGATATTTCATATGTGAATTCCTTGTGGCAAGACCTTTCCATCAATGTAACACTTTTGGACTTTTGACCTTGACCTTTGAACTTTGACCTATTTTGAAATGTTTAACAAAAAACTTTAACATTGGCCATAACTTTTTTACTATTTGACATACATCTTTTATATTTGGTATGCATATTCATCTTGACAAGGGCCAATTTTATCTATACCTTGACTTTCGAACTTATTTTGCCATAACTCTGTACAACTTTTAAAATAGATATTTTTTTGTTCGTTTTTCAATATTTTTTTTTAAAACTTTGTATACTGGTTTGTCATCATATGAACCTGTGCAGGTGTGATTTTGGTCATGATCTTTAGGCAGATAAAAAGAGCATTTTTATGTTTTTCAATGTCTTTAAATTTTACAGTTTTGTGTTAATTATCAAAAACTCAATGGATTAGCAATTGTGATTTTTAGCTCACATGAGCACAACGTGCTCAAGGTGAGCTTTTCTGATCGCCTTTTGTCCGTCGTCCGTCGTCCGTGCGTGCGTGCGTGCGTCCGGCGTCAACAATTGCTTCAAACAACATCTCCTCCTAAACGGCTTGGCCAATTTGAAAAATATTTTGCAGGAATGTTCCTTGGATGAAGCTCTACTAAAGTTGTATAAATGGTTCTGGTCCATTGTATAATTAGGTCACAGGAGCTAAAAATAGATTTTAAAAATGCAAACTTTGAAAATCTTCTTCTGCAAAACTGCAAGGCCTAGAGCTTAGATATTTGGTATGTAGCATCATCTTATGGGCCACTACCAAGATTGTACAAATCATAGCCCTATGGTGATAAATGACCCCGCACCAGGGGTCACTTGTTTTACATAGAGTTATATAGAAAAATCTTAAAAAATCTTCTTCTATGAATCCATAAGGCCTAGCGCTTAGATATTTGGTATGTAGCATCATCTTATGGGCCACTACCAAGATTGTACAAATCATAGCCCTATGGTGATAAATGACCCCGCACCAGGGGTCACTTGTTTTACATAGAGTTATATGAAAATCTTAAAAAATCTTCTTCCATGAATGCATAAGGCCTAGAGCTTAGATATTTGGTATGAAGCATCATCTTATGGGCCACTACCAAGATTGTACAAATCATAGCCCTATGATGATAAATGACCCCGCACCAGGGGTCACTTGTTTTACATAGAGTTATATAGGAAAATCTTAAAAAATCTTCTTCTATGAATCCATAAGGCCTAGAGCTTAGATATTTGGTATGTAGCATCATCTTAAGGGCCACTACCAAGATTGTACAAATCATAGCCCTATGGTGATAAATGACCCCGCACCAGGGGTCACTTGTTTTACATAGAGTTATATAGGAAAATCTTAAAAAATCTTCTTCCATGAATGCATAAAGCCTAGAGCTTAGATATTTGGTATGAAGCATCATCTTATGGGCCACTACCAAGATTGTACAAATCATAGCCCTATGGTGATAAATGACCCCGCACAAGGGGTCACTTGTTTTACACAGAGTTATATAGGAAAATCTTAAAAAATCTTCTTTTATGAATCCATAAGGCCTAGAGCTTAGATATTTGGTATGAGCATCATCTTATGGGCCACTACCAAGATTGTACAAATCATAGCCCAATGGTGATAAATGACCCCACACCAGGGGTCACTTGTTTTACATAGAGTTAAATAGGAAAATCTTAAAAAATCTTCTTCTATGAATCAATAAAGCCTAGAGCTAAGATTTTTGGTATGTAGTAGCATCTAATGGTTCATTACAAAGATTTTCAAAGTCTTGGCCCTACGGTGATAAATGACCCTGCGCCCAAGTCTTCTCTGAAACCATATGGCCCATTGCTTAGATATTTGGTGTGTAGTATTGTCAGGGGTAAAATGTTTTAGATTAAGTTATATCAGAATCCTTGTCTGTTTAAAAACCTTGACATCAGTTGAAGCAATGGTACTCAGGTGAGCGATTCAGGGCCATCATGGCCCTCTTGTTTATTTACATATTTTACGTCTTTGTGTTGTATACATTCTATTCCATGCACAGGTCAAGGTCATCCTTCAAGGTCAGAGGTCAAATTTAAAGGGTATGGTACTTCAACTTTGCATATAAAGGCTTACAGTTTTAGTTGTGATTTTCAAGGTCAACTTTTTTAAATGTTTAACAAAAATATGTAACGTTGGCAAAGTCAGACAAGCGTTGGCACCTGCATGCGGTGCTCTTGTTAATTGTTATACATGTCAATTAAATTTCATGCTACAAAGTACAAAATAACTGGAACTGCTATAACAATGTTGAACTTGGTGCATATTAGAGGATTGTTGTCAGATGAAACCGTTTCAAAGGTCCAATTAAACTAATTGGACAAAATGTAACAGGAAACTGGGCGAAATGTTGCAAACAATGTTTTGTCACTTTTTGAAATCATTGTACCTACATTGAAGACATCCATTATGATTCTGGTGTCCCACATTTTATAATGCTTGCAGTTGCTTACAAATTTATGATGATATGATTAATAATTGTATTGATAATTAAGAGGAATTCAGAAAACAAATAATTCACAACATGGTGATAAAATAGAACCATAATTATCAGCAAAACAAAGACACAACTAAAACCCAATTTGCGATAACTTGTAAATGAGGATAGAAACAATGGCAGACCACCCATACATGTGTATAATGATCAGTTTTTTATACACAGTATGACTAGGCAAGTGTTTTGTCACTGTCATTTATATTGTTAAGTCTTTATGAGGAAACGACTAATAATCATTGTGTGGTGGAAATGCAGCTATTACTGTACATTATTGAGTTTCAATAAACTGGCTGAGTATAATGCCCATCCTGAAAACTAAACTGCAAGGGGGTTGATCCAAAAGTAATATCACCCTATCTGTTTTTCATGGTGTTTTCATATGACAGCAATGGAATTAGGTATGAATATAGCTCAGTTTGTATGTAAAGTTTGATACAAATACTCGAAAAAGTAAGCAAACAGCATGCTCTACTTAGGCCATCATTTTTTAAGCTCACCTAAATACAACATGCTCATGGTGAGCTATTGTGGTCGCCTTTTATCTGGTGTCCGTCATCCGTGCGAGCGTCTGGCGTCAACAATTTTCTTTAAATAACATCTCCTCCTAAACCACTTGGCCATAGTTGATGAAAATTGCCTGAAATGTTCCTTGCTTGAAGGTGTACCAAAGTTATTCAAATGGTTCCAGTCTGTTGCATATCTGGGTCACAGGAGCTAAAAATAGATTTTTAAAGTGAAATCTTTTTAAATCTTCCTTCTCCTTAACCGCAAGGCCTAGAGCTTAGATATTTGGTGTTTGGCATTGTCTTATGTACTTTTACTAAGTTTGTTCAAATCATGACCCTAGGGTCCAAATTGGCCTGGCCCCAGGGGTCACTTGATTTTGCTTAGACTTGCACTGGAAAACTAGTAAAATCTTCTTGTTAGAAACCACAAGGCTTTGAGTTTAAATATTTAGGGTGTAAATGGCCTAGTACACCTCAAAAAAGTTTGTTCAAACCATGGCCCTGGGGTCAAAATTGGCCCAGCCCCAGGGGTCACTTGGTTTTACATTGACTTGTTTAGGAAAAATTAAAAAAATCTTCTTTTCAGAAACCATAATGCCTAGAGTTTAGATATTTGTTGTGTGACATGGCCTAGTGAACCACTACCAAGTTTGTTCAAATCATGGCCCTGTGGTCAAAATTGGCTCCTTGACTTGATTTTACATACACTTATATAGGAGAAACTAGAAAAATCTTCTTTCAGAAACCACAAGGTCTGTAGTTATTTTATTTGGTGAGTAACATGGCTTAGTAAACCGCTACTAAATTTGTTAAAACCATGGCCCTGGGGTCAAAATGATCCATTCCTTGGGGTCAATTGATTTTACTTAGACTTATTTATAAAAAACTAGAAAAATCATCTCGTCAGAAACCACAAGGGCTAGAGTTTAGATATTTATTATGTGATATTTGTGGTAGATATTTGTTATTAACTAGAAAGTTAAGGAGTGTCTTCAGGGGCATCAGAATACTAAGGAGGATAACTTTTGGACTGAATTTTATGCAAATTATGGCCCTTTTCTAACTTGGATTTTTGGTTAAAGTTTTGCATGCACAGTGTTTTTGTTCTTATGTCTCAATAACTAGGCATTGGATTGATTTTAGACATCATAAAAATATTAAGGGGTATCAGACTATCAAGGTATATCATTTTTGACTATTATTATGTACAGGGTATGTGAAGGGCAAGAATTGAAATAGATTTCATTTGATTTACCAACAAGCATTTTGAATAGTCGAGAGTGCTGTCCTCTGACAGCTCTTGTTTGATTTTCACATGGGTCACCAAGGGGTCAGGCCCCACTTCGTTTGAGAGACTTAGTAACAGGTTACTGTTACAATTAATAATTGTTTCCCTCAAGATAAGAACTTGAGAGAAGCTAGGTCAGCAATATTTCCACACATCAACAAAAAAAAAGTAAATAATAAAAAAAAAATTGCTGATGACAACAGATAGTAAAAAATCGTACACAACTGGTAATGACCAAGTGTACTTGCTAACCCAGATACCCAATCACCTAAAAGGAAATTATTTTAAGTTTTAAAAAGTGGCATGTCAAAGAGGTGAGATGTTTAAAAGAAAGCCGCACATTGGCTTGTGTCAGTTTCACATCTTTTGAACTTTACTCCTGCAGTATGTAAGTTTCTTCCTGTGTGTAGAGTGATGTCACACAAGGTGAAACTGAAATCAGTGCCACTATGCAGGGGGCACATTGGGATATCTTTGGTGACAATCATGTGTTAGAATGAATTTCAAGATAATCGGCAGCTTGTTACCCCATAATTAATCCCCTACCAGCATTGCCAAAGGGGACTATAGGTTTGCACTCCGTCAGTCCGTCCGTCAGTCACACACGTTTTCCGGACTTTTTATCTTAACGCTTGCAGATATTGATCTTATATTTGGTGAGTCAAACCACCATGAGTTACAGATCAAGTTCGAGTTTTATTCCGGTCCACTGATTTTTGACGAAATTTTGGGCCTTGGGCATAGAATATTGCTTTAAAATAGAAGTTCTCCAGAATTTTTTTCTAAACACATGCAGATATTGATCTGATATTTGGTATATGAGTCTACCACTATGAGTCAAATTTGAGTTTCGTTCCGGTCCACTGACTTTTGACGAAATTACGGGCCTTAGACATAGAAAAATTCTTTAAAATAGTAGTTTTCCTACATTTTTGGTATTTATTGTCGTTTGACTTTCATCAAAAGTATTTATCAAATAATTGACTTGTTTACAGTGTGAACAGGGGGTTCTTAGATTACTTTTTCCGATAGGGGACTTAGTATTGCTTAAGCAATACTTTCAGAATACTTGTTTATAAACAAACATGGCCAATTCTTCCCATTCTGATGAAATGGATTTTCCCCTTTACCTGGACCATGTTGCACCTTACTAAGGTTTAATTTATATGCTCATAAAAATGTGTTATACAATGTCCAATGGTCCCCCCCCCCAACACACACACACATACACAAAATAGGCCCAGCTCCTGAGAGATGTTTTGGGATTATGATGGAAATAAACTTCTAGAATGGAGTAAGTAAACAAACTGGTAGGAAATGTAAACTAATCGTGTTTTATTTGTCACATGATAAGAATCAATAATGAAACAGCAATGTTTAGTTTAAAATAATGATAAGCATGTAAGTTTCTAAGAAGTGATAAATATAAGCAAATGAGTTTACGACACCCTGCAAGGATATATCTATGACAATTTTTTCTTCTTTTGCTCTAAATTTCCAAGGTCAGCAGATTAATTAAAAAATAAAATATCATGAGCTCTTTATTTTATTTTACCATAGCAGAAATAAGAGTCGGCGGTTTTTGTAAATCAGAAAAATAAAAAATGATGACTTACTGGTGACAGATTGGTTAAAGTATCTGCCCTGTAATCAGGAGGTCGTGGGTTTGATCTCCAGCTGTGACATATCAAAGTCATTAAAAATGGTACTGGTATAGCTCCCATGCTTGGCGCTCAGCATATAAGGCAGTTCCAGGACTGGTTGGCCCGGTGTCAGGATAATGTGACCAGGTGTGGTACCATGTCACATGTCTTGGCGTATACTGCAGTAACTTAAGTACTGTTACAAATAAACTTAACTTTACATACTAACATCTACATTGAACACTGCATAGCTATATCAGAGATGTCTGACATATCTTTCAGTATTATTCCTACTTGAAATAGTGTTTTCAGATAGGGCAGGATTTAACACACTATTTTGAAATACTCATTCTAGCTGCAATAGAATACTGACTCTAATGTTAGGTTCTGTTTTGTGCTCAGATTTCTGATTGTCATGTAAAGCTTTCTCCCATTTTTTAACATATACTGTGCAAAATAAGTCAAACAACACTGTGGGTTTTGTTGATTATTTCAGCATGCATATAAATTGTATACATTTATTTTTCTAAAGATTAACTGATGGGCATCAATGATTACTAAATAAGTGCTGATTTAAGGTCTATTGTTTTATTAATCACTGTTTCAAACACCAGTACTGGAGTTTCAAAAGTCAGAAAATGCACAAGTTTGTTTGCAATGCATTTAAGGCTCCATGTTACAAATCACTACAGATTGATCACATTTAATGGTCATATCATTGACTACATTTTGTTATTCCTGCATATTTGTAATTTTTCAACATTCTGGATCAAAATAGTCAGTAAGATCATTAATCCAACAAGAACAGGCAGCGGGCATTGGTTATTTACAGGAAGGTTGGAGCTTTGTGATGTCAAACTTTTTTTCGGTGTAAAATAGAATAAGTGTTCATAGGATGTGGAATCAAATTGTACCTGAGACATTGGATCTTTGGAATTTGTTTTCTATGGAAATGTAATTAACTAATGAAATTTCATCATAATTGAACAAATCTTAAGCAATATTGACTCGCACAAGGAAAACTTAATTATTTCAGTGTTGTTTTTACAGTCCTCACTTTTTCACGTCAGAGTCCAAGTTGCTTTATAAGATGCCCATGATGTCCCCTCCACCGGGTTATCCCTTTCCCTCATATATACTCATTTTGACGCACTCAATAGGTATCACATAAAGCCTGATCTGCAGAAAACCACAGTTAAACCTTACCAAATTTAATTACAAAATCCTCATTTCCAGACCACTGAGGAGCAGCGAACAGCATAAAACCTGATCAGCCTGCGAGTTACTCGCAGGCTGATCTGGTTTTATGTTGTTTGCATAGGTCTTTTCATGGTGTCCTCTATGAGGGAAAGGGTTAAATAGGGTAATTTTTGTGGTTTACATTCAGCTGATACACCTTGCTACAAACAATAGGGAAGTAATGATTAACTTTAGTTTGATCTTATTTTATACTATTCTCCATCAATAAATGTGTAGGAGGTGAAAATGTAATAAGGAAGTGCAATAAAACTTGATATTGTAGGATGGTTTTGTTTAATACTTGAACTATTATTGAATCATCGTAATTGATTTTTTATGTTTTTTCAACAAAGAAAAAGATAGAGTCACTGTGTAACTGTTTAACGCCCCTGGGGCTCTGAATTTTCCGTCATTTAACTTTAGTTGTAAAATAAAGCTGATTAAACACCCCCTTACCCATTTGATCTTCAACAAATTTAATAATACTGTGTTTTAGATATGGTTTCATTCAAGGATTGAAGGTTATGTCTTTTTTGATTTTACAAGAAGCTGATGCCTTATGATTTGTGGATTTTTCTCCACAAAGTGGGAGGGGTGCTTTTATAAGAAGATGTTTGTTTTTTTTAAAAATGGATTATACATTTTTTTTCCTCTCATCAATCTTGATTGAATAGCTCAAGAACTTGACTTATGCTTGTGGACAAAGAATGGCTTTAAAGTTTGATGGATATGTTTAAGGGAAGAGACACAGTTGAGTCACTGAAAACCCTACAAGATCTACGTCCGAAAGGCAGCAAATAAAAATCTGCTGTATTTTATCTTACGACACCTATTCATCACAGATAAAATTGTCACTTAGGGTATTTAAATGACTTCTTGGCTAGAATGAATGGAAATAAGTTCATAGGTACTAACCAAAGTTTTTTATTAAGTGGCCATGACTAATGTTCAAAGCATGTAAGCAGTGCCAGTTATACATGTACTTTGGACGTTAGAATATATTAGTCATATTTTGCATACCCATATTGTATAACCATTATGATGTGCTTTTGTTTATAGCAGTTTTTATTGTCAAAGACTGTGTGTAATCAAGTAGGTCAAATGTTTAAAATATAAAGAGTAAAACTTCTGTTTTCTTTATTGAAAGGCTTGCCAGACAGCTACGCTATAAATGCCATAAAGTCATCCTACATTCCCATCATCGAATCGATCTGTCGCTCAGCACTTTTCGGCAGTCAGCAGTTTCGACGAATCCTCCAGATGAAGCAGTCAAACCATGAGATGCACCATGTGCGTAAGCGACATTCGGAAGGGTCACTGTCAATTTCCAGTGTGTTGCGGGAAAGTCCACTATTTCGGCCACGCCTCTCAGAGCCTCAGCTGCAGCTGTTTCGTTTGCAGAACTCTGACAACGAGTTAATGAGGAGTAATTCAGCAAGTCCAGTATTGAGGTATAGTGATGTTGTCATAGTCTTGTTCAACCTGTTTTAGAGTTGTTTCAACAGTATATATATATATATATATATATATATATATATATATATTTATATAGCAAGATCTAGCTACATAAAGACCCTAAATGGGTGCCTGGTTAGCGTAGTTGTAACGCACTTAGCTTCTTACCAATGCGTCCCGGGTTCGATTCCTAGTCATGTACATGAAATGTAACAGTGGTCGCCCGTCCAGGCATTTCTGTTTTCTCTGAGCTCTCCAGTTTCCTCCCACAATGATATAAATATAAGTTGTTAGAAAATGTTTCATAATCGATGTCAAATAAATTAAGTTTTAAAAATACCCTGAATGCAGAGATTGCCCCTCAAGACAACTGGGGGGATTTCCTCACATGATCGATGAGACAGGGATTCAAACCACAATGGTGAGGAACTACATGTTAATATGTCAGGGGCCTTGGCACTGCCAAAGTGGCACCTGATTTAACAACAGTAGAAATATTCATGAATTATCAGTTTCAAAGTAGATCAGTCTGCATTTAGCTTTCAGGCTGATCAAGATATATTTTGTTCACTATTTATCAGTACTTGGGGACAAAGAGGAAACATTGCAAAGTCTTTTCATAGTGAATCTGCTTTCTATTCTACAGTTTTCTATAGTGTTACATGGCATAATTGATTGACAGAAGGGAGTGACTTTAATGCATATCTGGACTTTTATCCCTCACTACTAGTTAATACATTGGAGATCATTAGAAAGCATTTTGACACTGACCTACCTTCCATTTAATGACAAGAATTTTGAAAAATGTATTTACACTGAAGTTACCCCTTACCTCACACAGACATCTTTTGAGGCCTCAGCAAGCGGCAGATCCAGGCTCCCCTCTGTTTCTTTTGTAATATTTTAGCTCAGATTCTACTGCATGGCAGACCTTTATCTCATTTAGAGTGGCAAACAGATCAGACCTTGATCAAACAGTTCTTTCCAGGAGGTGTCAGGTCAGGGCCTCTGCTGTTTGTTCATTCAGTATTGTAGCTCAGATGCAACACAGTTTGCATGGCAAAGAAAAACTCCCCTATCTCTCCCTAGCATTGAACAAACTTACGTTTTATACCATACACCTCATCAGCAAGTCACCGCTGTAACAAGCTAGATCAGCCCAAAAGATGGAAAATGAAAGAAGTTGAGATCATAGAGCAAGAAGTATATATCATTAGAGTTATGCCCCTTGTGTCCTTGTGCATCCATGTGTGCATGATATTATATGGCTTCTGTTGGGATGTAGTTCAACAAAGGTCACACATGCCTGTATTAATGGTTGACTTAAAAGTGAAAATAGACATTATCATTAATTTGTATATATGATATTTCAGATATTGATAATGAATCCAATCCTGTCCTTTCATATATCAGCTAATAACCAAACTATATATATATTTTTTTTTTTACTTTTTTCGTTACACACATTTTCTTATTCACGTTTTTAATTTTCACAATTTTGTTTTATATACTTGTACCATAACTAACTGACATATTTAGATTTATGGACTTTTGTCAAATGTTCACGTATGAATATTGTCATATCAGCTATTTATAATGCACACTTAGTGAAGAAATAGGCATCATCAATTAAATCGGCCTTTTCTGTTTGCTTTTCTACTTTTAGAACTTGATATTTTCAAATCTTTTATGGTTTTGCTTTGACAAACATATATGCAAGTTGTTTACTTTGTATAAAAATAAATTCTATCCAACAGAACTGTAAAATTAAATAGATCCGGTAAATAATATCATAAACATGTTGATTTTTAGACTTGTGGTAGCCACCAGTCTTAAGTATCCATAAATCAAAAGCAGGCATTGTTGATTTGCATAATTACCATAGCTATTTTAAATGTTTTGTATCCCTGCAGGTTTAACATGAAAGGATGAGCAAATTCAGCTGACTTACTACTAGTAACTAGAGTTGCAGTAAAATGTGTAATATGCTGTTAAATTAACTTTGCCTCTATCGAGATCAACCCTGCTTAAATTCTGAAGTTAGAATTACATGTATAGCTAGTTCAGCATGTAAAACCTGCCAACAGTCTTTCAGTGCATTGTGCACTTTGATTTTAATATGTATTGCATGAAGGCATTAATTATAAAATTGAACTTGATGGACCTTTAATTGTTAGATCCTTCTCTTGTCTTTACTCTCCCTTCAGATATTGAAATCTGAAATTCCTCAATAGCTTGAAAGTGCTTACAATATTGTGTGTGTTTTCCTTTCCTTCAACAAACACTGAACATACAGCAGAAAATATTAAGTATTTACCAATCTGATCCATTTACTCCATGGCTACAAATAATTTTGTTATATGGAGTATGGTATAGAGAGCAGTTGCGTGTCTCTTGTTTGTACATTACATCACACAACGTTTCCTGGTAGATATTACGTAGGTGGGAAGTGTCTCAGATTTTATTCCAGTCTGTAATAAAACTTAAGTAATTACAGGAGAGACCGATTTTAGAGTAATTATTCTTGAGACAGCATGGAAAATATAATTAAATACACTTGCTTCTGGGGTTCTTAAGTTCTTGATTCATTTATTTAACTTCAATTTAAGGATATTGTTTATTGTAAGGTAAACTTGGGTTTAGTACATTTTTTGTCCATTTTTAGCTCACCTGAGCACAAAGTGCTCAAGGTGAGCTTTTGTGATCACCCTTCGTCCGGCGTCCGTCGTCGTGCGTCGTGCGTCGTCCGTCGTCAACAATTTGCTTTAAACGACATCTCCTCTGAAACCGCTGGACAGAATTTAATGAAACTTGGCAGGAATGTTCCTTGGGTGAGGCTCTACAAAAGTTGCTAAAATAAAGTTGATCCATGAAGAACTCTGGTTGCCATGGCAACAAAAAGAAAAATAATTTGAAAACTTTAAAAATCATCTTCTTCATAACTACTGGCCAGATTTCAAAATAATTTGGTACATATGTTCCTTGGGTCAACCTCTACCAAAGTTGCTAAAATTATTCCGATCCGTAAAAAAACATGGCCGCCAGGGGCGGGGCTTATTTGCCTTAAATGTATATAGAGAAACCTTTAAACAACATCTCCTCTGAAACCACTAGACAGAATTTGATTAAACTTGGCAGGGATGATCCTTGGGTCAACCTTCACAAAAGTTGCTAAAATAAAGTTGATCCATGTAGAACTCTGGTTGCCATGGCTACAAAAAGAAAAAAAATATGAAAACTTTAAAAATCATCTTCTTCAAACTACTGGCCAGATTTTAAAATAAATTGGAACAGATGTTCCTTGGGTCAACCTATTTATCTCAGGTGAGCGATTTAGGGCCATCATGGGCCTCTTGTTTCTATAATTAACCGATACTTAAGTGGATCTTCTATATGTAGGTGACAACTTTTTCACATAAATCATTGATTTGAGATTTTGTATGGTCAAAGCACATGTTAATTCAGTTGTGCCACGAGGCCTGGCATAAGTTAGAGGTCAAGTATATGCTGAAACATGAAGCTTCTTGATAGTCTTGTGGTAGTGTTCATAGCGTACGGATCTTAAGATTGAGAGTTAGATCCCCGCTTAAGGTCAGATTTCTCTCTAGACCTTCCCTGATTGGGCCTGCAATTCAAGAGCCGTTTAGGGAGATTAACTTATAAACACTTCTATCCCAATTGATGTAAAAGATAACATTAAAAAAAACAAAAAAACAAAAACAAAAAACAACAACAACAACAACAAAAAATATGAATTACAGACCTGGGGTAGCGAAAATCTGACCCCTTGACTGAAGCACATTACATGCATTAGGTTACTACAAAGGACTAATGTTAGGTTGTTACTAAGCTGAACAGAACATACTGAGTGTGGGTGTAAACATTGCTTGTAGTGTAGCCTTCTTATCAGTGTTTTGCTTTAAACCTCAGTCCAATTATCTCCACCTTCCTTTTGAGACTTTAGCTGCTGCAGTCTGACAATTGTTTTGTGAAGTACCATCAGGTACTTTTCCAAACATCCAAGCAAGTTTTACTCAGATTTTATGTCGTTACAGAGCAGGCAGCTGGGATTCTGGTTCCCCGCACATGATGGTGAAGAAGGTGCCAGAGAGGGACACCCCTGAAGCAGGTTATCAGGTGTACAGGAACTCAGACCAGGAAAGCATGTCACAGGGGTACCAGCCTTCATACAGGTAGATTTTAGATGCAAGTCTTTATATTCTGTTCTATTCTGTTATATTCTATTTTGAAATCCCTAATTTGATCGCTGACATTAAAATGTTGATATACAAAGAAGAATACACAATGTTAGACTATTGATAAGTCAGGTCATAGGGTAAGAACATATTGTTACCAGTGTTTTTTCACATCTCTTGGGTATTCTGTATTGCTATCCGTAATAACATTGTCTTGGTATAACACCATGGCTTACTGCCATGGATGAAATAGAAGAAAAAGCCGTTGCTCATTCGTTCTAAACTTGTGACCAATCCTTGCAGAGCCTGCAAAGGAAAATTATGTTTGCATGCCTATCTATTGATCTAAAGCACCAAATGAATAAACGTTGTGCAAATGTGTCCTGTAATAGGTAAATACAATTGTAGTGTCAGTGATGATACAAATTATCTCCAAATTAATTGTAATTTACTTGCATAGAGGATACCATGAAAAGACCTATGCGAACAGCATAAAACCAGATCAGCCTGCGAGTAACTCGCAGGCTGATCAGGTTTTATGCTGTTCGCTGCTCCTCAGTGGTCTGGTAATGAGGATTTTACAATTAAATTTGGTAAGGATTGAGTTTGGCTTTCTGCAGATCAGGCTTTATGTGGTACCTATTGAGTGCGTCAAAATGAGTCTATGAGGGAAAGGTTATAGCAGTTATTTCTGCAGGTAATTTATTTTTGCTATTCTGCTGATAACCACCAAACTATAAATAAAATCCATGGAAATTCACTAAGAGTACAAAAGTATTCGCAGGATAAAACTCTTAAAATCTTTTCATATCATAAGACACTGATCTGCATTAACGCCATGGCTGTGTTTCTTATATCAACAAGTCTGTTCATTGCTTGCATTAAAACAAAACAACCAGTCAGTGTAGTTTTTCACTTAATTGTTGAATGAATTGTAATTAATGGAAATGGATGAAAAAAATAAAAAGTAAAATCATGACAGTTTGACAACTTTTCATTATCTTCCCTTATCAATTGGCACACATCATGTCACCTTTCACGGTCGCCTGGGATGCTGATATTTTCTCCACCTTGGGATCTTAATAACATGCCAAACAATGCAAACTGTGCATAATTTTGCACCTATACCAGTGGCTTGCTTGGTGGTAAAATTGCCCTTGAAATTTATTTATAGTTAAAGAATCTGGTTTAAAATTGTATTTGCAAAACTATAAACATACAATTTAAAAGTCAAGTAATACACTGACTCATGTCAGTAACTAACTTGTACCAAAGCAGCAATTAAATTGTGTACTGTATGGTTGACGGTAGGTATGTGAGATGTCACATAGATCCAGAAGTGGAATAACTTAGGGAATAACTTAGATATTTTAATATGTTTGCTTTAAATAGCAAGGCAAGCAAGAGCAGAAATTAATTCTTCATGGGGCAGAAATCGCAGAAAAAAAAACTAACCCATTTTTATGACAAAACCGCAGAATATCACACCCACAGATATAACCTGCTATACGGTACATAATTTCTTGGGAAAGTTAAAAGACATCGAGGCTGATAAGGTGTCACTTTGTTCGCTGCTGTTCAGTTGCTGCTGTGCTGGAATCGAATGTTTCAGTCCTGCTGTCCAGTTATTTTTATCTGTAAAGGTATTCATCTGGAAAAAAGGAAATGGCTGATGAGTGTAAAGTAATTTTTTGTTACTTTGTGTTTCATTACAGTAATCAGCTTATGCGCACATGGCTGTATTATGGTGACACAAGGCAATATGACTATTTTTCATCATCCATTATTAAGTCACAAGCTGTGATAATAATTAGAAGCCGAAACCTATTTTAGTATTGTTATTTGAAGGGTATTACTTACTTTCTTATGTCTTGTTTAATGAGGGTCTGTATGCTATAAATAGCTTGCTTTGTGAGCAGACCCCGTTTGAAGGTTATTTATAGGTTGGTTAGCTTTTATACTCACTGATATAGATAACATCCTAATAATAGCTCTAATATTGTAATGGGTCACAGGTTTTGAAATGTGTCTGTTCTTAATATCTGCAAGGTAGAACTTGGAATGTGTCTGTGACGGTTGCGATAGAGACAAACATACCTGTGATGTACTTGTATTTCTCGCCTCGCACACTTTCAGCATGGCTTTGTAACAAATTTACCCATAGACTGTCTTGAAAAAGAAGAAAGAGGGCTTGGAGCTGTTCTGTTGTTTCATAATTTCTATTGGCCATCCCTTGTGACAACCTCATTATCACATACGTGTTGGTATCATGGTGTCCAGGAACTGATTCACCAAGGGCTGTAGTTTCTTACTAATAAGATATACCATTTTAAGCAATGTTATACAAGTAGTGAACAGTATAAAACATAACCAGCTTGTGACTTACTCATAGTTGACCAGGTTTCTACTCCAACACTTGTGACTTACTCATTGGTTGACCAGGTTTCTACTCCACCACTTGTGACTTACTCATTGGTTGACCAGGTGACTTACTCATTAGTTGATCAGGTTTCTACTCCACCACTTGTGACTTACTCATTGGTTGACCAGGTTTCTACTCCACTCTGACACTGCCGCTAACGCCAACAAAAGGCTCATGATGAAAATAAACAAGAGCACCGCATACAGATGACAACGCTCAACTGATAGGGTTCTTTTAAAAAGAGGGTAAATTAGGACAAAATGGATGTAAGAGTTTCATTTAGATCTGTTTCTCCATGACCATCAAACATATTCACTTCAAAATCGGTATACTTGTTCACTATCACAAATGGAACGGATTTCAAAAGGGCAGGTCACTCATTTTGGACAGTCATGGCCCTTCCTCGATTTAGAATTTTCTTTGCTGTTGTACGTCAATGAGGATTGACTACGGTAGGCATCTTGGCAGGGTTTACTCAATTCAAAAGATCATCTCAATCAATATGTTATATTGTTGATCAAAGAAGTGTTTTTTTCCTCAGGTAATATGAGATTTCTGTTCTCTTTGTAATATATATGTTGGCATCATTCGTTTGCAACCTTTCGTAACCAGTGCAATCATTAATAATCCTTGGGTTATACAATATTACCAAGACATAAGTAGGATGGAAAGAAACAAGGATCATCTCTTGATATTTCTTGTTATTACCATACCATCTGTATTATAATTATTAAAGAATTATGATGTATTCTGTTTTCTTCAGAACTGAGATAGTCTACTCTATTGACAACTTTTTTGAGTGTTATAAAAGCAAGACCTATGCAGGTGTTAATTCTTAGAAAAGGTGGAAAAGGAATATTTCTGTTTTTGTTCTATCTGACCTTTGAATCTTGGTATAAAACCCTTGTAGTGTTGTATACACATGGGAGACATTGTCAGGCATATAAGAATCTAAGCAGATGTACACAAATGTATTATTTTCAAAGATACTCTCCCCCATGATTTAATTCTTATTGACCTGGTCTGTTCAGTTGTAGCTTTTCAAATCTAGAGAGAGAAACTGTTGAGAAATTCCTTATAAATTTGTGTTGTATGTTGGTGTGTGTTTATTGAACTCCTGATTACTTTTAATGATGCCAGTATCTCTCCAATTACCTGAGTTATGTAAGTAGTTTTCATCTCTCTAGTGTCGCTTGGAGGGCACATTTCTCTCCTCACAAACACAGATCAGGTGACAGGTGAGTTGGTAAATACTGACTGCAGTTGGGATTCTGTGATGGTATGCAGACTCCGGCTATTTTTCATACAATTATAAATAATTATACCTGTATGTCATATGATTTTATGTCAGTAGGTGGTCAACTTGTTTAATGCTGACTCTTTCTTTTCTTATTGATCTTAAGGATTGACTCCCTTGAAGCAGTTTTATATCACCTTGTTTTATATTATTATGCCATAGACTTCGACAACACACTGGGTATGTTTTTGTTAGTCTTTTTATCAATTTCATATAAGTACGTTCTGGTGATAATTTGGAATTCTTTGGTCATTGTTAATAAATATAACACAACAAAGTTGAAATTACAAGCAGTTACAAACTATCTTGGGCCAGCTGACATTTTGTCAACTTATAGGAAAAGTTGGAACAGTGTCCGAAAAAAAAACACATGTATATTAATTTAAGAAAAATATTGCTAATACAAATGCAACTGCTGGATATGATAAGTTGAGCAGTAATATATTTAGATATTCATTTACTGAACTTTAAAAAGTATAATTATGAAACAATGGAATTTTTCATTAACTGCCAAGAAATTTCCATTGTTTCATATACTTTTTTAAGTTAAGGAAATGAATATTCATCAGGTCAAAAATTTGTATATGAATATTCATGAGGTGAAGGATAAGTAAAAGATTCTTTCTGATTTATGCACTGTAGTAACGTTGTTGTCAACAAGTATGTACAAACTGTAGCACACACTTTGCTTTTCTGTCTGAAGGATATACACTGCTTTTGGAAGAATAACCCTTTGCCTCATATAGACTCATTTTGACGCATTCAATAGGTACCACATAAAGCCTGATCTGCAGAAAACCACAGTTAAAACCTTACCAAATTTAATTGTAAAATCCTTATTTCCAGACCACTGAGGAGCAGTGAACAGCATAAAATCTGATCAGCCTGCGAGTTACTCGCAGGCTGATCTGGTTTTATGTTGTTCGCATAGGTCTTTTTCATGGTTTCCTCTATGAGGGAAAGGGTTAATGGGCCTTGTACTTGAAGAATCACACTCAAATTAAAAATCACACACTGTGGTTGTAATATGTACTCAGTTTAGTGCATGGTATATCCATCATTTTTTTTAATGACAACCAACATCTCCCCTCATCGACCCAATGTACCTTTGTGTGAAACATTGAGGGATAGTATCCCATGTATGGGCTGTGCCCTGTCTTAGTATGGCCCTTTTCCTCTTAGAAAATATCTGATTTCTTGATTAAGTTGTATGTTTATGTAAACCTTTTCACATGAACTATCAAATCTTTGTTTTGAACTTGGGAAAACACTTATTCACCATCATCAGTTGACTTAAGGCTGCAAGAACCATAACTCTCAAGAATTATGGCCCTTTTAAATTTAGAAAATATCAAATTTCTTTGTTAAGTTTTATGTTTAGGTCAACTTTTTCACACAGAGTATCAAAGCTATTTTGAAACTTAAAGCACTTATTCATCATCACCAGTTTACTAAGCTGCAAGAAACATAATTCTATCTTGCTTTTTGCAAGAAAAATTTGCCGCTTAACACTTAGAAAATATCAGTTTTCTTAACTGTTAAGTTTTATGTTTTGGTCAGCTTTTTTCCATAACTAACAAATCCATATCTCAGTAACCACTGCATGTAACTGATTAAAACTTCATACAACTCTTCCAAACCCTCCAAGATAATCAAGTTAGATAACTCTTTTTTTAAGTTAATGCAAATTGTGGGCCTTTTACCACCTGAAAATAGGTCAGTTTTGCATGAAAGTACTATCAATTATCTCAGTATCCACTGGTTTGAAGCTTAACCCTTTCCCTCATAGAGGACACCATAAAAAGACCTATGTGAACAGCATAAAACCAGATCAGCCTGCGAGTAACTCGCAGGCTGATCAGGTTTTATGCTGTTCGCTGCTCCTCAGTGGTCTGGAAATGAGGATTTTGTAATTAAATTTGGTAAGGTTTAACTGTGGTTTTCTGCAGATCAGGCTTATGTGGTACCTATTGAGTGCGTCAAAATAGTCTATATGAGGGGAAGGGTTAAAGAAGCATTGCTGTCATGTAACTCAAACACAGGATAAACAATTTGTTCCACCCAAAGGTATGTTTTTTTTGTTTTTTTTTTAACACAATTACTGAAGAAAATATAACTTACATGTCTAACTTCATGGGACAAGATTATTATATAGTGACAAAAAAATCTGGTGAGCATCTGTATCTGTTTTATGGTGCTCTTGTTGTTACATTGGGCTCATCCTACTTGGGTAGTGCTAGGACTGGTTGGTCTAGTGTCAGGATAATATGACTGGGTATGGTATCATGCCACATGTCTGCAGCGTGACATCAAAGTGAGGGAACACCTGTCTCATGTAAACAAAGTGCCCAAATGACAATATACTTTCAGCTGGATATTAAAACACAAGTAAACAGGTCATATGAAGCAATGGTTTGAAATACAAGTGTACAGCATGAGACAATATTGATGTAACATGGTGTTAAAAGGTTTCTGTGTTTTATGAAGCTACAAGTGAGCAGTGTCAATTAAGACATCAATTAAAGTGTTTTTGTTTATTTAGTTTTGATACTTCCCTCACTGATGATTAGGATATCAGAGGGTTATATTTGTAAGCTTTGCATGCTAAGGAGTATAGTGCAGAACATACATCTATGCAATTTATTTTGCGAGTTAAGATTGCTCGTCGTGATGGTGAGTGCAGTAAGGAGAAACAGTCTTGTATTAGCGCAAATTCTTACATGAGCGGGTAGAATGGTCAGTCCTACACAATAAATTTCAAGTTGTAATTCGTTAAGATATGTTGATGGTTCTACCCAGATGCCTCCTGCATTTGGGGTCTTTTTCCACCTGTAATTAGCTGGACGTCGATATATGACTGAAATACTGTCAAAACTCAAATAGTCAAGTATTGTCGTTAAGATATGAAATATGATTTGGATATCATTACACGTATATGAGGTTTAAAACATGACAAGTTTAACCCTTTCCCTCATAGAGGACACCATGGAAAGACCTATGCGAACAGCATAAAACAAGATTAGCCTTTGAGTAACTCGCAGGCTGATCAGGTTTTATGCTGTTCGCTGCTCCTCAGTGGTCCGGAAATGAGCACTTTATAATTAAATTTGGTAAGGTTTAAGTGTGGTTTTCTGCAGATCAGGCTTTATGTGGTACCTATTGAGTGCGTCAAAATGAGTCTATATGAGGGAAAGGGTTAAAATGAGTCTATATGAGGGAAAGGGTTAAAATGAGTCTATATGAGGGAAAGGGTGAACTAATCCAAGTAACTCATTATCAATAGTTTATGATTAAGCTCATGATGAAAAACAGTACTCATTTACCTAAAATTATGATTTCATTTCTATTCTATAGTATTGATACCTTTTGCTTATTAAGAAGGGATAAAATCCTATCGATGATGTGGCTGTTTCATACAGAGATGAAGAATGTCTTGGTGTTCTAAGGCTAGTGCCTTACACCATGACTGTTATCAGTAAAGGCTGATTTCTGTGACTCTGGAAAGAGCAGTTGGTCAACTTGTATATAAGTCCACAGATGCTCTGAGAAGGAAGCTAGTTAAGCTCAGATCTTAAGTAACTCAGTATTCTGAGGGACAGAACTCTTGTATAGTTTGATTGTAATATAACAGCTGTGACATTGTGGATAGATGTGAATACTTAATCCAGTGCTCTATACAGTAAGCTATGCACTGAAACTACACCATATCACCAAATCCTCCAACACAATCAAGAGACAGGGCTAGTCTCTCTGCTGTAAGCAGATGTGACACATAGGGATCACTTTTTTGTTGTCTGTCTGTCCGTCAAACTTTTTCCGTCACGCTTCAGCAGGTTACACGTGTTCCAGAGAACACTCTTGTTGTATTGTTTAGTCAAGGCAGTGAAGTGGAGGTATTCATCATATTTAGTGATAGCTCTGGTTATTAAAAATAGTTTCAGGATTGAATAGACTTGTTGTATTTAACACTAATTACTACATGAAACGTGCACATGTTATTGTTCTGCCTATTACTATAAGAAACGTGTCATTGCCACTATCTGTTTGTCAGATCCAGCTAATTGACGGGATATGAGTACTTGTGATAACATATCCAGTTGCCTAGAAATAAGATTTTCCTATGGAAAGTTGAAAAGGGCATACAGAATCACAAACAGATGAATGATCCACAGGATTGGTATGATCAATGCCAGTATTAGGCTCATATATAGAAGATTTCTAGGAATTTATCAATATTCTTAATGTTCTTGACATGAACTTATCAATAAAATATCACAGGAAAATAATAATTATTTTGTTTTGGTGCCAGTTTGAAGACTGTCTTTTAAGCACAAAAAACAGGGTGATCACTTGATTGTCTGTTGTTCGTCATGCGTCAACAATTTCAACAATCTTCTCCTCAGAAACTGCCAGACGGATTTTCATCAATTTTGCCAAAATGATAATTGTGATTGCCTAATGCAAATTTGCCTTTTTTTTTTTTTTTTTTTATTCCATGAAAAATCTGGTTGCCATGGCAACCAGAAGATAAAATCTTTAAAATGCATTTCTCAGATATATATAGACCTACAGATTTGACATTTGGTACATAGCATCAGCTCATGTTGCCTAAACATCAGTGCAAAATTTGTGCCTCTTGGGTCAAAATGGGACCACGCCCGAATTCTTGAAAAATCTTTTCCGAAACCAATCCATGGATTTTCACCAAATTTCAATAAAATTATACTTATATAAGCCTGAGGCTAATTCCTAATTTATATTGAATTTCATGAAGAACTTTGGTTGCCATGCCAACCTGAAGACATATCTTGTGCTTTTGTGTGTCAACAATTTCAACAATCTTCTCCTCTGAAACTACTTGACAGATTTTCATCAAATTTTGCCAAAATGATTTTTTTTTTCAATTCATGAAAAACTGGTTGCCATGGCAACCAGAAGATAAAATCTTTAAATGCCTTTCTCAGAAATATTTAGGCCTACAGATTTGATATTTGGTACATAGCATCAGCTTATGTTGCCTCAACATCAGTGCAAAATTTGTGCCTCTGGGGTCACAATGGGCCACACCAAAGGACAACACCCAGATTTTATAATAGAACTGTATAGGGAATTCTTGAAAAAAATCTTCTCTTCAGAAACCACTCCATGGATTTTCACCAAATTTCACTAAAATGATATCAAACTTTTTCTTGAATTTCATGAACTTTGGTTG
>CM037779.1:48909292-48959292 GCA_021229015.1 Solen grandis | reverse complement strand
GATAGCAGTAATTGTAAAAATTTCAAGAAATTATGATTTATTCAAGTTCAATGGCACCCATATTCTCAACCAAAAAAAATGAGTTTCAATCTGAGACTTTATAATTGACAATTAGATTTAATGTTGATGTGAGTATTGAGGGCTTGATGCAAAACTGTGGTAAGTATATATAAATACTGAAGTAATTACAATAGTTATGCACAAGTCATTGGTATGGTATCTAAGCATGGAGTGCCTGCAATCAAATCATAACAAAAAAAAAGAAGAAAAAAAAGAGGGCCATGATGGCCCTGGATGGCTCACCTGAGAATAGGGTTACCCAAGGAACACCAGTCTGTATTAAAACATTTTGAAATCTGGCCAGTAGTTTTGAAGAAGATGATCTTGAAAGTTTTCATTTTTTTTTTTTCAGTTGCCATGGTAACCAGAGTTCCACATGGATCAAGTTTATTTTAGCTACTTTGTAAAGGTTCACCCAAGGATCATCCCTGCCAAAATTAATCAAATTCTGCCCAGCAGTTTCAGAGGAGATGTCAATTAAAATATATAGTTGACGATGGACGGAGGGCGATCACAAAAGCTCACCTTGAGCACTTTGTGCTCAGGTGAGCTAAAAATAACAGCAAAAATTCCTAATGTTCAAAAAAGATACTCGATTAATTTCTTGCAGGTCAAAAAGTATTTTGAAAAATTTAATTATATCAATCATAATCATTAAAGTTTAATTTTCTAAAAGTATATCTTAGTGATTTACCTACCAAACTATCATAAAGGTATGAATATCCTCAAACTATTTCTTCTTCTCCAACGAGAAAAAATTAACTATTCACAAAAACAGCTTAAACTCAACATCCCTTTTAAAATATTGTGAAAGTGTCATATCTACAAAGCCTAGCATAAGAACTCGTGGAAGTCTAACTTTCCTTGAAATAATTCACATTCCTAGATCACAACAAATAACCTTATTTGGAAACTCTGCAATCGGCAAATACCCAATGTCAACATGAGATGATTAATGAATACGTTTCTCACATGCAACACTCAACCGTCCTGCTAAAGGTGAACAAAGGAAAATTCCCCTCCCTCAATCATTTCCCCCTATGTACAAATGCACGTTACATGCAGGTGTAATGACGTAATGGTGTGATTTCATGTTCATAGCCAAGTGTAAATAAACTGTTTACAAAGCTGTGTTTTATGAGAAATTGCCATTTAAATTTCCAAACCTGACAAAGACACATAAATAAAACCTGGTTTTAAGATTCTTTAGATGTGAAAAAAAAAAAAAAAAATGTATTTAGAACATTATGAGGGCTGACAGTGAAACCATTCTAAGTGCATATCAATATAGAAGGAGATGGGGCAATTTTGCGATCAGCCCTCAAAGTTTTATAAAGTTCATATCCAATGAAGTGGGACATCTTAAGTTGCAAAAGAATTCATTTTAACTTACACAAGTGATAATTAAGAGGTTATGGGATGAACCAGTACTGAAGAAAAGTGATGGAGGAGATTTTGCCCCTGATTAGGATTGAACCTTCATCTTTCAGATTCATAGCCAAGATAAACAATCTTAATTTGAATGATATTGCAGATGCTTAGTTTTCTGAATGCCTACATCCTAGAGAAGATGGTTAGGAGCATGACTGCCATTATATGACCAAAGATGTTTAAAACTTTCCTGAACCTTAATATAATCAGTTGAAACCAGTCCTGCAAAAGTTGAACTTCCCCTTTAAGCTGGTACTAGGCTTTCAAAAGTAACACACTTAGTATATTGACAGAAGTACAAGCTGGGCCCAGCACTGCACCAAAGTTCCCTAATCTGTACTGATTATCTTCAAAATACAATGAGACACATTCTTAGCTAATGTGGAACAAAAATACTTCTTCTGCATCACTGAACAAAAGCATTACTACCGATAATATGGCCGATTAAACAATCAAAACAAATACTTGTTAATCCAATCAATTGGTACACAGCTATTAAACATTCACCCTAACCTAAAATAGTTTGTGAAAGAACATTTTGTAGGAAATAACAAAATGATTTTTTGTTGTCTCCTCCCCCTCCATATTATCAACTTAGATATGTATCTTACCAAGTTTGAGAGCAAAACAAAAAAAAGCAATTAAGACCAAAAAATTTTTTGCAATGCAAGCTTTGTTACATAAATGATAGATGCTTCCCAAGTGTTTGCTGAATATGAGCCATTTAACACAAATTTGTGTCTGTCTTTGTAATAAAAGAGCAGAATTCAAAGGGAAAATTATTTTATATAAATTGTGAATAATTACTTTTTCATAAATAGTGGAAGGAAATGTAAGCAGTAAACATTTACAAACAAAATCCACCCCCAAAAAATCTGTGATTTATTGTATGACTATATAAAAGGAAATTCTCCTAAGGAAATTGGAAAAAATATTGAAATATAACCACAAATTGTGATGGCTTGTTTTAATACTGTACCACTCTACCCCTATTTATGACAAACATCAATTTCTTAAAACAGGAAATGGGATTTACATAAAATGCAAATTTCTCTTCTCTAAGACCACTTGACTGGGGATCTTCAACTTATTTAAACAGGCTGCATTCATACAAACGCAATCATCTCCAATGTATGGAAGAAACTGTTACGCGCCTTTCACGAATCTGCATTGAACTCTGGGACTTTTTCAAGGGGTGTACACAAGCTCATTAAAATGATAACCTGGTACACACAAGTGGGTTTTACACGTAATAGCTTTGCAAATACACTTTTTCCCCCCCTTCTCTTTCTCAAAACTGAACTGATCTGTAGAAGGGAAAGTGGACACATAACAATTATCCCCCTCCTATTGATTTTTTCATGACTGAACACCAACTCTTATTTTGCTTTTGTCCAACATATTGTATAAACTTTGATAAAAAAAAGAGGGGAAGCATCACTTTCTTAAGAACTATCAAATATTTTTATATCCAGACCCTGATTGACAGAGATGGCGGACTGTTTTGCTATCATCATTACAATTTTCCTTCAAGAAGAATCCCTTTTCTATGTCAATATTTTCATTTAACACGATAGAGATCCAAGGCCAATGTTTGCAGTTCTGGTTTAAAAAAAATCTAATATACAATTTGGGCCATCAGCTGCTTGCTCCTTGTCACATGTAATTCTGGTTTAACCCATGAAGGATTAGATAACTGATACAAGGAATAAAAACACATTTTAGATCCATTTACAATCAGTCCAAACTTTATCTGAAACACTGCATGTGATCCCGTACAAGCTTTCAACAAACTACTGGTACTGATTGAGAGCCAACTAACAAGTGACACAGTAAACCTTGTTCAGACTGATGTTCCTATCCTATCTATCCTATCTAGAGTCTCTAATGGTCAACACTGAGTAAATGGTATATTTGAATTATGACACCCGCCATAAACAGAAGATCTACTTACAATGGCAGCGGCCCCTTCTGGCACAACAGACTTGATGTAAATCCCGCGCTCCCTCTGTCCGTCTCCCTGGAACATACAGAAATTAACAAACATTAATGTTAAAGAAACATATGAAAATACTGTAACATAAGATCACCGACAGTAATTTTCCTTTTTTTTATATATTATCAGCACTGATTGCCCGCAGTATTAAAGACTGCTCTCAGCAATGATTTTAGGTTGTTTAATACTGACCATTAAGACTTTCATCACTTAATCACAGTAATATTGAGCAGTACTTAAGTTCTGACCAGTAAGACTCTCGGTCTTAAGCCCTCATCACGAAAGCACTTAAGTTCTAAACACTAAACCTTCAGCACTGAGCCTGACTTTCAGCACTTAACTCTTAAAACTAAGAATTCATTCAAACCTATATCTTTATTTTAAAAGAAAAATTTAGATCATCATAATCCCAAACTCAATATTCCTTGAAGTTCAAAGTGCAACAAGATTACAAATGTGGTTGTGTGAATGAATCGTTTTACATATGAATATTGAGTAATTAACCTCGATTTAACCCTTTCCCTCATATAGACTCATTTTGACGCATTCAATAGGTACCACATAAAGCCTGATCTGCAGAAAACCACAGTTAAACCTTACCAAATTTAATTGTAAAATCCTCATTACCAGACAACTGAGGAGCAGCGAACAGCATAAAACCTGATCAGCCTGCGAGTTACTCGCAGGCTGATCTGGTTTTATGCTGTTCGCATGGGTCTTTTCATGGTTTCCTCTATGAGGGAAAGGGTTATATGATGCTTGACACAAATTACATACAGAAGCATGAACAAGCTGATGGGGAATCAATATTACTTTAAACATGGACACAATCCATATTATGATACCATAAACTCACCTTTACAGTCTAAAGGTAGTCCTCATGGTCTTTATCCTCATTTATTATTTATACTTGATTATATATAAAGCCTAGATATGAATAAACACTCAACAAATAATAAATAACCATCTTAATATTTTTTCACACAAATTGCTTCACTGAAAATTAGAAAATGCATAAAGTATAAAATTGCCTTATATCAAATGTCTCACTGCACAATAGGGAAGATCGTACAAACTTTTCTTAATAAATATCTTAAATCAGTCACTCAATTATTTTAAATTATATGTAATTAAATGGTTGACAATATATACACCCAGGGTTTGAAGGGCTGCTATCCTTGCAGACTTTCAATTTACAAGCCCACCGAAATCCTTCTAGTATCAAACATCCAGTACATACAAAACATACAATACATAGCCATCCTTGAAAATATCACACAAAGAAACATCATCTTTATTTAGAAAATCAACCATTCAAGCATATAGCTACACCAGAACTTCCCAACATCATGTATGTGCACTTTTCTCTGTAACTTCACAGTTTAATATACTCATCAAGTCATGACATACATAATAATGGCAATAGAATACACATACGTTTCAGATGTGTGAGAAATATTCCTACTTGCATGCAAACCTCAATTTAGATAATCATTGCAATTATATATAGACAACAAACCTGCTAACTGACCTGCACAACCATTGAGAACAGCTTCTCCAGACCCAGAAAAAAATAATCCCTACACTGCCTACCAGTCCGAAGCACTATCCAACCTGCCCCCAGACTGGTTACACCTTTCACACAACTACAACCTGCCCAAGGTATCTCCCAACTTTCCCTCCCAACACATTGACTTGTTTATTGATAATGCACAGGAAAGGTCTGACTGGCGACAGGATTAAGACAAAATAGATCCCTTACTAAACACTCATCCTGGACAGGTTGAGATTCAATGTCAGCCTGAAATGGATAATCTCAGTCTGAAACCTTCCAGATAATTTATTATGTTTAACTAATACAGATAAATTACCAAATATTGAATAGCTTTCAAATCACTGTATTTTACTTAGCATTTCTATATAAAGATTTCTGGCTAACAATTCAACAAACTGTTTTCCTAAGTGTATCTTTCCTTAAAGACTTGTCCTGTAGGTTTTAAAGCCTAACAGAAAATCCTGATGGTTTGAATCAGATGAACGAAAAAAAAAATCTTTACTGGGCTTTTTCAACCTTTAACCCTTCACCTCATACAGCCATGTTTTTACACCTTGGAAAAAAAGAGTTCAAGATCACACAGCTTCTGAAAAGAGATCTCTGATCAGGGTCTAGTCTGCTCATACAATATTGTAATTCAAAATTCTTAAAGTTTCTACGCAGCAAAAAAAAAAAAAAAATCCATTGCTTCTTAAACTATTTAAAGATCAGTAAATTGATATTCAGCAAGTCATAAATTTGTACATGAATATTCATGAGGTGAAGGGTTCTCAGTCTTAATTCTACTATCTCTTCATGGTCCCAGGATGGGAACAGTACTTAACGAATTTTGAAAAATATAATGTCAAACTCTGGACTCAATTTAACAGGCATGCAGCACCAACTCTCCTCTAGCTTTTGTCTGAGGAACCTCTGTATCTTAATCCCTTATCCAATAGACATAAAATATTTCCACTGTGAGAAACAATTTGTAACCTGTAAATAAAATTCCAGCAATGTCGATTTGCTATTCCCTTTCACCTCTACTGCATTGATCAATGTGTTTATAATAGATTTGTAACAAATCAACAATACTGCTTTTCACGTTTATGTGCCTCACTCCAGGAAATAAACATGGGAAACAGTTGAGGAAAACCAGACTTGAATGGAAAGAGCCATATTTAAACATAAAGAAGGAGAAAAACTAGAATATGGTAAACATTTATTACAATAGTCCACTCTAGGTGTATACAAAATGTAGCAAACATCAACATTCAATGTGGGGAATGGCTCACCACAATGTAAACAAATGGAGAAATATAGAAATGTGTCCATTTAAAATCTGAAAATATTTAAATGCAATAGTGGCCCACTTTTTAGCATAATCAGAAGTACATTAAGGATAATAATGTCTTTTGCTGACTGAAGGAACCCATTTATGAACACGACCTGTTTGAACCATAATTATATACCTTGTATGTCTCTGGCCTGTCCAGGCAAATCACAAATATGTTTATTTTGTGCGACACAAGACTGTAGGGAAATCTACATAATTAACTTCTTTTTTATTTAGTAAAACACATACCCACAATTACAAATAGTCACATAAATAAAACCCATTCAAATGAAAATTAATCTGTATTTGATCCAGTACAAATGTATCTACAAATATTAAAGCAATATTTACCAATAATTGTATCAACATCCTCTGTTTTTACAAAGTCCAAGAGACACATTTCAAATAAACAAACTTCAAGTAAGAACACGGCTCACCACTAATTAAAATAATTACGTCTATCACTAAAAAAAAACATCTTTGTAAGAAAATTCAACAGAATTTCCAATCAACCACAAAAACTCAGATCTTAACTTGATATAATTGATGGTAATCAGTAATTTCCCAGGATACTCACTTGTAAGAAGCCCGGACCTCTGATGACAGCAGGCCTCAGATATATCATTACTGCTTGAAGATCCTGTCAAAAGGATGTCTAACGAAGCCCCTACCTGAAACAATAGCCCCTTAATACCTGTGATCAGCTTGAGCTGGGGCTCCCTTTACAGGTGTCTAGGTAAGGGTCAGTGATCACTGAGCAGATGGAGGCAGGATAGGGGACTGGGGCCAGAGGCAGGTATAGACATGGTTACATTACCCCATACATGATGACAATGGCTTGCAACATGTTTATATGGCAATCATGTACTGCTGTCAATACATAGATTTGAATATCCTTATGTTTTCATTATCATAAAATCCATTAATACTATTATTTTGTATTTGACAGAATAAATAAATCAATTCTTCATGTAAATAATGAGCCACACACCCCTTAAGTCATGCTCACAAATCCTTTTCCCTCTAATTACTCATCAGTAATCAAATATGACAAAACCATTAATAATATTGTGTCTTTAAAAAAATAAATTTTCAAATCCTCTTAGTTCAGGCAATAATTAATGTCATAAGTTTCATGATCTTAATCATATATATCTTGAATTTACTGGCTATCCTCCCCACACTATCAACAAATGCCTCGTTAAAATATTTCGAGCATGTAAATGCAGTCCTTACAGTGATTTGGGAGAATACATAAACAGTGACGCAGCAAATACCAGACACAAGGTGACAAAAACCTGCATGTTTAGCTTAAACAAAGCCATCATGCAATCCCAGCAAAAAGCAACATTGCAATGATTCAGTGTTCTAATGATTCACTCAATCTGTTCACACTAATTAAAAAGGTCTAAGATCTTCAGGTAACTTATCATGAGTGAACCCACTTCAGGTGAAGGACTTCCACAACATTAAATTTATCATAATGATAAAACAGGTTTCCATTCAAAACAACTTAGGTATTCCATTTTATGATATACTGATTGAGTGTTAAATACTATTTCTTAACATTTTTCCAGACCCTCTTGTGTGCTAATGAACCAGTGGTTCAGATCAGGCTTCTCAAAGCAACCAGAAATATTTACATTTTTAACTTATTAAAAAAAATCAATCTATCTTATGAGACTCCTTAATATTAAATGCACTTTTGTGATAAAGATGTTAGCAGGACGATTACAGGAAAAATTTTGGGCATAAGAATTTTTTTAAGTAATAGTTACAATTACCTCTATCAGAATAACCTAAATCTATTCCAACATTTTCATTACTTAACCCTTTCCCTCATATAGACTCATTTTGACCCTTTCCCTCATATAGACTCATTTTAACCCTTTCCCTCATATAGACTCATTTTGACCCTTTCCCTCATATAGACTCATTTTGACCCTTTCCCGCATATAGACTCATTTTGACGCACTCAATAGGTATCACATAAAGCCTGATCTGCAGAAAACCACAGTTAAAACCTTACCAAATCTAATTACAAAATCCTCATTTCCAGACCACTGAGGAGCAGCGAACAGCATAAAACCTGATCAGCCTGCGAGTTACTCGCAGGCTGATCTGGTTTTATGCTGTTCGCATAGGTCTTTTCATGGTTTCCTCTATGAGGGAAAGGGTTAATGAAAGCTACATTTCATAGTTCATGTTACATTATGCAATCTGCTCATGAAACAAATGAAGAAGATATCATTTTTCTCTTCTTGGTAACAGTACCCTCCCCCATCCTGTTTTCTATACCTTTATCTCCGTGCAAGCAGATTTGGATCTGACCAAATTGGTCACAATCATTCACTTTTTACAAAAGTTACTCAGCTAAAACAAAGAATTAATGCCATTATCATCTGCGAATCCAAAAACAAATAAACCTTATTTGCTAAATGTACAATTTTAATTCTATTAGAGATTCCAAATAAGTGTCAATACTATAAGTTCACAATTCATATAACAGGCGTGAAACATACAATATCTTTTCCAAACAGACAATAATGTACAGCACCTTAAGACAAAAAATATTCAATTAAATTGAGAACTTAATTATCGTATCCACTACATCTCGTGTACCCCCTTCCCACTACACCTTACCATCAACAATGAGAATCTAATCACCCATTTAATTGTTTATGAGAACCTTATCAAACGCTCCAATCAACTCAGCTTTGGCTTCCCAAATGGGGCCATGTGCCAAAACAATGTTTGTCCTTTATCTTTACCGTACTTCAAATAATACCAGTATACAAATCCATTGAAACACTCATGTATAAAATACAATTAATTGCTTCAGCCTGTTTAACAATAAACAATTAAGAATCAATATATATATGAACCCCGGCCTGCTCTAGACATTGATAGTATTTAGACACCAATTATACCTCATTTCAAAATCCAATCTCTGTCTCATTGAAACACCAATGCAGCTTTAAAACTTTATATAAGTACAAGTGGAGGTATATAACATATATGCACATGAACTCCTACACAAATTACAAACATTTTGTTTGCTAAACAACCCAATCCAACAAATTGAAACAAGGATCAAATAAAAAAACAAAACACAAACTTGAACCTCTACAGGCACAATAAACCTTCTCCGTCCATCCATCCTCTTCCCAAAGTATGACTACCAAAAAATAGTTAATGATACTAGTTGCGAGATGAAAAGCAGATATGAATAATAATTAGTCCACAAGTAAGACTTAGACCAAGAAAGTGTCACACTACTTCAAAGCAATATGATGAACTTCCATTAAAAGACTTAACATGTAATAACATGGTATATTTACTTTTATGTACTACTCATTCGACATTATTCTTGCATATTTCAGTAGCTATCAGAGAGTGCGTCACATTCCCTTTTCTCCACGAACGTCAAGAGTAATCCAACTAAATGCTCACACTGACCAATCAAATCCCTTCATTCCTCCACTGACATGCCACTCATTTCTATAAATCTAACGAGTAAGTAAACATAAGCACTCAACAAAAATAAAGACACCTTTTTATAAAGGGTTTTACAATGTTGACATAACCAGTTACAAGGACAATATTATCAGCATAGACCCAGCGGCTTACATTTACTCAGACTTATCCCAAAATCAGAAGTCCCTGCCATCACTCTCTCTAATTCATCATTTTCTTATCGCTTTTCTCCATCTCACACGTGCTGCACATAGCTGATACAAGCAATGGCAACAAAATACCTCTATCACTTTAAGGTACACTTGATTAAATATTGTAATCATTCCTTGCATTCAAATGTATCACTGATCTTTCCTCAGGTTTTCACCTTATTTGATCATTACCTTGCCTTGATACAAGATCTATCTATTAAACTTGTAAGTAATTTTCACTCTGTATACAAGCAAAGTTCCCAATAAAATTTCTGACAAAAGGCCACACTCTAACCGGCCATCTCGATCTTTAGATTTTGACAAAATGACTAGCAGTAATGTTGGCTTCTTTCTCTCTTTGAATCAATCAAAATAACATCTGAGCAGATAAGGCTGTTAACAACATATTGAAGGTAGTATCAACATGTACACAACATCTCTAAACCAAACCAATGAAATTATTGAAATGGATAATTAAACATTATTAATAATAATCATAACAAAACCATTTAAGATTATGTTAAACATTTACTCATTTTTCCATTCATCAAATTTTTTTAGAAGCCCTAATTGTTTTATATGTTTTTATATCAAGTAATATATATGCAATAAGTCCAACTATATGAGACAATCTTAAAGGACATTTTACCAATCTTGTGAAAATTTCAATCACTTTCATCCCTTAGCCATTTACCTTATAAAAATTCATATATAAATTTCTGAAATGATGAATATTGATTTACTGGACTTTAAATAACATAATTCTTTGCTGTACAGACATAAAATCTGAGTTACAGTAATGTGTGTATGAGTAGAAAGATAATTATCCTAGTCTGTTTGCCAATTTGCCAAAATGAGTCTATGATTAGGTAAAGAATTAAACATTATCTGACACATCTAACATTCATCACAGTCCATAATTAGCACTTCTGTAAGTAAACATTAGAAGAATCATCTAAGAAAATCCAATCTCTCTTTTCCCAAAACCAATCAATAAATAAATCAATCCCTTTCTGTCCCTAGTACCCAGTGTTTGACAAGCACAGTCTCACTGTCAGGGACCCAGTGTGACAGTAGTTTGAAGAAATACAAGTCCAGCGACCCAGTTAACAATTCCACCGACATAATTTAACCTGTCAATCAATAGCCCCTTGATGACATATACACCTGATCCAATCACCTATTGTCCCATCTTACATCTTCCTTATCCCAGATTCACTGTACACTGACACAAACACATACATGACTGACTGAACCTGACCCTCAACCTACAGACTGTCGCTCAGTTTCTCTTACTACAATAGCACTGCCAATCAACAGCTTCTTCCTAATCATCAAATGATAAATCACTCAAGTCAATAAGTCAATATTTCACAGATAAACCCCACAATACTACAAACCCTACATCAATTCCATGCTGTCACTAGGAATTCCACAACCATTAACATCTTTGAACTCTTTTACAAGTGTTGACCTTTTCCATGCTGAACCACTTCAACAGATTTTCACTGATTTCAAACCACTTTACCAGAGTGTTACAAAGTCTCTCCTTGGTTATCACCTGTCCTTACCCCCAACAAGTCAAACCATTTAAATTCCACCTTGATAATAGTGTCAATATAGACTTCCAAACACTGAGATACTATACATATCCTATATATATCCTCCAAACCCTGCAACTTGAAGCAATTTTCACATGAATTATCAGTTAATATCTATCTACGTTACTCTGCACAACAAAGACTTGCCACACGAAAGCTATACTCCATTCTAATGTTTGATCATTTTTGTTTTCACATTAACACACAGAAATACCCTTGAGTTTTCAAGCCACAAATCACAATTTTTACGAATAATCAAAATAATAGACAGGAAAACTTTACTTCACAAAGTTTGCCATAGTTTAGTAAAGCCTACAGGTACACAGGCAACTGTGATAAATAATTAGTGGCGAGGGCAATCATTGATTGACGTGCACACTGGGTCGGCAGGAACCGTTCCAAGAGTGATCAGGCCTCTGGGTAAATCAGGTCAATACAGTGTCCTAGTATTCAAGGCTGCCACCTGGCCCAAACAACCTCTGTAGTATTCCAGTTTATATGGGATAAAGTGGGGACATTTAGTCCTGCTAGTGTTATTACAAAAATAACACTGCCATGTTCTGTATTGGTAAAGTTAAAATGTTACTTGGGGTAGTTAAAATGTTTTTTATCCAGGTAAAGTTATAAAAACGGCATATGTGCACTCAACCTTTGTAAAATAATACGTAAAATACTTCAATTAGATTATGCACTGATAATATACACCACATTTCATCTTCTCTATAAATAATTATCATTGATATGTTAACACATGTCATGATGACTTTGCTATCGGGTATATTTTATTTGAGCTTGTGTGAGATGTAAATTTAAAATCCAAAGCTCTCATCAGACATGTTCAAAATAGATATTAACCACATCCTTGAGAGGAGATCAACACACTGTTAGAGACATCCAGTAAAAATGTGAATCCAGTATAATAGTTATTATCAGTTATATTTTCAACTGTTCTTTATTTTCTGGAAAGACAAAATTAACCAATTTAAAATGCATGTTTAGAAGTAAAGGGTTCAGAGATTCTCTTCAATGTGTTATATAATTAACTGCTCTCTCTTAATGAATAGGAAAGATGACCTAAGAGTCTGTTTTATCTTTTAACACTGATTACTTATAATCAGATACACACTGACATGCAAGTCAAAAAGGAAATATTCATGTTACTAAGAAAATCTACCAATATCAAAATTAAACTGAATTCGAAATTCAATCCTTATGAGAAAAACAAAGTTTCTATTAACCCTTTCCTAGCAGATGAAACTAATGCCATGACCCCAGGGTAACCCACACTGAAGCTCATTTGCCCTGCTTGTTCTGGGAAGTGAAAATATGCCCTGTAAGCCTACCCCAGGCCCTAGAAGGCCCACATTCCTGTAGCACCTGCCTACCCAGTTACAGGGTGGCCCGAGCAGGTCAGGCACACACTGGAGATAGCCCAGACAAACCCGTTTGTTTATCTGCCTCTCAAGTGCCTTGTTTCTTGCCCTATCAGAGACTGGAATGAAAGTTTGGTAACCCTAGTCCAAACCTGGTCTTAATGACAGGATGGTGATCAGTTGTACATGAGATTCTAGACTAGAGATAATACAATAGCATAAAACTACTATTAGTCTTGGAGATACTGTTATAGTAATTGTGTTGATTACCTGTATGAGTTTTAATCTCCCTTAGAAACAAGTGATAACTACTAAATAATGGTAGTTAAATTGTTTAATTCTCATTTGCTTAGAAATGAGTGTTAACCACAAATTGTGGTTTAAAGGTGGTTTAAACATCAAATTTCCTTAGAAATGAGTGACAATCCTCTTACTGTTACTGGCTTATTAATACAATCTTTTATTTAATTCTACATATATTATCTTAATATAAATCAATTTATCCTAACACCTGAGTTGACAAATGGAAACCTATAGCAAAACTTAAATGGAAGGGGAATAACTCTGTCAACTGATACAAATATGTCAATTCCCAAACTAAGGTTTCCATCCCTTTCACTATATACTTTAACAAGAAAGTCAGTAGAACTGACAGATGCTCCCCGAAGAACGTCATTGTTACAAATAAGGCCTTGGTCAATGGGTGGGAGGATATGTTGAAATCCCCATTCCTAAATCATATCTATTCTCCTCATCAGATGAGATGTTTTACCAACTCTAATTTGGAGACTTAGTAACAGTTTACTATTTAATATGATAATACGTGTTACTCATCAGATCTTTCATTGATTTTTTTAAAGTTTTTATACTACTAAAAATTAAGTCATACATTTCAATGTGTGCTCATATCAAAGAGGTTAACCAACACTCTTGACATATGACTGGATATTTGAAATAGTGTATAATGGCCTAAACAACAATTAGCTGACATGATTTTGATTGACATTACTAGCATATTGAATTTTGTGGGGTTTTGTTTAAATGATATCTCCTGTTAAATTAGGCAAATGACATGAATATTAGTCAACAACATGGTAGTAGGGGCCATAACTCTCTTAAAAATTGAGGAACCAGGTCACGTCGACGATATGCGTATCTACTCTTGGTAATAAAGCTTCCCATAAAGTTTGATTGAATTCAAGCCATTAGTTCCTGAGAAATAGCCCAGACAAGAATCATGCAATATGTACTATAGGCCGAAAAGTCAATGGGCAATAACTCTGTGAAAAATTGAGGAACCAGGTCACGCCGACGATATGCGTATCTACTCTTGGTGATAAAGCTTCCCATAAAGTTTCGTTGAATTCAAGCCATTAGTTCCTGAGAAATAGCCCGGACAAGAATCATGCAATATGTACTATAGGTCGAAAAGTCAATGGGCCATAACTCTGTGAAAAATTTAGGAATCGGGTCATGCTGACGATATGCGCATCTCCTCTTGGTAATAAAGCTTCCCATAAAGTTTCGTTGAATTCAAGCCATTAGTTCCTGAGGAATAGTCCGGACAAGGAAAGTGTGATGGACGGACGAACGGACGAAGCGGCGACTATATGCGTCACCTTCGGTGAGCATAAAAATATGAACGCCCAAGTTTAAATTCAAATTTCACTTTCTACAGCAGTTTGCTAAGGGGAGAAAAGTCCTGAAGGACACATGACCCTCAGCAAATGACCTTGAGCAAGGGACATGTAGTACCAACTGACCAAAAGCAAAATTTGCTATGAATTTATAGCATGCAATGGCATCACAGATACTACCTGAGCACTGACTGGAATGTACAGACAGGTAATCAGACAAACTCAACGTATCATATACATAGAGGGATCCTCCCTGCACCATGTCAGCTGATTTACTTGTGAAAAGATAGATTTTAACAAGTTATGAAGGTCAATGTTTGCATGATAAAGGACTAGTGTTAAAACACATGCAAAGTATGTCAAAATGTACACTGTGAGATCATCAGCGATGTGAAGTATCAGCAAATGACTACTACAAATATACAGGACAAAGAGTGGTCTTACCTTGGCAGCCACAATGCTCAGTCCCATGCTGCCCTTGACCTTGTTAAAGGTCACATTGATGACCTCTGGCTCCTTGGCCATAGATGGCTGTTGTCTGGGCTCGGGTGTGCGGTCCTTCCTCTCTCGAATAGACTCCTGCAAATGACGTAAATGGTTGATTGTTCGAAATAGGTAGTAAAACATAATTCCAATTCTTCTTTCTAAGAGATCAGAGAAATATTCAAGTTTTTTTATCTTACATGTATCTTTTTTTCATAGCACAGTTCAACCGAAAGTTAACTCATCACTAACTTGGAAATTTCCAAGCAGATATTGTATTCCTAATGTCACATCACATCATTATTCAGTATCACAATCTGTGACACATTTTTCACGACAACTTTCACCCACAGCTGAACCAACCCCCTCTGGGAAGAACTTATCAAATATCTGCCAGCAATTACAATAACTCCTGATGTCACTGTTGAGAGGAAACCCCACTCACAATTAAACAATCTTATACAAATATCACCAGCTGCTCTCCTCCAGTCTTCATCGTAAGAAATTGCTAAGAAATATAAATATCAACTTGTTGCCATGACAATCTATATTTCACATACCCTTGTTAAAGATGATTATGTATTTCTAATCAATATGTCTAGTCATCATCTTACCAGTGAAATGACAATGTAACTAAAAACTTAAAATTGCTTCCCTGAAATTATCACAAATAACAGTATAATTATGTGAAGCAATGGTTTTCATTTTATTTTTAGAATTTAAAACAAAACAAAGATACAAAATCTCCAAGGTATAGCTGCTGCTTTTTCTCTTCTTTCTGTTTTATTTTGTAATATGAACTTTATGACTAGTTTCTATAGTAACCATCTGTGTAAACTTCATCCACTGATTCTCTTGAATAAGAGAGATTATTCTCATACCAGCAAGTCTTTTAAATGTTGTTTTGTAAATTTGGGAAAAAATTCAAGTTTTGAGTTTTTATGCAGTACAGTCAACAATTGTCCAGTAGCTGTCTGTCATAATGACAGGGAGATAATTTGTACCATTTGAACAATCAATGACTGTTTACTTCCCTTTTATTACTGATTTTGTTACTAGTCATTTGATTATGTTTATTGAACATAAATGTCCCACTGATAGTATTTCAGTCATTTAGAGACTATGTCTACTTGAGACAGATATAATGCTGCCACACTGCAGTACCATGCCATAGACATGTGGTATGATACCACACCCAGTCACATTATCCTGACACCGGGCCAACCAGTCCTGGAACTACCCTTAATATATGCAAGCAAGGGAGCTATACCAGTACCATTTTTATGATCATATGATTATCAATTAATATATTCTATACTAAATTTCCAAGATATGTAAATAGACAAATCTTCTTAGTTATCCAATTATTTTATTTCCTTACTTTACAATTAACAAGCAAAACAGTTAAGATTTAATTGTCTACCAATAAAAATCCTCAAATATCCATTTCTATCAAAATAAACAGAATGATTCAAATCCAAATGACAAGAAGCGCATCTATAAATACTGCTTGCTGTAAGGAATTAAAACAAACTGTAAAGAAAATTTTCAGCCATATTTACATTTTGTTTCCGCAGAACATTGGCCACATGTTCACTGACATACTTGACCATATTAGGTTCAGGGGACTCCTTCTCCTTCCCCAGACCCCTGCACTTATTGCGCAATCTCCTGGCTGCACACATGCTTCATCCAACACAGTAGCTCCAGTGCATTGATGCATTATCCTTCATTGTTCTATAAGTTACATTATCCTGCTTGTTTTTTCTTCAGGGTAATTATCCTGAACATTCTGGGAAGTTTCCACACAATCCTGCACTGGTCTTACATTATCACACTTTCTGTCTTTCCCACCCCCCTTTAAGTTACACAATCCTTTCCTGCTATTCAAGTTACATTATCCAGTATAATCCATATAGATCATACACACTATCATCATACATTATCCTGTCTCTCTTATCCCTCAAAGTTTTTATTTTACAACGTCATTCAATATATGGTGTATCTATAAACATACAGTTACACTATCTGCCACTTTTGACCCTTCAAAAGAAGTCACATAAAATCACAACCAATTTTTTAAGCCTAAAACAATTCAGATGCCACCATCAAAAACCTTAAAAAGATAAAATAAAATAAACCCTTCTGCCAGTTATTTCAATCTGTGGCCAAAATTAGAACGAATATGCTTTGCTATCATGGGAACCAAAGCCTACTCAGCACAAACAAATCATAATCAAATTCCCCTCGCATATTTAAACAAATCTTGATTAATCCAATACTCAATTAAGCCTAAATGGATTTCACCAAGGTCATCATACATCCGCCACTGCTTGTTACAGCTCTACTCCTCCCGTAACCATGGCACTACACAATGTCCACTTCAGCCACAGGTAACAGACATGGCCAGGAAAGGTAGGCATAACCACAAGGGACTGAGCCTTTATTTGTCTCTCATGATCCTGACAATGTGTGTCTAATTTCCCAATCAAACTCATCAACTATTTATTCTCTCCAACTATGCTACTGACAAAATGCAACAATCTCCAGAGTTCTAATACCGCGATTATCAAGAAAAGATTTTTAAATTCATTATGTCCATAATAATGTGGAGAATAAGATATCTAATTCTGTCTTTAATGTATGAAAATGTCAATTTCAATGGTTAACAGTGACAGGTGGACTGCCATCAGAATTACTGTGAACACATACAAAATGAATGGTAAGCACTGTAGGTTGCCATTTCAACCCTTTCCCTCATATAGACTCATTTTGACGCACTCAATAGGTATCACATAAAGCCTGATCTGTAGAAAACCACAGTTAAACCTTACCAAATTTAATTACAAAATACTCATTTCCAGACCACTGAGGAGCAACGAACAGCATAAAACCTGATCAGCCTGCGAGTTACTCGCTAATTGCAGGCCGATCTGGTTTAATGCTGTTCGCATAGGTCTTTTCACGGTGTCCTCTATGAGGGAAAGGGTTAATGATGATTGCTGTTGTTGGGGAAAACCATGGAGGGCAGAGTGACCAAACAAGATCATATGAAACAGACACACTGGCACTTCATGAAGTGAATGACTTACATTCTAACATCTAAATAGGACATGCAATTTTATTAGACTGGTACAGGTAAAACAAACAAATTTATCCTTGCATTCCACAATCAAAATTAAGAGTCACTTCTTCATCGAATATTATGTGGACACTATTGAAAATCTGCATCAAAATAAGAATGTGACATAATAGTTGAATATGTCATGACGTTTCGCTTTAACCCTTTACATTGACTATGCATTATGACCAAAGATTCAAATCATTTTCAAACTTTGTCATGATTTCTACAATAAATAAAAACAACAAGAAAGAGCACTACCAAAATCCCATGATGCACCAGACCGACCACTATTTTTTGAATTACTATCCCATATATCAACATCAATATCAGACACCTGGTACCTGCATGTAACGGAGATAACATCCTGCACCCTCTAATGAAGCCAGATGCACCAGCTATCTTTCCATGGCCACCTTTTTTATCTGCATTTCCATGATGTAAATGGTAAAGTCATTATTGACATTTCACTTGTAATATACACCTGGCTACTACCTTCTCAACAGGTGCAGATGCGACATAGACAAATGCAATAAAGTATTAACATCAAAGGTTATCCTCCTATATATATATATACACACACACACCTTTGTTTTGAAGATTTTTTTTCCACAGATATGGCTTATAATAAGAGATTTTTCATTACAATGACCCCTCCAACAACTGATTTTGCTAATAAGTGTAGATTCCTTTAATTAAACATAATTAGCACCATACACATATCACAGCAATCATCTACAGTTGTCAAAAATCATCATGACAGCTGAACTCAATCATAGGAAACAGTTTTATAATAGATCAATATGCATGATGAGAGCTTCAATTTTCCTCCTAATTTGCACACTAATGAGACTGTTGCAATCGCTGCCTGCTATTCCAGGGATGAAACATTTATCTGACTAAATATATACCATACCTTGTGAGCATTAATATTAAATTCCTGAGGGGGCAAACACGGTATTTTAAAACAGCATGCAGGCTGGTATACTAGTATATCATTGTTATTGTCATCCTCGGAAAATATCTCATAACCAGTCAAAACTTGACATTAATTAATAAACAATCCTTGCAATATGAGTTGCTCTTCTTGGTTTTCACTCACAATGAAAATTGATGCACAAATACATTGATTAGTCAACCTATAGAAGTTTGTACCTTACAACAAAACCACTGTATCTGTATTTGTTATTACCTGTATAACCATGTAAATTATATTTTCAAGAAATACACCTTGCAGGCACTATATATAATTTCTTTAATCATTTCTTTCTTTTTTAGTTTTTTATCCTTAAGGCTTATCTGTGAATAACGACTATTTCTAAATCAAACAATTAATACTTCATCTCTTAATAAAGTGTTAACCTGCTAACTATTAACAAACTTCTCCACTGCCTTCTCATTACAAACAGTGATTCTTGATATAATATTGCCATTTAACCACAGAATCACATCAAGTCTACCAAAATAAACCTGTGACCTGACACAAGAGGACCGTTCACAAAATACATCATTTCTATCCCCTACTTCATCGTTTTAACCCTTTCCCTCATGTAGACTCATTTTGACGCACTCAATAGGTACCACATAAAGCCTGATCTGCAGAAAACCACAGTTAAACCTTACCAAATTTAAGTACAAAATTCTCATTTCCAGACCACTGAGGAGCAGCGAACAGCATAAAACCTGATCAGCCTGCGAGTTACTCGCAGGCTGATCTGGTTTTATGCTGTTCGCATAGGTCTTTTCATGGTTTCCTCTATGAGGGTAAGGGTTAAAGATCCTTAACATGAACAATCCATCCTAATATACAGCACCTTCTCTTCCAACAGTAACACTCATATGCTTCTGTAAGGTAAGATTACAACAGAATCACTGTAATCCTTTTCACCACATGTTAGCTTGTCAAACTTTCTGCATAAATCCACTGTCCAGTCTGGGGATGTGTCCAACATTACAGATGACAAGCCTGTCACAGTAGACATATTGTCCCTCCCTCTCTATACCCAGTTGGACCAAAGTTTCAACAGCTACCTTATTGTTCATTAATAATACAGCTATCGAGACCACTACAAAACTGACTTCAAAGGTGCCTGATAGAATTGTGATTCTTTCACCCTGTCAGGTCCCTGATAACAAACAAGAGAGAAACTCTAGTTGGCCGTCCCATTGCCAAACACTAGAAAAAACATGTATAGACCAAGCTGAGGCTCAGATCTGCTGAGATTTTATAATAGCTGTTTTGTTCACCTTGCTAAATGTTAGCATGTCTTGTAAAGCTGAACAGACAGTGTTTAATCAACAGTTCCAATGCTGATCATACAATGGGTTCAAGTGCACTACTGAGTTTATTGGACAGCCCCTCAACACCATAACCAGTCAAGAGAGACTCAATTGTCCATCAAAGCAAACCAATAATTTTGATTTCATCTTTTTTTCATTTATTTAGATTATATTGATGTTTCAACAACTAAATCCTTAAATAAATTTGAGCTTTTTTGTACACCTACATTTAGCTATCCTTCAGTGAGTTTTTCAAAAGCTAATTTCAATCTTTAGAAAAATAACCCCAATATGCCCTGTGATGAGACAGTATTCACAAAATCAACTGAGCCATTCCTTCTGCACCACAATGCAATATTCTTTCTCAGGAACACTATTAACCTCCCCAACATTAAACTGCAATTTGTTACCTGGACTTCAGTCAGTGTTGATCATTTGTAAGCATGCAGAAATGATTAATAATAGCCGTGCTATTACAACTTCACTAAAATCTAATTAACTGTTTTCAATGATATTGATTCCTTGTTAATGTTTCTATAACAAGACAAATTTGTCTTTCAATCAACAGCCAATAAACTAGTGAATAACTCAAATCTCTGCAATTATTTATATTGCAGATGGTTATTACAATTTGTCAACTAAAGATTTTTACTTTAAATGAAAACCAAGCAGTTCTCATAAAAATTTCCATCTGTCATAATTCATTTGATGTTACTGTCATGCAGATTAACCCTTTCCCTCATAGAGGAAACCATGGAAAGACCTATGCAAACAACATAAAACCAGATCAGCCTGTGAGTAACTCGCAGGCTGATCAGTTTTTGCTGTTCGCTGCTCCTCATGGTCTGGAATGAGGATTTGTAATTACATTGGTACGTTAAATGTGTTTGCAGATCAGCTTATGTGATACCTATTGAGTGCGTCAAAATGAGTATATATGTGGGAAAGGGTTAAGAAAGTCAAAGATGACCATGCTGAGGCATGCTGGCTACAGTTTGATTTAACGACAATTAAATGTACCTTGACAGCTATATGTGTATCACAATCAGTGAACCACTCGTTAGAAAGTAAGTTTGAGCTTCCCAAAATGGCCACTACTTTTCATATGAACATGAAGCAGTCTCTAAAGCTAAACAACAACTGTGTCTAAATCTCTTAGCCATCTGCTTCAGGTAGGGTCTGAAAACATCTGCTGGCAGACCCAAGGCTTCAGTTTGATCTGGGTTGAACACAGGACCAACAAGGAGTTTATCTACATTTCCAGGGAGTACAGCATCATCCCCCATTTCTTGTTAACCCTTTCCCTCATACAGACTTTTGACGCACTCAGTAGGTACCACATAAAGCCTGATCTGCAGAAATTCAAGATTAAACCTTACCAAATTTAATTATAAAATCCTCATTTCCAGACCACTGAGAATCAGCGAACAGCATAAAACCTGATCAGCCTGCGAGTTACTCGCAGAGGTCTTTTCATGGTTTCCTCTATGAGGGAAAGGGTTAATATTCACCTGCATGCACATGGCCTCACAGACACCAGGTAGGAACCCAAGAATGAAACTGGAGCCCTGAACAATCACTGGGAACCACTTGTAAGCCTGATAAACACTTTGATGCTAGCCATAATTACAGTCACCACTTGCAAGCCTGGATAAAACCTCACTGTAATTACAATCAGTCTGTGACAATACCATGGGAAAACAGACCTTACCTAGTATCAATGGCAACATCTGCCTTGATAACAGACATCTCCATTTCCCCATCCATAAAATGGTTGAGCAAAAAGCAATACATGTATTAATAATGCTGTTTACCTCAATCGCCATACAATATTAAAATGTGCTCAACTACAACATAAATTCCAATACTAGACCCTTATTCTATATTTTGTGGTGGTTATCAGTTAATTCTGGGAGAATTTTCACATTCCAATCTAATATGTTATTTTAAACTTGGACCCCAAATATAGTGAAATAATAGAACTGCAATGTACATACACTTAGACCCGAACACTTAGACCCCAAATATAGTCCTGTAATAGAAAGTAATGGGCATGGTTTCAGTCTGAGTATGAAAACCATTCTGAAGTACCATTTTAATCTTAAATAACACAAGGCCAGATCCTGCAAGTCTCTCTCAGACTGGTCTAGGGTTTTACATTAATTGTAGAGCTAATGTCCTCATGTGAAGCTGTGTTAATCTGTTCCATAGGACACTGCTGTAACCTTATTACACTGAAGTATGATACCTGCTAATTCTAATTAGTATGTACCATTATTATCCTCATATATTGTTAGTGCAGACCCTGGCCAGTGTATGAGATCAATATCAGCTACAGGAAACCAATCTGTAGAGATAATCTAGACAAATATGAGGCCGAGGTAACCATATTCACACAGGTAATCCTCCTCAATATACAATAAATATAGAACTTAAAACATGGAGAATAAGCATGAAGCCTAACTTGATTAACATGGTTTCATATTAAGTTGAGGTTTTTGGATATCCTATTCATCACAGTCATGATTTTTATCCCCACCCCCACCCCCAAGGACGAAAAAGAAAATGTATGTCTGTGTGTGTACACACACACACACACACACACATTTGAAAACAGATTCTTTAAAAAAAAAAAAAGTATATCTGTTACTGAAATCATAAAAAAATCAAATAATTGCACAAGGGTTAAAAAAATGTTTCCATTTACAGTTTTAACCAAACCATAACTGGCTCTCCAATTATGGAGGACAGCCAAATTAATTAAGAAACATGAGGGACAGAACAGTTAAATCATGAACTAACCTTTTGTTAAAGGTAGAAAATAAAGTATGTAAATCAAATACAGGCCAGGTATTTAAAGTCACTATCAAAGACAACAAACACACACTGACAGATTTGTATAAAGGCTTAAAAATGAATTCAACCCATAACCTACCATTTTAAGAGAGAAAATTCAAGTACATGTAATCAAACACATGGTTTGATAAACACATGGTGAGGTAGTGGTGCATGTTTCGTGGATATGATGTCAATTTAGACTAGTCAATACTAAAGACCAAGATACAATCAACTGTTCCTATACAACTTTAAAGAACTATGAAATGTTTTACAAATTGTTTGAAGTCCCACATTTAATAATGAAATTCTGCAATATCAATTATTTTCGTTGACATAAATTTCATTGATTGTGGATTGATGTTTGAGAGGAAGTGAGATCTTCAAAAGAAAGATTGATCTAGTGTTAGTATGTATGGTTAAAACCATCACAAAACCAGTTAAAATTTGTCCCCATAAAAATAAATACTGTCACCAGAAATATTTGAATACCTGGTATTGTCCAATGAATTTCATAAATCATAAATTTTCAAAACTACAAAAAATGAAACCAGAAAAAAATCTTACACTACTACATTGAAAAAAAAAAAACATAAAAAAAAAAAGTAACAAAATTTGTGTGTAATTTTGCACACAAAAAAGCCATTATGCAAATGATGTAGATATAAACATCTCCACTACAGTGCATCACAGATCCCTCGGTGACCAGGAATCAATACATCACTCTTAACACCATCACACAGAAGAAATATGTCTTTAACACACAGGTACTAAGTCCACAATGTTAATACTTCTTGATAAAGAGTCAAAGAAATCTATTGCTGTTCCAATAATGGCCAGCCAGGCACTGTCAGTACACCATTAATTCCAATGATAAATGAAGTGGATGATCATGGTCAGATTACCAGTATGAAACTACCTGGAAAGGAGGATATGGTTCCAGCCTCCATATAGGTATAACACACACCTGGAGTACATAATCCTGACTTTGTAACTGCTGGTGCAGCCGTGCATGTGCATGGCACAGAACACAAGAGCACATGTCCCTGTACGTCTAAGTGTTTGCTCCTTTTTTCTAGAGTCTTTATTCTACTGGATGTCACACAGCTGACTATTAAGCAAGAAAGCAAACCTGACAATTAAGTAAGAAAGCAAACCTGACAATTGAGTAAGAAAGCAAACCTGACAATTGAGTAAGAAAGCAAACCTGACAATTAAGTAAGAAAGCAAACCTGACAATTAAGTAAGAAAGCAAACCTGACAATTAAGTAAGAAAGCAAACCTGACAATTAAGTAAGAAAGCAAACCTGACAATTAAGTAAGAAAGCAAACCTAAACGACTGAAAATCTGACACTATCTAATCTCAAAGGTGACAATATAAAGGAGATCTCAAAGGGTGACAATAAGGAGAAAATCTCAATACATCATCAGTTTTTGATTCCATCCTATTTTGTATAACTTGTACGTAAATTGTATTATAACTGTATTTGATCAATAAACTTTGTTTTATCTAAACTGAGAGTTAATGACAGCCTGAGCAGGCTCAAGATCCATCAACAATACTACATGTTAACCCTTTCCCTCATAGAGGACACCATGAAAAGACCTATGCGAACAACATAAAACCAGATCAGCCTGCGAGTAACTCACAGGCTGATCAGGTTTTATGCTGTTCGCTGCTCCTCAGTGGTCTGGAAATGAGTATTTTGTAATCATATTTGGTAAGGTTTAACTGTGGTTTTCTGCAGATCAGGCTTTATGTGATACCTATTGAGGGCGTCAAAATGAGTCTATACGAGGGAAAGGGTTAAGTAATACTCAAAAATTTAAATAATGTAGGAACACATTACACTATTCTTGTCGTATAAATATTAAAGTGTATGTTGACATAATAGTTGTCTTACTGACTATCAGCTAGAGGGCTTCATACATGAAGAATCTGACTGACAGTTGGTAAGGGGAGCAGTGACTGTAACCTCTAGTCATGGAGGCTTCCATTTATCCCTTCCCTCATATATACTCATTTTGACGCACTCAATAGGTATCACATAAAGCCTGATCTGCAGAAAACCACAGTTAAACCTTACCAAATTTAATTACAAAATACTCATTTCCAGACCACTGAGGAGCAGCGAACAGCATAAAACCTGATCAGCCTGCGAGTTACTCGCAGGCTGATCTGGTTTTATGTTGATCGCATAGGTCTTTTCATGGTGTCCTCTATGAGGAAAGGGTTAATAAACAATTAAAAAGAATACAATATTTTTCTACCAGTTTGACATTCAATATTATCATCAAGAAAATACAGTAAAAATGCATAGCAATCATCAACAGTATGTTCAAATAAACAGCTCCTTTAAAAGATATCAAAATAGAAGTATGTCAAGCTAAATTATATAAACAAGATTGGAAAACAGTCTATAACATGTAGGTCTAGTTACAGTTTAAGAAACCAATCAAAACATTTATGGTAACATTCAAATTTCCTGGCTACATTTGTGATCCAGGCCACAGTTCCATGTTGCCACAAGTCATGGTCCAACATTTATAAAACTACTTGCAGTAAATAGTCAGAAATCAAGTGTTTATAAATCTTGCTTTATTGGTGGTTCACAACCAAAATTTTAAAAAGCTAATCCAAGTTCATTACATGTAACATGTCCTAAAATTGACATAACTAATCACAGATTGTAGTATGAGACAAGTCCAGAAGTTAATACCTGGAAGCCTAATAATTGTAGTATGAGACAAGTCCAGAAGTTAATACCTGGAAGCCTAATAATTGTTGTATAAAACAAGTCCAGAAGTTTATAAGCCCACTATGAGTTTAGAAATTAAACATTTATTGTGGGTGTCACAAACTCTCCATGAACATATGCACACTCCCTTTGAGGATATAACCTAACACAAGCCTTGGTTACACATGATCTCTGATGTGGAAGATAACTTACAAAATACAGGGAAACCTTAATACTGATATAAATCAATACAATCATATCAAACAATTCTCTTGTCAACTTGCTGTAGGATTAGATTTCAACTATGAGAAAAATAATACTCTTTCCTATTTTCGAAGAAATAAAATATAATACAGGAATACTTCTCAATAGAGCTGCCAGATAGCCATCTTTATTCCCTGTTAACCTTCCTTTAATAGGGAGATAAATATGAATCAAAAATAATTATAGACATTGGATATGACTTGACTATTTGAGTTTACCATTGCTTCGACAGTATTTCAGTCATATAGCGACGTCCAGCTAATTACCGTATACACCGGCAGATTAGGCGCACTTTTTTTCCAGATAATTCAAGTTTATAGAGGGGATGCGCCTTATATGATGATATACAGCTTTTCAGGTTTCTTTTTTCAATCCATGAGAAGTGAAATTTACCGGTATACGATCTCAGAAAATGGATATACTGAAAGCCAATGAATACGATAATATGCCACAAAGTGTATACGAAACCATGATAAACAATACCAGATTGTTGCTTTTGTTCTTATTAGTTATCCTACTGATATATTTCATGATAAAATGATCGTGAGAAACTGAAACAACTTGATGGAAGCCATTTTCAATATAAACAAATAAGTTTATTTACGGGACCTCATGATGTATAGGAGAAACTTGACAGGTGGCAATTGTTACGTAATGTTTGTTAGGAGAATTTTGACAGGTGACAATGGTCCCTAGTGTTAGAATGCGGGGACACGGTTGAGTAATGTCATGTTATGAAAATGTGTCACCTTTATCCTACCCGTTGTTAATGTAACAGTCTACCGGTAATCTTATGCCATGTGTAAATAAAACGGTTCACCTTAAGATTAGCCCGGTGACGTACGGATAGCTTTCAGTCTGTCAAAATGTACGACGGCACGAATTTCAAAAGAAGATTTCGCCGCATACAATACGATTAGTGATTTTTTTTTTTTTTTTAAAATATGTTACCCTGAAAGTTAGGATGCACCTTATACGTAGTTGCGCCTAATCTGACCGTGTGTACGGTACAGGTGGACGAAAACCCTGAATGCACAGAGGCATCCGAGTAGAACCACCGACCTACCGCAAGCCAACTGGAAGGCTGCCTCACATGAAAATCCGAATGACCCTGCCAGGATTCGAACCCACGTGGTGAGGGGCTGAGTGATTGGATTTGACTTCATGTGACCTAACTAAAACAATCACTGCAAGTGATTCATACACTCCTGCTGAAAATTGTAAGTAACCTAATAATGTGGATAAAATGGACAGGTATTCATGAGTTTATAAGATCCCTACCTCTATAATCTGTGATGGTTCATCATCAGTCATGTAGACAGTCCAGAGGCCGCTGGAATGAGGCTGGAGGGCCATGCGACACAGTCCACCACGGGTCAAGGGCTCAATGTATTCGCCCAAACCATTCGGCACACCTGTAATTACACAGGGACAGCACAATTATACTGTCCTATAGATACACCATCTTAAGTCAGTATCCCACAAGCTTTACACAGTCACATTTTCTATATCTGCAGGAAAAACAACTTACATATAGCCCTTTTAGTCCACCCTTTGTGAGACTAGTACTAGTTATGTCTCTATAATCCAACTGGTTGGAATTTAAATATGCCTATTCACTAAGTATCAGCTTCACTATAATCCAACTAGGAAGAGTGAAGACCCACTGGCTATCAGCAATACTATAAACTAACTGGACAGATTTCAGTTCTACAAATAAACTGATATTCTCTCACTAAAATTCATCTAGCCAGACTTCAGACCAGGCTACTCTTTGACCAGAAGCCTCACCACCTCCCTCACTTTCCCACTATTGATTATGGACTGAGATCCCAGTTCGAAGCATCCCCTGGCCATCAAAACATCCCTATAAATCATTCATTAAGTGACTACCTTTGAACAGGCCTAGGTTTGTGAATGACTCACTCTGAGCTACCTTAAGCAATCAATCACTTAATGGACCTCAATACAATCATTATACACCCACCTACATGATTATAACATTTAATCTCTTGTGATCATACACTTGTCAAATCCAATTCTTACTTCTTTTTAAAGATAGAATTTGTTGCTAATCAGTCTACAATAGGCCTGGACTCGAAATTAACTCAAGATGTACAATGAGATACACCATACTGACAATTAAATTTCTACACCACGAGAGAACTATCAAGGAAACAAACAATGCTACCAGTATGAATCAAGTTACTTGCGGGCTGATCAGGTTTTAATCTGCCAGTACCCTTAGATAAGAAGGCATTTCCATCAAACTTGTTAAGACTGAGAATTTCTTTCAAGCTGAGTACATTCCAATATGCTGCAATCTGTACCATGGTCCAGATGTCACTGATTTGTTAATGTTGTCAATATATCAACAACAAAGTCCAATGTATAGTACTGTTACAGCAACAAAATGGATTTGCACTGTTTGTACACACACAAGGAATGAGAACAGTACTGGGCATACCTTTAATGGTATCACAAGAGTATCCGTCCTCGGGGAGCAGGAATGGCAACTGAAGGTCTTGGTCCTCCTCCAACTGGACCTGCCGTCCGTCCGACCGGATCAGGTGGTCCGCCATGTTCTCTGCCACCGACACCACACGGTCAATCAAATTGTGTGGGATCGGTGGTTCTGTCGGCTCTGGCGTGTACCGCTCTAAGAGTTCCCGCAGCTGTAGGGAATTGAGCTTGAAGCATGTGGAGCTGATGTTGGCAATATCATCCGGGCTGCTCTTGGGTGCTTGTAACAGATGGGCGGCCTACAAGGATACACAAACATGATATAGTGATAATGTCATTAAACAGGTAATCAATAATGCAGAGGGGACAATTTATTGCAGAAGAAGCCAATTAAGGCAAGCACCTGCCTGAATCAATATTTATGAATCATGGCAATATTAACTTGCAGATTTAAGCATCATTCCATGTATTGAAATTAGTTCATGTATGTCTTATTTATAAGAAACTGGTTCACACATATGTGGTCATTACGAATCAATCCACAAATCAACTTATGTTTTAATATATCATCAAGCATGTTAGTAAGTTGTATGTATATGGACCATTTTGGCTGCATTACATGTTTTTGTAATTAGTCCTGTATATTAACATCAAAATTTGTTGAAGATGAAATTGAATGGTCACACTTTTATTTGAATTATTTTTGTAATATATTTACTCATAATATCTTAATATATTTGACATAACTCTATTTTTTTTTTATATCATTACGCATAATCATTTATATAAATAGCTAATAATCAGCTGATTAAAATAGATACACAAATGATAACCAGGAAATAATTAAATCTAGATTTGCATTTAGATTTATTTTAAAATAAAAACGAACGCACATTAAAGAAAGAAGTCATGTCAATATCGACCAAACATATTGCTTTGACAACTCTTTAAATGGTGTGAGAGATTTGTTGTCCCACCCATGTTTGTTATTTTACAGAGACATGTTCTGCATACAACCTTTCTATTATTGTAAATAGAAATTCAGACAGGTTTTCATACATGTATATTTGGCTAGAGGATTTTTATACGTAAGCTGTAATGCAGACATTTTTTTGACACTCAGAAATGTAATAAATATTAAAATACATAATCTATATTTCTTAGTTATTTTTAAATTTTTTTTTTTTTTTTTAAAAAAAATACATGGATGGCATTTTTTCTTCCGTTTAAACATTATCATAATTCAGACATGTATTAAATGTGTAGGAACTTCATAGAAGGGTACTACAGTTAGTAAACTTCAGGCTTATCCATAGACTTTGTAGTCATGCAAAAAAAAACAAGAGGGCCAAGATGGCCCTTGGTCGCTCACCTGAGAAAGATGATTGCTTAAGAAATAAAGATGCTTGAGTGTAAAAGTGAAATCTGGCTTTTTTTATTAGTGAAATGGGCATAACTCCTAAATTTACAAGTCAATATCAGTTATAATTGAACCCGATTGTTAGATTATGGGCATAAACATTGTCTTAAAGTTTAAAAATGATTGTAAACAACGTGAAATATGGCTTTTTTTATATTAAAAGGGGCATAACTCCTGACCTAATTGACGGATCTCAGCCATAATCGAACTCAATTGAGACCTTATGGTCATAAGCATTGTCATAAAGTTTGAAGATGATTGCTCAAAAGATGAAGATGCTAGAGTGTAAACAAAGTGATTCTGGCATTTTTTTAATATTAAAAGGGGCATAACTTCTGAACTAATTGACGGATCTCAGCATTAATTGAACTCAATCGAGACCTTATGGTCATAAACATTGTAATAAAGTTTGAAGATGATTGCTCAAAAGATAAAGATGCTAGAGTGTAAACAAGTGTAATTGGCATTTTTTATATTAAAAGGGGCTAACTCCTGACCTAATCAACGATCTCAGCATAATCAAACTCAATCGAGATTATGGTCATAAGCATTGCCATAAAGTTTGAAGATGATTGCTCAAAAGATGAAGATGCTAGAGTGTAAACAAAGTGAAATATGGCATTTTTTGAATATTAAAAGGGGCATAACTCCTGACCTAATTTATGAATCTCAGCCATAATCGAACTCAATCGAGACCTTATGGTCATAAGCATTGCCATAAAGTTTGAAGAGGATTGCTCAAAAGATGAAGATGCTAGAGTGTAAACAACTTGAAATATGGCATTTTTTGAATATTAAAAGGGGCATAACTCCTGACCTAATGGTACGATATCAGCCATAATCGAACTTGGCCGTGATTTTATAGTTATAAACATTGATATAAAGTTTGAAGATAATTGCTCATGAAATGAAGATGCTAGAGTGCAAACAATGTGAAATCTGGCTTTTTTGAATTTTAAAAGGGGCATAACTCCTGACCTAATGTTCCGATATCAGCCATAATCGAACTTGGCCGAGATTTTATGGTCATAAACATTGTTTTAAAGTTTTAAGATAATTGCTCATGAAATGAAGATGTTAGAGTGCAAACAATGTGAAATCTGGCTTTTTTTAATTTTAAAAGGGGCATAACTCCTGACCTAATGTTCCGATATCAGCCATAATCGAACTTGGCCGAGATTTTATGGTCATAAACATTGTTTTAAAGTTTGAAGATAATTGCTCATAAAATGAAGATGCTAGAGTGCAAACGAACAAATTGTGGACGACGGACGACGGACGGACGGACGGACGGACGGACGACGGACATTCATCGATCCTAAAAGCTCATCCTGAGCACACGTGCTCAGGTGAGCTAAAAAGCTGATGCCTAAATCGGTCAGTACAGCATGCACGAATATTTGTACTTGGTTCTTACACAGAGATCCGCAAATATCTGAATACTTGGATACTCGTTACAGACCTAGATGTGATACTTACAATGTATCTTCTTTACCTCAACATAAACACTGCTTGTGATGGTTCAGATTCACAGCTATATCTTACAAAAACAACTTACTTCATTTTCCAGTTTTAAATAACAGGACTAAATTATTTACAGCCAGTTGGTATTGATTGAAACTGACAGCAAAAGCTGTTCAGACCTAGGTTTCCTTGGGAACCATACAACAGGTAAATACAGGTTGATAAATGATTACAAAACATGCTCTTGTGCAATTGCTGTCACACCATTAAAAGATTAATGATCCTGATTTGCTGAACATCACAAAGTGCCTTTAATGACGTTTTAATGATGTTGGCAATATGATTGTTGCGTGAAAATGCAAGCTGTAAAGTTACAAATATCCTGCTTTTATTGAGCATTAGCCATCAATTTCATGACATAATAACAACTACTTCCTTACTATGATATTATTATAGCTAACAGCATATCAATAATAAGTAACAGCAATATTACAGAATACAAATTGATCAAGAATGCAGGAACACTGAATTTTAACAAAATTCTAACAATACCTTTCCCAACAAATAGGTCAGCCACTTTCAATCTAACACCAAAACTGCTCAACATGAGAGGAGATAACTCTCACCTGAATGATCCTACACAGGTGACAGTCAGCAGCTAGTTCCAGGCCCTGTTTCTCGGCCCAGGCCTCCACACGGCCCAGTCGCCGCTTGAGTCGGATGCCCCAGGCGCGGGTACACAGCTGAAGTCTCTTCTCTGTTACCAGGATGTTGAACACCCACATGTTGATGAAGTGGAATAGCTGGGAAAACAGCTGAATTGTGAGGGCTGCGTTCACACGGCAACGGCGCAGCAAGTTCATGGCCGAGGATAATGTGTCAAGAATGTCCATCATGGTGGGCTGCTTGCGGTTGTACCGGTGACGTTCATCTGTAAGTGGGAAACCATAGTATGTGAAGTGATCAGTAATTTTTAATAATGTCTGTGATCAGATTAAAAAATGTTTGTCTTAAAACCCAATTTATTTAGCAGTAGCATTTTTTTCCTCATAATATATAAATTTTCATCTTTAATGGGTAACTTCTAGTGATATTAGAAATACAGTCGACATTGTATTAAGAGACCGCTCAAGGGACTGCCAAAAAGTGGTCGCTTAATGAAATGGTCTCTTAATAGATATTTTTGAAAATCCAGGCAAACAAGTCATATATATATACAAACTGTAAGCTAAGTTGTATCATATCGTTTTATTATATTACAACATGAATACGATGTAAACTACACGTTTTATTTTATACCAATAAACATCAACATGTTTGTTTTTTTGTCATATCTTTCGATTTTTTTAGCTGTTATATTGGAATAATACCTTGGATCATTGGCTGAGGTTTGCATTTGGTATTCGGTGGAAAAACACATTTGACGTCGAATTCATGGATGGATTCGGACAATTTCAAGAAAAAATATTATTTAGCAATGAGCTTTCTTTATGTCTCTGTCTAATATAAATCCAGAAACCCCCGATAAATTTATTTCAACCGTGCGCCCTCATCACGTATTATAATGTACATACTTATAGGTACGAATTATTAATGGTACGCATTGCATCCGGAAGTATTAATTTACCTTATTTACCAAAATCTGAAGCATTCCGCATTTGGAGGGATGGTTTCACCTATGTTATGCTTAGTAACTGTTGATACGAGAACCAGGAACTATATTTAGAATTTAGTTGCACATGGTGCAGTCATGCGTGGTCAAAACAAATTGGTTTCAGGTGAGCACTTATGATCAGGATAATTGTTTGTTTATTCGGATGTGTTAAAGATGAATATACACATGCTCCAGAGTACACAATAATTAGCAATGGAATCAAACCAGTCGCTCAAAAAAGTTGATTTTGTGCATAATCTTACGTGCTGGGACTTGGTTTAAGTGGTCGCTAGTCGCATAATAAAAAAGTCGCTTAATGGGATAAATTGAAATAGTAAAAACGTTCGGGCGTGATTTATAACGGTCGTTTAATAAAAAAGTTGTTCAATACAGGTGGTCGCATGTACGATGTTGACTGTATTATTAATATAAAAAAAATGAAAATAACTGGAAAATATTTTTGTGAAGGTCTGTCAAAAAATGCTTTTAAATACAAATATTTAAATTATACTGTACAGATGAGCTATCACTGACAGTGATCAGCATCCCATGTAAAAACATGGCTTGAATATATGGACAAACCAGGAATTAACATACTGCATTTACATTTTTCCAGTATGATGTTCCTACAACAGCTGTTGGTCTTTCTCCCATCATTCACTAAATGGATACTTACCCAAGTCTTCCCCATCACTGTCGCTGTCGTCAAGGAATGCAGGCAGTGTCCTCTGGAGGTCATACTGCAGACAGCGCACAAGGTGATGGAAGGCCATCTGTACAGCCTCTGCCAGCATCTCCTGTGAGTCCTGACTGAACAGATGGATGTCATGGTCTTGCTTGAAAAAGTGCAGGATCTCTGACGCATTGGCCATCCAGAAAGCAAGTGTTGCAGGATTATCCCGATTATCCTGTAAACCAGGGGAACAAAACTGTTGATAAATATATTGATTTAATCTAATTGCAGACACTATATACAACAAGTAACTGGTGTTGTATGCAACACATAAAGTCCCCTACAGGCTCCACCTTGACTCAATATGGTAATCAATCCCATTTTTTGCCATATTTTCACTATTTCCATTACCATAGCAACCACAATTTTAGTCGAAGAACAAAAATAAAATGAAGTGCATAATCTACACATTGCCATCTAGTCATATACCAAGTTTCATCAAGTTTGCTTGCTTAGTTATCGCGGGTCCCATTTTGCCATATTTTCACTATTTCCTTACCATAGCAACCACAATTTTAGTCGAAGAACAAAAATAAAATGACGTGCATAATCTACACATTGCCATCTAGTCATATACCAAGTTTCATCAAGTTAGCTTGCTTAGTTATCGCGGGGTCCCAATTTTGCCATATTTTCACTATTTCCATTACCATAGCAACCACAATTTTAGTCGAAGAACAAAAATAAAATGACGTGCATAATCTACACATTGCCATCTAGTCATATACCAAGTATCATCAAGTTAGCTTGCTTAGTTATGCGGGATCCCATTTTTGCCATATTTTCACTATTTCTGTTACCATAGCAACCACAATTTTAGTCGAAGAACAAAAATAAAATGACGTGCATAATCTACACATTGCCATCTAGTAATATACCAAGTTTCATCAAGTTAGCTTGCTTAGTTATTAAGTTATCGTGGGATCCAGATTTGAGCGGACAGACGGACGGACGGACAGACTGACGGACAGACGGAGGGCAAACCTATAGTCCCCTCCGGTGTAAACACCGGTAGGGGACTAAAAAAATAAATCTTGGTCAATATCTAACATGCTTATTTGTGATAACAATATTATTAATACTACTTGCAACAGGGGACAAAACTTTTCATGTAAACATACCATACTTCCTTTAGTTATCTCCCTTACATTTATAACCATTGAAGTATAAACAAATAAAAATAAGATGAGAAAAATAACAGTAAATAATTTCTAATATGTTGCCTCATTACTCAAACATACTATGGTCATAACCATTACTTTATTATATGCATGATGAAACAAACCAACCGATGATGGTAAGATGTAGACTAGCCACTTACCTGTATTGCTTGGTTCACCAACTGTGCAACTTTGTTGACGAGAGAGGTCAACTTATGAGCCCTGTCGGCAGGGGTCATGTCGGGCCTGTAGAGACTTGACAGTCGGTACCTGACAGCCAGATAGATGGTGTAAGTGGGTGACAGTTTGAATTGGGTCGCAGACACGTTGACCTCCAGAATTACAGCACTGAGAAGGTCATTCTCCCCTGGAATACAACATCACAAGATACAGACATGGTTCTGATATTGACAATTTGCAGGTTCAATTGCAGACATTATCCTTAATTCAAATGAGCAAAAAATGTTAAAGTGAGAGAAGAGCAAAGTACTCTTTGCAAAATGTTACACACTAAGATTGGATAAACTTTTATGAAACTTTAAAAGCACAAAGACTATTAACCCTTTCCCTCATAGAGGATACCATGAAAAGACCTATGCGAACAGCATAAAACCAGATCAGCCTGCAAGTAACTCGCAGGCTGATCAGGTTTTATGCTGTTCGCTGCTCCTCAGTGGTCTGGTAATGAGGATTTTACAATTAAATTTGGTAAGGATTGAGTTTGGCTTTCTGCAGATCAGGCTTTATGTGGTACCTATTGAGTGCGTCAAAATGAGTCTATATGAGGGAAAGGGTTAAGATAACCTGAAAATAGAATTAAAATTAATTACTGGAACAATTATATAACCTATCATCTAGGAAGAATAGTAAGAAGGGTAGAGTTAATTAAAGATGAAAAGCAAGTCCTTACGTTCATCCCTAAACTCGAGGGCAGCTGGGAGGGCATCCTCAAACTTCTGACCGTCTGGCCGGCTAGCATCCCGAGGTGACCTGCAACACATTAGTGTCATCTCATGAATATTCATGTTGAAATTTATAACTTGATGACTATCATATTACTGAACTTGATGTATGGTACATTAAACTGGATTGTTCTTTACCATGCAGACACTTAATAATCTGAGCTAGGATACTGTATGAGGAAACAGAGGAGACCCTGATCAGATAGGAATAGTCTGATTTGGGTTGGTTTTGTTTACAATAGCATCAAAACAAATCTATATGAAGTGAAGGGTTAATGTGCCAGTGTATTAAATTTAAGGCCCTCTCTGTAACACTTTTCAACTCAAAACTTTGTACCATATTAAATTTTAATGACTACATAAAACACAAGGACTGAATTCTCAGACTAAGCTTGTAGAGAAGCACCTACCCTCGAGGTATCTCCTCGTGGGCACTGCTGCCATGGGTACTGCTGAGCCCGCTCTGTCTACTCTCCTGTCTCTGGAGGTGCTGGGGCCTGGAACCATCTCCTAAAGTCTCCACACTCCCATCTGTTCCAAAATTGGTCTCAGCAGGACGGTTCCCAGGTACCATTGGTCTCTGTACGCCATCATGCTGGGTCTGTCCCATACGCTGTTTCTGTGGTACAGGGAACCAAAAACAATGTATTACACTTGTAAGCTTGTGACCATTAATACCACTTATTTAGAACTAAAACTAACCACCAATTATTTTCTTAATATAGAACTTAAAAGTTTAGCATTGACTGAAAAAAGAAGAAAATCCTGATCAGTGTTTTAAAATGAACATACATTTACAATATTTACATGTATTGTCTAATGTGATATATTTGCTATTTACTCACTTCTTCCCATGCTGGATCAAAGAATCTGAATGTATTATTTTTCCCAAATCTGACTGTCATGCCATGCTGTAACAGTGTAGTCTCTGTGATCAGCTGACCATTTACATAGGTCTCTGCATCCCGACTTGTCGGCGTTACCGTGACGATACCACTTGTGTGGGCGATAACACAGTGACGTGGCTGAACATTGGGTCCAAATAACTGCAAAATAAAAACTCGTCTTCATACAGCTGAATCTGGTAAACATACAATTAATTATTCACAGAGCTGTTCAGGTCAGACTCCGACACTATGCTAGGCATCTCCTAAAATCTCTATTCTAAACTTAAGTCAAGGTTGACATCAGACCTCCTCAGGATGAACTTAAACTCAATTTGGAACATTAATATTTTAGTCACATGTGACCTGCGTATCAATTAAGAGCTTCTAATGTTCATGAGGATGGCAGTCTGTGACCTTGACCTTTTGAAAATGACCTCAGGAAAAGGTCAAGAATACAACTAGTGTTTCAATTATGCATTCCTACTGGTCAAACGATACAACATTTATAAAACAAAACACATAATCATATGACCTGATATCACTAACTCAACACACATCTGACTTTGTTTTAATCATTTCATTTCTTTTAATTTCCTTGTAAATAACAAAGATAGTCTCAACATATTCATTTTTTAACAAGACTTTAATTTCCTTGAACTGTAGGTTATGTCAAATCTTTTGTTTCAGTATGGCTTAAAGGTAACAAAATATCATTAAAATATGAACAGAGTATCACAAGCTTGACAGTTCAACATAGCAGAGAAAATTCGATAGCATAAATGTACAGCTTCTTTTATATGTCAGTTAAATTAGTCCACTCACATCCTAATCGTTACCAGTAATATAGGTTGTTAAAATATACATCTCAATGGCAACCCATATTTGCCACCTCATATCCTTTGCTTCAATTTTTCATTCATACTCTTCCTTCCAACCCTAACTCTATACACTGGATTCACAGAATTATCACCAGGGGAGGTAACCACAGCAGAAATGCTTGGTTTACACCACATACCTGTAGATGTTGTCCACTTGTGGAAACTGACTTCTCCCGTCCTACCTCTGTCACATCGAAATGTAGCCGGTGAACATGCCCTTTAAGATTCTCTGAACCATCTGTTAACAGGAAAAAAAAGAGTTTTCTGAATTATTGCAGATTCTTTAAACACAATCTCAGTTTCCATTCAATTCTTTAGTTTAGGATGTATGTTTAAGAACTACAAACCTATATTAAAATTAAAGACCTGATCATACTTAGAGAAATCAAATTTAAGTTTTACTATCTAATTTTTTTTTTTTATTATTTAAAATGTAAATTATTTGTTTTAGGGAATAGAAAAACAAATATTTCTTTATGAATCATGATGTTATATTGGGAATTCACAGAACAACATACCTTGGTTTAATTCGAGGAGGAAGGGCAGTTTGTTGACCTGAGTGTTTGGACCACTGGCCTCGCGACTGCCACTCCGCAGGTCCTCGTGGGACACTGCACGCTGTCGCTTGTTTTTCGGCTTGATCATGTCAGCATTCTTTCTCTTCAATTGGAACATCAGCATCCCTGAAACAATGGAATGTTAATATATATTAAGTCTATAGACTTGCTTTTTTTTTTCTTTTCTTTTTTTTCTTTTTTTACTTATCTATTAATTTTTACATCTACTAAGCCTGGTCTTTCAAATCTGATCTTAAATAATATTATCAGAAAGAGATATTACTGACCTCTACTGGGTGGGTGCATCATGGCAATTGCCAGGGGACATTCCTCGTCGTCCATAAATCTCTCCTCTCCTATTGTGCCTCCATGGTACTCGCGTTCCCCAGGTGGAACCAGCACCTGAAATAAGTTAATATTCAATGTTAATGGTTCTTAAATGGTACATATATAACAATGATATACAGTAGAACTTGGATAAGTTGAAGTTGAAGGGACTGACCTTTAAAGTTTGAGATATCTGGACTTCAACTTATGTAGAGGGATATATAAATGGTTGGACCTTTGAATCGTTGAACCCTAGACAAATCATTGCATTAACGTTCAGCTGCAAGCGCAGTCTTATACAAATGTACATGTATATACCCTTGTCTTAAGGTTTTTCGAAACAATAACATGACATTTCTAAAAAAAATTTAAAAAAATCTAAAAGATATGCAAACAAAACAATGCTGACATAATTCATATACAAGATGGATATTGAGTACAGAGTAAATAATTAAAGTTTTGATAACCAAGTTGAAACTTGAACTTGATATCTAAATGCCTGGTTAGATAATGGGTCGTTTGTTAACCAACATGTCATAAGCAGAAGTAACCATGATGGAAACAAATTCAAACAATTTTTTTATTCAAATGATACAGCACCTAGAATGGTTATAATTAAAGAATTGTTTTTAAACATAGAAAAAGCCTAAGACTGTTAAAAGATGCAGCTTTTGTGTAATAAGCACTTGTTGTAAATCGTGCAGCCAGGGCAGCCATAAAGATTTGAAAAATATTATCCCACAATAGAAGTTCTAAAAATGGCCTAAGTGATTTGACTAACTCAAATTATTATGAACAGACTGCAAAAAATCTTAGACACATTGAAAAATTTGACATATAAAAATTCAATTCATACATGGGTTTTTCTTTTGAATATATTGGGGAAAATGTAAAAATTAAACTTCAACACAGCAAGAAATTTGACTCATCAAATTTCAACACAAAGAAGTTCTACTGTATATGGAATACTTTTCTACAGTTCTACAAATTTACAATCAATCATATGTTGTTTTAGACTGCCATAAAGCATTTATTACCTTTACGAATGAATGTTGTCCAAATTACTTAAAAACTTTATTTATTTACATCAAATGGGAATGATGTTCTTACAACTTATACAAATTAATTTCACCATTTCCTGGGAAGAACCAGTTCTTTGCACCTGGGAAAGTCATAAACAATCCTTGCCTACAACATGGCTTGAATCCACAACTTTAACCCTTTCCCTCATAGAGGAAACCATGAAAAGACCTATGCGAACAGCATAAAACCAGATCAGCCTGCGAGTAACTCGCAGGCTGATCAGGTTTTATGCTGTTCGCTGCTCCTCAGTGGTCTGGAAATGAGGATTTTGTAATTAAATTTGGTAAGGTTTAACTGTGGTTTTCTGCAGATCAGGCTTTATGTGGTACCTATTGAGTGCGTCAAAATGAGTCTATATGAGGGAAAGGGTTAAAATCAGCAGTCCAATATGTTACCACTGGACCACAGTGCCAGTCAGTAAAATTGATTGCCCAAATTAAAAGTCTATCTCCTCCCTTTCATAATTTCCTGAAAATTGCAGCAATTATTCACCTCTACAAGGACAAACTGTGACGTGTCCTCTGTATCAACACCATACTTCTCCATTGCCTCCTTGATCACGTGCCGCACAGTGTCCGCGGTCGACAACAACAGTGTCTTGTATGGTACATCTGGCTTCAGTGTTTCACCATAGATCTTCAGCGTGCCACCTGCAGAATAATAAAAAATCAAGTATTTTTACAAATTTTATGTTTGGGCGATGGGGTAGTTTTGTCATTTTTACTTTCTTTTTTCTTTCTGCCTAAAAATTCACAGTTTTAGATGTATGTCAAATTTAAAACAAACATCTGTTGTTGTGTTAGAGTAACTATCACTATGACAACATTAATGCCATAGTGACATCAGGCTAATTACGGATGCAGATAAAACTTTTCTACCTAGATATTTTCAGATTATGGTGCAGGCATTGCCTACAAGACAGAGATATTTTTTCTTCATGTTTGATATGGCAAATCCTTTACCTTTTGATAATGGGGATCCTAATATGTCTTTAATAACAAGAGTGTTCTTTGGAACACATGTGTCACCTGAAGCTTGACGGAAAAAGTGTGACAGACAGACAGAAGGATGGACAGATGATGGAAAAGTAATCCCTATGTGTCACCTCTGCTTACAGCAGGTGACACAAAAATAGAATAAAATCTTCAGCACATTTCTCATCACACATTTATTTTCAGTAAGTATGATTAAACCTTGCAGTAACTTAACCCAAACCATAGATAGGTCAGGAACAAGAAGTAAACTAATTTTTTGATGGGGTACAGGATGAAACATATACATGTTTAGCCTGGTTTTACCCTCACCCCTCAACTTATGCAGTAAACAATTTTGTACCTGTCATACTGGTACAGACATACAGGTACACACTTCTAAATTATAAATTGCTAAAAACAAAATGATATAAAACAAACCTAATTAATTATCAAAACAAATTTCATTACGCAGTGCTATAAGTAAATAAAAACATTAACACATTTCACACATTAAGAACTATCTTAGTAATTTACTGCAAATCTTTTGACCTTAAACTGCCTTATCACTGCACCAACAGATCAGCTGAGAGAATAGACAGCATAAAAACATTTTGAGACGGCCCCTTGTAGTAAACCAGGTAAGCTACACTATGCGGACAGGTAAACAACGCTTCCCACACAAAGATAGCAGTGTCAACTTGTGTACAAACTGCCTCTATACGACTGGCGTAATTTTCAAATTACTCTTGCCCATCATGTTCACGGTTGGTGACTCCGATTCTGTCGCTTAATGAGACATGCGAGATATACGCTATGTGATTGTGCTTCTGCCAGGGCCAGCCTATCACTGTACACACAGCTTCATATTCATAGCACAGACGCCCAACACTGCTTTATTACACCGCTGTTTTTATTAATTTATCTTAGTTTCTGGTAATCTTTTTCAAATAGAATATAATACAATGCAGGGCAATGAATCCAGGTTCTTCCAGCAGAAAAAGTTATTCTTTATATTTACATAGACTAAATTATATTACTGCTCTAGATTGAACAAAAATAGCAGACTTATCAAGGTATCGGATTACTTCACACATACACATATTTAATGTAATATGATATGAATATAAGCTAAAACTAGGTCAACGGCTGTCTCTTTATACCTTTTCATGGACAAGGGACGTATGTAATTTTGAGCAATATTTATAGTTCTTACGTTGACAGGTGTACATTTATCTCACTCCTGTTTACCTAACACCTCAACTTAACATGGTTATAAGGAAGATATAATCCTATCTCTTCTACATAATCTTTTTTTTTCTCCCACCCTTTTCTCCATTATCTTAAACAATACAATAACAATTATGATCAAACAAAGATAGATAACAGTTACATTTACTTATTCATCCCTCTGATGTCTCCAATATTTATGCTATACAGCAGATAAACTGTTTAATAAATCATCAGCCAATATTTATTCACCATGTAGGCGTTGCCCCCCCATGCATTTTGCCTATAACTATTGAAACAGTCTGATTACAAAATCAAACTGCCTACATCAATTTGTCCCACTGAAATTGGACAATTAACTTTCATTGGATTTCTGTTGGGCTGCTTCAAGGCTGATTAAAGCTGAAACAAATCACTAGCATGGACCTGCATCATTTATGAGAAGTCGTGCCCTGCGGAGGCAGGATGTGTGTTCATTAAAATGTCACCACGTATAACGCAGCATGACATTTACACGGCAAGAGCTCAACTCCAGCCAAATATAGAAAGGTACACGACATAGATATTAATTTGTTGGACAAAAGCCTTCTATATGGAAAGTGATTCAATCAACTTCAGTCTACAAGTGAGAAGCGGGCTGATCAGTTTCTGTACTGTTCAGAATGTATCAATACCCTTGATATTTCTAAGAAAATAACTCAATCATCTAGCTTAGGCTAAAAAACTACCTTTGGCCTGATCTTGCTAAATTTCACAAGTATTTTATAGATATGGTGTAAAAATTGTGAAGTCAAAAAGGATAAGAAATAAGTAATAGCCTAAAAACTTTCATTCAATAAAACAATTAGAAAACCCTTTTTTTCTCTCAAGGATTGTAGTTCAGGAAGAAATATGAGGATTCACTATCCAAACATGGGACGAAATGAAAATGTCACCAGCACTAACATAATGTAAACATGGAACTGCAATGTGAAAAAACAAAACAAAAAAACAACAACATCCTCCTCTATTTCAGGAGAAGCCCCCCCCCCCAAAGTGATAAGCTATGAGAAAAATTATGACACTGACATTCAGTTTAAAGTGACATTATCTAATGACATTCGTTTTTCATTGTGACACCCAAGAAAATTTTGATCTTCATAAGGACTTAAACATCATATCTCTGTAGACGATAATTTTTGCATCTTAACCCTTTCCCTCATATAGACTCATTTTGACGCACTCAATAGGTATCACATAAAGCCTGATCTGCAGAAAACCACAGTTAAACCTTACCAAATTTAATAACAAAATCCTCATTTCCAGACCACTGAGGAGCAGCGAACAGCATAAAACCCGATCAGCCTGCGAGTTACTCGCAGGCTGATCTGGTTTTATGCTGTTCGCATAGGTCTTTTCATATCATATCTCTGTAGACGATAATTTTTGCATCTTAAGTGGGGCTTTTTTTTAAAATGCTTTTTTAAGACATTAAATACCCGAAAATTTTGCTCCTAGTAAGTATTTTCTCACTGACCCACCCAAATTCACATTATAACAAGAATATACATATATTCAAGGCTATGCTGACACAACTGTGTTTCACACACAAAGGAAGACAAGTGACATAAGCTTTCTAGATTACAGGCTCCATTACAACCTTGAATCACAAGAGACGGAGGGATTATATGAGCAAATCACCGTGACCCATCAATTCAAATTTAAAATCAATAGCGATCCACCCTCACAAGTGCACCGGCACGGCAAGATCAAAGGTGTATTACACCTGAGCGTGAGGTCGAAACACTCTCCTATAATTACTGCCAGACACACCTCTGACATGTTTACACATACAAGTGAAGATCATTGATTCTGACAATCACTGACCACTTGACCAATGGCTGTCCAGTAGGCACTCATGCTTGACCATCTGCCTCGAGCAATGTCCTGCTATCTGATAGGTTTATACTATGGCTGGTAGATCTCGGAAAGTTCAAATGCAAAACTGTCCACAACAAAGACAGGGTAAAAACATGCCAAAGCAGAGAAATTATCTGCTACATGCCTACTTGTATGACAGACTTCTATTTTGTAGCTTAACTAATGAAGTCTCAATCTTAATATGAAAGCAAAGAAGAGCAGTTCCTGTACCTATATGGGGGTTTGCACTAACGAGGTAGATAATGAATCCCTCTGCATCAACAGCATGCAGCAGCCAGGTAACTGCACCATCTTAGTCATTTCTGCAGGTAACAAACTGCATTTCTAATGCAACACCTATACATTTGACATGAAATTCTAAAGCAAACTTCTATATAATTTTAATAGAGACAATATTAAGAGTGCACAAAGATGCAAAAATGACCCCTATACTAACAATGAAGGTGCAATGACCGGTGACAAGCGGACAGTCATACTGTACAATACCTCAAGTGACAAATGGACAGAGACACCAGACGAAGGATGCCTCTATCTGCCATAACAATCTCCTCACCTAATTAGAGGCCCCCACAAACATACACACACAGCCATAAATCAACAGTGATATAACCATGTGTATTGATCATCACCTTTCTCACGCCCACCTTCCAACGACAGCGAATCTTCAGAAAAGAATGCCAGCGTACCTGGTGAGCTAGAGACGGTCAACAACGCTGACGTCTATAGAACCAGTGAGCTGCACCTGCATACAGATCAGGCAGTGCATTATTTGCAAGGATAACCCGCACTAAGCTGAATCAATGTGTTTGTATTCAGAGGACCAGCAAAGAAACCTGATCATACAAAACCTCTGTTGGATGATGCAAAACTAATGATTCTGTCAGAAAACAAGCAGTTGAACATCAAATTCCTTTCCTGCATAATTTTACAGGAAAGAAATCCTTTCTATTTTTCTAAATATATTAAACTCTAGGAGATATTTTCTTCTTTTTTTTTTTAACATACATTCATAAACTCAAGAAGATGCCCAGAAATAAACAGTATACAGTAAAGCAGTTAATTCAACCCAACTTGCAACCTTTATGAAAATTCACTAGTCTAAGTATGTACAGTCGACTCTCGAAAGTTAGAATCCGGATTTTCGGAACACCACATGTTTTTCGAACACATTTCTTGGTCCCGGCAGAATTCCTATATAAATTCATATGTTCGGGTACTGATAATCAGGACCGTGATAATTGGAACTTTCGAACAAGATCTGAGGTCCCAGTACAATTAAATCAACATAATTTATACCTGTAAATTCGAATTCCTAATCGCACCCCGAATTAACACCTCTGACGAATGTGTGAATAGTAAACAAAGACATATGTGTAAGTGTGTTTGTTGCGACGCGTGTTAATTGATTGACAACTGGCTCATGTTAGTTCTGCGTTCTAAATGTACTGTATTTCTACATTATAATTTTTTGCTGTCTTAACTGTCTCGTGAAATAAATTAATGAATCAAGATTTTATATAACAATATTGATTCATTATGTGTTCGTCATTGGTGTATCCTATCCCACGCAATCGGCATGCATAATGTGTATACACAAGACGTACATGGAACATACAGATACATAAATTAAACACGTAAAATTTCATTTTTTATTTTCATTTTTTTATCAATATAATTGCAGATATATTTCACAAGTACATGTTAGTACGTGTGGCCAGTTTGTTTTCAAATGCATATACAAATGAAATTGCCAACAAACCGGCGATAAATGTTATGGTGCATGTCAAACATTCTTGTTTCTGTTAACTTTGGAAATTCCCACTACCGAAATTTCGAATAATTTTTTTGTCCCCGAGGGTGTTCGAACTTTCGAGAGCCGACTGTATTCAACACAATAACTAGAGTGCTGCCTGGACATGACCAGAACAATCAATGAAGGTGATTAATACCCCCGCAAAATGCTTTGATATAGGAGAAGCTAGACGCCAGGCGGAGCATAGATAAGAACCTGTATACATAGTATATTGGTTATGACAGTAAGTTAAATTTTTATTTAAGGTGGATAGAGAAGCAGTTATGGTTGTTTGGCACAGTAGTTTAAAAGTGTAGTGTTACAGTTCTTGGGCACTGCACTTCTCCTAGTCGTCATCTGTTTACATTTAAAGTTTCATGTAAATACCATGTATAATATTCAAGTTATGTTCGGACAAGAAAAAACAGAATTAAACAATGGGAGATAATTCAAACAAGAGGGCCATGATGGCTCTGGATCGCTCACCTGAGTATAGGGTTACCCAAGGAACATAGGTCTGTATTAAAACATTTTGAAATCTGGCCAGTACTTTTGAAGGAGGTGATCCCTGCAAAGTTTTATCAAATTCTGTCCAGCAGTTTAAGAGGAGATGTCGTTTAAAGATTTCACTATATATGTACATATAAGGCAATTAGCCCTGCCCCTGGCGGCCATGTTTTTTTATGGATTAGAATAATTTCAGCATTTTGTGAAGTTTCACCCAAGGATCATCCCTGCCAAATTTAATCAAATTCTGTCCAGTGATTTCAGATAAGATGTTGTTTTAAGATTTCACTATATAGATATTAGGCAAACTAGCCTCGCCCCTTGCAGCCATGACTTTTACAGATCAGGATAATTTTAGCAACTTTTGTGAAGCTTCACCCAAGGATCATCCCTGCCAAATATAATCAAATTCTGTTTAGCGGTTTCAGAGGAGATGTCATTTAGAGATTTCACTATACATATATAAGGCAAATTAGCCCCGCCCATGGTGGCCATGTTTTTTTACAGATCGGAATAAATTTAGCAACTTTTTGTGAAGCTTCACCCAAGGATCACCCCTGCCAAACTTAATCAAATTCTGTCCAGCAGTTTCAGAGATGTTGTTTAAAAATGTCCCTATATACATATAAGGCAAATTAGCCCCGCCCCTGGGGGCCACGTTTTTCCCTGATCAGAATAATTTTAGCATTCTTGGTAGAGATTTAACGAAGAAATATCTTACCAAAATATTTTGAAATCTGGCCCATAGTTTTGAAGGAGATGATTTTTAAAGTTTTCACATTTTTTCTTTCTGTTGCCATGGCAACCAGTTTCACATGGATCAAGTTTATTTTAGCAACTTTTGTGAAGGTTCACCCAAGGATCATCCCTGCCAAATTTAATCAAATTCTGTTCAGCGGTTTCAGAGGAGATGTTGTTTAAAGATTTCACTATATTTATATAAGGCAAATTAACCCTGCCCCTGGCAGCCATGTTTTTTTAGAGATCGGAATAATTTTAGCAATATTGGTAGAGTCACCCAAGGAACATCAGTACCAAAATATATTGAAATCTGGCCAATAGTTTTGAAAGATGATTTTTAAAGTTTTCATAATTTGTTTCTTTCCGTTGCCATGGTAACCAGAGTTCTGCATGGATCAAGTTTATGTTAGCAAATTTTGTGAAGGTTCACCATCCCTACCAAGTTTAATCAAATTCTGCCCAGCGGCTAAAAAGGGACCAGGGCCATCCTTGAGACAAATCAAGTGAAATTTATGATACGCACCTCTCCACCTGATTATGAATGCATACACAAAATTTGAACTGAACTGGTTAAGAAATGTAGAAAAAGTTCACCTCACAAGATATTTAGAGTCGAATCAGGGGCAATAACTCTGTAATCCTTGAGATAACTCAAGTAAAATTTATGTCATGCACCTCTCCACCTGATTATGAATGCACACACAAAATTTTAACTGAATTGGTTAGGAAATGTAGAAAAGGCTCACGTCACAAGATATTCAGAGTCGAATCAGGGACAATAACTCTGTAATCCTTGAGATAACTTTAGTGAAATTTATGTCACGCACCTCTCCACCTGATTATGAATGCACACACAAAATTTGAACCAAATCGGTTAGGAAATATAGAAGTAGTTTGCGTCACAAGTTTTTGGGATGGACAGACAGACCAATAGACCGACTCCTATATACCCTCTCTCAAATTTATTTTGTGGGGGTATAATTAGATCAACCTGCAGGCAATATACAGGCTGATCAAGTTATATACATCTCATTAATACTTCTGAGATGTGAAAGAAACTTGTATCAAAATTAACTTTGTTTTCAATCTGACCTGCTTTTCGACATATCATTATGGATATTCTTAACCCTTTCTCTCATAGAGGAAACCATGAAAAGACCTATGCGAACAGCATAAAACCAGATCAGAGTAACTCGCAGGCTGATCAGGTTTTATGCTGTTCGCTGCTCCTCAGTGGTCTGGAAATGAGGATTTTGTCATTAAATTTGGTAAGGTTTAACTGTGGTTTTCTGCAGATCAGGCTTTATGTGGTACCTATTGAATGCGTCAAAATGAGTCTATATGAGGGAAAGGGTTTAAACAATAGCCAACTGAGTATAGAGTTCATTAACCAAATATCAGCTGAGTGTAGAGTTCATTAACCAAATATCAACTGAGTATAGAGTTCATTAACCAAATATCAACTGAGTGTAGAGTATCAACTGAGTGTAGAGTTCCTTAATGAAATATCTTATTAGGAAAACAATCACTCTCCCTACACCATTAAACTGCTAATGAAGCAAATAATTGGAGAAAAAGTCACTGTTTGTATTTTATTACTTATCTATCTATCAAAGGAAGTTACTAACATGTTAATAGGTATTTAGCAAAGGTTTTCCAGGTTATGGGAGGGTCAATGATTAATGAGGGTTTGTTACAAGGAGGTCCTTCGATGAGAACTGGTCACATTCAGAACTGGCTTGGAGTACTGTATACCAGACAAATGTATAATAGGTTTCTGCCTTCAGCAGTAGGGTTGCTTTACTACTTACATGTATACAATGTATATCATAAAGATTTAATGGTTCATGTACAGAATTAAATTTGAAATCAACAATTCAGTATGAAGCATTTCTACTACATTTCAGCGTTTCAAGCGCATTTTTAACATTACGATCCTATTGAAATGATTTAGAGAAAATGAAGTTCTTGCCGGAAGGAAGACTTAGAACACGTATTTTGCTATCTTCTGAATCAATGTGGCAGCAATGCAATTTTGAAGTCTATTACAAATGATTCACAGGATGTACAACTTGGATTTGAATAATATCTCTCAATCTTTTTACCCCAGCAGCTAATTCCCACATTCACGATGACAGTGTCACACCAGTGTACATGAATCTTCTGCATGAGAGTTGCAACAGGGAAAACTAGGTAAACAAACTGTCACATGTCCACTAAAATATCTCATGGCCTGGGTCATACAGTGCACAACTGGCCAGTGCAGCAGTGTTTCTGAGATGATCAGCTACAAGTGACCAGCAAGATGACCAGTACAGATCCAAGGTGACCAGTACAGACCTGGCTGTCACTCACAGATGTCACACCAGTCAGTCTGTGTAAACATGGCACTCAGATAAATGACAGGAAAAGACCCACATTGCAGGGCCTACAGGAAGACCCTATACTCCTTTATACCAGATCTATAGAACTGAAACTGTCATCATCAATGCCATAGCAACCACCATTCATCATCATCACGAGGCTCATCTGTTAACAACCATTTTATCAAGAAACTGTAATTATTCTTTTTTTTTTATTTCAACAACTTATATAGAAGGTAAAGCCAACAGAGAAGCAAGCAAAGCTGATGCAACAAAGGACAATGAACATATTGGTAATCACTCCTAAATGCAGCCACCACAGCCAATATAAATGTCACGCAAGTGTTCCTCACCACCTTTATTATACACATCCACCTAGACACACCAGCAGTTTAATAACATAGATATATAGACATTATGTGGTGTAACAGACTGCACTGTTAACCTCAGACAAACTGCAACATTGAGTCATACCAAGCAGTACAGATGTCACATTACATGTAAGCATGTGTACACAGTCCCATTAGTGG
>CM037779.1:48859192-48909192 GCA_021229015.1 Solen grandis | reverse complement strand
CACCTACGCTGAGCCAGAGTGGGTAGGATTGCTCTCACTATTCTTTGAATAGTTGAGCTAAAAATAGCAAGATAAATGCAGAGTTGACTACAACAAACTGTTTTCCACATTTGCAACTGATTAGAATTGGAAAACGTGCTACCTGTACTTTGAAGATCATATTTATTAGATTATTTTGTTCTGAAAACAATCATCTTAATGTTGATCAATTTGTTGAAGATTTGAAGAGAATCATTACAATATTCTAAATCTTTATCACAAGAGCTGACACTTAAAACTTCATTGAAATATTTGTTAATACTCATAGAGAAAATACAGTAAACAAATCTCCAAAGCAGAAGAAACGCTTGACAAAGAATTCTGGTATTTTGTCATTTTTAAAGTTTACCAACGCCATATCAATATGTCTGTCATTTAGCAACGTTCAGCCTTTAAATGATAGTACATCAGGGATTGTAACCAATATGCTACGAAGGCCCCCATATCTGTAAGAGGCACTATATTTTTTTTTTGTTAATCTATGATAATCATGGGACCTGAAGAATAACACTGATCAGTTTTTAAGAGATCAGGTTTTATACTGTTTGTCTCCCATCAATTCCATTACGTTATGCAAGTAATACTCGGACTGCTGCATTGAGTCAGGCCCCGAGGTTATAAAACTTTTTCCAGCTCAACTCAGTTTGAGACTGAAACTTGGTTTGCTTATTTTATGTATATCAAAACAAATTGAGTAACTTTGATAGTGAATTTATGTAAATTTTAGTAGGGGCTAAATGTGGAACAGAAAAAGTATAGCAAAATTTGAAAAACTTAACTGACTAGTACAATTTAACTTTGAGAACAAACTCGAGTTGAGCATGAAAAATGTTTATAACCTCGGGACCTGATCTGGCTTTCCATGAACAAATATGGAGTACAATGGGATATCTGGAATAAACCTAACCTTGCTTTATGTGACAATGTGCCATCGAAGCTGGCTCAATGGACATTGAAACATTGACAACTAGGACAGAACAGATTAACAATGGATGTTGGATATTTCTGTCGCAGTCATCTCAGTGTCATTCCACGCTGTAATACGCAGCTATACATATCACATTAGTTTTGTTACATGAATGACTGACTGATTGATTATTCATCAACAGATAAGCGAAAAAGCAAAATTATGTATCATTTCCTTGATAGATGTAAATCAATAAAACTTTTCAATGCATCTTTGGTATCATATTGTTTTTTATCTATTAAAATGTTGCAGGTATTTTCCAGGTGCTCTTTATATCTCTAAATGGGCCATAGAATCTATAATAATGGTGGATACTATTATAGAATCACAGGCAGGGGGTATCATTTTTCATGCTGCATGGTGAATGTATCCTTCCATCAACTGTTGACAACAGTGGTTGATATGCTTCATTCCCTGCTGAAAGGACACTGCCACATTCAATGCTACCATTCATCAGAGGAAAATTTCCCAGTTTACTACAATCATCCTCTTAAAATCTCAAATAGCATGCCAAACAATAGCGGCACAGTTGGGGGAGCAATCACCGAGCATTGTGTGCAGTGGAAAACAACAGTACAGTGCCAGTCCAGTATACCAGTGTCCCCTCACATTATGACGCCCAATGTCAAGTCACTTTTACAATCTCCCATTCCTTGGCCCGCCCCCCTTCTGCCCCTCTGTCCCCCACCAAAGTACCATGACTACACCTGCATGTCTGTCCCTATTTACCACCTACCCTCTCTCTACCTGATTACAGGTTTACACCCTAACCTGGCTGCCATACCTAATTAGGTGCATTTTTCATGTGAAATTTGGATTTACTACTACGTAAACCATCTGTATTTAACATATACTGTATAAGAGTTCAGTGTGATTAACACTATACAGAGGCACAATAACTGTCAGTGACAGGGATTGAACCCTTTGCTGCTCACTAAAATGTCTAGAAAAACACCACAATGAAGTCATGGTTTAAGCCAGTAATGACATATTGTGTCAAACCAGAGACAAATCAACCTAAAACATCCCTTGAAATGTATTGTGAATTTCTAGATGTTATTACTCTACATTTTTCGCTGCAGATCAATAACAAACCAAACAAGAATTATCATTGAAGACGCTGAATACCCCCAGATACTGCTTTGTCACAGTTACTGTTACCATGTCAGACAGTCTTGAGAAATCTAACTAAGGGCCATAACTCATTCATAATTAAGTGAATCATTATGTGCCAAAAATATGCAGAACTAGATTTAGTACTTATCAGTCTTGTAAAGACTAAAGGTAGCCCAGAAACAGGGCAGACAAATGTTGTCTACAGACGGACCGACCGACAGATGGACTGACAGACGTGACTCCAATATAGCCCCCATATACTTTGTATCTGAGTGTATAATCAGACTGAAAGCTGTTCTCATTTAAAACAGGTTTAAAAGTATCATTTTTTCATGACTAATGCACCAATGAAAAATGAACAACATAAAATCTGATCAGACTGCAACCTGTTCTGGTTATCTGGGTTGCATCATTACTTTGATTATTGTTTTGCACCAGGACTAACAAAATCAAAATTTAATGATTGCAGTTAATCATGATTCAATCACGCATAATTTCATGGACAATATACTGCTGAATTTAACACATTGCTGATATAAAACAGGCAAACAACCGAAAAATCTGTGAACAAAAATAACCCCACAAATCAGACATGGATTTAATATGCACAAAATATTAATCATGAATAAATTACTTGAATATCAGAAGATCACACAAATTAAAACAGCCTGAGGTTAAGTTTGCAGTGGGTTCATGCTGTCCTAATCGGGAACAGTCAAGGTTACTGTACCTGACCCCTGTACTGCTGACTGGGCTGACACTGCAGCAGGACACCACCAGACAATGAATGTACCACTAGACACAGCAAATGACTGTCTGGTATGCAGGAGAAATGCCTGAGAAGAGTCAACAGTAAGGAACACTCAATGACACACAGAACAATCATCATAATGATAAACCTGCTCCATCCATCCTTTCACACCACAATTTGATACTCATCTGGATTGAAGAAAAGTGACAGGCACTTGTTAGCATTTCAGAACAAATTTTGACATTTAATTATAGGAACAGTTACTGTAACTCAGACGGGGAAGATTATCTTTGGCTACCAATGACAGTGATCATAAATTCTATTGTATGTACATGATAAATATCCCATTTAAATACCAATTGATTGTGGAAGCCTAAGGAAAAAAGACTGATTTAGGAGCCAGGCCTGGTTCATGACATTTTCTAAGTTTGAGATTTTTTTCTCAACTACATATTTTTATGAACTATAATTTGAAATTACTAACCTAGACAATAGATGCCAGAAACTGTATTTATTACCAAATTCTTACAGACTTCTGGTGACAAATTTGGTCAAAATTTCAAATTGTAGGGATAGAGAACTTCCAAACTCTGAAACTCAACTCCTGTTTCTACATACTGGCAATGACAGCAGCATGTTTGGTCATTCATGTAGAATAAAAGTATTGTTCCCAGAGAAAACTCACACATGTCTGAATGGGCGACCACTGACCCCCTTACCCTCTAAAGAACATATATCTCAGAAATGAATGGACCTAGAGAGAAGCAAGACATACTAAGCAAAGAAAAAGTATTATGTAACATGACACCATTTCTTGAATTCTTGAATTTCTGATGCTAATCTACAAGCTAGAACCAATGTCTGACTTGACTTGACTATTTGAGTTTACCGTCGCTTCGACAGTATTTAAGTCATATAGCGATGTCCAGCTAATTACAGGTGGAGGAAGACACCAAATGCACGGAGGCATCCGGGTAGAACCACCGACCTACCGCAAGCTAGCTGGAAGGCTTCCTCACATGAAAATCCAAATAACCCTGCCGGGATTCGAACCCATGCAGTGAGGGGCTGAGTGAGTGTTAAAGTCAGTGACTTTACCCTCTCGGCCACGGAGGCCCCAAACCAATGTCTAATGATTTCAGAAATCTATGAGAACAAAAAGGTTGAGCCAGGCTCAGATTCGACTGTGAAACTAATTTCAATGATCAGGTTAGTGCCACCACCAACATAACTATCCAACATTGCCAGACACTGTGGTTGTATTCTGTCACTGATCATTGTAATATCAATCAGCATGGAAAGGTTTTCCCTGATAACTATCTTACAAGTGTGCCAGACTGCCTGAAAGTCCTGCTGCAGTGGCTAATTAGGTTCAGAAACTACCTGTACATGCAGTTAATTGGATGTGCACAATGAGGGTTGTCCTGGAAGTGGTGCAAAGAAAAACCAAGGTCATGGTCACATGTTCGGCCATTGTTTTCTTGTGAAAACTGCTGTTTGAAATTTGGTGCAAACTCAAATATTTCCTGTAGTTCCTTGTGCTGTTATTAATTTTTTGCTTGAGATTCAAAAGATTCTTAAAGAATTTAAGTATAAATAAGAACCCAAAATTTGCTGGCATCGAAATAAAAGCTATCAAGACTTCCAGTCAGTGATAGGTTTTAAATGAAATTCTCACAGAAACCATTGATACTGTGGCTTAAAAATGTTATTGAGGAAAATAATTAAATTTTAAACCCACATATTGCTTGATAGTGAAAATGAAATTGAATTCTCTTGCTTTTTATCTTCTTTTTGTTAGCCATGAAATATAAACTGCAGATCTAGTCTTCATTCTTTACAATTAAATTTGCATATTTGAAAGATCAATAAAACTATAAAAATGTTCAGAACATGCTGATAGACCTCCCAGTTTTCCTATTGTATCAAACTATCTTTAGATTATCAAATAGCAATTTATTCCAATTTTAGCTATTAGAATAAGAACTTGTACAAAAGGACATTATCAATAGAGGTAAAATTTTCAACCTAACTAGAATAGACAAGAGATTTTAATATGCCTGGAGCTACCACCTGACAATTATTATATTTTCTGATGATGTTTTTGTCCCATTAAATCACTCAGCTGTGTATTTAATGATGATGACAACAGCTGATTACTGTTAAGAGTTTTGTTTCGAGTTCAAATGTTGTTTTCAACTAGTAGTCTATCATTACCTGGTTGTCTGTAAGTGTAGTTGTTAGTTGCCAGGCTAGGAAATGGACCTGTTATACCAGTTAATAGTAGAAAATCATCAAGGCTGTTATTTACCTTTGCAAGTGATCATATTACAAACCAGTGGCATGGCACAATCCCTGACTCACAAGACATCTTAGGTTGAATTATTCAATTATGTAAAAATATTTTATGAAGGAAACTTAATTATTTATTAAAGTACCATATTTGTTGTCTCATGGCCGATGCAGTATAACAGCTAGACCACAGCATTACATATACTACAAATAATTAACATTTCCTGGCATTACAGCCAGAGCCCAGCAGTCTGGTACTCCACAGGAACACTGGACATATAACAGGGACAATAAGAATTTTATTGTTGTCATAAAGGAGACAACAGTCTTGTGCCACTGTAAACATCCCTATGTTTGAACCTGTACAGACTTGAATACCAACTCATAAAATGTTAATACAGCCATATCTATTTATGTTGTTGATAGATGATCAATAAAGTCATAAAAATGATTATGCATTATGGGAACAATGGATATCAACCCATATATAGCATGGGTGTAGAATTGTACTAATCTGGTCCAATTTTAACCTAATTTCCTTTTAAGAAAATAAAATGACATGGTGACAAACTATTGCTAGTAACTGACCATTTTCCCCTTTTTAACAGTAATTTGAAAAATATATAACTATGAATTATGGAATTTGCATGTGTGTTTTTATAACTCTATATACATTTTATTCCATTGATTAATTCTAATATATTTTTTCCTTTATATGACATTTCTATATGACATTTCTTTAACCTTGATTGGGAAATGAGGTCTTACAACTTACATTAAACCTTATTGATAGTTCCTGGGTTGGACCATTACTTTATACCTGAAAGGTACACAAAAGATTTTTTGCTCTAATGGGGTTTGAACCCACAACCATAGGATCAAGAGACATTTACTCCATCGCTGGATCACAGTTCTACTTAGTACATATGCTTCAAGCATCAAGAAATAAGTAAGTGATTTTTGGCATATGTACAATTCAAGAACTCTGGCTTTATCACAAACAGAAATAAGAGACCTTTTCCTTTCACAGGAAGTAGAAGCTAAAAAACCATACTGTTTGTACCTCCATGGTAGAGAGTCACTAATTAGGTTCAAGATGGCTGCTGCTATACCACAACCACATAATAAAGGTTAATTACCCGGTGAACTATTTCTTAATTTGCAAATATTTATGGTTTCTGTGGTTTCGCTCTAGCAAAAACTGATTCAAAAGCATTTTGTAAAGCTTCATTAAGTATAATGATTTCTGACAAGTTGTTCAGTGAAGGAATCAGACTGGGTTGCATAATTAGGTTGAAATTTGAGCACATCAATTGCATACAGGTCACCAGGTCAAAAGCAAATAAAATAGCTTTGATTCTGCTCTTGAACATAAAAGAATGCAGAAAAAGGAAAGCAAATTGAGTCATTTTCTATGACCTTGCTGTAATGTCAAGAGAATTTTTTGTGGTGTTGGGCAGATGTTTTATAATCATATGTCATCAAACACCTGGGATAATTCAAATCCACTTCTTGCTACCCCTGATTCAAGCAATAATATTTATGGTCTTAATCAAGCAGGGGTTTTCTTAAGTGGACGCCCGCTTGCCCATGCCAGGTTAAAATTACTGCGGGCAAGTGATTTTTCAAAGAAGATAGCCCGGCGGGCAAGTTCAATAATGTAAATGAAATCTTTCATTTTTTTTTTATAGTATATCAAGGGTGAAATGCTTGCAAATTGTGTTTAATACATATGAACTAAAATTCACCTTAATATTACATATATTTAGTTTTAAACATTAACAAACACTAACTAACTTAAAGATCAGACAAGCTGTTTTCAATGGGGGCAAGTAGATGTTCAAAGTAACTTGCCCCCTGGACAAGTGAAAGTCAAATCCTTAAGGAAACCCCTGAATCAAGGTCATACATTTACAACTAATATTAAGTTCCCTATTGCTATTACAGGGTTTGACCAGGACTTGTTAAGCTTACCCAAAGTGGGACTGGATCCCACAATATTCATATCCATTGTCACTGAACCAAAGTACCATGATGCACTTTGACATGATCAATGATTAGATGTGCAATGTAAAGCATGACGGTTTAACCCTTTCCCTCATATAGACTCATTTTGATGCACTCAGTAGGTACCACATAAAGCTTGATCTGCAGAAAACCACAGTTAAACCTTACCAAATTTAATTACAAAATCCTCATTTCCAGACCACTGAGGAGCAGCGAACAGCATAAAACCTGATCAGCCTGCTATTTACTCGCAGGCTGAGCTGGTTTTATGCTGTTCGCATAGGTCTTTTCATGGTGTCCTCTATGAGGGAAAGGGTTAAAGAATATAAAATGCATATGATTCAGTCAAAAGATAAACTTTTCCCAGACTGTTATTTCAAACTTACACGATGAACCCACAAAAACCGAGGGTCCCAAATTTAACAACATCAACGTTCCACATGGCTGATCCATAAGATGGGAAAGCTCATCTTGAAACCCTCCGCCATCTGCCTTCATAGTTGTTTAATGTCACATAGATTGTGAAATATTCATAAAAAGTATGCTCCCTGCATCACTTTATGTAAATTTGGGCATTTTGACATTAAAAATCAATTTTGATAGCATAAATCTTTAATTTGCATCTGCTTGAACCAACAAAAGTTGTGTCCTGGTTTCTCCTCATAACCCTCCACAGACTGAATTGAGTATCATATATTGCCAATAGAAAACTGAATCCACCATGCAAAGATTATAGCGTCAGTAACAAACAAGGTTATCGCTACTTTTAAACATGAGATATGTCTATGGGAATTATTAATCTTACTGAGGTTGTTGATCTCTCCTATATCACACCATGCAGGCCTTGATAATGGTTGTGGTAATAAGACAGATTGGTAAGCAGGAGGCCCCTGGTTTGAGACTTATTTCTCAACTACTCTCACCCATCTCTGGCAAGACTACAGGACTGGTTTGTCAGAGAAAAGTCATAATTACGGTAACTCAAGACTACAGGGCAAAATATTGCTCAAAATATTTTTCTATATCTCACTGAATGAAATAAAGTGAAAATGGTGACTGAACAATATCATTTTATATTAAAATGAGAATATATCTTCTAGCAAGAAACAAAGAAACAATAAGATCTTTTCTTATAGACTATAACCTACATCTCTGGTCAAAAACTAATATTAACAGTATTGTTCCAATATGGCATGAAGCATTATTCAGAAATAAGCAATATTTGGGTATCAAAGTGCAAAAACACAACAAATAGTTCTTTCTTTTATTGTAATGTCTAGCAATCATCTTCTGATTATATTATTACCATATTTTAGACCTTACAGTCAAGGATTTCCCATGTATGAGTCCTGTTTTGACTTGACTTGACTATTTGAGTTTACCATCGCTTCGACAGTATTTCAGTCATATAGCGATGTCCAGCTAATTACAGGTGGAGGAAGACCCCAAATGCATGGAGGCATCTGTGTAGAACCACCGACCTATCGCAAGCCAGCTGGAAGGCTTCCTCGCACGAAAATCCACATGACCCTGCTGGGTTTTGAACCCACGCGGTGAGGGGCTGAGTGAGTGTTAAAGTCAAGTCCTGTTTTGTGCTGAAGAGAGACAGTAGTTGAATACTCTACCTCATTTTGCAAATAGACCCCTTGGTTCTTTTACGTCCCCAATGTATTATAAGCACTAAAACCAGTACTGAGTACTCCGAGTTAAACATAATATTTCTTTCTGCTTATTTTGTCAAACATTTGCCCTTTACACTAGGATTCTTCTATATCTCAAAATCTATAAAATAACTGTTCAGATGATGATATGATTAAACCTATAACCCAGGACACCAAGATGACCTCTGAATATTTTATCCTTCTACCACAGCCAGCCACTGTCTGCTCTCTCACCTGACAGACTGCCCCATTGTGTAGTATAAAAGTATAAAAAACATGATATTTGACGCACATTATTTATGGGCCAGAGTCAACTCCTTACATTTACACAGAAGTAGTACAGTACTTCAGATTTTCACATACAAAATGGTCACCAATGATGTGTTGCCGTTTTATACTACATGCATCAATTTATTAGTGTTTCATTTATAAATGTTTTATTTGCATTGTTTATTCATGAAAATAATAATAAGAGCAACTAAATAGGAAAAATTTTTAAAGTTTTTTCTTTGCTATGAATGTTTCTATTGTTGTTTAGGTGTTGGAGTTCGCCATCGCGGTGAAAATATTTTAGGTATATTGAGTGACATTAAGCTAATTACAGATGGAGGAAGACCCTAAGTGCACAGGTGTACCTGGGTGGAACCAGCGACCTACCAAACGTCAGCTAAGAGACCCAGCCAAGATTTCAACCTAGAGTGATGAGGGGCATGTTTTTCTGTAGCTCCCCCCAAGTTAATTTGGTTTCTGTGGACTGAATCATTGAAGGTTTTTGAATGGTGCTCCAGAATTTCTGTCATTTAACCCTTTCCCTCATAGAGGAAACCATGAAAAGACCTATGCGAACAACATAAAACCAGATCAGCCTGCGAGTAACTCGCAGGCTGATCAGGTTTTATGCTGTTTGCTGCTCCTCAGTGGTCTGGAAATGAGGACTTTATAATTAAATTTGGTAAGGTTTAACTGTGGTTTTCTGCAGATCAGGCTTTATGTGGTACCTACTGAGTGCGTCAAAATGAGTCTATATGAGGGAAAGGGTTAAGTATGGTCAGTCTACCCTACCCTAGCCAAATATTCCTGAATGAACCAGTACTGACACCTATCATCTACAGGCAGTAGACAACTCCAGTCATGATCCCAAGGATACTCAGGTTATCAGGTTTGGAGAGACATTAGACATGTAACCAGGTATTCAAGTGTCGCCCCAGGCAAGCAAAACTATTTTTAGTAACAGTGGCCTTGACCTTACTGACCTGAAAATCAATCTCAATTTTCCTCTTCCCATTAGGTATCTCTATACCAAATCTGATCATCATACCTCTCTCCTAAAAGAAGTTATTTGACAAAAATGTATCTCTATTCTAACAAGATATTCGACGGAAACAAAATGTTTGATGCCGATCCAACGACGTACCACATTCTAAAAACCAGCATTTTTGTTGAAAACCTGGTTAAAAATCTGAACCATTGTATACATGTTATGGATTTCAGTCTTTTCTCAGTCTACAAGGATTAAGAAAATATGCATCTTCCAAGACATAAATTTCCCAAAGCTTACTTAAATTCAGTAGTATTATGAAATGAATGGATCTTTGTGTAACAGGAATACCAAATCAGTCAATTGGTTGAATAATGCCAATATCTTTCCAAGGCAATTTTCTTTTGGGATTGCAGACAAAAAAAAACAAAAACTTCACACATGTAGAACGATTTCAGACATCCAGCATTAACACTAACTCCTAGATAAATTATGTAATTGCCCTTTACCGAGACGTTAATTATTTACCTAATTAATACATAATGTAATAAAGGCCCTAATTGTTCGACCTATACTTACATATATATATGCATACCCTTTTGTTCATGGCTTAATCTTGCATGGAACAGTCATAGACACACACACACACTCACTCACTCATTCACTCACTCAGAAAACAACTTCTTTAACCCTGTATAACACAACAGCTTTTAACCCAGTGCAACCGGCAGCTGGTGTATTCCTTACAGGCTGATCAGGTTTTGTATGGTTCATTTCTCACAACCTTGTAGATTATGAGGAAACTTGTCCAGATTGAAATCTGTTTTCAATCTGATCTTGCTCTATTATGGTTTACCATTGTTTATATTTCAGTGAGGCCATACCATGTGGTATATGATGTCATTTTAAGCTGTTGTTAGCAAAAAATCATCAAGGCCTATTTTCCAATTCCCATGCGCTATATCCCATAAAAATTTATTAAGAAATAAAATACAGCAGTTTTTTCCCCAAAAAGAGGTAAAAGACATTGCTATTGGTCAATATCTCTGTATTGCAACACCTTTAGCAGAGGTTCCATTGTAGTTTGATAAGAAGTCAAGAATCTTGAATGCATCTTGAGGCTAAACTAGAGCTTTCACTGGAGGTGATGAATACCCAAGCTATACTGCCTTGTCTTTACAGTTTGAAATGATAATAACCTCTGGCCACAACAGGACATGGCACATATGACTCTTATATAGCCCCAACTTCACTGTCTTAACCCTTTCCCTCATAAAGGACACCATGAAAAGACCTATGCGAACAGCATAAAACCAGATCAGCCTGCGAGTTAAGATCAGCCTGCGAGTATCTCGCAGGCTGATCAGGTTTTATGCTGTTCGCTGCTCCTCAGTGGTCTGGAAATGAGGATTTTATGATTAAATTTGGTAAGGTTTAACTGTGGTTTTCTGCAGATCAGGCTTTATGTGGTACCTATTGAGTGCGTCAAAATGAGTCTATATGAAGGAAAGGGTTAAGTTGTGGTTTATATATAAGTTTCTCATGAACATTTTATATATTTATCAATTAGAAATAGACTTCTTATTCAAATATCAAGATCTCCAATTCATGCAATTTCAAATGACAAACAAAAGCATACCTCATAATGTTTTTTTTTAAAGTGAAGTGAAAGTTATATTGTGTTTTTTGTAATCACAATTTCCTCCATCATACGATAACTTCACAAAGAAACAATACGCTATCTTGTTTCTTAGATATGTGAACTGGGTTATGACTTCCCGAAGAAATGACTAACACTTTAATTTCATTGAATTGGGAAAGTGTAACAACCACTCTTCTAGTTATACACTGAAATAAGAGAAACAGAGTACAGCCAGACTTTCAAAAAAATGGTGCAAACAACAATTTGTGCCTAGTACATTGATCCCAAAGTGATTTAGTTTCCTTATCCACTTGTGTCCATACTTGAAGTGTGATTTTATTTATTGAAATACAAGCCAGCTTGTTGGACTAAAGTTGTATCAGGGTTATAAATTGATCATTTTTCTCATTTGACAAAAGCTGGGTAACTGACAACACCACCACCTGTGTAAATCAACCTCCTTGTTAAATGAGAATTAACCCTTTCCCTCATAGAGGGACTGCTCCTCAGTGGTCTGGAAATGAGGATTTTGTAATTAAATTTGGTAAGGTTTAACTGTGGTTTTCTGCAGATCAGGCTTTATGTGATACCTATTGAGGGCGTCAAAATGAGTATATATGAGGGAAAGGGTTAAAGGAGAAAATCAGAGCAACAGCTGTTACATGATACCATAAATGTTATAAATTATACACCATCCCAAATTTGAAACATACTGAGTGTCTATTTTTCAAACCTGGTACTTTCATCACATCACACCGAATTTTCATCCTGATGACCCAATCTATATTGAAATGGAATTAAAGCAACCAGTAATCAATTATTCTACCCGTTATACCAGCCTAGTTTGCTATTGATTCCCTGGACAATATGAGACAATAAATACACCTGAGGAACAGAACACCTATTGTCTGATAGGGCTTAACAAACCACCCTCTGGCTGGGCTATCCTTTGGCTTACTATAACAGAATATGTTATGTAACCTGTTTAAAGCTAGATCAACCTGCAATCAATTAATTTTGATCAAGTTTAACACTGTTTGCAACTATTTGAAACCTTTGAGATAAAAACGAAATGCTGTTTGACCTCCCTCATTTAATTTAGAATTGTTTTCAGTTTGATCTGGCTTAACATTGGTTTAAACTTGGTCTGACATTATTGATGATGCATTACAGTACATATTTCACACATAATCTCATTTGTATGCACGAACCCGGTCTCTTTCTCATCTATGAGCTAATGTTTGTTTTATTTTGACAACATTTTTTATGTGATGAGAAGTAGATGACAGCAGACGGATTGTTTATGAGTGAAAATAAATCTCAGCACAAGGATAATTTCAGGTATGAAACAAATATTCTTACTAAACATTTTAGTCATGTGTTCATGCATTACCTGCAACATATTTCAGATCAGTCTTTGTGAGTTTTGAAAGGACTCAAACATTACTGAGTGTCATTAGCTTATTGCTTTGTAGATTTGTCCATATTGATCAGATTTTGAATAGTTTCTTACTCCATCAAAGCAAACACTAATATTATCTGGTAACAGAGAGTTCTCTCCTTTGCCTACTGATCACAACCTGGCAAGATTTAACCCTTACAATGCTGTGGGCACTTGTGACTGCCTTTGTGAAAAGTGCAAACCAAGATCAGCCTGTCCATCCATGCAGTCTGATCATGTTTTGCATTGTTTTCACAATTCAGTCAATATTCAGCATTTATCCCCATAAACAACTAATGAAGAAAGACAGGTCCATGTAAGAAGTTAGGCATGGTAAAGGTTAAAATCTGGACAGTTTTAGTAGTTGTATCATCACTTTATAAAAAGCCAGTAAAACATCTCTTCAAGATGAACACAATCAACAGATGATTATCGAAGCTACAAGCAACTAATTTCATTATTCTAACATTGAATGGTGAAAAAAAAATGAAAAGCCATTGCAATTATTGTAGCAAAAAAGGACCTTCAGGTTAATGACCTATCACCTTAATGAAGTACATTACTGAATCAAAGCAATCAGTACAGTGTGTGTATAGAAAAATATACACAAATTCAGTTTTAACCTTCTCATATATATTTGACGCATCAGTTCAATAAACTGATTGTAGAACCACAGTAACTACCAATTTAATTAATCTCATTCACACTGAGGAGCACAACACAAAAACTGATCACCTCGTTCTGCAGATTGTTTATGTGTTGTAGTCTTTCATGTTCCTCTTAGGAAGGTTATGGGTTAAATCTATGTATCACAATCTTTGATATGACTCTGATACCAACTGATCAAGGTGTATATACATTTACAGTAGTTTGTCCTCAGGTACCTGCGACAAGGTGTAATTTTATCACCTTTTTATCACTCTAAAGATGACATATACAGGAGCTGATTGGTTGTAAGAAGTCAAGTCAAGCAATCATCAAAGAAAAGTGAGCAATTTTAATTGCCTTAAAAGTATATGGTAGATCTAATTAAACTTACTGTCTATCAATAAAATACCTATAACTGCCTATTAAGTGTGATATATTTGCAGTCCAATTAAATATGATATATATATGTAATCAGTCTTGTCAACTTTTATGTGAACATACTTACCCCTGAATTTATGAAACTTTGCTGTAGTTGCATCCATGTTTAAAATTCCTTATATTCCATATGAATTCAAATCTTAATCCATTACACCTTCAAAAAAACTTATTTCCAACACATCAATTTCACATCTGGTCATGGATTTTCCCTCCATGAGGTCCCAACCACTGGACACACTTCTCCCTCCCCCGCCAGATCTACGTTTGATTTCAACACAGCTCCCTTTATACTATAACCTGATAACCCCTAGACCCTGTGATCATTAGAACTCTACACCATTGGGCCCTTTGACAGAAGCCCCTTAAAAATAGATAACATTAAACCATTATTTACACAATCTTTATGACACAACCATTGACCAGTGACACTTTGTCGAGACACCTTCAATCAAATATTTACATAATTACACGCTACCCACAACACATTTGTGATTATTGCCCATTTAAGGTAGAGGATGTATTTAATCCTATTTTATTTAGTCACATACAACTAATTTAATTCACTCTGTCAACATCAGGGTAGCGTCCTGCACTTATCCAAGTTTTTCACATTTAAACTGTTCAATGGTAGGTAAACAGATATAGTAGATGCACTATGTGTGACATTTCAGGTGTCTTTTCAATAATCTTCAATCCTTTGTCAGCCTCTCTATGTAGAGTATTTAAATTCCAAATATTTTGTTTGAAAAGTTTATCTGCTCCTATGAATATAATCACTGATCACAAACTGCCCATATGAAGCATATGGGATTTAAATACATGTTAATTTCACACTGAAGTAAGTGAGAAAATTTGCATCATTGTTGTCCAGGCACTTGCTGATGTAAAAAAAGATATGTGTGAAAAACTGATGATTTCTACCTGATCGTATTCACATGTACATAATGAGAGCGTAACCATTCAATCAGCCTCTCTGACTACAGCACAGAAAGTGTCACCAAGGCTGAGAGCGACACCAGTATGGTGACTTTTCTATATACTCAGTGTTAATTCATGACCAACTGCTGACTCTATAAATCTTAGGGAGCATCTCAAACATGTTTTTTCTTTATTTTTCTTTCCTTTGGTTTATAGTAAGGTATCTTTTTCATGCTATCTGACCACACAAACTGTTGTTGTTGAAACTCAAGACTGCCTTGCTATTGTGAGATCAATAAATGCGCTTGATACCTAAACACTGCAACATATGGCACAACGGTGTTTAGTCGTGGGTGTATGTGTTCAGCCTATGGTATGTAATTTATTTCAACAATCAATGAATTCCTAATGATGTTGACTCTAGTTTATTGAAATTTGAACCTCATTCCTTATACATGTAATCAAGTGTTTAATTTTTCTTGACTATTCTTAATTGTGTATAAATCCATCATCAAGCATTTAGAATAGGAAAATTTTCCCGACTTTATTATTTTCAGAAACATAACATAACTTCCAAGTCACTCAGACCTGTGAACTTTATTCGGTCTGAAAGTGGGAGATCTGTGCTCCCAAAGTGGGAGATTGGGTTGTGTGAGAGGGAGATTTTTCGCAGCGCGTTTTTTTCGCACTACAGTAATAACAAAACACATTTTTTTTATTATTCATTTACTTTTATTTCATTTTTTATTACTTATTAACTAATTATTTACAACATGTAAAAATGTTTGCGCCAACACATTCGCCAAATGAGAAAAATTAGAGCCAAATTTAAGAACTTGGAGCCAAATTTAAAACAAGTGGCTCCAATATGTTTTCAGAATACTTTATTGTCTTTATATTCTGGTATGATATATGCATTTGTTATACTTGGACTGTCAAAGACATATTCAATTGGTGCATAATATTTAAAAATAAAAATTTTAAAATATGTTGAAATAAAAACATTACAAAAACTGTCATATAATTCTAAATGTTAATTAAATGAATTAAAAAAAAAAAATAAATCAATTATAAAAATTTTTTATGAGAATAGGTATATTAATATTTTGATACATTAATAACCAAACATCAACAAAAGACCCCCAAAAAATGTGTTCATACAAAATCATAAATATTCACCTGACTAAAAATATTATATAAAAATATCAAGTGAAAAAAAAAAGAAAAGAAAAAGATACTTGGGTACGTTAAATATTGGGTACGTTTTGGTTTGGATACGTTTTGACTCGCTCCATTAGCGATTAGCATCGAGTCATTTATATACATCGGTACATCTATGCTATTTACCAGTTGGAATCTAGCTAGGTTAACCAATTAATCAATTTAAATGTTTTAAAAGAAACGGTAGTAAACATTGCTGATGTTTTTCGCAAATGGCCGCCATTGTGATGATTGCGCAATTTCATAACAGTTCCAAATGCAGGTATAAACAAAAGTCAGTAGAGGGTGTGACAAATGTAAACAAGTTATAAGCTGCCAATACTATCCGAGTATTCCACATCTTTGCATAATTAGGAAGCCTTAAAATGCGTGTTGATTGGATAATCCCACAGCAGGTGCTGGTTACTTTAAGTAGTATACAGTGTAGAGCGACCTGTATTTTTGTGCATTACGGAACTTAAACAACCGCGGTACTAATTTACTGATTTCTTCTTCGTATGCGCCAAACAAAGTTGATAAGCGGTATATTGGGGGCCTTGAGATCAAAGGCGGTAGATTTCTGGTGTTGGTCGGTAGACCGGGAGATGCAAGCAATTATCGGTAGCTCCCGCTCAAAATCGGGAGAGTTCACAGGTCTGGTCACTGATGTTAACTATGATCATCATCTGTGTAAACTAAATTCATTTTTCACTTATACATTTTTTAAACGTTCTGGAACCTTCTAATAGTGTACATCTTGTGTTAAAAAAACTTTTTTTCACACCATTTGTTTTCTTCTTCAGAATTGTATCACAATTTCCAAGTAGAATATCAGCACTACTCCAGACAGACAAAGGAACACACAGAGCATGATATTCACATGACACGCCAGAAATAAATGCCTCTAAACAATTTAAGAGACAGCTAATTGTGAATCTCAGGCAGGAGCAAATCTGATTGAGAATCCCATGAAATGCTTAAATGCACTCCTAATCCTTTTAATCCCCCATATTTAGCCATTTTTCCAATATTTCTATAAAAGACTTTGATGTCAGAAATGAGACCGAAAAAATCCATAACTGAAACTGGAGATAGAATTGTGCTGGCCGATGGTCATTATGTGGGGAGAGTTAAACTGACCCATGAGTGGATGTGTTATTGTGGGAGTGCAGTTTAGATGACTGGAGTAATTGGGGAACGAGGGACATTGAGATCAATACAGAGTTGGATTGGAGTGGAGAGACTGACCTTCTAATTTGGCCGGTCTGGTGCGGCCAATGGACATCCTCACGCACACAGACTGGACACTGCAGATGGAACTGACCCCTAATTCTGATTATTGGATTATAGAATTATACTTGAATTATGATGGTTGTGTCTGTCTGGTTTTGCTATCGCTAATTGTTTCTATTGTTCTGTTGCTTCATTCTTACATTCTCTCTCCATCTCTCCCTCCCTTTATCTGTTCTCTTTCTCTCCTCTCTAAACCATGAAATAACACATTCATTTTTAGTATACAATCCTCTAAAATCTAGTAAGCATACTTTTTCCACATCCAGGCACACCGTATTCTAAATATGGTAGGAATAATGTAATCATGAACAGATAAAGTGGCACATGTTGGCTTTATTGCCATGCAAATGGATTCCACTGAATTTTTACATGCGCATTAACGAAGTCAGGTTAAAGTCGTAAAAGAGCACCACGAGTGGATACAAGCACCAGTCTGATGGCTTGTTTGGTTTATGTCCAACAGAGAATATTTAGGTTTTCGTGGACTGCAACGCAGCCGCGAAAACCTACTGTTCTTCTTGTGTTTCTTTTTCCCTTTTTTTTTTTTCCATTATTATTATTCTTTGCACTTTTTTTGTGGCCGCTGTTGCGGCATGATTAGAAGTACTACAAATATGAAAATTTCCATGCATACTCACATGTATCTGAAGTTGTGCACCATTAAGTTTGTTTTTCATTTTAGTACTAAGTTTTGCCGCTAGGTGGCGTTTAGCATCAAAACATATAATTGCCGATAACTCTGTCATTTGACATTTTATTTGTATGCAGTTTTTTGCATTCTGTTCTCTGTCAACTGCCCGTTTAAATATGATGAGTGGCAATATCCATATCTTTGAAAATTTTGAGCTAGAAGAGGTTGAATGTTTGAATCTTTGAAAAAATCTGGCAAATTAGGGTGTGTCCACGAAAAACATGCCCATTTTTGTTAGAGATTAGATACGCTCATTCTGTTTTTTGAAATTGATTCCGAAGATCTTTGCGCACAAAATATATGGGGTGGCGATTTCAGAAAATGCATAAAATAGCTTTCAATAAGCGGTCAAAGTGCACTAAAATATGGAGGATTTTTTTTTTTGAGAATAGGCATTTTTTTGTTTTTTTTGATGATTCTGCCATTATTTTTTAATCAATCTTTATGAAATTTTCACAGATTGTATTGTTTGTTGTTTCAAGGGACTTCACAGTTTCAAAATTTCAAAAAATGCAAAGGTCAAGGTCATATTGCGATTATTGGTTTTTTCTTTGACCTTAAATATCTCAAAATCTAAAAATATTTTATCGAAAGAATATGGGTAAAATCAAAAGCCTCTAAAGAGTACTTTTTGAAGAATTTTAGTTTTTTCAGATCGGGGTTGATTTGGTTGTTTGGTGGCAGTTTGAAGTTTGGTCATACTTTGAATTGATTTTAAAGCCTTTAAAGTTTAAATGTGTGATATATTTTATCATCATTGGAAAAAAGAATGTCTTACCTCGTCAACAAAAAAAGAATTTTGAAAATCTGTCAAGAATTGATGAATTTATAGAGAATTTAAATACATGACCCAGAATAAAAACAGAGAAAATTTGACAGAATGAGCACACTGGTTACCTATGTTCTATAAATAGATGCAGACTCTGCTAGCTGTAACAGGTCATGAATGTATGTGTAAAACTAGCCTACTATCTCACTTCCATAGTAGCAGGTAATTTAGTTATGCATCAAGCCATCAGAGGTTTTACCATATAACTACTATATTGGCTAAAGACTCCCTGCAGTGATGATGCAGATGGGGGCCTGGCTCAGTGGAAGATCACATTCCATTCGAGATGTGGTCACAGCTGAATTCACCAATGAACGATAAAAATTAAGATATATAAACGTTTTGCATTTTGTTGTTTTTCTGGTATTTTAACTTGGCTGATCAGGTTTGAAACTGTTGATCATCACGAAAACCGTTGCATTTGCAGTATGCAAATCTAGTACAGTATTATTCTTCAAGACAGGATAACATACCAGTAGTAATGCCATCTCTCTGAAGGACACTGGTTGCATAACACCATACCCAGTCACATTTAAGCTGACACCAAGCCAAACAGTCCTGGAATCACCCTGTACAGCACCAAACAGGTAGCCATTGGTACTAAATAAGAACTCCAGAAGAGGTGACCACTGTACCATCATATGTATGTAATTGGGAATCACTGTCTAGGCATCTAGGCAAGACTGCTTGGCAAAGACAAATACTAAACAAAAGTCAAATGTATCATATAAAATATTCAGGTTCACTTGTCTATTTCACTGTTTATTTCATAGTACTGACAAATTTCATTTGCATATCAAGCCTGTGTTAGCGGCCACCTGTATTAAGCGGTCAACCTGCATTAAGCAGTAAGTTTTACATTACTAATTACTATTCTGTTAAAGTTTAACCCTCATTAGGGGCCACCTCTGTGAAGTGGTCACTTTCTCTTGTTCTTGACTGACCACTAAAGACAGGTTTGACTGTACTGCAAAAGATCTCTGCCTATGTTTGATTTACAATAGGGCAGACATTAAATGACAAGACAAATTAGTCTTGACTGGGAAGAGAGCAAGACAGTGTGGCATATTTGGATACTCCCCATGGACAAACCAATAACAAGTCCCAGGGAGCATTCCATATTGCACACCCAATACAATCTGCTGATTTTGATCACAAGATTTCATCAGTCCTGCAGTATCTGTACTGGTAATATCAATAAAAGTGAGAACACCAATTTGCTTTAGACAAGATAAACACAAGGGCTCAGCGCAAGAGGGTCTCAACTTGTTCTAAAAGACATATAAATTACGACCCTTTTGTGCTGAGCATTACATTTTCAGGGTATTATTTAAATGGTTTCATTTAGTTAATATGTTCCATAGGTAATATTTAATGGAATAAAAAGCCAAATTTGTTGTCAAAATCCACTATCTGTAACAAAAACTAGGGCCTTGATTAATCCATCTTCTGAGCCTGATTCTTTGGTCTTGACAAGTGTGAAACTGCTTGTACAGTTCTAAAATGTGATAAGAAATCAGATATAAGCCATGCCATGGTGTAAATACAAGTCTTATCTAATATGATGAAGCTGTCTCTACACTGATTTATTTACCTGTCAAATGTAATAGACTCCTGAAATTTCAATTTGACTCACTGAAATTAGAAAAAAGTTTTGATTTTCTCTGATAAATTAAACCTTTCCCTCATAGAGAACACCATGAAAAGACCTATGCGAACAGCATAAAACCAGATCAGCCTGCGAGTAACTTGCAGGCTGATCAGGTTTTATGCTGTTTGCTGCTCCTCAGTGGTCTGGAAATGAGGATTTTGTAATTAAATTTGGTAAGGTTTAACTGTGGTTTTCTGCAGATCAGGCTTTATGTGGTACCTACTGAATGCGTCAAAATGAGTCTATATGAGGGAAAGGGTTAATGAAAACTAGCTGTGGTATCTCATGCCTCACCGTGTCATCACTGCACTTTTTAATAATTTGGTCAGATCTGATGGTGTACCTTGAAGTCATCTAAGAGTGACCCATCAACACATGGTTACACCACTTCACGCCATGCCAGACATTTGTAAACCTAAATCAAACTGAAATCAATCTCAACCTTTGGATAAACAATTGAAGATAAATGGTTTAAATTGTTGCAAACTGTATAAAATCTGATCTCTCAATTTTATACTTGTCACACGGGTCTTTTCTCCACAATTTTTATGCAGTCATCAACAAAGCAGTATACATAAATACATTTTTTGGGAGGCCTTGAAGTATATGAACAAGAAAACTAAAACATCATTTTTATGTGTTCTAGCTGTTCAAACTGAAGTCAAGGAAATACCACAAAAGACAACTCTTCTTTATCTGCTAGCTTTGAATTAAATCAACCATGGGGTGATGAGAGGAAATGTAGCGGCAAAGTGCAGCTAACTGGATTATAACTGAGTCAATACTCAAATTGTTGTGGGGAGAAGAAAATGGAGTTTAAACTGAAGAAATTCAATAGGTGAACAGTGGAGGAATTAAGTAGCTGATCCAATGACATTTTACATCTATTTTAACACAATATTCAGTTTTATTTGAGAGGTGTTATGTTACTGATATGTAATTTGAGAGAAGTAAGGTTAATCAAGATCTGTACACTATACTACCTTCATCACAATAGGCAGTCACTTTTATTGGATATGTTCAAGAGAAACTCACGACATTCCAGATGTTATACGCTTTAGCTATGTAATAATATCTACCATAAAATATGCATTAAATGAACACTGGATAATAACAGAGAATAAGTGATTTTTTTTGTTGTGGCAACAAAATCATTGTTGTAAACATTGAAAATTTACTTTTAATATTTCAGGTCAACACTGAGAAATCAGACTCCACCTAAGTATGTTTCGTGGTACAAAAGCCAGATACTTATTTTCAGACAGTGTTTGTTAACATTAAAAAAAAATCAAATTGTAACATTACAGATTTCTCCATGATGTAATATGTATGTATTTTAACATGGGAAAGACACATGAGGAAACATGATCAATTCTAGATAATTTAACATCATGTTCAACATTGGTAGTTAGTTACTTGTACAACAGATTATGCACATCTGTTACCTCATACAGTGTGGTGCTCTCTTTCTAAACTTATAGATGAAGTAATCATATAAGAGACCTGTATGTATAAACAACAGTACAGCAAGCATGTAAACACAAGCTACAGCAATCTTTTACAGCTGTTAGAACAGCTACGGATATGTTTTCTAAAGCAATCCTCTGCTTTCAAAGTTTCCGTTATCTTTTTATTATCTGATTCTGTAACAGTTGCATCTGTAGCATGACTGGTGAGAGAATTATTTACCTAGTGGCAGTATGAAATAAAGACAGGGAGCCCACTAATTGAAAGTTAAAACTACCAATTAAACAAGCAACATAATTTCATGTATCTCATTATTTCTGCTGAATGTTTATTACCAGAAAATTATATTTTAGTGCATTTGTTTAATTTCTGATTAAGGGTTGCAATAATATTTGCCGGATACCCTTAATTAGCCTAAGCACTTGAAAAAAGCATGCCAGTATTTCTGTGAGTAGAAATCATGCTAAAAATATGATGTATAATTATGTAGGGAACTATGTTCCTCATCTCTTAATGATATGTGGTCATTTTTAGACTGCAAAGTGCATGCGCAAAGCAGGCTTTAAAACCCAAAACTCAAGCCTGAAGTTCCTAAAGTTTTGGTGTTAATGTATTATTGTACAGGAGTAGCTGTGAGGTTTAAATAATCCATATTAAAACCTGTCAGTAAAAATCTGGTATACTTCTCCACTTCTGTTCTCTAATATCTTTGCTGTCTTCCCACATAATCAAATGTAAGAATCATCCAATTTCAACAAATTATCGCTATAATTTTTTAATATCATTTTTAATTTCTTTGTTAAGACTTAATACAAAATTTGGCAAGACTTAATAAAAAAATTATTAGTTTTCAAAGCAAATCTCACCTTCAACATCGAAAAAAAGTTCATCTTCAGAAAAGGGGATGCTTGCTGGACCTTCTTCTATGTCTGATCCAGGAACTAGACCTAGATCCTGTGCTGTACCTGACTGGAAACCTTGCTCATCATATGAGTAACTCCGTTCTAAAAGTTTATGAAACTCCTCATCATCCGAAATGCCTGTATTTATTATTATGGCTGCCTCGTTATCAGAGAATCCACCAGAGTCAAACTGCTCTGTCATGCCAAAAATTCCTGATTCATTCATTTCTACTTTAGCTGCGGCCTCAGCTTTTAAATTATTATCGAAAATATATGCCTCTTGTGTAACTGGGGTATCAAACAAGTCCAGAGTGTTAAGCTTAACTTCTTGCACAGTAGCAGCAATGAGATTTTTTTCATTTCCGTTACCTTCTTCATGTATCTCTTCTAATTTTTTTAAACCTAGATCTTCATGATTCAATTCTTTTTCTTTAAGCTTTTCTAGCTTTTCTAAATCAAAACCCAATTCTAGTGACTCAGTTTCTATAATTGAAGAAACTTCAGTGCCTCTCTTCTTTTTTGCAGGTTCAACATTTTCTTCAGGAATTTCTACAGGAATCTGTGCTTCTTCCACTGTTTCCAAACACTCAATCTCTGTTGCAACTTCTTCCACTTTTTCATGAACAGTTTCTACTGCAGATTCTATGGCTGGCTCTCTTGTTTCTAAAGACACTTTCTGCTCAAGTCTTCTTGCTTCCTGTCGTTGCAGCATTTCTCTTAGTTGTTCTTGGAAAAAAGAAGCTACAGACTGTTGAGAACATACCTCTGCTTCCCTTGAATCAACAAGATAAATTTTTGGCTCATCTATATCAGTAATCTGCTCTTGAACAACACTTTCCATCATTTCTACAGTGTCGGAATTTTGAACTTCTGTATTGTTAACTGCATTGCTTAATCTTCTTTTACCTGCGCCTAAGTATGCTGATACATCTGGAAAATCACTAGCAACATCAGCAGGCAAGGTACTTCTCCTTCCAACAGTATCCAATGCCTCTTTTCCACCACTTATATCTTCTACATCCCCAATAGCTTCTGGGGATGTTTCAGGATTTTCTACATCCTCTGCTTTGGTATTTTCACCAACATTATCATCTGGTTTTTTTTCCAACTTCAGCAGCCATAGCCATAGTCTCTTCATCATGATTTTCTGGAATATATTCTTCCTTTTCACTTATATCCATTGTCATTTTACCCATTTGTTGATTTTCCGATTCCATTTTTTGTTAATGTAAATTTCAAACACTTTCACAGCTAACACATTAAATCCAGAATTTCCATCATGATAAAAACTTGAAGTTTTGCACACAGAATTTGAGCACACAGCCGTGTTAATCCTTGACACTGATGTTTTTAAAACAAAATTTAGATAAATTAAGCTGGAACAATTTTTTTTCATCAAATTAATATATGTACAAAAACACCTGCTTCTTGCTGAAGTTATTCTTTTCTTTTGAAGTGTATAGATTGTTGCTTATAGAGATTTTGTTGGCATGATACTAACTAAATTAACTGAGCACATTTCTGACAGCAAAATGTAATTGAATAATTAATTCAATAATATTTCAAGAACATCTTTTTTGCATCAACATATTATGTATCAACATATTATGAAATAAAAAAAATCCAGTCATTGGCTTCAACCAAAAGTACTTGTACACTTTTTATGATCATTTTATTTCAAAACTAATAAGTTCATTGGAAAAATAAAAAAAAAATGGTTGATTAAGAAAATACCTATCAAGCAACCAGATGTTTGGTTAAATAGTCTTAATGCAACAAAAAAATAAATAAAAAAAAATAAAAAAAGTCTGAGATCAAGAATCCTCAGAATGTAAATGTGTGGCTGACATGTGGAAAGGCACTCCCCAAACTGTTTTTCCTTGAGGGTCAAAACAACTTCTCTCAAGAACATTGATGTGCTACTAAAAGGAGAAGAGAAAATCTCCATACGCATCCAACTTTCTATTTAATCCTTTTTTATATTTCATGTATGTAAAATGATCTGACTGTTATAGTATTTGATTAAAAAATTATAAAACAAAGTCCTTGATTGCCATACATTTATCCATTACCCCACAGATACTTTCCTTGATTTATTTTTCAGAGTAGGTTCAATTTTTAAGTCGCAAGATCTTCTTTTGGACACAATCCAAGTTTTGGTAAAAATAAGCCCTTAACTATAACAGACTTCAGGAAAAAAAATAAAATGGAAACAGCTATTTCCCAAGATTGATCAGAATCCTACTGGGTGATGAATTCTGTCAGCTTGCTGAACAACATGACATATTACTTCATATACCATATTAACCCTGATAAATGCCCCCTTAAATAAACACACCTCTCTCTATCCAGCATCCAAATTTATAAAATATCAGTTTTCTGGTGAATTTATATTAAATGGTATATATACTTAGGGTGCATTTTATGCTATATTTGAGGTCCAAGTATACATATTGCATTATACTCAACCACAATATAACCATGAAAGCTACAACTAAGTCGAAATGCTACTTCATATAACCCGTTAATTTGGACCTCTTTATATTGGCTCTCATGTTATAATGAATAGCGTTATAATGGAGAGCATTATAATAGACCTACACTGTATTTCATAATTACTAACAGGCATATTCCATTACCACTGCCTAGAGACTTATTACTTAAGATCACCTGGGTATTTATAACCCTTGCAATGCTGTGGGCACTTGTGACTACTTTTGTTACCAGTGCAGACCAAGACCAGCCTGCACATCTGTGCAGTCATATCATGGTTTGCTCTATTTGCTATTCAGTCAATAAATTTTCAGCAAGCACCCCAATTAACAACTAATGGTACGGTCCAAAATTGAGAAAGGACAAGTCCAATTAAGAAATTTAGCATGGTAAGGGTTAAATGAGGACCTATAAGCCAAGGGAGGGAACATTTTTAGGATGTATACAGAATCTAAAAGACATAATGTAAAATACAATTGCCAAAAGACGCTTGCTATTATGTTGTTTTGTTGATTAACATTGAGGGGTGTTGTAGATTCCATTGTTTATTTACTTTGTTAATCCCTGAGTGCTTATCAGGTCTGTGTTATCTGGTCTACTTAGCTAAGAAATATCCAATGATCAGCAATATATGAAAACCAATTGTAAAACATTCTAACACCCCACTGAGAGAATTTCAACTATTTGAGGACTTTCTTCTTCTGAGTCCAATATAGTCTTGCCTTACTGTGGTATCATCCAAACATGAGGCTAAACAGGAATGGAACTACCTTGAATGGTAAGCAGCAAGAAAGCTTTGCAAGTGTCATCTTTTATTGTTTGGTATGTCACATTCAGAGATCAAACCTCAAACCTTTCTATAGTGGGGAAAATAGTGGGAAGATAATGAGAAATCCTTGTCCTCAGTGAGGAACAGCAGTCAGATATGTTACCACTTTGATGGATATCAAATATAATAAATCAAGTGATAATATAATCACTAATCTGAGCACTTTATATAATCTATGAAAATCAGCAAATATAGGAGAACCATCCATACATTGCAAATTGACACCAGCAATAATAATATGATTATCAACATCAGGGATAACCAGCAATACAATTATCAACATCAGGGATAACCAGCCATACAATTATCAACATCAGGGATAACCAGCCATACAATTATCAACATCAGGGATAACCAGCCATACAATTATCAACATAAGGGATAACCAGCAATACAATTATCAACAACAGGGATAACCAGCATTACAATTATCAACAACAGGGATAACCAGCATTACAATTATCAACATCAGGGATAACCAGCCATACAATTATCAACATCAGGGATAACAGCCATACAATTATCAACATCAATTATCAACATCAGGGATAACCAGCATACAATTATCAATTCAGGGATAACCAGCAATACAATTATCAACATCAGGGATAACCAGCCATACAATTATCAACATCAGGGATAACCAGCCATACAATTATCAACATCAGGGATAACCAGCCATACAATTATCAACATCAGGGATAACCAGCCATACAATTATCAACATCAGGGATAACCAGCCATACAATTATCAACATCAGGGATAACCAGCCATACAATTATCAACAGGGGCCTCCATGGCAGAGAGGGTAAAGTCGCTGACTTTAATACTCACTCAGCCCCATCACCGCGTGGGTTCAAATCCCAGCAGAGTAATTCAGATTTTCATGTGAGGAAGCCTTCCAGCTGGCTTGCGGTAGGTTGATGGTTCTACCCGGATGCCTCCATGCATTCGGGGTCTTCCTCCACCTATAATTTGCTGGTCAATGCTATATGACTGAAATACTGTAAAAGGGATGGTAAACTCAAATAGTCAAGTCAATTATCAGAATCAGGATAACCAGCAATACAATTATCAACATCAGGGATAACCAGAAATACAATTATCAACATTAGGGATAACCAGCAATACAATTATCAACAACAGGGATAACCAGCAATTTAATTATCAACATCTGGGATAACTAGCAAAACAATAATTAACATCAGGGATAACTAGCAAAACAATAATTAACATCAGGGATAACTAGCAAAACAATAATTAACATCCGGGATAACCAGCAAAACAATAATTAACATCAGGGATAACTAGCAAAACAATAATTAACATCAGGGATAACTAGAAAAACAATAATTAACATCAGGGATTACCAGCAATACATTTATTAACATCAGGGATAACTAGCAAAACAATAATTAACATCAGGGATAACCAGCAAAACAATAATTAACATCAGGGATAACTAGCAAAACAATAATTAACATCAGGGATAACTAGCAAAACAATAATAATTAATGGGAAACCAGCAAAATATTAAATCGGAAACAAAATAAAACAGAAATACAACCAGTGATGAATACCAGAACACCAGCAATGAACTAAAGTTGTGATAACAACCTTGCAGACGTAATGTCTAATCGAAGCTGATATAGTCTGATGTACGGGTGTTTACCAGATCCTGGTAGATATGTCAATGTACATCTCTGATCTGAGATTACATACCATCCATTACATGGGACAAGGAATGTCAGCCAGACTTGCAGCCCAGCTGCAGCGCTCACAGACATGTGCAGATGGCGCCTGATTCCTAACTACAACACATATTTACAAAATGATATCTTATTTCTTTTTTAAGTTTAACTTTTTTTACCTAATGAATGTATTTCATATCAGACCAGTTTCAACCGCACTGAGATATTTAACTAATGAAAGGAACAGTAAATTTTATTTGCAAACATAGTAGAAAAATAACATCAGCATTTCATTTAAGGGTTGCAGGAATTTTCTTTTCACACACGCTTATATATTTTCTCTATTCAGGCATACAAAAAAAATAATGAAAGACTACTTATATGTTTGATAAACATGTCTTATTTTTGTGTTATTTATTATTTATTGGATTTATTGGATTTTGTTTCTGTATTAGCTGTTTTTCTTGATGAATTTACTAAGTCCATATTATATCCCATAAAATTGTTTGCATTAATGTCCTACTGACAATACCTCAGATATTTGTGGACTAAATGAGACAAGTGGCATATCACCCCCAGTCAAATAATCCTGACACAGATTCAGTTACAGAACTACCTCCTTGTTGTTTAACCCTTTCCCTCATATAGACTCATTTTGACACACCCAATAGGTACCACATAAAGCCTGATCTGCAGAAAACCACAATTAAACCTTACCAAATTTAATTACAAAATCCTCATTTCCAGACCACTGAGGAGCAGCAAACATCATAAAACCTGATCAGCCTGCGAGTTACCCGCAGGCTGATCTGGTTTATGCTGTTCACATAGGTCTTTTCATGGTTTCCTCTATGAGGGAAAGGGTTAATTACAAAAAATAGTACTTATAATAACAGATAAATTTAGCTTTATTCTGACAGAGCAAGTTTTTCCTTTTTTTTCATTTAAAAATCTAAATAATCTTTTTTCTCGCCACTCAAACAAATTCTACAATTCTGTTCCATTTTGATAAGTCCCATATGAAAGATTTATCTCTGAGAGCGACTGATAAGTCCTACATCACTCCAAGAAACCCCACAATCACATCCTCCGACATGCATCAAGATCTTTAAAGACACGCTTTAAAGTGCATCCTATCTTTTGATATCATCAGTTTAAAAACTGCTACAGAGATATTAGCTTCAGAATAAAGGCATTCAGCTTGTGTGCCGACAATAAAACCTCCAATAAAACCTAAAACTCTGCAGATTTTTGTGATGTCTGATGTCTTAATGTAACCAACTATAGGTGCAGTATATATTAGCGATGGTGACTGTATACTAGAGGAATGCTGGAATCCTCCACCACTGCTGTACACCAAATAAGACAGCAGTAAATCCTGATCACACTGCACAGCTCAATTTGACTAGCTTCGACAGAGTTACTCCCCCTACCCCTCATCTCAAAATTATGTTTACTTATGAAAACCTTCATCGTGTTTAGTAATCGCTGATATAAGCTTTTGCACCCCGTTATATCACAATGTATAGAATGTAAGCAAGGAACCAACCTGCAGGCTGGTCTGGTTTATTACTATTAACATCAGCCATAATTTTGACAGATTCCATGTGGTGAAGGGGTAAGAGAGGAAAGTTTTGTTGAGAAAATATAAATGAACAGATCATTTAACAGAGAACTGTCATTGTGATATTCTGATTTTCATGTTTTCTAAAAAGCAACAAGCACATAACTAGTGGGTAATAGCTCTGAAATAGTGATCTAATGTTAACAAGCAGGCATATTTGTACATACATTACAGATGATATTAAACATCAACTGAAAAATCTGTTCTGCATCATAATGCAATATTTGAAGAAAAAAAAATTGGAAACTTGTAGCAAAACTAACAAAAATACATTTGCTATTTTATTCCTTAACAAAAATAAAAAAGGCTACAAATATTCCATACAGATTCTATAAAAAAAGATGTAAGATAATGAGAAAAATGTGTTTGAAAATATAATGCAAAACCTAGTTACACTCACAACCTAATTAGTATATATTAAAACTCCAAGAGACACAATGAGATAAATCCAGAAGACGGACAGCACATAATCTCCACAGCACTATATAACAGAATGGCTCACATCAGCTGGGCAGTTAATCCTTCTTCTCACTATCTTGTTGTTAGGACAACTGACCCGTTGTTAGGACAACAGTCACCTATCCTGCCTACCTTTGCACACACCTGAAGTAACAACCGCAAACCTACTGGAAAACTCTCTTCCCAACCCACGTACACATATCATAGACTGTTAGTGCTCTGAATTTAATTCTTTTTACATATGTTGTTGCCGTCTTTAACAACACATGTGCTCAAAAGAAAGGGAATAAATTCCAGGCTGCTTCAGTACCATCCTCTCAAAAGCTTGAATATATTTTTTGTAAACAAAACTGGAAAGCAGGCCAAATCGAAACACCTAGCTTCTCCTTGAGGCTGGGGAACGATTTGGCAAGGCTTTGAAATGTTCTGCATATGAATTCACGAAGACTTTAACTGCATCTAATGTTGATAGAAGGAAGATGATCATAGCGATCGTAAGATTTGGACAAGCACATCTAATGGTAATAAAAATCTGCAAAATGAGAAATGCTTTTAGGAGAAAACGATTGCAAGAGATTTAGTTCACACTGACATGAAGCTGCTAGGCAAGGGCCAAATTGAGATGGCAGATGAGAGTATCAACCTGGCAATATGCATTAAAATATTTTTATCTTATGTGCTGTCTAATTACGATGAAAGGTTTCTAAGCCTAACCAGGAGCATTAACACCCTTCAGTGAGTAAATAAGACTAGCCCAAATTAAGGAATGGGCCATCCCATTCATGAGTTTCAGAAAGAACCTGTTATGAATTACGAAGAATGTTTATGATATAATTACATCTCTTACGGGAGAAAATAAGTAGAAGAAATAGAAAAGATCAATACAAAATCTTGTGGTAGCTGAGTGTGCTTACAGCCTAGCTAGTTCATTTGATAGTCTAACCCTGCCAAAAGTATGTTACTAGAATATTATTTACTATTAACATAGCCATATAGCTAATAGATTAATCTGTAATTAATCAGACAAAAATGTAAAAGTAACTGTAACATATTTTCCTTGAAAGCATTTAAAGCTGTAATTAAATTGAGGTTCATCTAAAATTAATGTATAAAACTAATAAGAAAATAAACTGGTATTTTCAAAACATGAAAACATACTGGTTTCCTTAATGTGTGAGGTTGTGTGGTCTTACAGAAATTAGTTCGGACAAAAGCCAAAATATAAAAACCCCTGATACACAGTTTACCATCTCTCTGTCTGTCGATCTGTCTCTCTCACACACACACACAATATTCAAGAGATAACACAAGTACAAGGACTATAGTGGACAGAATTTCAAGCCAAATTTAAGCAAAAACACACACAAAATAAAAACAGCACATGTAATTATTCATGTTATTTTTTGTTTGAATCTTTGAAACAACCTTTATCTCATTATTTTGTTTATAAATCATCTCCTCATAGAGTCTGACAGTAACCCTAAATTCTTTCATTTTTCAAGCCATGTGTTTTATTTCACATCAATACACAACCCTAACAAACCAGCCCGCCACTCCTGGAGCCACATCATGCAACTGTATAAATGAATATCTCTACATCCAGGAGCTGGACACAGTGACCTTGACCTCTCACAGAATACCAAGCAGCTGCGTCTCACCTGTACAACCAAGAAGCACACTTCTACGAACATCCATCAAACCTTTTGTTTCCTCTGGCATACAGGAAACACACTTGATTAAATCGGCATTTCATGTTGTTTTTTCTAATGTTTTTACGTTCTTTATCTGTTAAAGATTTAAAAGAAACCTTTGAGAGGTCTCCAAATAATTCAAGTTTATAAATTAGGATTTTAACAGAGAGAACTCACTGGTTCCAAGACATGTTTAAGTTTTTTCTCATTAGCATTTGAGTTCAGATTTCGAACCAAACATTAGTCAAGCATTAATGACTAAATGTAATCAGCTAATTTCTGCTAATATACTGTTTCTATGACAACTTGGAAATAATATCAAGCTGAACGAGCTCTGAAATAATTGTCAAACCTCCTCTAGATTTTTTATTAATATATCTGCATTTACAAATGAATGAGAGAAACATGAATAAAAGTCGGTATGTTTTATTTCATTTACGTGATCATTTGAACATAATGGTACAAGTTACTGGTTTATTCAAAGTAATGAAGTTGTCTCACAGAAATCACCAAGGCAGGCATAAAACTGAAGTTTTAAGCTTTGTATGTCAATCTAACTTTCCTGAAAATATAACTGCAGTGTACACTTACAAAAATATGGATACAGACTCACTAAAATCACAAAATCCATAATATACGGATACATTTACTAAAACTAGGGATGCATTCACTAAAACCATGGATAACAAGTAACTGGTGTTGCATGCAACACATTAATCCCCTACTGGTGAGGTGCATAAATTTTCTGTTACCATAGCAACCAGAATTTTGGTCTGAGATAAAAAAACAAAGTGACATACAGAATCTCCATACTGCCATCTATTTATATACCAAGTTTTATAATATTATCTTAAACAGTTTTTAAGTTATCGCAGGATCCAGATTTCCAGACAGACAGACAGATGGAGGGCAAACCTTTAGTCCCCTCCAGTGTTAATACCGGTAGGGGACTAAAAACAATGGGAACATTCACTAAAACTTTGGATACATTCTATAAAACTATGTATTCATTCTTTAAAAAAAATACATTCTACTAAACAAAGGATACAGTCACTGAAACCATGGATACGATCATTTTCGCTATGGAAACTCTAAATATCTATATCAAAACCATGGATATAACTATGAACAATTTACTCAAACAAAGTCCTGATCAGGTTTATTCTGCTCAATAGAAGTACTAAGGTTATTGCTTACAATATAAATTGCTACTACATTCCCTTGATACCTTCAATGTTTTACAATTTCATGTTGCACACTTTTTTACAGCTGTCTATGTCTTGTAAAATATATTTGTTTTCGTTTATTGAACCTGATAGTAAATACTGTTCAACATTTTATTTCTTTGGAAATCTCTGGAAATCATAACAAATGCACTGGTAAGTATAAAAGATGGAGTACTAGTGCTGAAGGGAAAGATTAAATTCTGTATGAGAATATCTTTACAGATTGCTACAGCTACAAGTCATAAATTTTATCTAAAATAGAAAATAAACCTAAATATATATCTTTTCCACAAGAACCAATATATGAGCTAAGTTGAAATATAAAACTGGTTTCCATTTACTCTCTCTCTCTCTCTTTTAGCATATGATGGAACTTTATAACATTGGCACAAAATATATTGGAAAAAAAAGGAAATAAACATTTCGTTTAATGTCAATGAGGGGAAAAGTTGTTGTTTTTTCCCTCATCTTAAACTAATCCCCCTCAGCAGTTCCTGGGTTGGACAAGTACGTTGCACCTGTGAAGGAGTTTGAAAGATACTTGCCCCACTGGAGATCAAACTTCAAATTTTTGGGTTAATAAGAGCAAGAGCACTTAACCACGGTGCCAGAATATGACCAATAAGAGTAAACTGACAAGGCTCTCTCCCTCTCAGGGGAGCAGTACCTCTACCTTCAGGAGGGGGAATTTTTGTGTCATTTTCTCCTGTTGGGGAAATTTTTGGCAATTTTGGCTGCACTTACGGCAACTAATTATATTAGTAAAAATGTACAAAATAATTCCTGTCTAGTAGCTTTATTGGGTAAACTGAAATGAAAATCAAATGGTAAACAGTACATCAATGTACCACTAGACCATTTTTGTTATTTATGAGAGGTCTTTTTTTCCTTTGTAAGGGGGAATTTTGCTTGAAAATGGGGGAAAAAACATACTTTTTGGCCGGGGGAATAGTGCCTTATATAGGTACTAAAGAATGAAGATCGAGAGCCCTGACTGAGAACCATTTGAAAACTTCTATGATAGGAGATTGGTACCCAGTCTCAATATACAGGTGCAGGCCATTGATCTCTCTCTCCAAGATGGTGATTATTTCTAATCACCTACATCACAAGGTGCCATTACCTGGATAGCAACATTTACCACTGCTTTCCTCAATTTCCATTAATTGTGTTTTAACGATCAGCGCACATCTTGCTCTAATTAAAGCAGGGTAGCATTTCAGGTGCCCAAAGAACTCGTAAATATAGATCTCATGTTGTTACAGCTATTACCCACTATAATTTCTACATTTTCTTTGCACTGTTTGAATATACAACATGCCAAAAACCTTTAATGTGAGGGGAAATAACAACATGTAGGTTAAGAAGTTAAGGTACCCGGGGAACCTCAATAAATACCACTTCTCTTGAGAAGGTACCTCTTAACAACCATGTGCTAATCATTTTCATAATTTAGATTTTACAGGTAAAACATACCCAATAACCATCTTCCAGTGTTTCCAAAAATAAAAAAATAACGAAAAATAAGGTTCTTCACAATTCATGGAGGAGTTACTTTTCAATATGTTCTCTAAATTGGGATTCAATAGATACCTTATTGAAAGGGGACTTGTTTAATTTGAAGCATCTAATGGAAAATAGAAAGTTACACAGTGCTTTTACAAGCAACTGTAAGCTGTATGTGGTATGTGACAGATTTTAACCCTTTCCCTCATAAAGACTCATTTTGAAACCTGACAGTAACTCGCAGGCTGATCTGGTTTTATGCTGTTCGCATAGGTCTTTTCATGGTGTCCTCTATGAGGGAAAGGGTTAATCAGAATGTTTTGATATATTCATCTTTTCACTTTGTGAAATATATTTTGACATGGGAGATTACCAATATTTATTTTCAAAGTGGTTCAATTTAGGAGTTCTGAAACTTAAAAATATTCTCAAGCAATAACTCAAAATAGCAGCAAGGTAATGTTCACAAATCATTTCCTTCTTCAACTAAAAGAAACCTGCTTCTGCACCACTGAAGAACACCATTAGGAAGTAATTACTGATAAATGTGTTTCTCTGTTTATTTATCTCCTCATGCCATGCACTGAAGAATGATTTACTGCAAATAATGCAGGCATCTTAAAAACACAGATGAAATATTTTAGCATCTAAATCATCTAGAAGACTGTAGTGAGATACAACAGCTCAGTTATTAGTTTTTCTATGGTTGAAAGAAATGTGAACAGACAATTTTTCATCTTTAAATGAAAAAGGCATTTTTTATTCTGCTTCATGAAATTTTGTTGTTAATGGCAGATGCATCATGTGTGTGCTAAAACAAATATAGTTATATTCATTTATCTGCACTATGCTTTACTGCAGTTGTAAGTAAAATTTAGCAAGAGTTACTGTTCCTAAAAAGTTTCACCTGTTCCAAATTAAGAATACTTATTTCTGCTGTAAATCCCAGCCTACTTCAAACTTAAGGGTAACATTATACATATGATTATCATTAATTATTTAATTATCTAAGATAGTAAAAAGATGCATTTCATACCCATGAGTTTTTTCTACTTCAGATATGAGGTATACAAATGTTTACATTTGATTGTACCGTCCCCGGTGGCCAAGTGGTTAGAACATCCGCCTCGGGAGGTCGTGGGTTTGATCCCCGGCCGCAACATACCAAAGTCTTAAAAAATGGTACTGTTATAACTCCCTTGCTTTGCGCTCAGCATAATTATAAGGGTAGTTGCAGGACTCTTTGACCCGGTGTCAGGATAATGTGACTGGGTGTGGTATCATGCCACATGTCTACGGCGTGATACTGCAGTGTGGCAGCACTATATCTGTCTCAAGTAGACATTGTCTCCAAATGACTGAAATACTGTCAGTGGGACGTTAAACCCAACAAACAAACAAACATTTGATTGTATTTTTGTGCAAAGTTATTACGTATAAAGTGGTTGACATTAATGCAAGCCTAAAAGCACACTTTGTAAAATGATGGTCATTTTGATGCAAATCTTTCTACACATTATAAATATGTGAGGATTCAGTCTTAGCCAGCCAGGCTCCAAATCAATATGGTGAAATTAGTGGAATTCCAAGTCTTAATTTCAATGATTGGGCACATATAACTATCATTGTCTTCTATGATGTTTACAAGTATTAATGACACATGTAGCCTATTATATGTATAGTAATAATTTTAAAACACAAGAAGTAACTATGACAACAGCAACTATTACAACATTAACTATGAAAACAGTGTAGTTGCATATTAATTAGGTTTATACTTTGAGGTAAATCTAACCGATATATTAAAATTCTGTTTTCTAATGCACATAATCATAAAATACACAAATGTTACACTTGTACTTGTGTACTTATTATAATGTTCTTGACCTCATTAAATGTCATTTCCATCTTTTTTCAAATTAAATGTATCTCCGCCTATGGACCTTTCCAATTTCAAGCCTCTCCTTTATTAATTGTTTCCCATTCATGGCTGGACCAACTCTTGACTCATATTGACACATTTGCAAACAGTGAAGACCCAGATCAGACAGCTTCTATTGGAACTGTCTGATCAGAGTCTCTTCCCCTCATTCAATACTGTAGTTCAGATTCTAGTCTGTGCAGAAAAAAAAATGCATTGTTTCATATATTTTTTAAAGTTCAGTAAAATGAATATTCATTAAGTAAAAAAAAAAGTATATGAATATTCATGAGGTAAAGGGTTAAAAAAACAAACTCAACTGTCCTTTTGAGTGAACTAGGTCAATAACTGATTACATGGCATCCAAGTACAGCTATCGGATAATAGCTCAATCTGCTTTTAATATTTTGTACACATTTATAACCTACAGTAGAACACTTTGGTCCATATTAAATAAAGATGTGTTGTATGTCAGTTTGAAATCAATGTGAATTGATTCCTTTAATCTTTGTTCAGTTGTTTATCATATTTTCCACATCACTGTTGTTCTATATTTATGGCCCTCTTACAAAATACCCATGCAATCATCAGAAATCAAATAAAGGCCTATCCATCCATATAACTTTACATTCTGTTTACATGGACTGTCTCCACTGTTTGGAAAGCAGCAGGACAGTATTTTCAAACAGTGTGACAGAGTTTCCAAACAAATGAGGACTAATTAGAAACAAATATGTTCTATCAACAAACAATATTTCAACGCCTATTTAAAGTTACTGCTGCTCCATAACATGGAGTCAGGAGGACTAACCTACACATCTGATACAAACCAGTACACAGGTCCAACGAGAACCCTCGATCTCACTTACATAACAAAACGAGAGACTTAAAAAAGACCAGTCCTAACAGGGGAAGTAACTGTTGCATGACAGGTTCCAAACACGGCAGACAGAGTTATCCTATAAAAAAGAGGTCAGTAAGCCCTGTTAGACAATGTGTCTGACTTTTATGATGACAGTAAGGTGTGTTCTGGTTTAAAGGTCTGGTTATGTCCCTAATGTATACAGCAATTACTTATAGTACAATGTAAACACATACTTTCTTTGGTGTAGATAATGGTTTAACCCTTTCCCTCATAGAGGATACCATGAAAAGACCTATGCGAACAGCATAAAACCAGATCAGCCTGCGAGTAACTCGCAGGCTGATCAGGTTTTATGCTGTTTGCTGCTCCTCAGTGGTCTGGAAATAAGGATTTTGTAATTAAATTTGGTAAGGTTTAACTGTGGTTTTCTGCAGATCAGGCTTTATGTGATACCTATTGAGTGCGTCAAAATGAGTCTATATGAGGGAAAGGGTTAATCTGAAAGTTTACATAGCTGATTATGGAATGTCCTACTACAACCATTACTACATGTACGACTACTACAACCATTAAACATGACAAATATTGTCATTGCTATATGCAAACATAGATATATATTAGATATACATTTTGAATTTTTGTTAACAATGACCTTGGAGTAACTAATACACATATGTAGAAGCAATCATTATGAAACTTTTACATGTAGTTTGCTCTATACAAAATTATCTGTTATAGGCCTTATTATTTAAATTAAAGGTGTTTCTGCAAATCTGAATTTTGTTTACAACATGAAATTATCAACAACTTAAAATTTATTTATTTAACAGTGATTACAAATTAAGTTCTCACACAATTAATCATTCCCATGCAGTAGCAAGGGTGGCAGCATCATTACCATGGGAGGAAATTTGAGCACCAGGAGCAATTTCTTTACTGGGGGATCACTATACCTTCTCAGTAGCTTCTCATGAAAGTAACCAGATATTAAACCCCAGGATGCATTGGTGAGAAGTCCAGTCGCATATGTCATTTTGATCCTTAACTATATGATGGGTACAAAAAAATTATCAATGCTACCAGTATAAAACCAAATCTTCCTACAAGTGACCCAGTTCCTTATGAAAACTATTTTTTAGCTTGACCTGGTTTTTCCCTCATTCAATATGATGTAAAATAGTATATTCAAGTGTTATGTGGTTGATTTAGAGGTTCATGGATAGGAGAACAGGGGTAAAACTCTTAATACACACTACAATGTTTGGCTCCCTGTTTCCCATGTGTTTGACACGCTATCTGGGCTAAGTATGGATTAATCTGACATTTATAGAGTATGAAACCCCTACACAAGGTTACCTGGATAGTTCCCCTCCTTGACACAAATTCTCTCAGTTATGGGTTAATACTGATATCAAAGGATACCTGACCATTCTCAGGTGTATTAATGACCCAGGTATTCAGGTGAAAACTGCCGACTTGAGTCATATTTAACCAATTTGCTATATAAAATGATCTACTAGACAGCATTTGATACCTTCAGATATTTCTATCCCATCTACCTATCTGGCCTGAAGTTATTCAGAATCGTATTTCTCATCACCTGTACTTTCCCTAAACTTTGTCAAAGGCAGCAATTTAGCTGATGTTGCTGAGTCCAAGGGTGTATAAAACAGAAAATTCTGTCACAGACAGCAATATGAGACCAAGGGTGTATGAACAGAAAACACTGTAACAGGCTGCGATACAGCTGAATTTGCGGAGGCCAAGGGTGTATATAACAGAAAACATTGTCACAGGCTGCAATACAACTGAAGTTGCTGAGGCCAAGGGTGTATATAACAGAAAACATTGTCACAGGCTACAATACAGCTGATGTTGCTGAGGTCAAGGGTGTATATAACAGAAAACATTGTCACAGGCTACAATACAGCTGATGTTGCTGAGGCCAAGGGTGTATATAACAGAAAACATTGTCACAGGCTACATACAGCTGATGTTGCTGAGGCCAAGGGTGTATATAACAGAAAACATTGTCACAGGCTACAATACAGCTGATGTTGCTGAGGCCAAGGGTGTATATAACAGAAAACATTGTCACAGGCTGCAATACAGCTGATGTTGCTTAGGCCAAGGGTGTATATAACAGAAAACATTGTCACAGGCTGCAATACAGCTGATGTTGCTGAGGCCAAGGGTGTATATAACAGAAAACATTGTCACAGGCTGCTACATATTCTACCTTTATTACAGGTTATTTGCTACAGGTAACATTTTGTCATGGTAGATCACACCTGACCAGGTATTAACAAGCCACAGGCCAAGTAACTATCCTATGATCTGTACATAATTACAGGGACAGGCCACCAGGTCCCCGCCCATCTTCCTCCCTACCTGCCTTTTTGCAATTAACTGAATCTGGTACGAAACACTGAGTTCAGCTTTTTTGCTCCTGATGCGATGAATTATCAAGATGCTTTCCTTTTTGCTTTTTCAGTGAATACACCTTTAATATTGGTTTACTAAAATAATTCAAACATATTATAAAACATTGATTCGCAAGTCCCATTCTAACTCAGTTATTCTTGCCAATTTTCCATACTCATATTTTCAAAATTGTGATCGTTTTAAAATTTAAAAACAGAAAAGATTTGTATAAATTTCTGGAAATGTGTTATTGATGATATGTTGATTTAGGTTTCCTGATTATAAAATCAGCTTAAAATATCCAATGGAAATATTTCAGGTGAATAGAGAACCATGCCATTACACTGAATATAGCAGTTAAAAAAAAGACAATGCATGTTGGTTCCTGGATTCTTTTTATCAGTGCTTGAGATTGATAAAGGCATGTTGCAGATTCATTTCTATCAAATTTGTGGAAGTATTGAAGTGAAAATGTCAGTGCAGAAAGCATCTTTATTCTACAAGTTAAATGCAGTTTCATTTCATGCTAGGGAAAGATTGTGAAGTTTTAAAATCTAATTGATATATTTCATTTGTGTCAACTTTGTTTATTCACTATGGTATCACACCATTTAAGTGGTATGATACCACACTCAGTCACAATATCCTGTTACTGAACTTGGAATTATAATTGGATACGTTGAGCACCAAGAGGGGTTGCTATGGCCGTACCACCTTTGACAACTTTGATATGTTATTGCTAAGTAATGTATTGAACCCACAACCTGCTACTCTGAGGAAGACACTCTTAACTATGCCACCACCACAACCAGCAACCCTTACATATATGAATGTATGCAAGAGACACATGTCACATTGTATGCTTTATCTACGAAACTGAACATTTGGATGAGTACAGAACAATAAGAAACAATGAGGAACCAACCTTTAGCCTCCTGGATCCGAGACCGGAAAATGGATGAAGCTTCTTCCTGGTTGGCCATCTGTCACACTTTTTGGCTATCCATATATCCACTAATGGCCATCCACTGATTTAATCCAAACACTGAACAACTTCACATCACAACAAACACAAGGATAGCCCTTTTGTTTCCAGCACAAGATGAACACAAAAATACTTATTCTTTTCTACCACATGAACACATCTATATCCACTTAAGTGAATTAAACACAAAATACTGCGATACACTTAAATATTAAAAGTAAATGCAAGGTAAGCTAAATCTAAAATGTTATAAGCCTGCAGTATCAAAGTGTAAAAAATAAAACTATCAAAAGATGAATATTCTTTAAATAAAACCCAACTCAAATATGACAATACTAACCTATCCGCTGTAACATTTACATCATGTCTTGATGTATTGACCTTATTATGCAAATCTTGATCAAAATCATTAGCTTTCCTGAGCCTTAGAGCAAAGACATGTATCTCACTGAAATCCAGCTGATATAACTGAGTATTTCATTTATCTTCCGATTTATCAATAACCTGCCAGGCTTAATTCATCCAGATATTTAAAAAATCCAATGATCATACCACATAGTTCACTGTGGTATACTATCCATTCCTTCATGTAGAATCTTTGGGATACCGCTATTATGGATGATCTTGCCACATCACAGTCACTTAGAGATTACATAGTTCAGTTATCCACATCACTGTGTTTTCTGAAGAATTGGGGTGATGTTGCCAATTATTTCCACTAAGATGCACCGCAGGTTTCTCGGATGTCTTATCAAAAGATGTGATCTGAAAAATAAGGCAGGGGGCCCAACTGTTAAACATAAAATGAAAACATAGTTTGAACTTAATCAAGGACTACAGCTCATTAGAAACATATCAAAACATCAGGAATGAGATGGTAGATTCTGAAAATGTATAAGGGTATCTTGGCAATCAAGGATGCACAGTAATGTAAGAGTAATTTAAAAAGAAGATTTTGATAGTTCAAAGGAAGAAAAGATATAATTCTTCTTCAACATCTGCAAGTTTTTGAAGAAAATGCATACATGTACATTTTACAACTACCTTGGACAGGTAATATCATGAATAACAAAGAGAGTTGTGAGTCTGATACACACTACAGGACAGCATATTCCATGGTCTGAACAAAGCTTACTTACCTAGACACCTTAATTAGGTATTGTTTCCATATATTAGATTTTTGCAATAAAATGAAGCTATGACATGTGGGCTGCTACTCTGTGTCACTTGCAAATCTAACAGTAAGAACACATACAAGGGAACCAGCTGACCAGCATCTGTATCTCCCGTAGAATCACATCCAATCACTAAATATCTTAACCCTTTCCCTCATACAGACTCATTTTGACGCACTCAGTAGGTACCACAAAAAGCCTGATCTGCAGGAAACCACAGTTAAACCTTACCAAATTTAATTACAAAATCCTCATTTCCAGACCACTGAGGAGCAGCAAACAGCATAAAACCTGATCAGCCTGCGAGTTACTTGCAGGCTGATCTGGTTTTATGCTGTTTGCATAGGTCTTTTCATGGTGTCCGCTATGAGGGAAAGGGTTGAAACACTTTTCTCAAATTCTGCATATCTATAATTTTGAATAAATGATTTTGATGATACTAAATATCATATTGTATGATATTGCATGTAAACCATATGGAAGATTGGTTTTATTTCCAAATAAATTATATTTTACATTATAAATAAGGACTATACTTACCATTTTGTGGAGACATTGTGATATACTTAACATCACAACCAAGATTTGAGGAATCATTGGCTCTTCCTTTATCATTATAATGATATCAACAGTAAATAATGAACAATGAATAACACAAATAAGATATTAAGAGAAGTTGAGTTTTTTAAGAATGAGAATTAAAGACTCACTATAACTCTGGATCACATATACCAATTCATTTATAGTACTTTTTGTATTTAAAGTAGGAGATAATTTTGTGTGATATTACTGCAATTTCATGTACAAAAAGGACCCTTAAGTCCAGTGAGGGTTACTAACTGTATCCATGGCAACACAACATAAATATCAACACTTCAGAAGCATGCTATATATGCAGCTGTTACGTATAGATCTCTTTGAGATTTTCCCTAGTTATCTAAATATTCATCATTGTTAATTTTGAGCTGTACAGAAAATTTCACACATGCTGATACTTAAATGAGATTTAAAAATAATAAAACTGATAAACAGTGTGACATTTTAAAAAAAAACCGTCAAGATTTATTTTTTTAAAAAAAAAAAAGGGAACCTTAAAAATATTTAAGTTTTATAACATTTATCAGTTACGTAGAATTTCACTAGAAATTGACAAGACTATTACCAAGTTTAGTCCTGATACCAATCAGATGGGTAGTTATATACCGAGATCCAAACATCAGGCATATTTTGAAAAAATATCAATGTCACGCATACATAAAAACCACATAAAACACAACAGATATAAGACTCCATAAAACAGCATACCAAAATAGGTCTACTGCTGTAACATTGATTTATATACTGGAGTTTGTGGAAAGGAGAAGTTAATATTCATGTGAAAAGAATTGAGTTTGAAATTATGAGACAACTTGTATTAAAAGTATCGGTTGTACTATACATATGGAAGGAATCCTGGAGCAGATTTTTTAAATACCTTTATATACAGTTAACCCTTTCCCTCATATAGACTCATTTTGACGCACTCAATAGGTACCACATAAAGCCTGATCTGCAGAAAATCTTTTATGGTGTCCTCTATGAGGGAAAGGGTTAAATACCTTTATAGTATACAGTTAAACCATTATTACTGGTAGTCAATCTATGAATGAGTGCCAGTGACTACACCTCCGTTGGCCAGTTTTCAGTTTCCATAAAGCCTCCTTTGTTCGCAGGTTTTACTATACCTCAACATCTTTTCCATTTAATGGTGATAATTGATTTCAATCATCTGTTCTTGGATGAACCAGTACCTGATACAGACCATCTGTAAGTAACTGGCAACTTTCTCCCTTAAATATTACAGGCGGGAGACTAACTGTAGAGGGTATGGCTGGTCTCAAACCAGGGACTTTCAGTTACATGACCTTGCATGTCAATCAAAAGAACACAGGACCAGCAAAACAGGAGTCAATAATATAAATAATATTTTTTTTATACAAATGTCATATGTCATATTCTTAATTATCATCAATATCATTATATCAAAAGCGGAATCCTTCTTGTTGTCCTTACTTTTTTATAACCTTTCTTTAAGACCCCCAATTTCTGAATTAGTTTATGACTAAAACCAGCAATGTAATAGATCAATTATGTGACACTAATATCTACTGTGCAATCTATATCAATCTGTTTTCAGAACCTTTAACCCCTACCATGCAAAATTTCTTAAATAGACTTCTCCTTTCTTCAATTTGAACTGTACCATTATTAGGGTGCTTGCTGAAAATTTATTATGTGAACACTGAACAGCGAACAGTGCTGACCATGATCAGACTGCACATATCTGCAGGCTGATCTTGTTTGCACTGGTCACAAAGGCAGCCACAAGTGTCTACAGCAATGTAAAGGTTCATTTCTCATGAGGCCATCAACAGGATTTTTTCCATAATGGTTTGTTCATTTTATCACAAAAATCCGATATAGTTTACCTACTTTACCATATCAGAAGTTTTCATATACAAAAGACATATTGTAAGAGACCCAAATAAAACTTCTCAAACTAACCAAACTTATCCCATTACACCAAGCATAATTTCTAAACTAATTTATTATGAATATAAAAGACCACATTGTTATATGAATGGTTGTTAGTGTATATTAATTGACACTGCCATACTACTCCACCCATATTTGATCTCATACACTGACATAATATATTTCCTTCTGAAGTTTGCTAGCAATTTCATTCTTTTTATTTGGATCTATCTGGGACAATATTTTAAAACATGTATGTCCGTTATGCAGGGCACAACAGTTGATCTTAAGTACAAAGCAAGGCAAGGCTCTTTATGACATTATGTTTATTGGCATCTTCTCTTATGAGTATTTTGAAGTTTTTTCCAAAAATTGCTACTAAATAAAACAGGCTTTTCCTTTCAGCAAACAAGAAAAGGGTACTTTTGATTCCAAAATAGTTTTCAAACCCTGTCCCCATTATGAGAAAAAAGACCCAATATATAGGTTGATTTTTACAATATCAAAATAATAATATGTGACCCAAAATGTAAAAATCTACATCAAAAGTACACCATCTCTTTCAGTTTCATACTCACGTTTTGCTGAATTTCTCATATTTTCAGTTTAAATCAGGCTTGATAATTAAAATGAAGTTTATTCTACTTTCAGGTTGTTGATACCCCCTATAGGAAAGTATGTGACCTTAGTTTTGTATCTGAGAGGGTTATAACAGAATTTCAACCTCAGCTAAACTTGAACCCACAACCTTCTGCTCCACAGTCCTGTGCTAGAACAACTAAACCATGCTGCCTTTGTTTAAACGTCTTTCTGTCACATTTATTAAGAAGAAAAAATAACTACTTTTATTTATACTAATTCCCTCTCAATAGTCCCAAGGCTGAACTAGTACTTTGCAGAAGGTTATCACTCAATCTTGCCCCCAATGAGACCCTTTGAAACTTAAGTAAAGTCGTAAACACGAGGCAACAGAGTGCATCAAGTCAGGACTTAAACCCAGAACCCACAGGTCCAGTCTGCTACCAATCCACATACCAATCTTCCCTTGACTGTTGAAAAACACACTTACTATTATGATTATTTACATCATATCCCACAATAAATCCATCAACAAATAAATCCACAATGGGGTGTGAGGTACACACATACCATGAGTTCTTACAATGCACTGTCATAACTGGAGCACAATTCCATTCTAATTAATTTCTTTACAATCCAACACAAAACAATCAATTAGCAAACAATGAATCTTACAAACTTGGCCAGCACTTAAGCCAAAACAGATAATGCAGGGAGCATTTAATGTGACCATCTGCTTCGTCACACGTCAACTTACAAAGGGCTGTGTCCCTATGTGGATGAGATTAACAAGATTAACAGGTTGGAGATTATAGTAAGTAGATTACTATAAACACTGAGGTACAGGATTCCTTGTTGTACCCTAGTGTATCATGACCATGTGTACACTTATAGCGCTCTTGTTTGTTTTGATTTGCAATCCTAACTCATTCATTATACCTTTATTCTAATGACTCCTTCTTATATCATTATAAACAGATTCATCAAGTTTAACTACTTTTGTTGTTGAATTATGTGTTACTATTTTGTATGTTCCACAATTTATACTGATCCCTTTTGATGGTTCCTAAGTTGGACCAGTACTTGGCCCCTGGGAAGCCAATGAAAATTCCCTCACCCTCAGTAGGATTTGAACCACCTTCAGTTCCATAGACATGTACCTTACCACTGGATGACAGTTTCCACATTAACTCACTATTATGGACCGCTAAGCAGTTTCCCAACTAAGGCATGTTTAACTTACACTGGAAAGTTGGAGCCAGGGATTGAACCTACAACTCCCCCCCACACACACAGCAGACTGACCATGGCCTATCCAAACCCTGGGAGTGTAACTGCCACAGACAAAATGATATACAGAAGGAAACAAATCTTTGATGTTAGAAAAACAGAGAAATATATATATCAATATATTAGCATAATCTTAACACCCTATTTATCATATAATTGGAGATCTTCCAAATTTACATCTCAAGTTACAGATGAAATACATTTCAGAAAATATTGCAGTATGAAACACATGTGCCTATGATTCCATCTGTAATTCCATCTAGGTCAGGAAAATACACCTAATTTGAGCAACACATTTCTTAAAATTAGGTCCATATTTCATCTTTTATTGGCTACTTTATGTACATACAATGTATTCAAATGTGGCTTACAACTGCTTGTCCAAGTCTTCCGTAATAAACATCCTTTATGGCGATTTATTTTTGAAAGTACAGTGATTTGTGTTTCATTTATAAACAGAAAGAACTTTTTTTTTGCTTGCTGATGTTGTTCAATTACTAGTAACACTGTATATCACTGGACAGACAAGTGGTATAATAACACGCAGTAACATACCAGTAATTTAGTTAAGAGCAGAATGAAATGCTCCGAGACTGTATCTTTAAATTGGATAATTTGTGCAACTTCTACGGCTTTGTAAAATGTTCCTGTTTATTTCCTAAAAGTAAAATATAATTTTGCAAACATATAACACAGGAAGAAATTTGCCAAAATCAAAATGATAGTTTTAGAAACAAAAAATATACATGCAAATGCTATAAAGCAAATAATTTAAATATACAAAATCATATTGTAATTGGTTTTGCTTAACTGGCTTTAATGACACAAACATACCAATTAAAATCTTAATTAATACATAAATCTACCTGCTATTTATATTTTCATGCAGTCATATAGCCATGCACTAAACTTGCATTAACCTGCTAGTTTGTAACACTGCCCTGTCTTTTAAATAAATACAAAACTTTAAGTCAATTGTACCTTACCTCTATATAACAGATCTAAAAATCATTGAAGAAGAAAAGGAGCAAAAAGCGATGTAATTAAAAAGCAACAGACATTAAACAAACTGTTACACACAAAAAAATCAAAGGTTTGCTTCCATAATTGCTTGAAGATTCTGTTTGTTTAGAAGATATAATTTCCTTCATGAGTTCTATTCAGGAACACTATGAACTGACACTTCCAATTTACAATCAGAATGGAACACCTTTGAAGTCATGGGTCTAATTACACTGTTAGCATGTTTGAAGTTCACAATGCATTTGTTATGCACAATGTATAATAGAGTCGGTAGTGTATGCACCTATACACACTGGGCCAGAAAAACATTGAAATTTACTTGTTGGTTTAACACATTTATATGAAACACAGAAACGTTTCGATCCTCAAATAGTTCAAAATTTATCTCTTTATCTACTATGATTAAGAGCAACAAAAGGAGGGGTGAGGAACAGCAAAAAAAGAAAACAACAACAAAAAAAAACTCACACTGCAACCATAGTTGTGAATTTATGGAGTAAAGTGTTTCTAGCCTTCTCTTTTTACTTGATTAAAAAGTACTATAGATGCAGCATCTGAGGGTTTTTCATATTCAAAGTTAGAAATAGACTCTGAAAAATCAATACATTATGACATGACATTCATGTCACTATGTTTTCATAAAAACTTGGAATTTTGAATGTTACATATAACAATGCTTCAGCACTTCTAAATATTGCACAGTAATTTAATGGTCAGTATATATCATTAATTTATCAAATTCTGACATTAAAGCAATCTATTAGAAATCCCTGTACTCGTCCTGTTTTTATAATAAATCTAAAAATAGCATCAAATTTAAAACAGCTTCAGTTGCCATGGGATTTCCTTGAAATATAGTGCAGTGTTCATTACATTACAAAATACACTTTATTTATTAAAATGAAGACTCAAATATTAAAGATTAATAATTGTTCAGGGTTGTTTTGGAGCTGGATACCTTATAATTGCAGTCAGTTATCCCAACTATTCACCAGTATTAAGTACGACATTGGATTAATTCCGGAGTCATTGTAATAAAAGGGACTTTTGCACTCTTTAAGTTGGATTTCTGACTAGATAAAATCTTATAAGCTTAAAATAATAGGATAATGCATGATGGTGGATAAAAATTTTGTATTATCTGGAAAGACATTGAAATACAAAATTTAAGTAAAAATTTAAGTTACCTAGCATTTAATAATGTTGTTTTGGGTTTATACCATTAATGCAACAGTATATCAATCATAGAACAGCATCCTGGTTATTACAGGTGGATCTGCCTCCAGGAGACAGCTGGAAGGCTTCTTATTGAGGGACCTGTCTGGGACTCACAACAGTGAGGAGCTAAATCCAATATATCTTGTAAACAAGTGAACAATCAGTATGAATTAATTAGGTTCCCTTATAAAAACATGCCATTTCCATATTCATGTGTCAATATTATCTCCTTGTCCCTATCTTTTACACTGTAATTGAGAGACAGCTGAGGTGATGGCCATTTATAAAATGTTACAAGGAAACTATTCAAACTAATTGCTAATTTATGATAAGTCTGATGTTGTGCTGCATTTCTTTAGGAACATAACAACCTATCCATCTTATTCTGCAGTATAGTCTGGTTGCATCATTATGTTAAACATGCATTAGGGAGTTAATCAAAGGAACATTATGCAGTAAGATATTTATTCAGTTAATTAGAGAAGTTGCCCAATTTGAATAATAATCACTGACACCTGAACCAGGTTGTTGTCTTAAAAAAAATATTATCTTCTATGAAGAAAAAAATGAAGTTGAAAAGCCTTCTGAAACAATTCATTAAAATTTGTCCAAACCCAATAATACCAAAATGGAAGAGGCATAGTCTTAAGATCTAACATAGAGCAAATGGGCTACTCTAGCTAACCCTTTCCCTCATAGAGACACCATGAAAAGACCTATGTGAACAGCATAAAACCAGATCAGCCTGCGAGTTACTCGCAGGCTGATCAGGTTTTATGCTGTTCGCTGCTCCGCAAGGGTCTGGAAATGAGGATTTTGTAATTAAATTTGGTAAGGTTTAACTGTGGTTTTCTGCAGATCAGGCTTTATGTGATACCTATTGAGGGTGTCAAAATGAGTCTATATGAGGGAAAGGGTCAAAATGAGTCTATATGAGGGAAAGGGTCAAAATGAGTCTATATGAGGGAAAGGGTTCAGGAAATGTTTGAAAGGTTCCCATGTATGTAGTACTGTGACCAATCAAAGCTGCTGAGGCAGAAAATTAAAAAAAGAAATCATGGACATCGTATGAGGCCTGTTTGTTATTACTGACCAAATCCTGTTCCCTTATCATAATCACCTGTGCCTTCAAAATGAGAAGGAAACATTATAAAATATAATGAGGCTACGTTTTGTTTTCAATTTCATTTTTTTCCTCCGTTAAATTAATTTTAGTTCAACACATTTTAACTTGTTTCTAATTAATTACACCAATTAACACTATGGTAGACTGTA
>CM037779.1:48809092-48859092 GCA_021229015.1 Solen grandis | reverse complement strand
TTAAGATCCACCTTTCTCGTGCAACGACACATCGCTCATGCCACAAAATAGAGGGCACGTGTTTATGATTTTTCATATGACCACATTATCTACCACGTGTAGCATGTATCATTGCCTAGTGGAAATATTAAAACCCGCTGTTTGTAAGTAAAACATACATACGTTATTAAAATATTCTGAAATGGCTTTGTTTCATCTAAGTCGTGGGGCTGCCGTGGCCGAGCGGTTACAGTCGTGGACTACAAATCTCTCAGCCCCTCACCGCTGTGGGTTCGAATCCCAGTAGGGAGTTCGGATTTTTCATGTGAGGAAGCCTTCCAGCTGGCTTGCGGTAGGTCGGTGGTTCTACCCGGGTACCTCTGTGTACTCGGGGTCTTCCTCCACCTGTAATTAGCTGGACGTCGCTATATGATTGAAATACTATCGCAGCGACGGTAAACACAAATACAACAACAACATCTAAGTCGTGCTTCATGCTTTGCATCAAAGTTAGTCTTGTTAAAAATACAAAAAAAAAAAATATTCATGGTCTGATCTAGATTCGAACCCACAACCTTCAGCTCCGAAGTGAAGCACATTATAATTGAGGCTAGCTATGGTACGTAAGTGCGTCTACGTAATAAATATATACGTGCTTTTACTTTAAAGTCCAAATGTTTGACTTCGGACACTGACAACTGAGGAAGGAAGGTTACTGAATATTTAGATGTCCAAGGTGAATATTGCCAGACAAAACCAGTTATTTATTTTTAACATTTGGACATAAAATTGACCCATTTCAATGCGTTTAAGAAACTCATGCATGTTTTGTAAATATATATCTTAAAAAAGATATTCGGCATCAGAAAAAAAAGACATCATGAAAGTTACAGAAAGTAAAAGTGTTACACTATAATATGTTTAATATAATAATGCTGGCAAGTTTTAAATGGTATTTGATTTTAAAATAATGCTAGAAAACGTATTTGCCGCTAAATTTAGGAGATGTTATATATTAGCCAGTGAAAAAAGAAAAACATCGACAAAAATGGAAAAAATCAATATAAGCGAAACAAAAAGAGTTCCGTCAATGTGATTCGATCTCGGGGCCCTTAGTTTAGCAGGCGAGCACTTAACAGAGGCTGTTACTATAAATAGCTTGTTACTTAGAGGGAGGAGTCCACTGCCAAGTTTAACTACGTTTTCTAAAGCTTCTCAACTTTTTTTAACTGGGTGCTTTTTATGCTTGAATTTTTCAACTGGATGTTTTTTTATGTTTAAGTAGGTCAATTAAATTGTTATTTGCCAATTAACAATAATGCAGAAAGAAATGCACCTTGATGGATCATCCTAGTATAATAATTTGTGTAAACCAATGAAAGGAGTGCTTTTCCGAACTCTTCGGTTGTTAACCAAGATTAGATTGGTTCAAGATATAGATCAAAATCCAATTTATACAGTTTATGCCGAAAAATGTTTGTTTGAGAAAACAAAACACCATATTTAAATACGTCCTTAAATATTCAAGTTATAGACCATTTCATTCCGAAATGAGACGTACACCAACGTACATGTATATCCCGAACACCTAATCTACATGCTGGTGTAAAATTCCACAACTCCACACACTTGCGCATTATTTAATGGGAAGTAAACATACACTTGAGATTGTTTCCCAGTCACTGGTAGGTCAGTTTAAATCAGCTAATCATTCCGACGGGTATTACCGATCCCCTGGTGAAATGGTCTATTACTAAGCGCTGAATATGGTTGGTGGAAATGGTGTCAGGAATCGTGTATCAAATTTTGATGACATCATCTTATTGATAAATATTTCTCTTTTTGTATCACGTAGGCAGCACCAGCTGAGACATCTTAGCAATCGAATCCCTCGTGAATTTTAATAGTTCACCATTCAGAGCACTTTCGGAATGAACATCAAATTCAGAGAACCGGATTTTCTCCTCTAAGATTCGATTCCCTTTCAAGCTCACTGATGTGACTATAACTCACTTTAATAGAGGAATATACCTTTTTTGTTAAGCTTTTCTGTAAAATTGAATTTACAACATGTTCTTAGAATATATGAAAGACTTTCACAAAATTCAATCTCCATATATTGGCTTATAACATGTCTGTTTGATAGATTAACTAGGAAAGTCTAGACCCCGAGTGCTTCCTTGAAATTTCAATGAAGGTCTAACTTTGGATTGATTGATATTATGTGATACCCAGACACATCTTAACAGAGATTTACATACACGTCTTCGAACGGCTTCGTCTGATTTAAATCATTTTATACTTAAATTGATAGAATTTTGTGTAAAAATGAAATTAGGAAGGTAATGCTTGAAGCAGCTGCAGACGCTGATCCTTGGCTGTGTATCAGTTATCCGAACACAGTTTTTGATATAAATGTACACACGGATCTTGTTCATTGTGTATATCGGTGGATCAAACCAGGAGAAAACTGGAATCTTCGGACAACATTTTTTTAAATCTAACATCCGTAATCATAATTAAATGTTGGTGACGGTTATCTGTATTCCCACCCACCTAAGGTTTCTCCATTTTGAAGAGGCTTCCGTCAGACAGTCTGTCTCTTATTTCATCAACAGTACTCAGCGCTTAGTAATGATTTTCAAAGTTTTTCGTATACTGTTTGACATTTAAATATTAAAATTTGAAATATTAATGTGGTCGGGTATATTTATATTAATATACCGTTAACACCTACCGTCCTGATTAACGGCATAGTTTTCGAATGGAATTTCTCTCATTTACATCTATAATTTTTCTTTAGAAATGTAACAGTCTTACTGAGAAAGCTAATTATTACTTTGACACGACCGTCCCAGTAAAGAAATAAGGACCGTTTACAGTGACGTGAGTAATATTTTCGTCTGGTTAGGCGTAAAAAAATGTTTGTTTCCACTAACGTCTCCGAAAAAAAATTAGGTCGGTAGGTCGGCTAAACTTTTTATTTTTAACTTTTTTCCATTTTTACCTTATTTTTTAAGAGATATTGACGAAAAACAGCGTTTTCAACAGTAATAGCCCAAACACTACGATAACAGTCTAGGGTCGGTACAAGAAATAGGGTCGGTCGGATTAGTGGAAACAAGTAACTTTTTTATTACACCTTATGAAACTGTTATACTGGTTGTTTGTTTGGACGTGGCCTACTCGAGAGCATATCATTTTACTGACTTAATTGGTACTGTATACGTCTTAACGTTTGAAAATTATGGTGAATCCTATATTTTCCGAAATAATTCACTTTCGAACCAACCGCTTATCAAAATATATATCCCATGATTATTATTGTACATTTGCATACAAATCTAGGATGATAATTAAAAAATTAAAAAGCAGAAATGCTAGTACATTGTAGGCTTTACAACACACGTTTGGTAAAACGCTACGACGTGAGTGTCGACCTCTGGTGTTGTTATTATTAAACAAAGTCATGTTTCATAAACGACAAATTTGACATTCATACTTTACAAGGAATAGTGAACACCTATTTTAACTTATCTATGATGGCTACTGGGGGCCTTTAAGCGGTAATTAACTATATGTAAAAGATAACTCCCATACTTTTATTGTTTTTAAACACTGTCAGTCACATTCATTCAATATGGAAGAACGGTCAAACTAAATGTGAAATTTGACGGGCAATCCTAGAAACGAACCCATGTGTTTATTCTCTAGCATTTACATTAACTTCATCTTAAGTATTTTTGACTGTATATAGGAAAGAACATTGTTTGTATTTCCTATCATTGGCAAAATCTAAGAAGTTCTGTCGGATTATGTATCTTTATTTGTATTGTTTATAATTATTGGTTGGCGCATGCGCATGACATTGTAAACAGGAAAAGAATTTTGGTAAACGACAAAAAAAATCAAAATTTCATTTTTTTTCATAATTAGCATCCATGCATGCTTCTTCAAGACTTGGTAATTATATGTGATTTTAAAATTATACATTATATATGTATTTGCTTTAGATTTTAAAGACGTCTAATGACAACCTTATATATGTCAATTACAGTCCAATAATGAGATATGCGTTCATACCCAACAGTCCCACCTAAGATTTTATAATGAGTTTGTTTTGATAAGAGACAATAATCTGTGGACAGGGATGTTGTTATAAATTGAAAAGTTGAGGTAAGACGTTCTCTGCGATTGTAATAGAGTTTAATACTTTAATGCACGTTGATTTGTATACATGCATTATTATATGAAAATACAAATGGTATAAGAATGTTTGTTATCATTATTATAAGGGGGTATTCATCCTGTACAATCTTATTTTATCATTGATGAATGCTTAAAAAGGATTTGACGATGGCCATATCAAATAAGTATGTACCGGTAAGTAAAGGTATAGAATGATTACTTCACTGTAGTAATACTGGAGAGTAATGTGTAATGAAAGAGAATATGTTTTATGTATTCAACCAAGATTGTGATAATTAAAAGGCCGTATATTTCCAAGTTGTAAGATAAAATGTGTATAAATTTGAAAACGTGATAATTACATCATACATTCTCGTTTATGAAATTAACAATATCTAAACTGCTTCAAATTGTACAATATCACAGCTCTCTTTCTTTTCTAATCTGAATGTGACAGCCAAAATCCAATTCTCCGTTTATGGGAACTCTCAATCTAGCTAAAGAAAATCTTAATTAAAATGATAATAAATCTAAATATTGTATATAGAGTCAACATATTACGTTTATGCGAATAAGATGCGTTTTGAGATTTCCGTGGAGCGCGCGCACACACACACACTGTTTTGCAAGTACCTTCAAGTGAGGACACTCCTAGCCCTAACCCAAAACACTTACCCTGAACCCTACCCTTAGCCTTACCTAACCGCTACGAAATAAGTCGAGGTCAAATCAAAGGGGACGTCCTCAATGGTGAGTAAAGTGTGTTACTCGCACTCCACGCAGTAGTTACCTCCCCTTACAGTTGTAGATGCTTGCAAGGGAGATCACTGTGTGGAGTTTGGCAAAGGAGTACAAAATTGACCTAATTTGCCTGTCTGTGCAAAAGCACACACACACGCAAAGCGACAGTCGAGCCATTTCGGTTTAATTTGTATGTAAAAAAAAACTGTAAAATTAATAAAGGTAATCTATCCATAATTGGATTATAAGCATGGTCCTTCAAATGCTTTAAAAGACTTAAGAACAGATGCATGCACCCATTGACTTGGAGTTCTGTAAGAATGTAAAGGTTTGCATTTACTATAGAATTTCCACGTTCTCATAATGGACCATGAACACAAATCAATGATGGCTGTATTACCTTAAAGGTGAATGGCATATGTTAACATTTAATATTAATTCTAATGATTGATGTACAATTATGTAAGACAAAGCCATGGTCTCAGATGTAGCGATTACGTAGGGCAGTAAATTTTTCTTTCATGACGTAAGTGGGTCGGACAAGACGATGGCTGTGTGTTAATGAAGGTTACGCGGGATGTTTTCTTGCATAGTGCGCACGGGTCGCACGCGTATGGCCAGGTACAACTATAAAATCTCACCATAGACCCCTCTATACGCTGAGACTATGGTTTGACGATAAAACACGCCAGTAACGTATAATTAAACTGCAAACTGAACACTCTTTGACAAGAATAAAATGATAATATGATGTTTTTAATTATCTGACGCAGCATATAAGGGTAGTTTCAACAAACAAACAAACAAACACACAAATATCTGATGACAATGAACCCAACTACAATGATTTATTAGAACCAAAAGAAAAGCCGGAATGAAAACGTTTGTGTATATCTGTAAATGGCAATATCAAATAACAAACAAATTAAAACTGTATGCTGCTTTCATTTATATATTTTTTATCATACAATTATGGCATTTGTATTCATGGAAAGAAATAATTACAGGTATGGTTAAACAAACCATTAATGATATCAAACCACGTGTTACCAAATATCTGCTTTTGTTTGAGCGTCATTTATAAAAGCAAGTGCATTATTCATATAATTATTTGATCAATAAATAAGGCGTTTGAAGCGTTTTACTATCTTTCATAACTGAGTGCGGAGATAGCTTTACAACAATACACCCGGATACAGGATTACAGAGACAGAGAGAGAAAGAGATTATCTGAATAAATTTCTCTTTAAGTTAATGTGTGTCAAATAAATTGTCTACATTTTCTTATATATACATACACGTAATTTATAGAGTAGAATGAAGCAATTTAAGAGTTTTAAATCTAGATATCATACATATGTTTTTTAATCTAGGTTAATCCAATACTTAAGGTAACTCACCCATCATTTAATTATAATCATGGTCCTTCAAATAATTAAAAAGACTCCCGTGCAGATGCAAGTAGTTATGTTTCTATGCTCACAGTCTATAAAGGCTTGAATTTACTATAAAATGTACATGGTCACTTGATGGGGCATGATCACAATTTAATGATTGATGGATTACCTTTTTGTATGGAAACACCGGGCAGCTTACTTGTAACGTTTATGACGGATAAGTGTCGGACGAGTCAGACAAGATCACGGGGATTGTTATACCCGAAAAAAAGTATATCGCCGAAAAACTCGGACTATAATTATTAAATACAAGACCTAATGGTTTTATGGACATATATTGTTCAGGCTTTTTCACCAAAACTGTGTTAGAGGTAATGGTCAATGTCAGTTGCTTAATGAATAGGCCAATCCACTTAAGAAACTGGCCAAATATTGAAGCAATCCAGTGAAGGACATGGAAGCAAAAGGAAAACCTGCCCAGACGCCGCTTTTTTTCATCAAAACTAGGTCAAGGGTAAAGGTCACAAGGCCAAAATGTCAATTACATTATATAAAAATGTGCCCATTTAAGCAACTGCCCAAGTATTAAAGCAATCCAATGAAGGGAATAGAAGAATTAGCAGATTAAAAAGGTCAACTTGAGTGGACGCCTGCCCGCCCGGACGTCATTTATCTAAATTAAAGTTCTTGTTGAAAACGCATCCAAAAAATTAAAATTTGAAATCAGTAGCGGTCATTCAGTTTTATCACCCACCTCAGAATGTTGAATGTCATATGCTCGATTCTTTGCCACGACCATATATATTGATTGGCTCTGATCCCATTCAATCACTCGAACATGTAATTTGGTATAGTTTATTACCACTTGGTAACCCAATCAATGTATCAATCATGACAAATGTGATTTGGTATCAGTGATCCAAACTCTTGATACAGGTAAATGGGTATGGTATCACATCAAGTGGTAACCCGTTAGCTGGATGTTTTGATAAGGTGGGATATCACACTACTAAGTGACCTGTTATCAAGATACCGTATGTAATATCACACCATTACTACAGCAAATCACACTATCACACTTGATACCGCGGAACACCAAGAGGTGTGATTCAGTACTAATTATCATCACTTTGTTTGGTGATCTAGTTTCAGGATAATGATAATAAGTACTGAATTACATCACTTGGTGTTCCGGTATCAGGTGTGATAGTGTGATTTGCTGTAGTATCACAGAACAGAACAGAACAGAACTTTATTTATCTCAACGTGTACATGGTACATTGTTGCATTCATAATTTACATATATCAATCTGTCACTGATCGATCGGAATTCACACACACACACACACACACACACACACATTTCCTGCGCGCGCTCGTACCCTCGCGCAGCACTTGACTTCCATGTGATATCACAAAGAGACATCGCTATGTCTGGCTGAAATACTGTCAGTTGAATATTAAATTCAGCAACCAAACTGTAATTAACTTGTCGTGTCGGCAGTATTTGCTGAAACCCTACAATCAGAAAGGGAAAAAATGATGGAGTTCGAAATGTTAAGATGCAGACCTTGTTTTGCTGGAATGCAATGCGAGTTAACAGAAGCCGATATGCCGTCGATTTTAATTTGTGTCACAAAGGCTTCATCAAATGTCGAATAACCTCGCCAGTACTCTCTCCCTCTCTCTCCTTCACGCGCTCACACATGCACACGTGTTGAAACAAAATTCATTGACAAAATAAAATAAAGGGCAAGTAAAACAAACGACAGAACAGCAAATAAGGAATAGCACTGTTTTCGATACATTATTAGTAGAATATGTTGTTTCATAAAAAAGGACTTGATCTTAAAAAAAAAAAAAAAAAAAAAAAAAAAAAAACTTAAAATAATCAGGTATTGTGTTTTCAATGACAATTCCATAAACCTTACTTAGCTCTAGGAAATACTAAATATTTAGGCATATTTCATGATAATTTTTTCCATACTACAAATATCTACGAATCTAATTTATTCAAACAAAACGTGTTAAAATGAATTCATTTCTTCATGTTAACTTCCTCACTTTCTTAATTTCAATAAGGTAATCCATCCATTACTAAATGTGATCATGTTTCATCAAGAGATCTTTGGAACTTTACAGAAAATGCAAGCCTTTACATAATTTGAGCAAAAGAGCTTGCACTGAAGTCCTTTTAAGCCTTTGAAGGTCCATGATTATAATTTCATAATGGCTGAATTACCTTAAACAAGTCGTTAGAATGTTTGAAGATATGTCTTTTTAGGAATACCAAATGCTTCTTAGCACTAGGTATTGTAGGTTGATTTTGAGCAAGTTATATAAATCATACATTTATGCCAGTATCATATATGATTAAACTATAACATATATAACATTTATAATTTATTATATATGTCTCTTCGATACACCTCAAAAGGTATTGAATCAGGATATTTTTAATATCAATATTTAAATATTGCAATGCTTTAAATCCATGATTTGCTACTTTCCATCATGGATATATATATTTTTAATTTGTAATATATTCTTTCCTCTGGCAATTCTTAACCATGCATTGAAGAGTGACAGTCGGAAATGGAAGCTGTCTAGCAGACCCGCACCGGAAATGGATCGTTCTTTTGAACTTTCAAATCCAAACATAAGTATTGATGTATTCTCAGACCAGACGCCTCTGAACAAGTCATGGATTGGAGCCATGCTTTCAGATTAATTCATATACTTCTTAGATGAAATATAACTCGCATCAAATAAACTACAAGAATAAATTTATTACTAGACACAGATATTCTATACAAACGGATTTTGGTGCATTTATTTGATGATATCATACATATCTTATATTTCGTAAACAAAATATTCTGAACATTTTTTTCTGATTAAATTTTTCAGGATTTTTTCCTAATACATACTTTCAGTACTTAAATGCAAAATGTTATATGAACATTCAAATAACTAATGCAGGAAATGGATGTATTCTGTACTAAGCACACCGCATTGTCACTCAACCGTCCTGTTCATCTAGATCGAATAATTAATGTTACGATTGATCGTCAAAATGATTGTTTTAACAGTTCCATGTTATGTGTAGTGTTACGCATATAACATAGCAATGAACGGTTCTGAGAAGTAATCGCCGTATTTCAATGGAATATTCCCAATATGGATCCGAAGATTCGAATACCGTTGGGGGCAAGGGTATTTTATAACCCTCCCAAGAGCAATGTACTGGTCCTACCCAGGAACCGTCGAAAGAGATTCGTATTATTTGTAAAAACCTGCTTCCCAACTGACATAAAATGAATAAGTTCCATTCGTGAGCCTGTTTCCCATTTGTATTAAGGGTGCTACTCTTAAAAATTAAAAAAAAAAAATATATATATCAGACAATATCGAAAAGTTGTTATGAAAGATAATATGGAATTATTATCCCCAAAAACCTGAGGCCCAAAACTAACTTGAAAAAACATATTATTTCTCTTACATCGATTTCATTGCGATTCTGAAATCCTGACGCTTTTAACATGAGCAATTTGACTGGGCGAAAGAAATAAAATCACTAACTACTCTGCAGTTTGAAAAAGAAATATACGTAATGTGTCTGACAAGTCAGTACTCGCATTTTAAGATGTGTCAGATTTATGGTTTAGAAAGAAAATGTGTGTCTACACCGATTATTTGTTACATCAGAGACTTATAAACAGAGATTGACAGATTTCCGAAATAACGCACTTTATCGCGTGCCTCGATAGTTAACGAGAGCACGCCCACCTAATACACGGGTACCGGACATTTCGGTGGGGCTTGGGGGAATCTTAGATGAAGAAAAGAATAGGACAGATGCATGATTAGATGTTGTATGTTGTATTGGGGTTTACCGTCACTGCGATAGTATTTCAATCATATAGCGACGTCCAGCTAATTACAAGTGGAGGAAGACCCCGAGTACACAGAGGTACCCGGGTAGAGCCACCGACCTACCGCAAGCCAGCTGGAAGGCTTCCTCACATGAAAAATCCGAAGTCCCTACCGGGATTCGAACCACAGCAGTGAGGGGCTGAGAGATTTGTAGTCCACGACTGTAACCGCTCGGCCACGGCGGCCCCCTGCATGATTAGAATACTTTTTTTAGTATAATTATAATGAAAATTAAGAGAGAGAGAAATTCAGACAGATAACTGGTCCGATATGACTAAGTGCGGCATAAGTAAACGTCGAGATACATGAAAGCCTCGTGTAAATGCAGGATTAACCCGTGATTTTTACCGATAAGGGTTTTTGACTGGTGTTAGTAACACAAACCTTCAAAGGCAAACGTGTAGAATGAATGCTTACTGATATGACTTTAATATCCACTGGAACTTACCATAAATGTGTATTTGATTTCCAATCTCACCCGGGTCTCTTTAAAGTCTCGCTGGCCAGGCGCGACTTCAGATAGTCGATATGGACAAATAATAAGCTGCCAATCTCTGTTTATAAGTCTCTCTGGTTACATGTCAGGCATAATTCGAGCAGGCTTCGTGTGTTTCATCGTTTTAGAGTGGCGGTAGCCGCCAAGTCTACGTAACCTAAGCGGTTAATCAAAAGTAGGCATTGCTGATTTGCATAATTACCGCAGCCATTTTCACCACACTGTATCACTCCTCGTCCAGTAGCGTATCAAAGTAATGCGATTATGTACATCAGGTTAACAAGACAAGACCTCCTATGGTTCGTTATTTATGAATAGTACATGTACCTCGCTTCGAATCAAGAGCGAGTTCAGCTTTCTTACAACCAGTAAATAAGAGTTGCAGGAAAACGTATTGAGTTTTTGGCGTCATATTGCATTTGCCCCTTTCGACATGACTTAAACGCTGGTATCAGAATAATGTACATGTATGGCTATCTCATCATGAAAAGCCGACAGTCTTTAAGCTTATTGTGCGCTTTGGTTAGTAGACCAATCTCTTTTACGTTGAATCTCACAGCTGATTTATTGGTACATTTCATAGCACAGTTAAACAGAAAGCCTCACGAATGGAGCCATTGTTAAAAACGACTAATACGTTGTTTAACCACATAAAAACCCTTTCCCTTTTTACTCAATAGGTATCACATAAAGTCTGATCTGCAGAAAACCACAGTTAAACCTTACCAAATTTAATTGTAAAATCCTCATTACCAGACCACTGAGGAGCAGCGAACAGCATAAAACCTGATCAGCCTGCGAGTTACTCGCAGGCTGATCTGGTTTTATGCTGTTCGCATAGGTCTTTTCATGGTATCCTCTATGAGGGAAAGGGTTAAAATGCATCAGCGCGCACCTCTCTGTGTGTGTGGAGGATTGGTAAAAAATCCCAAAGTTGTAGGAATGACGCACACAGATATGACGTCATTATTTCTCAGAGGGCAGTTGCTTGCTATGTTGAAATGATTGAGAGAAAGATTTTATCCAAAGTCACTAGGCTATTATAGAACTACCGATTATTTGTAAATTTAAAAATATTTCCTAGCTTAATATAATGATCAGCCTCTCATATATCATCATAAAAATATGGAAAGCAATTAAATTTTTAATAAGTCGTGGACAGGTTTAAGTATCAAATTATGATAAATATAAATTCATATTCCAGAACAGTGTATACATTTTTAATGATATAATTTGGAATCTTAAACGATAAGTTCAAAATGTACCTCTAACAATTATTACCATACCGCTATCATATATTTCCAGTCATCAAACGTGTGCATGACTCTTTATCTTTTAATTCAATAAATTTTGAACATACAAGTCTCTAGCCCTTAAAACAACAGATTGACTTATATTAAGCAAAAAACGAAAATACACATTTCAAACGCAAATGACTGTGCATGTCTGTTTTTCGCATAACTAAAGTTATATTGGTCCAAACCGTTTAACATGTAATCCCTGTGATGCACGGATGTATGTCTATCAAACAACGGGTACATCCGGCCACCGTTTGCTTAAGTTTTACGTAACGCCTCAAGAGAAACGTTTTGCACGATTAGCCCGTGCACTATCTGAAAAAAATGTGAAATTGGTCAAAATGCTACCAAGTCCTAAGAGAAAGAAAAACACATAACATTTTGATTTTTTTAAACTTGCAATGCTGCGATTTTCTGAACGTCAGCGTATTGAAACTTTAATGATGATTAACGTTAGTAGAGGTGATTCCGTCGATGTTGTCGTACGGGCATTCAAATTCCACCAAAGACCTAAACCCAAAGATAAGCAACCCGAATAAGCGTGTGAAGGTAATCTCGTATACCTTCGGCGCCACCGCGATATCGTGAGAAAAAGCCTTGTACTTTCGAATTTAAGGGAAGTAACTACTGCACGGAGTTGTGTTCCGACGTCATTCGAAAATGGCATACGACATTCTGGCTATATTTTTCCATTAAGTATATGCAATGTAATAACAGCCAAAAACCACGTTGATCATATGCAGCCTAATGTGCACGTGAAGAGCATGGTATATGGTCCTAAGATAACTTCATAGCTGTTTGTAAGCTACTGGTTGCACACGGCAGATATAAGTGAAATAATAACTGTTTAAATCCGAGAGTAGTCAATATAAAGTCCTTACTATTGATTTACTGACTGAAAGGAAATTTTTTCAGGATGGAAAAAGTTCAATCCAGCGTTTATGTTTGTACTGTCGCAATATTATTTTTTAATGTATTTTTTTTTATAACAGCATTTTTTAAGGAGTGACTTTATCTATACTTTACAATCATATATTCCGGTCTCGGTTGCCGCATGGTTAGTGCTTCCGTCCTGAAATCGAAAGTTCGTGGGTTCGATCCCCGGCCACGACATTACAAAGTCGTAAAAAATAGTACTGGTAGAGATTCCTTGCTTGACGCTCAGCATATAAATGTACTGGCTTGCCCAGTGTCAGAATAGTGTGACTGAGTGTCTACGACGTGATGCTGCAGTGTGGCAGCACTACATCTGTCGCAAGCAGACATGAGGCCTTCGTGGACGAGAGGGTAAAGTCGCTGACTTTAACACTCACTCAGCCCCTCACCGCATGGGTTCGAATCCCGGCAGGGTCATTCGGATTTTCATGTGAGGAAGCCTTCCAGCTGGTTTGCGGTAGGTAGGTGGTTCTACCCGGATGTCTCCGTGCATTCGGGGTCTTCCTCCACCTGTAATTAGCTGGACGTCGCTATATGACTGAAAAACTATCGAAGCAACAGTTAACTCAAATAGTCAAGACAAATCAAGCAGACATAGTCTCCAAATTACTTAAATATTGTTGATAGGACGTTACACCCAACAAACAAACAAACTAGCATATACTTATTTTTATGAGATTATTTTCTATAAGAAAAGAAATGTTTTCTAGGTCATGAACAATTTATCGCTACGCTTTATGTCATCTAAGTATAATCTAATACATAACTGGGCATAAATAACTCATATCAAAGTGGACAACAAGCGCTACGTTCGAATTTTTTCTGTAACAATGGTTATATTTATATTTACCTTGGGGTCAAGGTCTTTTGAAGGTCAAGGTCGCCGGGCGGGTAGAGCTGATCAAGGTGCAAGAACCTGTGAAGTTTGGAGGCTGTAGGTGGAAGGACTTCCATGTTATGGTCTAAAGTTAAAGTTTTTTTATTTTTTTTTATTTCGCAGTCGGTCTACATTTTCTATCAGATATGGACAACACATGTGTATCAAATAAATATTTATAGAAATAATAAATGTATACGCATTATTATTGTGCAAATTCCTTTTAAAGGCTTCAAAATAGGACAAAAACACCATAATAACTTATTGTAGTTAAATATTATACAACACAACGGAACTGAATTTTCCCGCAGAATATACCTGCCCTCACTCTCTTGCTAGCGCGAAAATATACGATATTTCGCCGGGTTGCTTACCTTTGGGTTAAGGTCTTTGTTGCCATAGACACGCTGTAAGTAATCTTCGTTTAAGGTTTCAGCAAACTGGGACAGTTCGTGATCGTCCACAGATTGGTAGGCCTCGCGTAACTGACGTCAGATAAGACCGTCATTTAGAACTGTCGCATACACGACGTCGTTGTCCGACCCATAAGACCTAGGCGAGCCTACGTGGAAAACGTGCTCTTACGACGTCACGTTACGTCGGTGCCCGAATGACCTTATCTGACGGATCTCGATTTATTCTAAGCCGCCACGCTGGGTGAGGTTTTTTCCGAAGAAAAGGAGAGAGATTTGCTGGCGCTTGTGTAGTAGAGAGAAGCAAGTTTGGCCGTGGGGGTGGGGGGCAGTGTCATGGTATGGAGCGAAATCATGGGAGACAGGAAAATTGTGTAAATGACTGTCTAAGCGCAGCTGAATCTGAGCCCAAACTGAATGTCTGCGGCTTTGTCGTCTTGCCTTGGCCTGCCGTTTCTCCAGATCTGAACGCTAAAGAGCATAAATGGGACCTGCTACGGCATAAAGTAAGGTCAGGATTTAACTGGAACTACAAGCAAAAGGCTAACGAATACCCCCACCCCAAATAACCCATTTCCACATAAGGCCTTTTTTCTTCTTTATCAGGGGTCATTAATAGGTGCCTTACACTCTGAAAAATTCTTTAAATTCATACATTTGTCCCAAATTTGCATCTTTATCCAAGATTTTCTTTCCCCCTATGAAAACGGTCATATTTTCCCCAAAATACGATATAAAGGCTCCCCCCCCCCCCAAAAAAAAAGGCCTGCCCCTCCAACCCAAACAACCAGACTCAATGCTTGTAAGCAGTATTTGATAATAGCTAATTCACATGAATATGGAAATGCAGGAATACAAATAAAAAGCATATAGATGCATGCATATGTATTTATATGTCATTATAAAGTACAAGTACCCTAAGGCTTCAACTATTTTTAAATGTAAGGAAAACTAAATCAAGATTCAAAGTACTAGCTATAGTAAGTCAGAATATGTTTTTTAATTATTATCTATTTTTGCATAAAGCCTGAAGCAGTCTTAGAGGGGGCATATTTGCAAATTCAACAAACAGGCAATACAGTTCATCAAAAAGGACAATTACTCCGGTAAATTATAATGAAAAAAACTCCTTTAAGGGTTTATTAATCATCTTTTATTAAAAGAAACACGTCATATGACACGAAAGCAGATTTTCAAAAGTTGCTTTAGGCATGCCAATCTATTTTAGTATCAGTGACCTTGACCCTAATTTCAATAACCATTGGAGCATCTAAAATACAACCGGCTACTGTTGTTAGAAATCTGGGAGCTTTTTTAGACTCTAGATTAGACTTAGAAGATCACGTAAACTCAGTGTGTCGATCTTGTTATGCTCAACTTCGCCGAATTAGCCACATCAGACAGTATCTTACCACTGACGCAACAAAATCGCTTGTTAACAGTCTTGTTACATCTCGATTGGACTACTGTAATTCTCTGTTACATGGATTATCAAAAAACACCCTCCAAAAGCTACAGACTGGCCAAAACACAGCGGCTAGGATTATTACAAAAAACCCACGTTTCAGTCATATAACCCCCATCCTTAAAGAGCTGCATTGGTTGCCTGTAGAAGCCAGAATACAGTTTAAGATATTAACTCTTACGTTCAAGGCACTACATGGTCAATCACCGGAGTATATTCAATCAATGTTAGAAATTTACAGACCCAGTCGTGTACTTAGATCCCAAGACGTTTCAGTGACACTAGTCCAACCTAGAACCAAAACAGCGAAATATGGGGACAGCTGCTTTACTCTTAGTGCTCCAAAACTCTGAAACTCGTTGCCGGTATTAATACGTCAGTCCAGCAGTTTCGTCTCATTTAAGAAACTCTTAAAAACATACTTCTTTGTTCAATTCTATAGCGATCATTAAAGTGGAAAATTACTCGATTACTGTACTTTTAATAACTGTGGATTTTAAACATTTTAATGTTGGTTTTCTACACGTTTATTTAATGATATTTTCCCAGTTTGCTTCTTAAATTTAATTTTATCAGGGAACTTTTACTTTACTTTAATACTATTTGATATTATGACACTGTTGTTACTTATATTTTAAAACACTCTACGCATGATATTCTTACCTTATTTTAGGTGTATTTAGTTTCAGTGGATGGTTTCATTGCATGTATTTTACATCTCCTATTTTCTTTTTTTGTGTTTAAACAGATTGTAAAGCACTTTTGAACGTATAACATATATGAAAAAAGTGCTATATAAATGTGGTGTAATAATAATAATGACCAGAAAATCAATCCCAATCTTCTTCTTCCCATAAAGTATCTATATACCAAATTTGATCATCATACCTCAATCTTAAAGAATTTAATCGATGGAAAAAAAACAAATATATGTTGTTGTTGTATTGGGGTTTACCGTCGCTGCGATAGTATTTCAATCATATAGCGACGTCCAGCTAATTACAGTTGGAGGAAGACCCCGAGTACACAGAGGTACCCGAGTAGAACCACCGACCTACCGCAAGCCAAACAAATATATATTTATATATTTAATAACAGTGACTTGACCCTACTGACCTGAAAATCAATCAAAATCTTACTCTTCCCAAAAGGTAGACTCTATATGTAAACCCAATTTGACCATCATACCTCAATCCTAAAAGAAGTCATTTGATGGAAACAAATAAGTAATAGTTAATAGTTAACAAATAAGTAATAGTTAACGGATAAGTAATAGTTATTAAGTGAAATGTTAATGATTAAGAAGGAGCAGAGCGAGCGAGCGCCTTCTTAACCATTAAGATTTCACTTTATGTTCTTACTTAGCATTTAATGTATGGAATTATATTTTGACCAATGATATTGCAGTATTTTTCAAAATGTTCGATCGGTTTAACTCGTTAAACAACTTGGTTTAATGGGTAACCTAGTATATACGACCAATCTTTGTGCGCATGCGTGTAGAGATGGATAGTAACGTCAAAACATAATTCCATACATTAAGTAGGTTAATGTTTGTTATCGAGGGTTTAACAAGCTCGCTCGGCTGATATATTCCTCTGTGTTGACACTTTCCCCAAGGGCCTCTGGGATTTTACTAAATATGAGATTGTTGCGCATTGATTGCAACTTGAGATATACCATCTCACTCCTCATCTCCTCCTCCTGCCTTTCCAATCTCAATACCTGTTCTGACATCTTTGACAAATTAAAATCAGATGACTCCACCCTCTCTTCCACCCGATCAAGCCTCTCACTTGTCCTTTTTTCATTATCATGAATGTATGTCCAAAGTTTTTTTAAGTCAGATTCAAAACTGCTTACTTTGGATTGAACATTTTTTAATGTTTGACACTGGCTGTTCAATCCTTCTTCAACTTTGCACAATTTATTGTTTATATCCCCTAAACACTGCATTATATCTGCGTTTGTGGGTCCTTTGTTTACATCTGCCATGTTTGATTTTTCTGCAATATTCTCTAAACCAAAGCACACGACATCACTCTCTTGAAACAAATAGGGAAGAAAACCACAGCTATCTAGAAATGCATCATCATTTTCATATATTACAGCGTTGGCCTTATGTAACAACTGACTTACGCACGTATTCGATCCCTCCGGTGATTTGATGCATTTTTCCCGCTTTTCTTCAGGCTCATTGTCTACACTGTCATCACTTCTATTACGTTTCTTTTTTCCTCGTCTTCCCATTTATTTTCACAGTTTGTACTTTAAACACATCCTAGAAACTTTGAATCCATAAATATCACATAAAAGTCCATCATTTTCACTCAAATCCAAAAGAAAAAACAAAAATTGTCCGAGCTTCAAATACACGACCGTTTCTCACTCGATCACGTGATACACCACCGTAACAAATATTCACTTAAGATAATTGGATACCTCGCCTTTTTCCAAGTTAGTTAAATTATGTGAATAACAAGCATTTTTTTCACATAATTATCTGGAAAAAAGCATGACATCCAGTAAACTTAAGTGAATATGTGTTTGGCAGGAGTGGGCACTAACAGACAGTTTAATCCTGTTAAGATACCTAAGTGGATAACTGGAAAATTTTCTACTTGCCAGATAATAACTGAATATGTGATAATTTTTCAAAAAAGTTTCAACATAGCTAAGTTATGGTGGCATATTTCTGCCAGCCACTTATCCACTTAGCTATGTTGAAACTTTTCTGAAAAATTGTCACATATCCAGTTAGTATCTGGCAAGTAGCAGAATTTCAAGTTATTTACTTAGGTATCTTAACAGGACTAAACTGTCTGTTAGTGCCCACTACTGCCAGCCATATATTCACTTAAGATAACTGGATATCTCGCCTTTTTTCAAGTTAGTCAGTTAAATTATGTGGATAACAAGCATTTTTTCACATACTTATCTGGAAAAAGGCATGATATCCAGTTAAAATAAGTGAATATGTGATTGGCAGTAGTGGGCACTAACAGACAGTTTAGTCCTGTTAAGATACCTAAGTAGATAACTTGAAAATTTGTTACTTGCCAGATACTAACTGGATATGTGACAATTTTTCAGAAAGTTTCAACATAGCTAAGTGGATAAGTGGCTGGCAGAAATATGCCACCATACTAAGTGGATAAGTGGCTGGCAGAAATATGCCACCATATGAGACAGATCTAATCGTTGAAATATTAAAAATGTGCATCGAACACCGTTTGGTAAACTATTATTAGTCGCCGGTAGAAACCGGCGACTATGTTTGTTACTGTTTAAGATTAGGTTTATGGTAAGAGAAGTCAGTGAAATGAAACATGTAAACTAATGGATAAGGCACAAAATAGTTTTTTCCTCACCACAAAAATGCCTAAGTGTAAATACTATTGTTTTATGAAAATAATTATTGCCTGTTTAGTCTCTAAGAAGCAAATAAACCTTTTAAAAATACGTTATTGACGGTAGGTGGAACTGTATGGAAAACGTGGCAAACTGTAAATATGTTATCATTTATAATGATATTTTAAATTTTATGGACTTATCGCAGCGCCTCGTTTCGCGTCGCTTGCGATAAATTCCATAAAATTTAAAATATAAACGATAATTAATACTTGCATGTGATTGTGTTTGCTCATTAGTGTGAATCATAGGATAATTGTTTTGGTGTAAGAGCGATTAATAATTTCACTGAGTGAACATAAAAAGTGATATTTTCAAAGGTGGCGAAGCCACAAATGAAAATGCATATTTTCATTTTCAAGAATAAAATTATATCTCGATCTTTCACTTTTTTCTTTTTATTTATGCTTTAAAGGCCAAACGTTAGCTGTATTATTCACAAAAGACGTCAAAATTGGTACGTAATGGCGGATAGACGTGCCGAAAATTGCTAGTCGAAGAAAAATGTGATTGTGTCTCTTCGAAGGAGGTTCAAGGGAATGCAAGTGACTGTAATGTACGTTTTGTTAGCGTATGTCATTGTGAACGTGTAACAGGTCATTAATTTGCAGTGGAAGTGTTTGTGTTCTTGACTCTTCTGTGGATAATGTTACCTGTCTGACCTGAATCTTTTTTTTTCGGTTACGTAACATCTATAAACACAACATCTATAAACACAAACAGGTGTATACATTTCTTGAATGAATTGGAGTAAACTGCCCACTGATCACGCTCGAGTAATACCGACGTATACTGCCACAGTCACGGTGTTTAGTATGTGCGATAATAGCGATAAAAACACTCCTCGTAGAAGCAGTTCAAAAAAGAGAGAGTTGACATCGCCAATATTTGATTGTGATTTAAAGAAAAACAAATTGTCATCATCTCCAGGTACGGATTCTGACGAGTCTGACGATTCAAATACAACAATGGCCGAGTCTCCTGTTAGAGAAAAATTACACTATTTAAAGCAGCTATGATAAGTATAGCGTCTGTTCTCGAAAGTACATTTGAGAGTAAAATGACTTGTATGATCAGCACTGTAATCGAGAATGTCACCAGAAATCTGTCTCTTAAATCGATGAGCTTCAACTACAAAATAAAAAGCTGTGTGAAGAAAATGCGAGTCCCAAAGATCGAGTTAAAAAGATTGAATTCGAAATAGATGCCAGCGACCAGTACAGTCGCAGAAATTGTCTGAGGATAACGGGTCCAGTAGGATCAGCAGGCGAAAATACTGATGAACACACACACACACACACACACACACACACACACTTTGGCTGTATGAATACATTTGTATACGTGGCGTTACCTGAACGTTATATTAGCGTCACAATAATATAATCATCATCATTTTTTTTTTTTTTTTTTTACTTTCGCTATTGTACATGTACTAATCATTTCTTTGTTACAACCCAAAACCAGACTGGTGCTTCACGGCACGTGCTGCACGGTCCTTTTTGAATGATTTTACGAGGGGCAAACACTTTCAGGGTGGTTGAAACGTGTCTGGTGCATTACTGCCTTATCTAAATTTATACATTGTTGTTTTTATCTAGGCAGCTATGGCTAAATGTTAGCCAAGAGGATAAGAGCAGTCTAGCATCAGTTTCTATCCACAAAATTATTTTATAAATGCTTGGAATAGCATGCACCAGCTTTGATGTGACATTTATATTCCTAAGAATTGTGGCACTAACTATTATTGACTTGCATTCTCAACCACTCCATTGTAAATCCCAGTCTTAATCAAACGACACATGCGTTTTAATTATTCCTTATTTTTGTATTGCTACTATACTCTTTCTCTCTTTCGCTTGATCTGTCGATATGCAAGCAAACCTGCACTGTCACTTTGTGTTATATACCGGTATGCCATAGACATGGTTAGTTGTAGTTTATTTTTTTTATTTTCGTGTAGTCAATAACATGATCTCCCACGCCTCTAAGTATAAAACCATGTCTAGGTATACATGTTATCTGAATCCTATTACCGTTCATTTATTTTTCCTAATTTTCCTTTAGACACATTGTTCATCATTGTTTATACTATACTTCACAATAAAGAGACAGAATGTAACATAAAGTGTAAAATTAGACACCCTAGCCGGGTATGAGATTATTTAGATAACTACAGGTTCTCAATTGTTTGTTGTTTTACAATATTTTGTATCACTGTTATCTTGTGGTTAGAAATTCTGGTGATGTTAAAACAAAACCAGGGCTAACATCTTATTCGTCTAGTGTATTATCAGACGACAGCTTAACCATTTTTTCGCATGTCTGCTACATTAACTTTTGTCCAGCTAAATGAGCAAAGTATACAATCTAAATTAGATTTACTCTTCACATAACAGTTTTGACATTATTTCATTAACCGAAACTTGGCTCAGTATGGACATTTTCACTAAGACATTAGCTTTCCATCCTTTCATGAATCTGAGAGACTTGATTGAATTGGTGATGTGGCTGTGTGTATTAAATAAAAGATACACTACAAACGCAGATTTGATCTTGAGATAAATTCGTTTGAATGTATATGGATTGAAGTTTATATTTATAGTAAAAACAGTATATTATTTGGAACATTCTATCGTCCACCTAATGCTGATTAGCGTATCTCCAATCGTTAGGTTAATAACTTGTCTCAACAGTTCAATTTACACCAAGTTATTGATTTACCTACCCATTAAACTGAAAACTCTGAACCTCTTATTGATCTAATTTTTGTTTCCAATGCGGAGAATATATCAAAGTTTGGTCTACTGGACTATTTTCTTAATCAGGAACTGAAATATCACTGTCCCGTATACGGGATATTAAATTTCTGTAAACCTAAACGTAATTGTTTTCGTAGGCATATTTGAAAATACGACCTAAGTGACTATGATAAAATTCGTGCAGAGATAATTGCAACTAATTGGGAAAGTTGTATTGATAATGACATTGACATTTATATGCTAAATCTTTCAAATAAACTCTTAGATATTGCTCAACGTAACATACCTATATATTTTTTTAACAATAAGGCAAATGAACTACCTTGGATAACCTCCGAAATGAAAAGACACATTCGAAAACGCAAACGATCATATAGGAAAGCTAAAGCCACTCGATCATTTATTGTTGGCAAAAGTTTAGAAAAATCAGAAATGAAACCATAAGTATGATCCGACTTGCTAAACATGAATGTTTTGTTAAAATTCTAAAAAAATTCAAAATAGCAATTTATCCTCTAAGATTGGTAAAAAATTCTCAGAATCATTAATTAACTATTCTGACAATAAAACGAATCCACCATTAATCGACCCTAGAACAAATACTCAACTGATTGTGACATTGACAAGGTCAATGTTTTGAACAGGTTCATCCAAAATCAGACAGTAATTGACGACAGCATTATAATATTTCTTTCGATCTTCCAGTAATTGGAAACAAACTAAATAGCTTAGTGATTCACCCATCAGAAGTTGAAGATGTATTAAAATCTTTACCAATGAGCAAGGCTGCTGGTCCCGATTACATAAATAATCGTCTTTTGTATGAAGCTTCAAATCTATTATCTGAACCATAATGTAATATTTTTAACATGTCATTAAGTATCTCAAAAGTTCCCCAAGAAAGAGGCACATGTAACTGCAGTTTTTAAAATGGGTGATCCATTATTATCAAATAATTATAGGCCTATCTCTCTATTAAATACAATGGAAAAAGTATTGGAGCGTATTATTTATAAACACGTGTATAATCATTTATATAACAATAACTTCTTTACTCCGTATCCATCCGGCTTCCTACCTCGTGACTCAACTGTCAAATTACATTCATTTACAGCTCATTTTGTAAAGCTCTTGATGATGGCCTCGAGGTTAGAGTTGTCTTTTTTGATATAAGTAAAGCATTCGATAAAGTTTTGCACAAAAGTCTTATTGCAAAAATTAAAGCTTAAGAATTTCAGGCTCTTTACTGATGAGGTTTAGAATTGTTCTGTCTGGAGCAAATTCCAAATGCTTAACGTTAAAATTCGGTATTCCACAAGGATCTATCTTAGGCCAAGTGCTGTTTATAGGGTAAATTAATGATATAGTCAGTCATATCAGCTCCAATATCAATTTATTCGCCGATGATACTAGTTTGTATATAGTGACTAATGATCCGACACATGCCTCACTCACATTGCAATCAATCTGATATTGACAAAATATCCGAAGGGGTAGGTAACATTTCATCCCACTAAGTCAGAATCACTACTTATTTCAAGAAAACGTATTCAACTATATCATCCAGGTCTTACAACCAACATATTCCTGAAGTGACTGAACACAAACACATTGGGGTTTATTCTGAACATGACTGTTCTTAGCACTCTCATATAAATAATATAACTAACAAGAGGGCCATGGTGGCCCTGAATCGCTCACCTGAGAAAAATTGCCTCAATGCCAATTATTGTATTTCGAGTCATACTGAATACATAATCTATGCAGAAGTACAGCAAGATCATCAAAATGCAACACAAAAACTGTACCTACCTTCCAAACTTCGAAGGTCATAGCTCTAATAAGTCTATATAAAATCAAGTGACTCATAGGGCGGGGTCAATTTTGACACCAGGACCATGATTTGACCAGACTTGGATGAGGTCCACAAGTCTTTTGAAGGTGTTCCTATACAAGTCAATGTAAATTCTAGTGACTCCTAGGACAGGGCCAATTTTGACCCCAGGGTCATGAATTGATCAAAATTGGTAGATGTTCACTAGGTCATGTTACTCACTAAATATCTAAGCTCTAGGACTTGTGGTTTCTGATAAGATTCTTTTTCTAGATTTTTCCTAAATAAGTCTATGTAAAATCAAGTGACCCCTGGGGCGGGTCCAATTTTGACCCCTGGGCCATGGTTCGAACAAAATTGGTTGAGGTCTACTTTGTCATGTTACACACCAAATATCTAAACTCTAGGCCTTGTGGTTTCTGAGAAGAAGATTGTTCTTGTTTTTCTTATAGAAGTCTATGTAAAATCAAGTGACCCCTTGGGCGGGGCCAATTTAGACCCCATGGTCATGATTTGAACAAACTTGTAAATGGTCCATAAGACAATGCCACACACCAAATGTCTAAACTCTAGGCCTTGTGGTTTCTGACAAGAAGATTTTTCTTATTTTCCTTATAGAAGTCTATGTAAATCAAGTTACCCCTGGGGCGGGGCCAATTTAGACCCCATGTTCATGATTTTAACAACTTTGTAATGGTCCATAAGACAATGCCACACACCAAATATCTAAACTACATGCCTTGTGGTTTCTGACAAGAAGACTTTTCTAGTTTTTCCTAGACCCCTAGGTCATGATTTGAATAAACTTAGTTATGGTCTATAAGACAGTGCCACACACCAAATATCTAAGCTCTAGGCCTTGTGGTTTCGGAGAAGATTTTAAAATATTTCACTTTATAAATCAATCTCTCAGCCCCTCACCGCTGTGGGTTCGAATCCCGGTAGGGAGTTCGGATTTTTCATGTGAGGAAGCCTTCCAGCTGGCTTGCGGTAGGTCGGTGGTTCTACCCGGGTACCTCTGTGTACTCGGGGTCTTCCTCCACCTGTAATTAGCTGGACGTCGCTATATGATTGAAATACTATCGCAGCGACGGTAAACCCTAATACAACATACAACATCTAATCATGCATCCGTCCTCTTCTTTTCTTCATCTAAGATTCCCCCAAGCCCCTTCGAAATGTAAATTGTTGACGCCGGACGCACGGACGCACGCCCACACGGACGACGGACAAAAGGTGATCACAATAGTTCACCATGAGCACGTTGTGCTCGGGTGAGCTAAAAATGCTTGGCAAAAAGTAGATATGAGAAAATTAAAGTATTTACTGTCGAACTTCGGTGACTCGAACAAGCTTGGGGAACAGCAATCTGTTCTAGTCATCGGTGGTTCGACACAACCCTGGCTAAGATGATATACATATGTACATGTTTTAAAAAAATCGATTAATTATTAGGCCGTCCGTTAGAATTAATCGATTAAAGTAGATATCACATTTTGAAAATAACGTAGGCAAAATAATAATAGAGGTAACATTAAATAAAAAATCTTTTCTTTTTTTTTCTTTTAAAACATACAAATCAGTAAAACAGCAGCTATCAAGATCTGTAAACAAATTCCTCCTTTAATTTACAACATGATCAGCATTAACTTATATCATCTTATTACACTTTGATGTGTTAATTATTGAACCGCTGATTGTGCCAATCCCACAGTGTGTGAATAACACGCTGCACCACAGGTTGCAATAAGTACCCCAGCGAACATCACAGGTAGGGAAGTTCGACCGATAGGTGTGAAATACATAGCACTTTTAATCTGGGGCCGGAAATTTAGTTCGAGAGTTCCAGCCATCAGTGTTCGATCCATCCCATGTCGAACAATATAGAATTAAGAACAGTTTATGCTGGGACCGTGAAATGTGTTCGAGTCAAGTATGGTGTTCCAGTTTTCAGTGTTCGAGTCACCGAAGTTTGACTGTACTTGATAGGAAAACATTGGAAATCATTTATACGTCAATTATACGACCGTCACAAGAATATGCTGATGTAGTTTGGTGTAATATCACGCTACAAGAATCAGAGCAACTAGAAAAAATACAGTATGAATGTGCACGAATATATACATGATCCACGAAATTGATATCAAAAGAAATACTATTAGAAGAGGTTGGTTGGGAAAAAATGTCTGAAAGAATGCGGAGGCAAAGATTAATACTTTGTTACAAATTGTATAATAATTAGGCCCAACTAATCTGTCATCCTTATTTAACTTGAATACACATAGTGAAATATATACGATACGTAATAATGCTAATAATCAAGGCATATATGTTAGAATGACATTTGTTTTTAATTCTTCCTTCCATCCTCAGTACGGGACTGGAATGCCTTTCCATTAGAAGTACCAAATTCAACATCCCTAAACATCATTAAGTCATATTTAAATGTATATTGTCCCCAAAGCCCATCATATTATTATGTAGGTATAAGGAAACTACTAAGTTTTTTCACACGAGACTACGGACAAAGTGCAGTTCTCTTCATTTTCATTTGTTCTCGAAAAATATTATTGAAGATCCTAAATGCACTGGTGGACAATTAGAAACAAGTTACCATTATTTTTTCCAATGCCCAATCTATAAAGGCTGCCGGGCTGTTCTCTTCTCTAATCTCAACATGTATCAGGTTGTTTTGACATCCTTATTATATTGAATTCCTTCACTCTCGAATGAAGAAAATAAATATATGTGTGCACAAATATATGAATGACAGTAAAACAAGTGTGTTTGAGCTCTCTCTTTCTCTCTCTCTCTCTCTCTCTCTCCATGGGATATGTCTATTGCCATTTTGGTACTCGTATATATACAACTTAATTGTAGCATACATGGGAGAGAACTAAATAAGCTCCGCTTCCGTTCTAATCCTTTTTCATGTATTTCTTGATATTATGATTGTATATTGTATTGTTCAAAAACAAAATAAAATATGTTTAAACTAAAAATGGCGGGATTACCTCGCGTGCGTGACGTTATTTATGACGTAATTTTTTGCGTAAAACCCAGCACAATTGACTCTCTGATTAGTTTATATCGTGGGGTCGGGTTCAACTTTTTGATAATTTCACTGTCCAAAACAGTGAAATTATCAAGACATAATCCCACTGTTATTTCTAGGTAATCCAACAAAAAACATTAAATAAATACTTTCTAATCTTAATGAATTATGGGATACAGTTAAAAGAAATAAAATATAATAATTAACATATTTCATATAACACAAACATCGAACAGTGTTTACAGTGAAGAATAAAAACCATATCGTAATATAGTAACAAGAAGGCCAAGATGGCCCTATAAACGCTCACCTGAGAAACACTGCTTTCATTATCTGCACTGCTGAAGAAATAAAGATGCTGGAGGGTAAAAAAATAAAATGAAATCTGGCATTTTTTTTTATATTAAAAGGGGCATTACTCCTGACCTAATTGGCCGATATCAGCCATAATCGAACTTGTCCAGGAGAAAATGATCATGAACAATGTCATAAAGGTTGATTATAGGTTAAAAATAAAAATTTTTATATTAAAAGGGGCATAACTTCTGACCTAACTGGCTGATATCAGCCATAATCGAACTTGCCTGAGAGATTGTGGGCATAAACATTGTCATAAAGTTTGAAGATGATTGCTTAAGAAATGAAGATGTTAGAGTGTAAACAAACTAATTGTGAACGACGGACGGACGACGGACATTCAACGATCCTGAGCGCATGTGCTCAGGTGAACTAAAAACTTCAATGTCTTTGACGGAGAAATAATACTGTTACAGTATACAGGAAAAGAGTGTAAAATGATTTTTAAAAAATACCTTAAGTTTGTATAACATAATATTCTTTATTTTCCTTTATTGCCTGAACACAAATAATAATATGTTCAATAACAAGATGATGCCATTTCCGTTGTTTATGTTTTATTGTTTTCTCGATGAAGACATTAACCGAAATGTCGATATAATAACAATGGAAATATGTTCACGTGTTTTCGTTGATTTTTTTCTCTTACTTTATACAGGCATCAGGTTGGCCGATAGAAATGAAAAAAATGTTACTCTTTTTTGAAATATTTTATAGATCTAACGAATCTTTTCAAGTTTAAAAAAGTTGTTTTAAATAAAACTAGGACCATCACTAAAAGCGTTTAATACCCCCGCACACCACCTTGTTTTCATGTCATGAGAAGTGACATGACGTATTGGGACGGGACTCGAGGCGATGAGCGTGATTTCTATGTGGCCACGTTCCATTCTGTGCAGCGTGGATATTTAACATGCTTCAATCGTTTCCGTTTATGTTTTATTGTTGTTGTTGTTGTTGTATTGGGGTTTACCGTCGCTGCGATAGTATTTCAATCATATAGCGACGTCCAGCTAATTACAGGTGGAGGAAGACCCCGAGTACACAGAGGTACTCGGGTAGAACCACCGTGTTTTATTGTTATAGACGCAGATTGGTAAACACATTTCCCGAACCACCTGGCTGGCTTTAGCGTTACATGAAGTCGTTAACCGGTGGGTTCCCGATGTCCACCATGATGTGCGTATAGTGCTCCTTATTGTGTATGAAGGACACGTTGTACTCCAGACTGTTGAGGCCGTCTTTCGTGTATCTCTTCCTGACCGTTTTTAACAAGTAGTGTCTGTAAAATAGAGGGTCTGAAGTAAGAAGTCATAAAGAACCAGTTGGAAAATAGAAAAAAATATGTTCAAGGGTCTATTTCGTGATTTATACGAATCTTACAATCTAGTATGTTTATTTTTTTTTAATAAATCACGCTATTAGTAACAAGGGACATATGGAAAAATAGGGGCTTAACCCTTTCCCTCATATAGACTCATTCTGACGCACTCAGTAGGTACCACATAAAGCCTGATCTCCAGAAAACCACAGTTAAACCTTACCAAATTTAATTACAAAATCCTCATTTCCAGACCACTGAGGAGCAGCGAACAGCATAAAACCCGATCAGCCTGCGAGTTACTCGCAGGCTGAATTGATTTTATGCTGTTCGCATAGGCCTTTTCATGGTGTCCTCTATGAGGGAAAGGGTTAATTCATATGCAAAAGAGGCATATTATATGACAAAGAGGAATTAGATAACAGTTCACGTTATTGATAAGTATAGGTAATGAGCCTTTAGCAAGACTAATATTCTCCTTAAATAGTATTTCTCAGAAACAAACCTTTTATTTAGAAGAATATTTGGGGGTTGTATTACTACTTTAAGAAGTCATCCGGGCTTTGAACTGACAGATTCACCCCAATACTCTTTGAAAATTTATCACATTTCATACCAGTGTAAAATGTTATTGCTACTTCAGAGTGTCCGTTATGCAGACGTTTATCTGAGATTTTATGCGCAGAAAACAAGTTTGAGAAGTAACCAGTTCAGTTTTCCTGACCAGTTTTCTATTTTCCGCATAAGTGACATAGACCTCCAAGTGAAGGTTCCAAATCAAATGTAAAATGAAAACCATCTCTCGGTGTCTGGAACTTTTCCACATATTATAAAAATATAGGCTTGATATAATTGTCCAGAGTTGTTTACTTAAGAGACAAGATGTTTCGCGAATTCCCTAAATCATGAATGCCATTGTCACCTCAGTAAAATTGATTATTAAGTTGCATTGTGAAAAATGCCCCTGGGTCAAAGAACCCTCTGTGCATAATACATTACGTGTCTTACTTCCATTCCATGGGGGCCAGTTTCCTTGGTCCATGCTTAATCATCACGTATCGAGCAACATTCGTGGCTGGACGGTTCAGTTTTAATTTCGCGCTACGTATTCTGAAAAGAAATTTAATAAATTTACAAATCAAATACAGCGTAAAGAAATCTGTGAACCTGGATGGAAATGCAAGTATAATAGAAAGGTCAGGAATAAGAACACAAATAAAGCTTCCTTGTGTGATCCATATGTAGTTACATCTAAAACGCATTCTTTACGCGGCAAATGCAAATACAACCATTGAACTACACTTATGAGACTTCATTAGGCGGAATAATACATAATTTTCTGACTGTATGATATAATACATCTACGCATGCAATTTTCCGCAATCTGGCGATATGTCAATTTCACATCGTCCAATCATATTACTCGATTCAAAATCATTGGCCGAACAAAACCGGAAGTTGGAAGTGGAACATACTCTTAAAGATGAACAAACTGTTGACATTTCGCGTTATTACTTCGTTTAGGTTGCCTGTCATTGATTGCTATACCATGTGTTAAATGAAAATCAGACTGATCGAAACATGCGGAGAATATGATGGTAGTATACGACCTTCGTAATCAAGTGATGTCAGATTCCGTACCTTACCATGTTACAATATACGTGCAGGAGAATGATATTTTTTACCATACATATCTTTGATATCAATCAAGATTTCGATGTAATTGGCAATTCTGCGGTTCTTGTGCCAGTGGGTTAAACAACAACAACAATACCGATCACGCAAAAATATATCACTATATATAGTACATGTGATACTACTCCCTACTGACCAAGAATCATACAATCCTTGTAAAAAAATGCCAATATCACTGTCTTATCTTGGTATTTTTAATACTTTTACACCTTGTACCATTTTTGCAACTTATGCATCATTCGTGACCATGGATTGAATGCACAATCCCTGGTTACAGCGACGTGAAACTCCTATACAACAATAGACTATTTTACCAGAGGATCGGCAATACCCAATATCATTAAAATCATATCCTAATTTGCACTCTCCGCGATTTGGATCTGACAACATAGCATTTAGCGGTCACGTCTGATTGACCTTTTAAGTAATTTGCATAAACAAATGCTCGATTTTAAAGCAATTAAATAGAGCGTTTCTAACTAACTTTGGTAAAACATTTGTCACAGGGTGAGAAAAATGTGAAGCTTGACTGGGACTCGAACCCGGGGCATTTTGCTTCCAGGGCGAATGCTCTACCGAATAGCTGCCAGGCCGGTTAGACATCTTTCTCCGTATTGTGAGATTAATGCGGTTACTTTCCCCTGATATACCGAACGATTCTGTAGCCGCCGATTTGATTGGCTTATACAAATGTCAATCTGAGACGACACTCTATACGATGTGGTCAGATCTAGTTAGCATACTGAATCTGATTTTAATGAGATTGGGCAATACCCGATATATTTTGCTGATTTAAAGGCACACGCATATCGACAAAGAAGGAAAATAAAAACTAGGCATGAACATTATCTTAAACTTTGCCTGATTATAGAGAATCACACTAGAAAAAAAACTTATGGGATAAAAAAAATGGGGGTCACCATTCTACTTTTTGAGTTATCTGCCCCTGAAAGTGAGTTTTTTCTCTCTTTTTTCTGTCATTTTCAAGGGCAACTAACTCAAAATCAAGCCTGTCGAGTGTCTTAAGTGTATATTTATTTCCAATTGAACATTGTGAAAAATGTTATACCAGCCAGGATATAGTGTATATAGCATAGGTGTTCGGGAAACGCTTATTGCTTTACGTATGTTTACGTCTCAATGGAGGGAAAATTGTCTATCAGAACGTGGTAACGACGCACAGAACGTCGTTAGACCATAACATTGACGTTGATGCGTTAAATCGGTAAACAACGCAATGCGTGGGGCGATCGTAAAGAGTTTAGATCTACATGTAGTGTGGCGGTGTCCTACCGCAACTGTTTACATCTTTACTGTTAAACATTGTCGTTGAAAGTAAGATATGCATGACGAAGGAACTAAAACATCAGTATTTGTAAAATAAAAGTAAAGCCCACTTTAAGAAACAATACACACAATTTTATGTAATAAGGACATACTTTTTAATTTTTAATTTTAGCGTCAACAATATTTTGTTAAACTAGCTACCTAAAAACAAAACGGTTTTAAAAACGTATTATATTTACAACTGGAGACTAAATAATGCTTTCACAATGTTATATTTACGTGTCTAAAGTATAACTTGAAAACTGTCACAAACTGGAAAACTTAACACTTGAACAAACCTACTAAGAAGTTAGGCTCTCAGTTTTAAAAGATCAATTTCGTCTTTCGTCTTAATACAGAAATAATTTTTTTCGCAACAAAACACCAAACATAGGTGCACACGGACGGTAAAAATGATACTAAAATAGATGAGACACAAAGTACAAAAGTAGTCTCGCTTACCGTATAGCCATATCGTCATCCTCTGCTCCCCAACCCCAGTAGTAATTGGAGTAACCATTCACTTTGACAAAGTTTTCCCGTGTGAGAGCCAGTACCCCACCCACCAAATTAGGGTACGGTAGTCTGAAAGAGAACGGGTCACAGTGTATCTTTGAAATAGAATGAGAGAATATTTGCTGTTTTTTAACAAGGTCGCATTATCTTTCACACGTGGTCGTATATTTTTACGAGTGACGGAGCCAGTGTCATAGATGCTGTTATGAACACACACACGCACACGATACACTGCAATAAAATCTACAAATGAACTATTTACTTCATGCTTTTGTGACGCATTTCTCGTGTTTTAATATCTTCATTCTTTTTCACAGGCCTTTCAAATTCTTCAATACTACGTTTATGGGTATGTTTAGGGGCATCATTTAGCCAAAGACAGATATCTCTCGTCTGAGTTTTATACAAATTTTGTCCCCTTTTACCTTAAAAATTAAAGTTTTGCATGCAAGGTATCTCAGTTACCTGGCATGTGATTGATTTGAAACTTCATTAGCAAGTAGAAAATTTGCATGTAAGATACTCTCAAGATTATATCTCAGTAACAAGGCATGGGAATATTTTGAAACTTCATTAACATGTTCAACAATATCAGGCTACCGAGATCATTATGTCCCCCCCTCTATTTATATGTTGTACATATATATATATTTATATATATACATATATTGTTTTTTTGTCGGAGTTATCTGTCTGTCCGTATGTCTGTCTGTCACAATGTTTTGGAGAATAACTCACAAAGTGTCATAGCAATAAACTTGAAACTTCACAGGTGTATAGATCTCATTAAGTATAAGCGTCATACATGTACATTTGTACACAAGAACCATAACTATGCGCATAATATTTTTGGACTTATTGCCCTTTCTTAAATTTCAGAATTATTTTTTGTCTGGAACGTAACTAAAAAGAATAAATTGTTAATAAGAGCTTTTTTTTAAATTCCAGAAGAGCAACCAATTAAGTTCGTGTCCTTAAGATAACTCCCGTTCGACTCATGCTATTGAAATTAAATTACATTAATGGAAAGAAATTAATGAGAGAAAGTGTCATGCACAAAGTTCATACTCTGGCCTCAGTATTTTTGGAGTTATTCCCCCTTTTCACGATTTCTATACCGAAAGATAACTCTAAATTCTACATAAGTTATTGAAACATAATTTTAGTTATGGAAAGAAATTAATGAGAGGAAGTCTAACAAACAAGGTCCATTACCTCTGGGCGGAGCTTTATCAATATAGTCAGCCCTTTAACTTTAACTATTTGCACATGTCACTGTGTGCCAAAGTGAAAGGGAACTAGATTTTAAATAGATTCAATGCATATCATGTCCACATTATGACTTGGACATTTTGGTTTCGCATGAAATAGATAACTTGGTTAAGCTACTATCCGACCTATATCTCTGTAACCGCTCATGATTTATGAGTTCAAAAGCATGAGGAAACCAAGTTAGATAACTCTTGTATTAATTAAATACAAAAAATGGCCAATCTCTAACTAAGATATTTCGGTTTAAGTTTTTCATGTACAGCACTATCATGCTTATATTTATATCTAAGAAACTAGGCATGGGAAGTTTGTTTGTTTGTTTGTTGTGTTTAACGTCCCACCTACAGTATTTCAGCCATTTGGAGATGATGTCTACTTAAGACAGATATAGTGCTGCAACACTGCAGTATCACGCCGTAGACATGTGGCATGATACCACACCCAGTCACATTATCCTGACTGCGGGCTAACTAGTCCTGCAACTACCCTTATTTCCTGAGCGCCAAGCAAGGGAGCTATAACAGTACTATTTTTTACGACTTTGGTATGTCGCTGCCGGGAATCGAACCCATGACCTCCCGCCTCCGAGGCGGACGCTCTTACCACTCGGCCACCGGGGACGGTAGGCATGGGATGGAATTTAGACTACATAAACATGTTCATGGGTTTCAGACTATCAAAGTAGATGGTATGCTAAGGGCCAGAACTAAAACAGACTTTATTTGATTTTACCAACAAGCATTTCGAAAAATGGAGTGCGCTGTTTTACGGACATCTCTTGTTAATTAGGATGATTAGGAACTGAGTATATGAAATCAAATGTAAACTTATTCATTGTACTGCCATTATACAAGCCTTCTATGTAGGAAACAAACTCAGCCTGTATAGTCTTATATAATTTTCGTATATTTCCTGTACTGAATGCATGTTATGCTGGATAAATACATGCATCTCATAGACCATCGTCGAAAACCCGCCTTCAGCTGGCAAAACTTTTTCGTTTTCATGAATATTAATCAGCTACTTTCTGACCAATGAAATAACGCATAGTATTTTGAATACTCTTCGTCGAAATTCACAAAGCAAAAGCTGACTCATTGTTCTTGCAAGATAAACCGCAAGGCTTAGGCGAGGTGCGTGACGTTTACTTTACATGGTAGAACGAAGCTATCTTTCACAATCCCGCGCCGTTTCATTGGTCAAATTATCCCTGCTGTCGCAACGTTGTCTCTGCTACGTATCCAATGAAATGCTTAATCAATTATTCATGACTACGAAGTTTTGCTAACCAAATATCCCACGGTCGTTTAAGAAGCAAAGTGTATTAAGCGAACGTGGGTTTTCCGACGATGCTCGTAGACAAAAACGCCTACAGGATTTGGAAATATAATATTCATCAATTTACGTAATAGTTTGCTTGGGTTAAATGCCTTACTGACAGTATTTCAACCATTTGGAGACTTTCCTTTGCTTAAATGAGATAGCTATAGCGTTGCTTCTCTGCGATATCATGTCGTGATATCACACCAAGTCACATTATCATAACAAGTTCTGGACCTACCGTTACGTGCCAACATGACAGCAATACCAGTAACACCATTAGTATGTGGCAGTCAGAGAATGAATCTCGAATCTGCAACCTACGGATTCAACCACTTGGCCACAGGGCCCGGTGATAAATACACACTTCAAACAAACGTATGCGGTTGACAACCTATAATCAAAGCTCTGAAGGCACTGAAGTTGTGTGTGTCTCAAGTGGAAGAGGGTTTGATGAGCTGCATATATGCAGTGTTACCTAGTTTTTGCCAAATATCAAACTCATATTAAAATAATAAACATGGTTCATTGTTGGCTATAGAAATAGGGAGAGTAAGAGTGGCGATGTGACAATTGTTAACAGTATGATGAAACAAATGGTGCATTCATCTTTAATTTCTTGTAATGACCATGTTAACGCAACGTTAAAGTGGCGTTATGAGCATTGCGCGAAAATTTGACCCCCGTTTATCAAAGTTACTTTGATAAACAAAAGAAATGCGACAATACTGCTCTCTCAGCACTATCAGCGCTTTGATTTGTACTTCCATAGAGCAACAAATAACCCCTGAGGTATCTCGATGTATCTTAGATAGCTTGATGTGATTATTAGTAAGCTAAGCGGGTTTGTATTGGAATTCAAATTTTCTATTATTCTATATGGACTACTGTAACACCTCTAAATAACTAAAACCTGCACATCTACCATCCAAATTCAGGCACTAAACATTTGCATCGAAAGAAACAATACTCCACCGCATGGTTAAGTGAAAGTTACGCAACATCACAGGGGAAATAAATATTTTGTGTTTTTATGCTACATACAATAATTGTTTCCCGTAACTATGTATTTTTTTTTTATTCAAAATTAGTTTTCAACACTTTAGCTGAATCTCAGCATACCTGTGTTGTAGAACTCTTTTCAATCGTTCGATCATTCATACAAATATTCGGTTTTAAATGTAGAGAATTAGACCCTCAGAATGTAGGTACTATAGTTGTGAGTGACTACGTCACACACAACTAAAAACGCAATCAGTATTATTCTTTTCCCCCCAAAAAAGCGTAAAAAATGTCAACTTCCTCGTTGAAAATCTAACGGTTGGAAAATGGAGAGTATCAGAACGAACTGACCGTGGGTGTCTCACAATGTGTTTGGCAGTGCGCCTAAATGACGTATACATGTAGGATTAAAACAAGAAACTTACTCGTATTTGAATTTATCCACAGCTACGGATAAATGGCGAGGATATTCGGAACATATATACATATTACGGTCGTCCTCGGGTATCATGTCCACGTCATGGAAAATAAAGCATTTAAAGTTGCCCATTTTCCACGCTTCCTTGAAACCTGCGTTCATGACTCTACCCTTGTTAAACACTTTGCGTCCTTTCTGTAATACAAATTTATAGAATTTCATGAAGATAGGGCGAGGATATGTTATTAAGAATACAGATTCTTTATGTCATTGAACAAATAAAAGATTGTTAACCAAAACGGATCGTCCGGGTTACAAAGTTTCATTATTGTTTAATTAATACCATTCGGGCGTCCGGATGGCTTTCCCATTTGCAAAGTACTGATCCAACCAGGAGCTGTCTGCATGGATTCGTATAACAGATACGTTATTTTTACTGGAGAAATGTATTTTAAAGTCTGGAATCCCTATTAGGTGTCGAAACTAGTGTATAATGTCATTTGAAAATGCTCATATTTTGCCTTGAGACGGCAGGGAGTAGTGTGGCGGTACCAAGTGGTATGTGACGTCATTTAATGCTATCGCAGCGGAGGAGAAAAACTGCTGTGAGTATTTATTTCTGTATCAATTTTATTTGGATATAGCCCTATTGTGCCACAGAGGCCTTAATGATTCTTTTGCCAGATGTACAGTATATCCATACGTTCGGGAAACATAGGAATTCGTAATATTATGTTTTTTATCGTGACAAGCGTTTCACTAATGATACTTTCCCAAATGCTACACGTTAAACACCACGTGATATAGCCTTACTGCGAGAGACGGACACTGAAACTAATTTCAATGAAAATGAACTGATTTACCTGTTCCACAACAAATATACGGAAGTTGGCACGTTGTCTTTGTAATATAGGGACCAGGTTATAAAGTAGGGTCATCAGATGACTGTGTCTATTTCTGAAGGGAATGATAATAGCTATAGTCTGGTTAGCGAGACAATCCTCGGGCATCCACCGTCCTCCTGGTTCCATGCCGTGCTTCCAGCCATCCAACGTGGTGACGTTCAAGCGATGATTATTCAAACGAATACGGCCAACTAGAGAACAGATACATGAATGAGAGTAAATTTGTATGAAAAATATCTCACTGTCAACTAGAAAACAGATACATGAATGAGAGTTAATTTGTATGAAAAATATCTCACTGTCAACTAGAGCCTTTTTTTGAACATTTTTTTTTAGTTGCGTAGGGTTTTCCGGCCCCTCAATAGTGTTTAAGTAATTTGGTGATTTTTGCCTACGTGATATACATTATAAATACATACTTTACTATGGTACAATATGCACAGTGTATCACACCATGGACAAGTGACATGCTTCCATAACCAGTCAAATTATCCCGACACTGGGCCAACCCTTACTGAAACCGGCATTATGTGTGGAGCCCTTAGTACAATATGCATCCGTACACGACATCGGTAAGTCACCGATGGGGATCAAACCCATAACCTTCTGGTAATGGAACTTACACTCTAACTACTCGGCCGCAGGGGCCGCCCACAACCAAATGTTAAGTTATTTAAAACAATTAAGTCAATTACACGATAGTCAAAAGTTGCTTGTTAGATTCAAAGGCAACCCAGATTTACAACACAAAAGAAAACATACTTGCTTGACAACGTGTTTAATGCTTCACAGATGTAAAAATGAATAAGAGTATATGGTCGGTAAGTAGCAAAACTGAAAACAAGATATGCAGTGGAAAAAGGGTCAATGAAAAAATAAATGAAAAATGATAACCGTGTTTTGTTTAAAGTGAGCTTTTAAAGGGGCCCGTTTGAACTCTTAAATATATTATTCAATTTTGTGATTTCATTCACACAGAGTACCAGTTTAACGACTTTGGGTCGGGGATCGAACCCCGAACCCGCGCTTCCGAAGCGGACGCCATAACCAATCCGCCTCCGGAGACTGTTGATACAGAACGTGAGGCTCTGACATGAGCTTGTCATTTTATATAAACTTTTACTAAACGTGATCGTAAAAATGTTATGACCTTAACTCAGTAATCGCAAACATAGAAAACATGAATAATCGGACTGTGAACGACTCAGACTATTTGTAATCTTACGCCAATAAAATAGTTCCAAACAATAGCTGAAAACAATGATTTAATGTGTGTATTTCTCATACATTATATTACAAAAAAGCGGTATAAATATTTCATACGTCATCAAATGCTTATCATTCTTTTAGTCAACAATAATAAAGCCTAAACGCTCGTGATAAGGAGTAAAAAAGTAATTTGGTCACGTGTTAAGTATATGAATATAAAGTAATTTGGTCACGTGTAGTATAAGAATAATAAAGTAATTTGTCACGTGTTAGTATAAGAAAATACAATGTTCTCATATGATGAAAAAAATAAATATGTCACATAAGAAACTTAATCTGAATAAAATCATTATTGGAACCAATGGATATTTTATTTATAGAATATCACCTTAAGAATAACCCACAATTATTTTATAACCTTTGAAACAGTTTATTCAACTGACGGATCATATATGAACGCATCGAAAATTGAGCGATTATGGCTGCCATTTCGGATGATGGATGTAGAGGCAATATCAGTGCAATTAGTTGGAGAGCGTCCATCTAATCAACGCATTATATAAATAAAATAGCGCTCTCATTGCAACCCATTTCATAAAACATTACAAAATACCGGGGAGCAATGGTCCAGGGATAGGGCACGCGCTTTGGGATCGAGATGCCCCGGGTTCAAAACCTGCCAAGGACACTGCTAATATAAAATTGTTTCATTAAACAAGAAAGTTACCGAGCATTGTTTCATTTCACCAAGGTATAAATTGGTACCTGAGAGGCTGGTATTATTCCGTGGTTCTATGTAGTGTCTGTTATATCATGCTACAATAAAGGCGTTATTAGATCCTTAAATAAATAATGAAGCTTATAATCGAAATAAAGGCGTTATAACGCAGAGAAACGCGTAATTATGCCAGAAAAGGCATTATAATGGAAATATAAGACGTTATTGTGCGAAGAAGGGCATAATTACGCGTTTGAAAGGCATTATAACGCAAAACAAGGCGTAATAACGCGAAACAAGGCGTAATAACGCAAAATTGAAACTTGTAATAACGCAAAACAAAGGACTGGTGTATTAACGTGAAAAAAGGCATATAAACGCGAAACAAAGGTGTAATTACGCAAAACAAAGGCCTTATAGAGCGAAACAAAGGCGTGATAACGTAAATAGGGCATAATTTCGAGAAATTGAAAATTGTACATATTACGCAAGGTTTAACGCCAATGTTTTGCGCTTATACGAAGGATGTTCCAATTTACCTGTATATTGCAATTCGTACTAGACAAATACATGTAGTGGAAACTTCTGCATCGGACGTATCCTATACCCAATAAGAAACCGGTTTTAAACAAAACATTGTGTAGAAGCAAAATTATTTTTAAATGGCCCATTATTTAGGCTTTTAAAGATCTTTTCGTTCTTAAAAAGGCATGTAACTGACATTACTTTTTTAACAAAGCAGCTCTTTTACAGATGATTGGTAGGAAAAAAAAAACACTCCTCTCCCGTGTTGATGTTGTTTAAGTCTTTTTTTTCTGCAAGTGTAGGTCATATTGCACGGGTAAACGATATTTTCGTAAACGCCACTTCGGGAGAAATCAGTTGCTTATAGGATAGGATATCTCTTAAACATGTGCTTGCGGTACCACATGACACGTTCCGCAACATGGAGTCTTCACCCATCGATAGCGAATTCGAAAGTTTAGCCTTCGAAGTGAGCGTATGCGCGAAGAGTGATTGTGATCATCAAATAAAGGAAAATGAAAATAGAAAATCGAAATATAACAGTAGATTCAATATCGTTCTTAACGTTTTAGAAACGCGGATTGTTTCATTTGGTGACTATGCCTCTGTAGATGGGTATTGATAGACGTAATACAATGTACACATATGTAGTTAAACATCAAAATCTAAGTCAAGGGTCATGTTTGAACGAGCTTCTTTAAGCTGAAAAATATACGAAACGTTATTACATCATATAGGATTCGTTAATTAACTTGTCATTTAACATGTTTTATTTCACAAAAATGTCGTATATGATGACTTTCTATACTACCAGCATTTACTTATTACAGTATGTATCATATCGGAAGCAGAATGGCAAATCACAACCATAGTTATAACGAGTTTCAACTTCGCGTTGTTACGCCTTTGTTTTGCATTATAACGCTATTGTTTCGCATTATTTCGAGTTTCAACTTCGCGTTATTACGCCTTTGTTTCGCATATAAAGCATTTGTTTTGCGTTATAATGCCTTTGTTTCCCGTAATTACAAGTTTCAAATTCGCGTTATGACGCCTTTCCTTCTGAGCACAACGTGCTCAAGGTGAACTAATGTGACCGATGAATGTCCGTCGACCGTCGTCTGGCGTCCGTCGACAACATTTAACTTAAACGACACCTTCTCCTAAACCACCGGGCCAATTTCGAAGACTTAACAGAAATGTTCCATGGTGGATGCCCTTTCATAGTTGTTCAAAGAATTTGATTCCATGCAGAACTCTGGTTGCCATGGCAACGGAAAGAAAAAACACCATATGAAAACTTCAAAACAACCGGCCAGATATTAAAGTTATTTGGCACAGATGATATTTAAGTTATTTGGCACAGATTTTCCTTGGGTCACTATCTACCAAGATTGTTCAAATTATTTTGATTCGTTGAAAAACATTGCCGCCCAGGGGAGGGGGTGTGGGGTGTGTGTGTGTGTGTGTGTGTGTGGCTTAGCTCATTTTCCTTTTGCTGTTTCATTTCCTCCCACTAATACCTGGTTCTCAGGTGAGCGACCAGGGCCACCACGACCCTCTTGTTGTTCAAGTCTTCGCCCACGTATAATAATCAAATACCGTCAAATGGATTTACCGGTAAAGTTCGACTTAAGCATTCAATGGTTGTTGGCACATGCTTGCACGTACTTAATAGTGTGTCATATATGGACAGTATAGATTTTTTTTCAAAGAGTTATGTGTTGAAAATTACAAACCGAACAGTGAAGTGAAACATCAGCATGTTCAGTGAACGTAACAGTCGCTAACGTGAGCGGCTGCACGTTTGTTTTATCGCAGTATAGAATTGAATTAAGCAGGTTACAAAATTGCAATTAATAGCTATTGTTAGCTAACTGTCGCCTTCACTGAACGCACGACAGCACTGGTTGTTTGTTCTCTCCCACAATTCATATTAATTTTGGGAAACTCACATACGGATAGTCTCAGCTTTCTGCCAAATGCATTATGTCCGAAATGTTACGAGAACGACATGGAAATCACAAATCCGAGAATAATAATAGACTTTCGGCCGTGACCGCAAGCCAAGAACTTTATATTTATATTTATCAAGAAACAGTCGTTCGGTCAGGAAATATATATTAAAATTGCGTAAATAAAAGTATATGTTTTCAGCTAGTTGTCCTCTCAAAAAACAATGATGCATAACTTTTCTGGACGAATATATATAACTTATTAAGTCATGTGTATATATTAGTATGTCCAATAAAATGGGTTTTCACTTCCGTTGGCACATATGCAAATTGGTATTGCAGTCGAATGTAACAATGCTCAGTAAGCGATAAATTTCTATGTAATTGTTTGGGGGTATGAAGTATGTGTTTTTGTTTGTTTTAAATAGTTTCGCGTGTTATTGATAATGTTTGGTAAGTAATTAGTCAGTGGATGTGTTTTTTTTTAAAGATGTTTATATATGTAGGTCATGACCTACTTACCGCTTCACTTGTCGGTCTTAGCAATTACACAAGAGTAAATCTTAAGCCAGAATATCCAGAGGTTCAGGTTCATTTGTCCACTTGATGGAATCTTTGTTACCAGTCACCACAGTATCAGATCTATTTGCAATTGCCTTAGTCGGTGTTTCAGATGCTTCTCTGGTCGTATATACTCAAGACATAAAAAAAAATCAGTTTTTATTATAAAAAAATACGATGCACTCCCAAGGAAGAAGATAAAATGCCCTCCTTGGGCCAATCCGTCATACACAGTGTCCTGGCATTATACTGTATCTTGATGAAATACTACATGCATCACATTCACCAAGGAAACAGGCTGTTAAAAGGAAAACTTGTTTTGGCTAAATCAATGCAACTTTTATCGTGTAACAGTTGGTAACTGTGTATATACATTAATATTTATTCACAGCCATAATTTCAATTAAAAAGGAAATAGAATGGGAAACGGTGTTTGGTGAAATTTCTTTGAGAAAGTCTCACAAACCAGTTCTTACTGCAAGTTAATGTATAAAGTACTGAAGACATAGATCAGGTAATACGAAAGCGGGGCCTCCGTGGTCGAGAGGGTAAAGTTACAGACTTTAACACTCACTTACAACCTCACCGCGTGGGTTCGAATCCCGGCAGGGTCATACGGATTTTCATGTGAGGAAGCCTTCCAGCTGGCTTGCGGTAGGTCGGTGGTTCTACCCGGATGCCTCCGTGCAATCGGGGTCTTCCTCCACCTGTAATTAGCTGGACGTCGCTATATCACTGAAATATTGTAAGACTTATTTCAAAAGTAATATATTTTTCTAGGAAGTATATTGGTTGATCTTGCCAAATTAAAAAGGCTTTTCCCAGGTGGTTTTGAATCTTTATAATTTTAATTTACCGGGTATTAAAATAGGATTATTTTTCTAAATAAAAATTAACTTGTCTATATAAAATATAAAATTGAAATGAAAAGTTTTATTTGTTGCGTTGTTTACAAGTTGCATGAGATACATCACCTCGGACATGTTATATATTAAAGTATATGACAAATAAAATTATGTCAATTATTGAAATAAGTAACTTACAGTAAAATGATATATTAGTTACAAGATCCATTTGATGTGAAAAATCAATAAGATTTCCAAATTACGAGCCTCTTTACTTTCACCTTTATCTTTCCCAGTTCATGCTGAACGCACCATTATGACTCTCTTTCTAAATTCGGTCTGAGTAATACATAAATAATGGTCTAAAAATAAGCAAAAAAATATTGGGATTCGAACCTCAAACCCTCAATTTCAAAGCAATTTATAGTAACACTAGCTTATTTATGAAACAGTTCGGATGTTCTTACATTGGAGGTAGAGCATAAGGACAGCACAATTTAAACTATCTATAATAAAACCCAGCAATATCATGTCATGATGCTTCAACTGCAGCTTCAGTACATGACGTAGCTGAATTTGTTATCAAGTGTATTGTTAAAAAAAGACTATTTCCGATGAAAATTTGGTTAGTCAAACCCTTTGTGAAACGAAATAGGCAGTCATAAATTCGTTTTTGTCAGATGGCTCCGCAAAACGAGAACACATGGATTTCTGTGACCAATTATTTTATGGCTTTGTATGGCCCCCACGTGCCTATGTGGTTTTGTATGGCCGTGCTTGTATGACCACACGTGAATGTGTGGCTTTCTGTGACCACGTGTCTATGCCATGCCTATGGTCATGCGTGAAAATATGGTTTTGAATAACCCCACGTGAATATATGGTTTTGATAACCCCACGTGAATATATGGCTTTGAATGGTCATATTTCTATGACTAGTGTAATATGACATCCGACTACGTGTATATGACCACGCGTAAATGTATGGCTTTGTATGACTACGCTTCTTTATTTTTGTGTATATCTGATCACGCGTGACAATTTGACTTTCTGTTACCCCTTTTCTAAGACCTTTCGTAAATGTATGGGTTTCATTGCCCACCCTAATCTTACATGAAAACCAACAGTTATCTTAAACATCATTAACTAATAATATCTGGAATTTGTTATATATTACAACATTGGCATTTTAAAGACGATTTCTACAGTTTCTATATAATATATGCATGATTATAGAGAATCATATTAGAAATAAATTTATGGAAAAAAAAAACGGGGGTCAACGTACTTCTTTTCGAGTTATCTGCCCCTGAAAGTGATTTTTGTGTGTGTGTGCATTTTTTTGGACATTTTCAAAGGCAGATAACTCAATATGGTGGCACACAATACATCATTTAGATTTAAATCGATGTTAGGTACTTTATTACCTGTCTCTGTGCAAACTTTAAGAAATTTTATGTAGCAGATTTCATACTTTGGTAGCTTACGCTGACATATTTAAATTTTCTTCAAATTATCTCCCCTTTTCAAGAAAAAAATTCAGCATGTTTAGTTTAGTTTAAACATATTTATTTCTCCAAAGTAGTAAGTGAAAACAATACGTAACAATAACATATACATGTTGAGAATTGGATTAGACTGGAAGCCCAAGGCTTATAAAGTCTTCTCCATATTATTGTTAATTACATTTGTCGGTGGATACCATAAATTATCATTTTTTCACAATTTGAATGTATCATAAAAACACTAATCACCATAATATATTTTAGAGAGAGAAAGAGATGGAGAGAGAGAGTGATAGAGAGAAACGATGGGGTGGGGGGGTGTTTAGATTAAAGATCAATATATACGTAAGAAAAAAAAAAAATTAGCACTCACAGCAATTCATTGCTCAGGAATGAAAACGTTTACTATTGATAATAAACCTTTGAACAGAATCAAATATCGATTTGTTTTCTTGTGTTGACATACTTGGATTTCCATATAGAAGAGTTTCAAAAGGAGTGTTTTCGGGTAGTTCATTTAACATTGAGTTTCTACAAAAGATATAACGTGGGCATTCTAAAAGAAAATGGAATGGTGTTTCAATCATTCCACATGCACATAAAGGAGAATCTGCAACGTTCCGAAGAAATAAATGATAATTAAGGCCACTACAGTTTGTTCGAATGCGAGTATGTAACATTTGGGAATATCTATTACCATGATAGAAATAAGGTGGTGGTTTACTTACATTTTTATTTAATAAATATTTGAACGATCTTACAGAGTCAGCGTTTTGAATTTCAGATGGCAAGTTATTCCAATCTCTAATAGATGATGGTAGAAAAGAATTATGATATATAGTTGTTCTTGAACGAATTGTTTGTAAATCATTAGAATTTCGTAAAGCATAAGAAGTATTTTGACCAATGGTAAGTGGAATTTTACTTGATAAGTACTCAGGTGTTAGATTGTTTTTCATTTTGTAAAGCATTATTAATTTATGTTTAGATCTTCTAGTTTCTAAGGATTCCCATTTAACTTCATTGTACAAATCATTAATTGAAACAAGTTTACTGGCACCAGAAACAATTCTCGCTGCTTCATGTTGGACTTTTTCTAATCTTTCTTTATCATGTTTATTACAATTATCCCAAACTATGTCCGCATATTCTAAAATTGGACGAACGAAAGAAAAATAAATAGTTTCAAGAGAACGTCTATCTAAGTCAAATTTAAGTTTCCTCATTATGTGGATTCGTTTCCATGCTTTATATGTAATGTAGTCAATGTGGTCATTCCAAGAACAGTCAGTAGAGAGATGAATACCTAGGTGTTTATGTACCTTTACTTCTGTTATAGATTGATTAAACATGCATAAAGGATCATGAACCGTTTTATTTAGTTTTCGAGAGATGAGAAGAGTTTCTGATTTAGCAGGATTGAAGTTAACGAGCCATGTGTCTGCCCACTCAGATAGTCTATTAATGTCAGTTGTTAAATTATATAACGCAATCTGTGGGTTTTGTACAATCACATATAAACTAGTGTCATCAGCAAACAATCGTATATTGCTATCAATATTCGTGGTTATATCATTTATATAAATCAAAAAAAGAAGAGGACCTAGTATTGACCCTTGCGGTACTCCCGCATTTGTATAAGCCCAGTCAGATTTAGCTCCAGGAACCACAACACGCTGCTTACGGTTAGATAAACCGCATTCAGCATGTTTACATGTTTAAGCATAGCGAAACTTCTGTAAGACGTAATTGTCTAATATGTTGCCTAATGATTAGGGATGGAAAAGCAAACAAAAATGTACAATAAAATAATAATATAAAGTATCGATAGGGTTAGTTTTGAGTCATTTGCCTTTGAAAATGTCCAATATTTTCAAAAATATCACTTTCAGGGGCAGATAACTAGAAAAGAAACATGTTGACTCCCGATTTTTTCCCCATAAATTTGTTTTTAATATGATTCTCTAAAATCATGCAAAGTTTAAACACATTCTGCAATGTTGTTTCAGTTCTCCTTCTTTGTATTTAGAAACTGTAGAAAACGTCTTTAGGCTAAAAGTGTTTCATAAAACTAAAAACTCAAAGATTGGTTGAGCGTTTTCTTTCTGTCCTCTCTAAGAAGTCATAATTGTATGTACTGATCAAAAGGACAGATCACGAACGTTTGTAGCTGTGCCTTAATCTTATGTATACAGGCGTCTATGCCTTTGTACACTGTATGACGGAAATATAAGTGGTGCTTATCGTACAAGTAACAGTGGATATTCTTGTCAGAATAGTTTAATAATTACCAATTTCGTAAAAGGCAACTTGACAAAGCCTATATTTCGACATACAATTGAACCTGTATTAAGCGGTCAACATGCATTTAGTAGTCAGTTTTAATATTACAAAGCAAATACATTGTTTTATGTTTAATTTTCATTTAGCGACAACCTCTGTTATGCGGCAACTTTTTCTTGTTTCCTTTACTGGCCGCTTAATACAGGTTTGACTGTATATCCAGCGTGCATCGCCTCACTTCATTCACAACATTTCTTTTAGTACAGGGTCAACCCAATTATGTACAGAGTAGGAAAGGTGAGGTCCATACAGCAATTGGTTAAATTATATGACACAGTTGCTATATTCATAACTCTATTGGGTCTACCTGTAACTACCGGTAACTAATATCCCGATCTGGGATCGCAATCAAGAATTTAAAGCTAATTAAGCAACTGAAGGGAACAAGCATTCTACCGCATTCTTAAAATTACGGGATTATAAAGCAGAAATGCCGAGTATCTCTAGCGTGCAGAAATGACTGGATTTTGTTTGGAAAAAAAAACATGACTAGTTATATTTGGCGTATCATATTTGTAGTATAATTTTTTTTAATCCGATTTAATAATACCATTAAATGCAATCATACAGGCTGGCAATTCATTTTGATACATGACCGAAAATCAACACATGAATACTTTTTGTGATGACACATTCCGTTTAACTTCATCAAACAGCTGATATGAAAAATTCTAAGGCTTGAATGACGTCATCAGATGATGAATCCCATCGCATGCGTCAAATGACCAAAATTCGTGACAAGCCGAATTTTTTTAATATCTCCCAATACATAATTATTGACAAAGTGATTCACAACTTTGCTATTGTTATAAGCTTTTAGAACTCTTAAAGTTTTTGCCATCCTGGCCATGGTCGGATGAAGGTTATGTCACACCCAGTAGAGCTCACTTCGAATATAGCTCCCCGAGGTAGCTCTGTTCGGTGAAAAGCACTGGTGCTATATACGGAAAGTCGTATACTCTTTGACCAATCTGATGATATAATAGAATTCATACGAAATCCAGTACTCGGATTATTCATTGGTCAAATGATTTTATGTCCTTTCTGAGGAAAAGGCGGGTAGCTTTGGTGCTGCTCATCCATCAGTACATACAAGCATGCGTACAAAGAACATTTCAGTTGACCATTCAATACGTACGTTATACTGACTGGTCAGTCAGCAAGGTATTAGATTATGAATGGTCAAATAGTCACAGTACATCATCAGTAATCATAATCAAGGAACCTAAAAGCTAATTAAGGACGTTTCAGCAGGTTACGGCTGATTTTGTTTTTGGTAAAAAAATCTTTTTTGAATTTCTCCTTTATTTTAAGTAGAATGATAGAAGAAAGCCCAAATTTTAAGATTCATGTGTTAAGAATATCATCAAAATTATATTTGCCAAATTTTAAATGTACAAAATGTCACATTTTAGTCTTTTATATAAATGCAAATTTGGCTAAAATTTCAATAAAAAAGCAGTGTTAGGTAAAAAAAACAAATCTGGTGAGATATGTATTTGTTTTTACATTTTCATAAAGCATTTAAATCAGAAAACTGCTTCTGAAAAAATAAAGAAAATCTGACCGTTGACAATTTTTATAAAGAATAATATATATCACAAGAGGGCCAAGATGGCCCTGTGTCGCTCACCTGAGTAAGATGGCTGTGTTAGGCATAATGACAAAAAATCTGGCATCTAAAAGTGTTTTTCTAACATTTGACTAAGTGACCTACACATTGATCCTACCTGAATTTGCACTCAAATGGGAATTCATGCAGTCTTAATATATATCAAGTTTAATGAAGACTGGGACAAACATGTAGGCCTCTAGAGTGTTCACAAGATATTTCTAAGATTTGACCTGGGGACCTAGTTTTTGACCTCATGTGACTCATTTTCGAACTCATCCAATATATCAGTTATGAAGATTGGGCCAAAAATGTGGCCTCTAGAGTGTTCACAGAGTTTTTCAAGGATTTGACCTAGTGACCTAGTTTTTGACCCCACATGACCCAATTTCGAACTCATCTGAGATATCATGTAGATAAACATCCTGATTAAGTTTCATGAAGATTGGGCCAAAGTTGTGGCCTCTAGAGTGTTCACAAGTTTTTTTCTAAGATTTGACCTAGTGACCTAGTTTTTGACCCCACATGACCCAATTTCGAACTCATCCGAGATATCATATAGAAAAACATCCTGACCAAGTTTCATGAAGATTGGGCCAAAACTGTGGCCTCTAGAGTGTTCACAAGCAATTGTTGACGACGGACGACGGACAAAAGGCGATCACAAAAGCTCACCCGAGCACAAGTGCTCAGGTGAGCTAAAACTGCACAGTTTTGGGATACTTTTTGTATACATTTTGGTTCGGGCACAAATGAGATTTTATGCCCGTTTTGTATTTTCAGTGCATATTTGACAATATTTTTATCTGAAACTTATAGGATACATTATAGGTTACAAATGGTGATAAAAATATTTAAAAAATATCATTTAAATATACTGTTACAACATTTAGAAACGAAATCCTTCTTATTTTTTAATGTCATGTTTTTTCAACAAATTTTAGCAAATAGTAATGTTCTACCATGAGCTCAGTCTCTAAAACAAGCATGGCGACCCCCCTTTTTTAATTCATATATCTTTTAGTTAAAGTCTGAAGTACCTGTATGCAAATTTTTAGAAAAATCTGTCCGTTAGAAGAAAAAAAAACAACGCTCAAACACCTTTAGCTACGTTAAGATTAATCACACAGATAACTCTTTTATGAATGTTCACCCACCGAGCTTGATCAACAAGAGCTGCCCGTGAGACAGCGCACTCGACTATTCTAATGTTTGTTAATATAGTAAAATATTGGAGTACAAGGCAAAATAAGGATCACTGTATTATCAAAAAGTAAACAAAGAATATAAACATGTATTCCAAGTTTTAAGGCAATATCTCAAAGAGTTAAGTGAAAGTGAGCAAGTATAAAAAAACTAAACTAAGATTCTAAATCAGAAAAGGGGTATTATTTAGTTAAAATCCACGAAAGAGTAATGTACTTTTCCCTACACGTGGAAGGAAGAAGTAATAAACAAGCATTCAAAGTTTCAAAGCAACACCTTTAAGGGTTCAGTGGAAAACTCAGGTGGTACGAAAATTTCGATCAAGATATTAAGTTGAAAAGGGGCATAAATTTATCAAAATCCACGATAGAGTAATCACTTCTTGACCAAAGGCAGTGGTGATAGTGATACACAAGTATACCAAGTTTCAAAGAAAAGCATCAATGGATTCAGTGAAAACAAGTAATAATTGTAAGAGTGAACTGTTACTTAGTCTCCCAAACGAAGTTTCTCCTTAGACAATCATACAGTACCATTCAATCCATCTGATCACGAGGAACAAGAATATATATGGTTTATGGTTGGGGATCTCAATGTTTTT
>CM037779.1:48758992-48808992 GCA_021229015.1 Solen grandis | reverse complement strand
GATCTATAATGTTTGCTGATTTAACAAATTATTTCATTTTTACTTATCTCTCTCGACCCTTACTTTCTGGTGAAATCCATCGCCTCGAGGGTTAATTTTCTAGAAAAGAAACCAGTGTTAACCTGCTAGGTTGTCAGTGTTAACAACAAGTGGCCACTGGATAGTTTTGTACATTTTTAGTTAGGCGCCGCCGGGGGTCGAACCCACGACCACTCGCTTCTCGGATCGAACGGTCTACTAATTGAACTACCGAGGCGGTAGTTTTTAACGTTTTTTTTTGATAGACTTTAATTCTAAGGTATCTTTTTAACAAGAATTTGACATTTTTTTAAATCACATATTATAGATCTATACCGATGAAACAAGCATTGAGCATTTAAAGAATATGCTAGTCCTCCTTAACCAATCGTATATTTGGCGCCATGAACATGAAATTCTAAGTGCCGAATGCCATACTATTATGTGATTTAATATCAACGTTTACGTGCAACCTAAATTGTGTTTTCCTATATTGTACTGCCCATACAACATGGACTAAATACTCCGAAATATACGCAAAATATAGCCAATTCGCAAACCCATCTTAAGAAAATTTCAGGGGGAAGATCTCCGGACTCCCCCCCCCCCCCCCCCCCCCACCAAAAAAAATAGTATTGCACGTACACCTCTTAATCAACTATGTCCGCCCCAGACTTGAATCATGTTTTAACTTTACTGTTGTGAAACGATGAACATTAAGCATCAAATGGGTTGTTAATTTCCGCTTATAAAGGAGTGAAAGTCATATAATTTCACGCGTGAAATACTTAAATCACTTTTCGGTAAGATATACTCCATATCTCCTCAAAACAAGCAATCATCCTTTATATCTCAAACCGGCACAATATAGACTGCATGGTAATCGGTAACCGGTTCATCCCGGTAAATCCTGGATATGTCGGAAACTTAAACTAGGTCAGTAATATTACAAAAAATGCTTTAAGGAGTGCGACATTTAACGTTGATGTTGCGACATATAGCGGCAGAGCAATTTTTGCGACATTTTGGCGTTACAGATGCGACATTTAACGTTGCTACACGTGTCCTTAGCGCATGCCCAGTACATTTTTAACGGCTTTGGTATATCGCGATCGGGAATCGAACAAACGATCTTGCAAACGATATAACCCATCGGTCCTTCAAACCTTCGTTTTGCATTAAGTAAAAATGTTGATGTAATACTTAATTACTTACTAGAAGTAAAATAATATATATAGGGGAGGGAGGAGGGGGGACCTGCGTGGCCGAGAGGGTAATGTCACTGACTTTAACACTCACTCAGCCCCTCACCGCGTGGGTTCCAATCCCGGCAGGGTCATTCGGATTTTTATGGGAGGAAACCTTCCAGCTTGCTTGCGGTAGGTCGGTGGTTCTACCCGGATGCCTCCGTGCATTCGGGGTCTTCCTCCACCTGTAATTAGCTGGACGTTGCTATATGACCGAAATACTGTCGAAGCGACGGTAAACTCAAATAGTCAAGTCAAGTCAAGTCATAAATAAATAAATAAATAAATAAATAAATAAATAAATAAATAAATAAATAAATAAATAAATAAATAAATATATATATATATAAGGATACTCTAAGCATACGCCATTGTCAAAGTGATGAGCAACAAGACTCAGAGGACATCAAGCAGCACACGCGTATGTGTAAGAAATGTAAGAAGCGGTTCTACTCCGTAGGAAAATACGCTTATAAGTTATACATATTTGTTGAAAAGTTTCATGATAATGAACAGAAAAAAATTATTATGATAATTATATTTGATATTATATTTCTAACACTAGAAAAAGTCCCGCAAAATCGTGGGAATTTTCTGACTGTTGGGATTCGTCTGAATAGATATGAGTTACCGTATTTTATGCCCCAGTGTCGAACCCGGGATAGGGACCATGGGTTTCACATAAATAATAAACCGGCTATGGTGGCTGTTGGCTATGAAGCCGAAGGTTGTGGGTTCAATCCTCATGCACTGGGATAAACCAATTTTAACACACAAAATGAAGAACATAAATTTAAAAAGGACTCATTGCTGTCAAATGATAAAATGTGTGTTTATCTTTAATACACAGGGAAGGATAATAGTTGCAGCATTGGAATATAGTGCAGAACGGACTCGCAAATCTAAGGCTAATGATATGATGCTAGCAAAATGCACAGGTTAAGCTTAGGCTGTATAATCCACTGCCCAATATTTACATTCAATCGGGTAAGAATGGCGTGTAAGAATGACGCCAAGAGCCCCACTAAATAATGTATACAGCTATGAAGTTGTCTCATCCAAGGGCCATATGCCATGCTTTTTTACGTTACCTTATGCTGTATGAATACGTGAACATCGTGACAGACTACAGTGTATTCCTTCCGAGCGTTCGTATAAACGCCAAACAGCATAAATTTGAAAGGTAAATTGGATAACTCTCAAAAAAAGATACAGTCGGCACTCGTTATCTCGAATTTCATGGAACCAAAAGTAAGACTTCGAGATATCCGTAATTTGACAAATCCGAAATGAGGTATTTTCGGCTTGTGATCAAGAAATCTTACCTATATCATTCTATCAATATGGTGTCGATATCTTAATGAAAATGATACATTTTTGTAGAACATATAATTTATAAACAATAATCCACAAGTTCCATATTTTTCTTTATTTATTCAATCGCTTCTTTCAATAAATACAGAAAGGTAGACGAAATAAACTAAATAGGGTTACAACAATAATATGGATCGAAAACATGCGAACTGCATTCTATAAATAAAGAGCACTTATATACATGCACATTATACAAAACACTTTGCACAACGCCAGATTGCTCAGCGCTCATAGATGGACAAGTAGGTTCTTGAGACATTGTGAGCTATGACCTGGGGGGTATTTTTTAAAAATCTGACTCATTTTTAGCAAAGATTGTCAAGCACAACGCATTGTGTTTGGCCAGATAATTACTATGGAAATATTTCGTCAAAACATAATCTGGTAATTAATGCAAGCCTATAAATCACGGTTTGTCGTACAGATAGCCCCATGCCCAGCTAGTGTCACCAGTTGACTCAAAGGTGTGAACAATATCGGCGGGCTAATTAGCGTTTGTGGAATTTGAGATAAACAAACAAATATGCACTATACCATAGGGCGAGGGTCCAAATTTTCACTCTGAGATAGCAGTAATTTGAAATAAATAAATTTTGAGATACACGAAGTTAATGTATATAGACAAAGAAGGGAAAAATCTGGACCAAATCAATTAATTTGACATAGCCGAAATTTTGATATACGCGAATTGGAGATAGCGAGTACCAACTGTAGTTAAAATGGGGACACAAACCGATTCCGATGCTTTGTAACACTCCTTCAACGTGGCTGCGAGACTAATCGAGGTTCTCCAGAAGAGCAGACGTATTTTCGAACAACACGAAGAATGATTTCCCAAGAAATGTTACTATTTTTAGATTTATCAAATTTTGATGGATTCGCCATAAATTTTCGAAAAAAGTACAAATTCTTGTTTATTTTCAAACACAAATAACACAACTACTAATGAATGGTTACTGTATAACTGTCAGATATACAATATACATAGCACAGTGTTGTTTCGTAACGGCGCCAAATCCGACACAAAAATCTAAAACAAAAATATAAAAAATATAAACAGAGATTGGCAGTTTATTCTTTGCCCATATCAACTTTCTGAAGTCGCGCGCGGCCAACGAGACTTCAACGAGACCCAGACCAGATTAGAAATCAAATACACATTTATGGTAAGTTCCGCAATGGACACTAAAAGTAAAATCAGTAAGCAATCATTTTACATGTTTGCCTTTGAAGATTTGTGTTACTTACACCAATCAAAAACCCTTACCGGCAAATATCACGGGTAACCGTTAATCGTGCATGTACACGAGGCTATCATGTAACTCGACCTTTTTTTTTTTCATGCAGCGCTTAGTCATAGCGGACCAGTTATCTGTCTGTCTTTCTTCCTCCCCCTTCTCTCTTAATTATAATTAAACTAAAAAGTACTCTTATCATGCACCCGTCCTCTTCATTTCTTCAGCTTAACTCACTTAAGCTAAATTTAGTAGATATTCTACAAGTATTTGGATTTAGTAATTGTCCCCCAAGCACTACCGAAATGCCCGGTACCCGTGTGATAGGTCTCGTTAACTATCGAGGCACGCGATAAAGCGCATTATTTCGGAAAGCTGCTAATATCTGTTTATGAGTCTCTGGTTATATAGATTTAAGGCCACACCTCCTTGAAAGACTTTCTTGATTAAATCTTGTACCGAAAATAAAGACACCGCTCTCTGAAATGTTGTTGATAATACATCCCTTCTTGACGGATAAGTAAGGCACTTATGCACATTTATCTTTAAGTTCTTGTTGTTATATTAAGCTGATCCCAGTGTGTAAATAGTTTCTTTGTCATAGGAAAAGCGTATAACTTCTGGTTGTATATTCTGAAATTTTTTTTTTATCTAAACGGAACATTTCACAAAAGGGAGCTATACCAGTACCATTTTTACGCTTTTGTTATGTCGCGGCCGGTGATCGAACCCGGGGCGGACGCTCTAACCACTCGGCCACCGGGACCGGTGATGTATATTTTACCACCGTATATCACTTTATATCTCTACTAAAGCGTAATAAAAAGTTTCTTTTTCCCACTAACCCGACCGACCCTATCTTTTATACCAACACTAACATTTTTTCATAGCATTCGGGCAATTGCGGTTGCAAAATGCTTTTTTGTTAATTTCTCGAAAAAAAAATACGAAAAAGTTTAGCCGCCCTGTCGACCCTATTTTTTTTTCGGAGATTTTAGTGGAAACAAACAATTTTTTTCTCGCCTAACCCACTTGAAATTATTCGTATTGTATCAAGTATAAATGCGGTTGAACTTGCTTTTAAATACGCTATCATCACTTTACTGATTTGTGCCAGTGTAGCATTTTATGAAAAAATAACGTTCTCATTTCAACCCATTTCATAAAACACTACAATATACCGGGTAGCAGTGGTCCAGGGGTAGGACACGCGCTTTGGAATCGAGAGGTCCCGGATTTCAAGTCCTGTCAAAGACACTGCTAATTTCATTTAAAAATTAATTTATCCCTCATTGTTTCGATTCACCAAAGTGTAAATTTGTACATGAGAGGCTGGTATAGTTCCGTGGTGCCATGATGTGGGATGTCATAAGCGGAGTGATATACTCCCCGGGCAGACAAGTAGACTGGCGACCAGGAGTAAAAGTCTGTAATGGTGCTGAATTCGCTCACCGCATGAAACTTTTAACTTTAATTGTCTGTAACGTCATGATACAACACTACATGCGTGATTGAGCAGCATTGAAAAAAATAAGTTAAACCAAAATTTCAGAACTTAATTTCAGTGACGTATTCTAAAGACACAAAACATGAACATGTACAAAAGTCCTTAACGTGTGCGCACCTTTCTGTTGTTCCTATAAAATATCAGGCCATTTTGCTAATAAAATTAAAGTGACCTGAGCAATCCACTATCATCGAAGCTACTCATACAATTTAAAAATAGCATTTATTTAGGAAAATAGCAACCATACGGTTATAGCCATATAACATTTGTAGAGCAAGGCAATCCAAACGTGCTTCTATCTTTGTTGGCTGGGTGAAATACCTCAATATTTAAGAAAAAAAAAAACTTTTAATTTTCCCATTTGTAAACTTTATGAAAATGAGTCATTTTCGCTGGATGCTAGGTAAAAGGTATTCAGGTTCCTCCGCTTTTTTATTTTTTTAAATGGCTTCTTACTAGTAAATTCATTGCCATTTATCTAGAGTTGAATAAACATGAATATGATATAATACACACTTAACTACTGATTTTATATGTGAGCAAAAAGAGTTTCCGTCTTACCTAGCTTTAAATCACTAGCAGATGTTTTACACAAAGGTAATTCTTTAGCCAGAATATCCAGTGGTTCAGGTTCAATTGTCAAATTGTTGGAATCTTTGTTACTTGTCACCACAGTATCAGATCTATTTGCATTTGCTTTAGTCTGTGTTTCAGATGCTTCTCTGGTTGTAAATACCCGAGACATTTCAAAAAATTCAGTTTTTAATACAAATAATATGAAACACGCCAATGGAAAAAGATAAATCGCCCTCCTTGGGCTAATCCGTATTAAGCGGTGGCCTGGCATTACCTAAAACTCAAACGGTCATACGGTATCCTGATGAAATACTGACTGTCACATTCGTCAAGGAAACGGGTTGTTAAAAGGGAAAATCAATGATATTTTATCGTGTAACAGTTGGTAACTACATTAATAAACTTTATTCACAGCCATAATTTCCACTGAAAAGTAAATTATGTAATAGAATGGGAAACGGTGCTTAGTAAAATTTCATTGAGAAAGTCTCACAAACAAGTTTTATCTGGATACTGATGTATAAAGTTTTGTAGACATAAATCAGGTAAAACGAAAACAATTAATGTTCTTCATGGTTTAAAAGCAACAAAAATATTATCTAATGGGACCCTAATGGACACTAAGGTGGATTAAAGAATAGTTATAGTGAATGTCTAAAAGGATACATGTGTGTAAAATTACTGGTAAAACAAAATTTACCGTCCAGTTTTTTTGTGTGTTTTTTTTTTTGTTTTTGTTTTTTTTGCATACTGTACGTACGTACGCTCCGCCCTCGTGACTATATCGTGTAGTTAAAGGCAACTATGAACTAACCTATACTTAAACCAGAATCGGCTTGGGGATGCGTAATGTGTAGAGGTTATACAAGGAGTATGACGTCACTTCTACATGGAAGAGTGACCTAGATATTGGCTACCGGATGTTGTATTCAGAGGAGTTCATTAAATTAAGAGGTTTGGAAAATCAGACAGGATAAAACCACTTATATGCAGAGCTGGAAAAGTGAGATCTATACAGCAGTTGGTGAAATTATAGGTCACATTTGTTAACACTGAGGCCGTATTCATCAATTTTTCTGAGTCTATCTGTAACTAAATAATATCCCGACCCGGGATCGCACTCGGGACCTCCTGTATGCACGTCGGACACACAACTACATCGCCACAAACGCTAGCTCCATGGCAAGGAAGCACATATTTTTATTTCCTCCAGTTTGAAAGCTAATAATGTTCAAAATGTGTAAATATTCAATTTTGTGTTGAACATACTCGATTAAAATTTCAGCGACTATAATAACCGTTACCTTAATAAGAACGGTGAATGAATGTAGAGTTAACCGGAAATCACAATGTTTTTGGTTAATTTATTTATTACTAAAAAGAATTTGAAAGTTTTGTATCATCGAAAATTAACTCTCAAACTTGACAGGAAATTTACCAACTGAAGGGAACAAGCATTATACCGCATTATTAAGATTAGCAGAAATACTGAGTCTCTCTTGCATGCAGAAGTGACCCATGACTGTTTATATTTTGGCCTATCATATTTGTATATTAATATTTCTTTTAATACGATATACATGTAACCTATACTCAGTATGAGAGATTGTTTCATACAAGAAACTGCTTGTATTTTGTAGATTCAATCCCTGAATATCATAAATCTAACCAAGACTCCCTTTCATACATAAGGATTCAACCCATTTAAAGTGAGATTTGTTATGTAATCATGATACATATACCACACGTTTGCTATCTTTCTCCATTTTATTCGGACAGGTCATATTTAGAACTTGTGAGCTTAAGGCACGTGGTGTGATCATTCAAGTCTTGAACAAATAATATCTTACCTAAATCCTCTGTACCACATGGCGGAATTCTCTGAGTTTGTGTATCGCCGATTATATTGAGTGAGAATGACATTCTCTCTTTAGTGTCATTACTGAGTGAAAGGTTCTCACCAGAGATGAACTGATGATTTGAACCTATTTCAGTAGAATAATTTAATCCAACTAATCTCTTTTTAGTGTTCGGTAAGTAGATTGTTACATCCAGCACGATTATAATGATGATGACGACATGCAGGAGAATCAGAAAACACACTGATTTCTTCCTTGTGAGCTCCATGAGATGAAAAGATCGTCGCATATTAACTGATTGGTGACTAACAGAACAACGTGGTGTACATATTGTATCCGCAAACATTTTAAGTTGTCTACGTATTAGACGTAACATATTGACCAAGATGTCGAGCAGGTGCACTTGATGATCTTGAAAAATATATGCGTCCAGCTTAACGTTCGAATAATGAATACTTGCAAGTTTTTAACCATGAAGCAAAGCGTGTTTTGGTGTATTATATTCGCTTATTTGTTTAAGTTTAGTGTCCAACACGGAAGGTATTGAATACCCACTTCATTGTCCAATAAAAAGATTGTATCACGCGCAGCTGTACTAAATATAGAGACACTAATTTGGCGACTCGGATGTAAACTGATGCTAGCACGCGTCACATAAACACGCATTAAACATCGAAAAATAAACGTTCTAACGTTTTAAATGTAAACAAACAAACAGTCAAGAACATTTTAAATAATCTAAACTTACATAATTTAACAAAGCCTTTCTTTAAAATAAATGGTTTCTTTTCAAAAACAAGAAGTTTACCTCGTAACGATAATGAGAAAAATCCAATATAGAGAACAAATGAATTAAACAAGCGCTGACACTGAGCATGTTACATCTTTAAGATTGTATATTTTCCGCTATACACGTAGAGATTCTTTTTGCGCTAGAGTTAAACCCCACTACACATCACGTAGGGAGTTAACCAAGTCTCATCAGCGAATAGATGAAGTCGTGTTTCAGAGTGTCCGAGATACACTTTTGATAAATGAATTCAACAGACAATATCAAAACACATACTGTCTATTTAGAATAAATATTAAAATTTTCATTTCCGAGCGAGCAACATATTTCGTGACACTTCTATAGTATTCAAAAAAAATATGCGTAATGTTACGTGAAACAGAAAATTGAGAATAGTAAAAAAAACACTGGCATATTATTTTTTTTTAAATGAAAACTACTACTTTATATAATATTGCCATCTTGTACAAAATGCTGCCGGTGTTACTGCTGCTGCTGCTGCTGATGATGATGATGATGAGGATGATACACCAGGTATCCTTTTGTGTAATATTTCAACTACCTAAATTCTCAAATACAGAATATATATATATATATTTGCAGAAATATACAATATTTTTTTTATTTTTATTCATTTATTTATTTATTTATTTTTGCTTGATTTTCCAATTTAAGTGTCTTGCATAACTTTTCAGAATGTATAGCCGCATACAAAATAACACTAAAACCTGACATATGAATAGTGGCCGCAATTTGACATTTGACGTGATTGTATAGTATATTAAACCACACGCAATGCTTATTTCAGGAAAGACGCATGTGTATATAATTAACATTGAAACTATGAATGAAATGTGAACTACATTTTAGTGGTAAATGACAGGTAAATATCAACAACTAATTTCATTGTTATCTAAAAGTGCCGTGGTAATGACCACTGAATCACATTCGAGGATTGCTTGATCAGAGTACGGTTATGGACCAATCCATAATTTGAGATGATAAGGTTAAATAGATATCAAATTATGTAAAATAAGTAAGAATGGTAGCATGTGTTTTGATAGAGAATCAATTAGGAATTAAACTATTCCTTCAATAATGTTTTGAGAGTGAACACACACACACACACACACACACACACACACACACACAGTCTTGTATTACTATCTAAGCGAGGTATCCCATGTATGACTTATACCTCACTAATACGGTTTGCACCTCGGTCTGTATGTAGTATATTGTCACAGGTACAAGATATTTGCTCAAACAGTTAAGCACCAGAGAGAGAGAGAGTGAGAGAGAGAGAGAGAGCAAATAATTGCAGTAGCAAAGTACCAAAAAGGGTTAGGTTCGTTTCCTGACTGCACTGTACTTTGTTTCGTATTTCCAGGACTGGTTTAGAATAAAGTAACGAGTATTGGCACCATGTCATTTGTACGTACGTTGTGTTTCTACGGTTTGACAGGACACGATATTCCATCATGTGTAATGAAACGTTTCCAACGTAAGAGCCAGCAGACATACTACGGAATTTAAGCTGTATTATTAGCCATTTAATACCACATACATGTTTAAACCGGAGTATACTTGCTAACATGTACTTACCTAAACGAAGAGAAGAAACTCCACAATAATGATCTTCACCATGGGATTTTGCTGACAGCCTCGCCATGAACTTGCTATTTGAAGGGACAGCTGACTGTTGAAGATTTGATCTTTCTTGTGAGCAAGACTTGCACCAGGTTTCTTCAAATGGGCTTGAATCATCTGGCGTTCTCTGCTTCAGCAGATGCCGAAAGGAATTCGTGTTTCTTTCATTATACGTGTCATTGCTACACAAACATCTTGTATGAGGCGTACCGTCAATATTGTTTTCTTCTAATGTCGTCTTATGTAATACTGATGAATTTATCGTTGTCGAGTTCCGTTGACGAGTGTGTCTGCTTCCATCTCTTGAGATATTACTGCATCTAAATTTGCAATTGTAATTCAATTTCTGTTTCAAATTTTCCGCCTGCTGAACACTTTCTAGTACATTTCGTATCCTCTCTGAATATATTTCAGCCAAGAGGGACCTTTCGTGTTTTGAAACCGGTAGCACATCCGGTTTTCTCATTTTACTAATTGAATTTTCTAAGTTGATAAAGAGTGCTTGGAAACGTTTCAAGTCGCGTGCTTTTGATGAAGGATGGTTATGTTGATGAACAACTAGGATCTGCGATAGCGTTAACATTATGACAATGATCAACAGTAGCAGAAATATGGCAGGTACGGCATCGCGACGGCTGAACATATTTCAAGTGACATTATTAGAAACACTCCTCCTTTTGCTTTGATTTCAGAATTACGAGCATCTAGCATAATGCAGTATTCTCAATCATACAGCAGACAGTGGCATTTATTTTTATTGCGATAAGAAGTAAATATTGCGATAGCGATAAAAAGTAAACCACGAACAGCCTATTGCTGTCCACGCCCTATCTGTCTGTTTGAAAAATAAAAAACAAACAGACATGCATTCGAAACATTATTGTGCATTTGGTACTAAAGAACACTTTTGCGTCAATATTTACAAGCGACGTCTTCTACGTTTTCTCACAGTCATAGAAACAAAGACACTGACGTGTACAGCACTGGCTGATGCTTCATTTTTAGATAATTATTTTGACTTGTTTCCAAAGCAATCCGGATTGGCCCTAACCGTGTGAAACTGGACAGAAACCATCTGCGACAAACCGAGTTATTTATTTCTGGCTTCCTGAAAATATAAAAGAACACTAATATAATTTCAAGAAAGCGAAAGAAATGAAAAAAAAAATGTCTACAAAAATTTCGCAAGACATCATTAGTGGATAACTTGTTACTGAAACCAGCGGCTGTTGTCAGGATTCCTTGGGTCATTTTTATCAGACTTTGTACATTTGAATGATTTTGCAGCTGTCTGATTCTTGTGCTTGCTCCCTGATATCCGACTGGCTCTTATACGGCTATAGTGGGAATCTCACAAAAATGAGATAATCTTATAAAGGTTGAAGCTTTACATACTTTGTTTACTACCTATTAATGTAGTTTTTCTTTAAAGAAATATATATGTTTGCATACTTTTTCTTCTTCTTCTTCTAAGCTTAAGAATTCACTTTGAGACTGACATGCACACATACATAGCACGCATGTACACATTAAAATTAATTTGACTGCTTATCCAATAAAAGACAATGACCGTGGTGGTTACTTTTTTGAACTGAAAATGCCCAAATATAATGCAAAATTATACCATTATGTTGCTCTTAGATTGATTATGCTTATGGAAGAATAGTATTTGAAGCTATGATAGTAATTAAATTTCTGGTCAAATGAACAAAAGACAAACAAACAAACAAGAAACCGTCCAATTGCATTAAGCATTTTAAAAACACTCTCAAGTTGACGACTCGGTATCATGATAAAAATGATAAAAACAAAAGCATACATCGTGCATACATCGAGGGATGAGAGTAAAACTAGGCTAAGTGCATATAATTATACAAGACACAGATTTCATAAATGCCAAATGCGTCGAAAAAATACTTCATGCTAAACATAATTTAGACAGTCATACTGGAGTAATCTAATTTCACTTAAACATATCCGTGACCAATTCTTCAATGTAGCGGGGCGAGTACAATGTCATCATTTGCTACGAAGTCGAAGCTAAAACAGAATTGTCATGAGTTTTGTCAAACTTTGTGTTTTAAAGTGAAAGTGACTATTTAGCTTTTTTATTTTTCTATGCTGACATGGATGAAATTCAATACAGATTTCGCTTGAATTATTTAATATCAATGTCTCATCACAGTCAATAATTTTAGCATTCTATGAACATTATGTAAATATGATATTTTCCCATTCATGAACAATATTATGAATTTTATAATAGAATCTAATGCTTTTGATTATATATACAACAAGACGTGAAACCAAAGAAACAAACAAACAATGAAAACGAGGCAAGTTTGGCAATATCGGCGGGAATATAATTTAAGTCGATGAAAGGCAAGCTAAGACGATCTAGACTTTCAGACAAAAATGAACCTATATTGAGTAACACCGATTCGAAGGTTTCAGTCCGTCATATTGTCAGTACGCGTTACCACAAAAATCACGTGATTCCCTGCCGTGTAAATAAAAATTTCGCAGTTCATTTGTGAACATAATATACTTGCCATGTTACAGTGTTCTACCTGGATAAACGCGTACATTAATGTGTTCTCGTAATTATGGTCGTATAAAAGGGACATGGAGGAAATATTTTTCTTTTGCGTGCACACGCTATATCTAATGCGTGCGAACGCGATAGCTACTGCGTGTGAACGGAATACATGTAACTACTGCGTGCGATATCGCTTGCGCACTCAGGTTATTTTGTCCGAACGCGATAGTCATTACGTGTGCACGCAATAGCCACTGCGCGCGCACGCCATTCAAAACAACTTCCATGTCCCCTTTATCCCACCGTACGCTACAGATAATTGCTTTAAGCAGGGGGATAGACACATAGGGATCACTTTTCTGTAGTCTGTCTGTTTGTAACACGTTTTCCGTCACGCTTTAGCAGGTGACACACGTGTTCCAGAGAACTCTTGTTTAAATTTAAATATTCTATACATGCAGCACGAGAATAACGCATACATGCAGTTTAGTTATCAAAATCTAGTTTTGATTTAATAAGATTTTACACGGATGACTAAAGAAAAAAATAACAACAAAGAAACACACTGAAACATTTTTAAAGGCGCCTTTCAAATTAAGTTGCAATGTTTGACGACTAAAGTGAAACAGGCAATAAAAGTAAGAAACGAAAACAGAAATGCCCAAAAAGTTATTTAAAAAAGCATTATTTAGCCGAAGGAATAATCTACAGACTGCTTATACAGACTGTTCAAAACCCGGAGTTTCATTTTCCCCCCAATTACACACGTATACATGAAAAAGTTTCTCACCTTTACGGCGTTCCAATTTCTACAACGTGCATTAGTGTTTGCAAAGATAATTGTTTCCGATGTTTTATTGCCAGCTATTTTTTAAAACATCAGCACTCCGCGTAATTGTTTTTTATCCTTATTTTCCCAGAAGCCTGAAGTTAGGCAGACAAGGATGAAACTGATTTAAGAGCAAAATGTGCCAATTGATAGTTAGGAGGTATTCGATTTGTTCACAAGGCCTGTGATTTAATGTCTTGAAATGACGGTTCTGAAACTTCAAGCATTGTAAATAAAAAGGAATTTTGTTACTATGCGGGTATACCATACCAGACCAACTCATTTAGTAAGAAAAATTGCCATTTTGTTTCTTTATTTAAAACAAGAAATATCTTTAAAAAAAGATATTCGGCGTAAAATGGAAAACAAACTGAACTCCTACAATCTAATAATAGACTGTATTTCCGGGAACTCAGATGTATTCTTAAAATAGTGATCTTGCAGTCTATTTATATACATTCTGTACACACTGACATGGTTAAGTTTACTTATTACAAAAAGGGGTCAAAGGTATGTTATTGTATATGTAAGATTCATAATGTTTGTTGGTTAGATCCGTATTGATAAAGTAAGACCCCCTAATTGATAGGAAAGTATGTGTTAATTATAATATATGGGTTAACTTCCACCTCCTCCGCATACTACATGATCAACAGGTTAAAGTGGGCGAGTCCACTTCTGCAGATTTGCAGGGGGGATTTTGGTCTAAAAATAAACATCGAAATCGATTTTATACAGCTACGCCGAAAAAATGACCATTTATGTTAGTGTATATCTGGTAACCTGTTTAAATTGGTCCTGTTGACCGAGCGGCTTGGCTATTTGTTGTATCTCTTTACCCATGCTTATACTGATAATAAAGTTGGTTCCAGGAGTTACTGTATCGGCGTTAGAATATTGTGAAAAATATATATAATAATACCATTATGCCTGATATCTAAATAGACTGAATGCTGTAGCCTATTCATACATAGGTTAAGTAAGGCTTAGTAAAGTAACCTTTTAATGATAATATGTTGAATTTGGCTGAATGTTGTGACCTATTTGATACAAATAGTATATGTGTAGTTGTGTTGGGCATTATTTCAATTCTAGGAGCGACGCCTTACAACATGTAATGACCTCGAGTGTACCGACCGACACACCTCAAGCTAGCTTGAAACCTGCCGGGACTTGTGTGTCTGCTCGTATGTGACATGCGTGTTTGACTATCACGTGAATAGGGCGGAGCATAATTTGAAATAATGACATGCGCAGTTCGCCGTAAACTCTTAACAGTTAAATCACAATTAAGTACTGTAGACAAGTCTCGCAAAATCCCGAACTCTTAACAAATTAAATTGACCAGGAATTTGAAATTGGGTAGAAATTGCGGGCAAACTCTAAATAAGAATAACGCACACATGCTTTGTACATCGTAAAATAATTAAATGTACAAAGTGCACTATTGTGATTATAATAAGTATTAGCGACATGATAATTTATAAAATGTTTTCAGTTGGACATTGAAGGCATGATTTAATACTATGCTTATTATGCAAGAATCGCTGATGACCGAGCACGTTATGCTGTCACTTTGAAATCAAAGCAAGAGACTCTAAATCAAGGTAATGTCATAGCATTCGTAGGAAACGGCGAAGAAAACGCAGAGGTGTATGCGTGTATAGTTTGTCTACCATAGGTTGCTTGGTACTTTTCCAGACATTATCCGTTGATCAATCCATCTCATTTGCCACGAGAATCAAATGTTCGGTGGATAATGAGACCAGTGAACTGCACCCGTTAAGAGCTGCTCTTGGTCATATTAATAATAAACATCACGTGATATTATAACGCGCTTTTATAGCTCCGCCCACATGAGTAATCAATTCATCTTTTACATCACCGTCCACAAAATAACACTTATGAGTTAATGTTTCTGGCAAATTCAACAGTACGGTCTTGTGTTGAAATGTTCATTGAAAGACTTAGGAAGCTGATCATTACTGGATAAGAAATCCAGATAGCCGACATCAAGTTGTGCCTCAATTTTCATAGGGCACGATCAAACGAAAAACAACAACAAAAAAAAAAAAAAAAAAAACTCCCAAGTTCAAACACTAATAACTGCATTACACATACAGAATGTCACATGACGCGCGTGTCATCAAAGCAAAATGTAGGAGATATGCTAAGTTAGGACATAAAATGAAATATTAATGGTCAAGGAGGAGCTCGCTCACTTCGACACTACTTACAATGTAACCATTATTATTTCATTTGATACTTAGATGAAATGTAATGGGATTCATTTGTTGCTGACTGTTGGATTTCTTGACGAAGAGGTAGAAATGAATGTTTGTAAGCAAAACGGTGTGCGCGCGAGTTTGTACATGTGTTGTGAACTTTTAAATGTGTTGTGAACTTTTACAGCTTGTGAAACTATCGACGTTTTCCTGCGTGAAAAAGACGTAAAGCGAACGTCCTGATTTAATCAGAAATACTGACAAAGTGTTTTTGATTAGTTTATAGGACCCAGTGATACATTACAGGAACATGGGAATACAATTTAATTTTGGGTCCTTTTGATTGTCATTATTCTATGAGAATAAATGTTTCTCTTGAACTTGGGGCTACGCTTCAAACAAAATAATGTAATTTTATACCATCTTGTATAGTGCGTTCTAATGAAAAGGAAGACATTAGTATAGTATCACAAGCTAAAATCTAATTGATATCAGTTTAACGAAAATTCTTTTACAATTTCTTATAAACTTTTTCACAAATCCGGTATAAATCGCCGATTAAAATTGACCAATGGTGACTGGGTATAATCTCAAGTGTATGTTTGTTTCCCATTTAACAATGATTGAAATTTTACACCAGAATGTAGATAAGGTATGCTCTTTGATTTACGTAGATTTACGTCTAATTCCGGAGTGAATGGTATATAAATCAAAGCGCTGAAGGCACTGAAGTTGTGTGTGTCTCAAGTGGAAGAGGGTTTGACGAGCTGCAGATATGCAAAATAACTTAGGTTTTGCCAGATACTAAACTTAAATTAAAATAATGAACGATTGTTGCTTTAGATATGTTTCCTTTTAATTTATATATGCATATTTGATATAAATCTTATAAACTGTAAGCTATAGAAATAGCTAGGGAGATTGCTAATTGTTAACAGTCCGTTAAAACACATGGTGCGTCCATCTTTAATATCTTGTAATGACCTTGTTAACACAATGTTAAAGCGTGTTTTTTTTTTTCCAATCTCTTGAAAATTTGATCCGAGCTCATTAAAAAACACTTTGATAAACAAAAGAAATGCGACAATACTTTTCTCTCAGCGCTATCAGCGCTTTGATTTGAACGGCAGTTTCTATATATAGATGCAAATATAAGTGGCTCCCTAAGCAACTTCGGATAGCAGACATACAGTTATCGGCTATATGTAGTGCATCAAATAACCCTTTGAGGTATCTGATGTCATTAGCTTGATGTGATTATTAGTAAGTTACACGGATTTGTATCGGAATTAAAGCTTTCTATATGGATCATTGTAACACCAATAAATGACCGAAACCTGCACATATACAATCCAAATTCACATCTGAGCCACCTTTGCATCAAAAGAAATTATTTTCCTCCCCATGGTAAAGTGACAGTTACGTAACATCATAGAGAAACTAGTTCTTCTCTGCGTATATGCCACACACAATTATTGTGTTACTTAGATATTTTTTTTACTCAAAACTGAGTTTTCAACACTTAAGATGAATCTCGGCATTCCTGTGTTGTAGAATTTTGTTCAATCGTTCGATCATTCATACAAAATTGAGAGGTTATTCGGTTTTCAATTAAAAGAAACGGATGTTCAGAATAAAGGTATTATAGTTGTAAGTGACTACGTCACACACAACTAAAAATCTTAATTGAACAATTAATAACAGACATTTTCTGATCGTGTCTGACGTGTCCTTGTATATAATATATTTTGCGATTGTTTTTGTACATGTACCTTTTCTTTGTTGTTGTGACTGTCTTAAAATGCAACGGATGCGCGGACTATAAATTCGAAATGAATCAATGATTAAGTCAAACAATAAATATTTGAAAATGTATCTGGGTTTCCAGTCTTGTATGTATGTCTCCGTATGAACCTCTTACGTGCCAGTTCCGGTTGCCGTGTCCGGAAGGTCGTGGGTTCGATCTTCGGTCGTGACATAGCAGCTGATGCTCGAAGAATCTTTAAAGTGCTTGGCGCTCATCAAATACGAGTAGTTCAAGGACTCTTTGGCCCATTATCAGAAAAAAAATGTGTATGTCATCGTGTCACTTGTCTACGGCGTGATGTCGCAGTTAAGCGACACTGTATCTGTCTCATGTAGATAGATAGCCCAAAATGACTGAGAAAAGAAAAAGAAAAAAAAAACATGTCGAGTTGCATTTAGTATTGTTATGATAACAAAATGGTGATCTGATCAAGCTGAAGGGTCGAAACTCAATGCCATGCAATGGTCATAATGTCAGTTATTCCAAGTCTGCAGTCAGCATTATCGTCTCTCTTGCAAACCACCTTCTTTTTCTAAACATCAATTGAAGATAGCCTGACGAAAATGACAGGTTTTTAAACGTATATACAACTACACTCACTCTGTGGAATTCATATCGTAAGATTTATTACTGTAGAAAAGGAATAAAGTTTCTTTAAAGATTGTTGTTGAAAACAATAAAATAAGAACAATGGTGATTGTATTCCTTGAGAGATTTCAGAGAATCACATCACGTTAAATCAAGTTCGTTGTGTCTTCTGTCTGAGTTATAAACAGTATTTTAACATCTTTCCTGAAACAGAAAGAGTAATAAAGGAAACATAACCCCCAAAACCTTAAATCTTCATTTTTGCTTCCTCCAAATTCTTAAAGTAACTGGTAATTTTCCAAGGCGAGTATTAGGTGAGTGAAGTTCGATCAGTATGATAGATGAGCTTAATAGGTTTGCGTCGAGTCGTTAGATACTTCGATTTCTACTACAGTTGTAACAAAAGGCCACAAACATGTTGAAATTAAATCCATGTCATATATCATGAAAAAGAAGAGCAGGTGTTCAGTATATGGCAATAATAAAACCAGGTTTGAAACTTTATTTTTCAATGTTGTCCAATTAAAGTATTACGTGTTTATACTGAACTCAGGGCCCTCCTTATCTCTGTTATACCGTGAAATTATTTTGTTTTGTTGGACACTTTTTTGTGAATTTCGTGGAGGGTTTTATCCACGATAATTAATCTCCGCGAAGCTATGTCTCTAATAAAGGCCTCACGTTTTCTAGGACACGAAATTCCCATAGGTGCATCATCAACGAAATTTAATGTCAGCGAAAATTAATGATTTTACAGAAGTTGATTGGCGGTTATCCCCCCCTCCCCCCAAAAATATCTATTTCAGCTATTGTTGTAAATATATTTCTCTTTAGTTTGCTTTACGGCTGTTTTCATGTTTAAATAAAACCATAGACGAATCTCGGTTGTTCAGCTACTGATCAAGGCAATACATAACAAGGGAAAATACTTGCACCCAGGTTTTATGCCATAAATATAATTTTGATAGATAGTTTCTCGCTTTCGAGATATTGTTTTGATATTGATCAATGTAAAATCCCATTTTGTTTTGACTATTACCCCATCGATCAGCGGTAAAGAACAAGCGTTGCTTGGCTACAACTTCGTCATTATATCAACTTACGGAAGTCCGGCAAATGTTGGTCAGACATGTTTAGATGTGCAGAATTTACAAAAATGATTTCATGTGCCGTTTAGATTATAAATTCATTATGATAATTCCAATTCGAAACTGTCATGGTCGGCTCGTTAGTAATTGCTATGATTCAAAATACCCAATGCATGTAAAACAAGATATGTCACAGGATGTGACGAATGCCCCCAAAGTGCATATTCATGGTTTTGTGAAAACTTTCCTGACATTTCTTTTGACTCTTCCCTGACATTTCTAGCCATAAAATCACTACAGCATTATGCATGTACGAAATACACAATAGCTAGAATCATATGCATATCTCAACCATAAGTCCCCTACTTGTTATGCATATTTTGATTATTTTCATTACCATAGCAACTAGTATTTTTATCCAAGAAAAATATAAAAGTGAGGTGCATTAATTAATCTCCATATTGCCTTCATATACCAAGTTTCACTGAGTTAGCATCACAGCATCCCAATTTCTGGACAGGCGGACGGAGGGCAAACAAATGCACAATTAAGGCTAATGATATTTGACCTCTTAGTGTGACCATGACCTTTCAGCTATGAACCCGGTTATTGTACACAACACATTGTACCATTACGGTGCTCATTTATGAAAAAAAAAATCAAAATCTATTTAGGAGTAACAAAGATATGGAGCGGACGCAAAAAAACAACCTTTGAACTCTAAGTGTGACCTTGACATTGGAGCTATAGACCTGGGATTGCATGACATATTGCTTCATGATGGTTAACGTTTTAGACTGTAATTCATAAGGTTATCACGGAATGTCGGAGTAATAGAGCAGATACAAAAAATAGACCCCATTTCCGACCTTTGAACTCTTAGTGTGACCTTGTCCTTGGAGCTATAGACCTGGAGAATGTGTGCAACACACTGTCTTATGGTGGCAAGCATTTCTGTTAAGTAATTTCAAAATTCATCAAGCAATGTCAGAGTAATACAGCAGATACAAAAAAAACAAAAAAACAAAAACATTTTTGACCTTTGAACTCTGAGTGTGATCCTGACCTTACATAGCTACAGACCTGGGGATTGCGCACGACACATCGTCTCATAATGGTGAACATTTCTGTCAAGTTTTTTTCAAAAGCCATCATGGAATGTCAGAGTTATGCAGCAGATACAAAAATAGACCCCATTTTTTACCTTTGAACTCTATGTGTGACCTTGACCTTAAATCTACAGACCTTTGGATTGCGGGCGACACATCATATCATGATGGTGAACATTTCTGACAAGTAATTTCAAAATCCATCAAGGAATGCAAGAGTTATGAAGCGGAAACGATTACTATATGCCCACCTTCGGGGGCATAAAAATATACTAGCTTAATTTCTTTAAAGCTATTTTCCCACCATAAACAAAAGCCAGCCTCGAATTTTATCAACAATGTGTAGCATTAATGAAAACTTAATTAGGTAGGAACACAGACTACCAGTCCTGTTTTTTTTTCTAACGAAATATTCAAGTACAAAAATATTTTGACAAAAATTTTCACCTAAATGATTTAAAGAAATTAACTATTTTGGTATTTTTATTAGAGAACAAAGAATGATGGAACTTGCCTCGAAGTATTCAAGTGTTAACTATCGCGAAATTCGAACCAGATTGATTTTCCCTTTTTCTTTAATTTGGTCAGACTCAGAGCCTTTCTTGCACGAGCAACAAACACAATTGATGCAGTAGCTCCCGTTTAATACAGTTAACGACGTTTAACACTCTACATATGCATGAATGACAAAGAAATAACTTATCAGATTAAAACGCGCGAATCTCCCTGATGCAAATTAAATAGGAATGACAACCCATTAGGTTTTAAATCTCAATACTGCTTCAGAAAATAAGAGCAAAAAGTAAAGCTGATTCGTTATGGATCCTTTGCAAACAAAATAGGAGAAAATAAACACAGTGCGGCATGATTTGGCGTACGCTCGAGTATTTTCCTAACAAAAACAAAACATTCAAATATTGTTTTGAAATAAGATGGGCACACTGTAACAGGCTTGAGTTGAACATAGCATACCTACGAAACTAGTATACAATGCACTTATATCTCAGAACTCTTTCAGAAAAATCTGAAATCAAAGAACTTCAGAAGGAGATGATTGATGACATTCCAGCAGTTATACAGTTACCATTGTCATTCAAGATATTTATGTCAATTTCAAGGAAAACATAGCTTTTGATTTAAAAACTGCAAGGCTTAGGGTTAAAACATTGTACAAAGAGAATATACCATTTCTCTCCGAAATGAGACGTAAACCTACGTAAATCAACGAGCACTTCCCGAACACCCAGTCAGCATGCTGTTGTACAATTTTACACAATGTTCAATGGGAAGTAAAAATACATTTGTTTTTTCCCTAGTCACTGATTGGTCAATTTAAATCAACAAATTATACCTGCCGCTTCCTTTCAATATTGTAAAATGGTCTATAACGCTCTAGATGTTTGGAACCACAGAGACGCCACAAGTTTAAATAATGTATCAAAACTTCGAGAACGCAAAACTATTCACGATTAGAGTTGTACTTCAGTGAAATACGACTTTCCGAGGAACGGTTTCCCAAGCAATATGCATGATTCAAGGTACTTCTATTGCCTATGCGAAAAATTATTAGTAAGTATGCTCTTCTTTCCGACCCTTTTGTTCCCATGTTATGTAATTGATATGGTAACTAGTACTGATGCAGCGTTAACTAGACAAATGTTTTTTGCGCGCCAGTGATATCATTATTTTGTTTCTTAATCTTGATGTGGCGTGAAAAAAAAAGTCAAAATTTGATTCTGAATTGTGTTCAAACTGGTTCATTCATCATAATCAACTACCCTTACATCATTGGAAAAACAAAGAGCATATAATTTCCTTAAAAGGCAGCTACAAATCCAGGAGTTTTCGTTATGATATACATGATACTCTATTATAAATAAACTAACAAAATCCTTTGAGAAAATAAAATGTCCAGGAGGAGGTGCAAATAAAAGAGAAATTGATAAAAAGAACAGAGACCGGATATTACACAAAATAGAGAAATACCAACATTTATCGCAATAGGACGGTCAGTCGGCAACGGACCAACTGGGGTTTTTATTCCAGTAAACCAGCCCTGCGTTCAGTTAAGCACAACGCTCGTTACTATCAAGTTGTTGGTCCCTACTTACATTCTATACTCTACCGTAACGATAAAACAGGGACAAAAGACCCATAATAACAAAGACTGGCAAGTAAACAAAATTACTCAAAATCACGCAACAGATTGCCCGGATCTCGCAAAGCCACGTTTGCAAATTCCTGCTATTCTATATGAGATATATGAAAGTAATTCATATCGCAACTGCAATAGAACAATACATTACCTTCAAAATGATACCTAATATATTAAAATTAGTAAAGAAATATAAAAAAAAGTTTTATGTAAAACACAGAAGTCCCCGCATGAACGAAACTATGTAGATTTTGTTGTTTTTCTGCTACACTGGTTGATTTTAAATCAATATTTTAATGAATTTTCAGCATTAATTAAACTGAAAATATTTACTTGCACTGGAAAAAAAGATACTTTTATAAGGAAGTTATTTTTCTCTGTGATGTTTCCATATATTTTAGATAGTTTGCAAAATTCAGGGACCTGCAGCGTGACGAAATAATAAAGGGACCCCAATCCCACACTTCCCGAAGGTACTTCTCTTAGACGAACGGTGTAAATAAAAGTATCCAATCAAAGTGAGACAACTAATAGTAAGCACCTGCATCAGAGGAATATATAATTTATATATAATAATATATAATGAAGAATATCTAAGAGGAAATCAAGTAATTGGGTTGTATATTGATACCTCTCTGTAAAGGTTGAGTATCTCTGAAATATTGTATCTGTTAAATATACAGGTTTAACAACTTCAGATACAAACACTTTCTGACTCTGTTCATTGTCACCCTGGGTTTAAAGCTGAATGAAAATAAAGTAAAGAGAAACTAAAACAAAATTGTAAATGGACAAACTTGTAAAAGTTATGCTAATTTGAGCATGTTAGATTGTAAAAAGGTTAAGATGCCATAATATCAAATTACATCTTAATAAAGACAGAATTTATTATAAAAAATATAAAGCGCCGATCTTTTTTAACGGCAATATGCAAATTACTGCAGCTGGAATCGTAATCATTAGCTGGAGTGATGCCGATAGAATCGCCAATATCATAAATCACTGTCAAACAAAAATTCAAATTTCCTTCTTCATGAAATTAATATTCTTCATACTGGTGCCCGTTACGCATATTCAGTGCGCGTCAGTAAACACATATGGTGGAATGCAAGCGTGAAGAAAATGAAGTGAACATGCAAACATCTCATGCACACAGGTGCTCTTTTTTCGCTGTCTACTCAATCTTGAACAAATGAAAGATGATGACGTAAGACCGTACCGAATTAATATATTTACAATTTTCATTGGTAGACATTCCTGTAAATTTTTTATGTCTTGTTAATACTATATATATATATATATTATGCTAATGATACGAAGACCTAAATTGACTGAAGCATCCTAATTGACAACTAAAGCTCTTCAAAGATTATAAAATGTCATACTTCCTTGATTTTAAATGAGTTATAAGTTAATGCTTAGAATGACTGCTCTGAACTATGGCCACTTAAAACGACTGCGTCTAAGAGTGACTGCTCTGTATTATGACAGCTTTAAACAACTGCCCCTAACTACGAATGACTGCTCTGAACTATGGCCACTTAAAACGACTGCGTCTAAGAGTGACTGCTCTGTACTATGGCGAATTTAAACAACTGTGTCTAACTTAGAATGACAGCTCTTTACTATGGTGACTTTAAGCAACTGTGTCTAACTACGAATGACTGCTCTGAACTATGACCACTGCGTCTAATTAAGAATGATTTTTTCTGTACTATGGCGACTCTAAACAACTGCGTCTTAATTTTACGCTTTAAATGTCTAGTAAGAATGACTGCTCTGTATAGGGACTTTAACACTCTAGAATGACTGCTCTGTATTATGGGGACTTTAAACAACTGTGTCTAAGAATGACTGCTCTGTACTATGGCGACTTTAAACAACTGTATCTAACTAAGAATGACTGCTCTGTATTATGGGGACCTTTAACAACCACGTCTAAGAATGACTTCTCTGTACAATGGAGACTTTTAACAACTGCGTCTAAGAATGCCTTCTCTGTAATATGGCTTCTTTAAATAACTGTGTCTAACTTCGAATGTCTTCTCTGTACTATGGCGACTTGAAACAACTGCCTTTATATAGAATGTCTGCTCTGTATTATGGCAACTTTAGACGACTGCATCTAACCGAGAATTATTTATTATTATTTTCAAAGGAAAATTGAAGTTTTATATTTAGTCTTAGGGAACATGAAGTACTACCAAAACTTTATTTCAATAATAAAGAGTTACATTTTGTTGAAAACAATAAGCACCTAGGTGTCACATTTAACAGTAATGGTCAATGTCATACTCATATACTAATATGTTACTTTCAGATTCAAAAGCTATTGGGAAAATGCGGAAACTGAAATTTTCATTTGATAGGAAAGCTCTAAATTTATATTTCTTATGTTCGTCCTTTATTGGAATTTGCATCAGTTGTTTGGGCAGGGTGTACAGAACAAGACTATTTAATTGGAAAGAATCCAAAACGAGACAGCCAGGATAGTTACAGTCTCTATTGAAAATCTTTATACGGAATGTCGATGGGAAAGTTTAAAGGTTAGAAGGGAATTACAAAAACCAGCATGATTTTACCCAAAGTGAACTGTAGAACAGAAATTTTGAGAAAATCATATATTCCCTCTTCAGTTGAATTGTGAAACAAGTTGCCATTAAATGTAAGATCAGCTACATCTATAAATTCCTTAAAACACAATTTACCTTTTAAAATCAATAAACAAAAGTACTTAATTACTTTTTACATGGTAAGAGACATCTTGCAGTTTTACATGTTCGACTTAGAAATAAGTGTAGCTATCTGAATAGTGATCTTCTTAAACAAGTACTTATCTATGAATCCTAACTGTACAAATTGCAATACTCGGAGGATGCAGAACATTTTCTTTTATTTGTAGTCTTCTTGATAGGCAACGTTTGGATCTTTTCATGCAGATAAAAGCATTTTATCCACTTAACACTGAATTGTTGTTTGTGACATTGTTGTTGTTTTGGAAATAAAGCACTTTCATTTGAAGATAATGTTAAGATTTTTGAAGCGGTTCACCAATTCATTTCAAATTCAAAACGATTTAGTTAAAAACAAATTTTTTTTCCTAAGTATATTCTGTGCAGCTTTTCCCTTCCTCTTTTTTGTGTATATTTTAACCCCTTGCATGCACCAGAGCAAGTTACTGAAGATTTGAAGTTTATGAAGTATTTCACATCATTCCATGCACCAAACAACGGCTACCGAGTCACTATCTGTTTTTATCTATTTTTTCTGTTTTTATTTTTATTTATTTATTTACATGTTGAAATTAATCTTATTATATTTTTTTCAGTTGTTCTTATATTTATTTTTTCTTCCTTGTTTGTTCATCCTGCACATAGATATCCAGATAATATTTATTCTGTTTCACTCTCTTTCATTGGTATATAGAATAATAAAATTACTTGGAAATTAATCGTAAAGAAAACCAATAACACGGTTTGATATTGCTTGACTGGGGTATTATATTATATATATTAATATAATATGTGACATTGTAAATTGTGTAAATATTTTATAGAAAGGGGGGGGGGTCATAACTAATAACATTAAAACTTGTGGCCAGACCCAATTTCAAATAGTTTTAAATAAAATATGTTTAAACTAAACAAGCTAAGAATAATTGCTCTGTATTATGGCGACTTTAAACAACTGCGTTTAACTAAGACTTGACTTGACTTGACTATTTGAGTTTACCGTCGCTTCGACAGTATTTCAGTCTTATAGCGACGTCCAGCTAATTACAGGTGGGGGAACCCACGCGGTGAGGGTCTGGCGTTTAACTAAGATTGATTACCCTGAGCTATGGCCACTTAAAAAAAAATATGTATAAGAATGACTGCTCTGTACTATGGCGACTTCAAACAACTACATCTAACAAAGACCTGCTGCTCTGATCTTTGGCGACTGGAAGCAACTCCCTCCAAGAATAACTATTTTGTACTATGGCGATTTGAAACAACTGCGTCTACCTAAAGTGACTGCTTTGTTTTATGGTGAATTCATACAACTGTGGTGAAAGAACCCAATTTTAATTTTAACTTTCACTTCCACTCGCACACTGTATAAAAACTCCACAACATGTCCGATTCCAAAACCTTTAATACTTTCCTCTTTACATAGACTCACTCCGTCAGCACTTTCCTGTTTTTACAATCCCACCATACCTACAAGGCATGTACCCTTATATACCTTATCCTACAGCCAAAAATGCAAATTTTCCATGTGCTTTTAGCTTATAACGATAATAACGTTTTGCATGTTTTGTTACATAATGAAATAACTATTTTCCCGCCTAAATGCGCCAATGGAGCAATAATCATATATGAATTTTCAACTGAAAGTCGTGCATCCACACATTTACTGTGAACACATATACAACTGACATGAGATTCATGTGTTTCACCATAAAACTGATATTAAAATACATGTCAATCAAATTGAAGATATATATGGAAAAAACGATCAAAGCTTTAATTTCCCAATTAAGGAATACTTAACAAGTATGATGTATAAAAACTAACTATCTATTATGATAACCATGGTAACAGCCATGATAAAATGATTGTAAATAAATTAACAAAAAATAGTCATTTATTAATATGCATGTTACACACATTTTTTTTTAAAACATACCCTTAATATTTAGTTTCCTCTTGTAAACATAAAGGTTTTCATGTCTATCGACATGTCTGTTACTAAGATAAAGAAATGAATTATAACAGAAAATAATAATTTAAACGAAAAGATCCATGAAAAACTGCACTAGCTGCTAATGGTTCGACATCCAAGTAACAGTGTACATCGCATCCTGGCTATGAATAATTTCCGCGATACACAAAGCTGCGTTCAATATGGAGACAAAAATATTGTGTAATGCGCCTAATTGTCTCATCTGTCTTTTCAACTTCATCGTCATCACTAATAACAATAGCATGATTCAGATTTAGGTTCGAATCCTCTTCCCCAATTCCTTGGCATTAGTGTCAGCTCCACACATTGGCACAAGTAGGGAAACTCCACTATGATGTAATTCCTTTGCACTAACATCGGAATAAACTTCTTCTGCAGGCTCCGGAATAGGCACTTCGTCCCGATCCAATTCTTCTTCACCCAGATCTGTGAAATCATTTTCTGCGGCTTGTGTTTCACAAACGGGGTCCGAAATGGAAACCTCACTTATGTCGCTATAAGTAAAACAACTTGCCCTTTTGTCTTTATCTGTATCACATATTTCAGAACTTGAGAAAGAAGAGCCACTAATGTCACCACTCTCCTGGTCTGAAGCTTTATCAGATGGAATAAAATTCTCTTCTTCAGCTATGAGGTTGAATACACTCTCGTCTTCACTAATATCTTGGTAATAAGTGTTCTGTTCTGCATCGCCCCTTACAGCTGTCAGTGCTTTGCGCCTGGCCTCACATTTAGGCAGTTCATGAACCTGGTGTAAATGTGCACACAAGTAGGATCTTCTTCTAGATGTAACCTTACATGAGGGCACAATATAGTTCCAAAACTCCTTTTGAAAATGGCTTTCTAGAATATGGAGTTTTAAATTCCTTTTATACTTGTAACTTCTGTTGCAGGTGTCACGAACAAACTTTCCCATTTTTGTCGTCTCAAACATAAACCGACTGCTCACACCGAAGTAAAGCACTGAAATGAGTCTCACCACGTGTACAAAAATTTCGAACGGGATACCCGTGGTGCACATGGAATTTGCTTCAAATTCCAGTGAAAGTCAATAGTAGTTTAGATACAAGTGTTTGTGTCCGGCAGCGCACTTCGAGCGGGCTACTCGTGACGCACGTGGAACTTGCCTCTCAGTGTGGTAACGGGGTCACCTGTTATCCGCATGCTCCGGTATATCTGATATGAAATCTAAGCATGTGCTTTCTGAAATTTACATATCCACAATCCTTTTAACATATATACATATATTACAGTTTATAGTGTTTGTATAATAACATATGTTATTTGTATATCATGTTTAACACTTTGTTTTTGCAATTCAGCTAGTTTTCAGGATGATCACCTTGTAGAAGTGTATGGTGTATGCTCCGTTGAGATTTTTACTTTCTTTATACCTGCAGATATAGTCAACAGTTTATCTCACTTGTATCATAACAGTGTATTTTTAATTCTTTGTTTTGCAATTTAAGCTGCTTTTCGAGAGGTTCGCCTTGGAGAACTGCATGATCCGTTCTTCCCATCAAGTTGTGTTTGCTCCGTTTAACTCTTGACTTTTCCCATGACTTCATCTTCATTTGAGTTGCACTCGATGGGATACAGCATACACAGGGGTCTACCTATTACCTTCTTTGTGATGGCAACTGCACTCTCGCTGATCTAACTTCATTGTCACGACTACGCATTAATTGTATCACCTTTGCCACCTTCCAACTTCCTCTCGGTGTGGTGTCCTTTATCAGCACGACATCTCCAATATGAGGTCCCTTGAGAGACATATATCTTATATCTCTCTCGCAAACTGCACTGATATTCTTCTTTCCAAACTTTCCAAAACTCGTCGAGGAGTCTCTGACCCTTCCTCCAGACCTTTGTCAGCTTTCTTTGGAACTTTCAGAAGGCATATAGTCTGTATCTGTGTCTTCTTTGCATCCATCCGAATATGCGATTTTAGGGTTAAGTGTTTGGAAATGACTAGGAGTAAGAGTGATGTTTGATTCTAAATCATCGTCCATATATATCAGTGGTCTTGAATTGATGACTGCTACAACCTCCTTTATAAGTGTCTGCATCTGAATCAAAGTACGCAAATTGCGCCCTAAGGTCTTTCTTAAAGAACGTTTGACAAGTCCAACCAGCCTCTCATAAAAGCCCCCATCCGGGTAGCTAATTCCACGATAAAGTGCCAATTGATTTTTGATGTTGCTAAGTAAGACTGGATTTCTTCGCCGTTTATCACGTTTTTCCACATTGCAGCTAATGTCTGGTCTGCTAACTTGAATTGGGCAGCGTTATCACTTATCACTTCATCAGGAACACCACGTTGGGAGACGACTCGCTTGAACCCTAGAAGAAACTCCCCTGAAGTCATGTCCTGCACAACCTCTAAATGAATGGCTCTTGTTACCATACAAGAAAATAGACACACCCACACCTTTTTTGGCCCCTCTATCGTCTTCACTATCAGTGGCCCGAGGTAATCAATTCCTACTTTTGAAAATGGACAGGATTCTTGTACTCTTGAAGCCGGTAATGGCGCCATCCGTGGCATCCTGTACGGTCCAGCTTCATGTCTCCTACAAACTGGACATGAACGGAGAATAGTCTTCACAGTGGATCGACCATGAGGTATCCAGAACTTCTGTCGAATACTTGCGAGAGTCTGAGAAACTCCGGAATGCATTGTCTATTTGTGTTTCTTCTCTACTATCAACTGCGTGAGTTTCTCTCCAGGTGGTTATAAAATTGGCTGTTTTGCGCCTTCTTCTAAATTTGAATTGTCTAGTCTTCCTCTGCATCGGATTAAACCATCGTCATCAACATAGAGTCCTAATTGCTTCTGTAAGCTGGTTGTCTTATTATCCATCATATGCTGGAGTTCATTCATGTACACTTTGCGCTGAACGTACGTTGTCCATATAAACTCAGCTTCTCGAATGTTTTTCGCACTTAGGGCTGAAGATATCTGTTTCTTCTTTAATCTGTTGATGAATCTAATCACTTGGGCAGTCACACGCAACAGTTTAACGAGTGAAGAATATCTCTCACAGTTAATCTCAAACGGCGCTTCATTTCTTCGTTCTTTTACATCAATCTCTTGAACACTAGTAACAACACTTACTTCCTCACACAGTGTTTCTTGAACAGTTAGGCTAAATTCTTCCAACGAGCTCTTCCCTGTTTTCCAGGTGTCAGACCGGTCTCTGAGAAATGATGGTCCATTCCACCATAATTTGTACCCACTCAAGATTTTCACTGTTGACCCTCTTGTGGCAACATCAGCAGGATTTTCTTTTGTATTGATATAGCTGATCACAAGGGTTGAAGCAATTCCCTTTAAGATGTTCCTCTTGGTTAAAATACATTTGCTCTCTTGAACCTTTGACTCTTTAACCGAAATTGTGTCTGTCATATGATTCCAGGAATGACCAAGAACATTCATCTCCGTTGGTTCAGCACGATCAGCAATGGGAATGAATTGATTAACCCTTTCGCTGTTTGACAGCCATTCACGAAGGTTCATTGATGCTTCTTTGAACATAGTCTTCGCTGTTTGGTATAACTGGATGGCGTCCCCTTCACACTATACTCCAGTGACAATATTATCAACATAAATGTCATTTTTCAACTTTTCTGAGATACTAGTAACTGTTTTGTAGGTATCCAGATGTCTTTCAATTGTCGCTCCCAGTAGAAAGGGGCTTGATATGACCCCAAATGGTACTCGGCAGAAACGAAATGTTTGCAAGTTGTCACTCTTTAAATCAGGTACATTCGTGTCTTTTAGCCACAAGAAACGAGTTACATCTCGTTGACTTTGTTGCAAACCAACTTTCAGGAATGCTTTTTCTATATCTGATACAAGAACAATCTTATGCAGACGAAACCTCATTAACAGCCCACACAAGTCATGAAGAAGAACAGGTCCTCTATAGAGACATTCGTTCAGACTCTTGTTTTCTTGCCTTAACTTTGATGATGCGTCATAAACTATTCTTAGTTTTGTGCTCGTTTTCTGTGGTGTTATTACCGCATGATGTGGCAAATAGTGTATTAAGTCGGTTGACTTCTTTTCATCCACAACCTCGATGACTCCTTTCTTTAGTTGATCTTGAATTACATTGTCATATTTCTTAAGCAGTTCAGGTTTACCTTTCAATTTCTTCAAAGTGGATTTCAGTCTACCATAAGCCAACTCTCTGTTATTTGAGGGTATTCTCCTTCCACGGCCACTTGAACTGATATCGCCCATCTTCAAACCTGACGCTCTCTTTGAATATATCCATCGCTATCTCGTCGTCTGGTATTGGCGGATCATCCTTTATCCCGATGGACTCTATGCTCCAAAAATCCTCCAGTTTAGGCTTACTCTACAACACCTGGTCAATTTCTTGAAAAAACATTTGTCTCTGTAACGTTGGTTCCGTTTGTGAGAATCAACATATTTGGAACGTTTGAGTCTGTGTCTTCATTCATAGAGCGTCCAGTAAGGATCCAACCAAGTTTGGAGCTCAGCAAGTACAATCCCGGCATTAATTCTATCTTCTGGGTCAACACTATATCCATGTTATAGTCATTTCCGAGAAGAAGCTCAACATTAGCAGATTCTCCCTCCCTAGGAAGTGTGTCAGCAAGATCCACACTATTCACTAAATGTTCTAAGTCATTCACTGACTGGATTTCTAGCGTTTTTCTTTGAATATCACCACTTATCACTGGTACAACATTGACTTTAATGTTTATATATTGACCACTCCTTAATCGTATACACACCGTTGTCAATGTCGTTTTTACTATTTTTGGCTGACTGCTTCCAAATGTGATGACTTTAAGGTCTTCTGTCCTTTCCGTTTTCAATCTTAACCTATCAGCTAATGACTTGGCTATGTAGGAGCGTTGCGATCCACAGTTCAGGAGAAGTCTAGTTGATATAGCATTTGTCCCCCATTGGGATGTTTTACTTCCGTCATAGCTGTTTGCATGTAAACCGTTTCTCCTACAGACAACATAGCATTTTCATTTGTTGTTGAATTCTCCTCAGCACAAACGTTCACCTCAGAAAAATTGACATTGGTTTTCTTAAAATTTCTTTTGACACCAAACTTCTTAGGACAAAGACTTCTATGATGCTGGTTAAACACACCACAATATACACATGCTTTGCTTGTTTTACACTCATTCGCCATGTGGCCTGCTTTTAGACATCTGTAACAGCAACCTGTTATTTTACTTTTTCTTCCTTCTAGTGTTCTGAAATCGGAGCACTCATCACTCCAATGATCTTTAGCACAGTATTTACATTTATTGGATTTGTTTTCCTGTACAGATCTTGGTTTCACGTTTGCAATCAATGACTCAGCTGAACCTCTAGGTTTTAATTTTTCCCAACTGTAGCTCTGGGTCTTGTTCAGAGTCGGACCACTTCCGTAGCTCCCTTTACCGCCATCTTTATTTTCGAATGAGATATGTCTATTGTCACTCCTATTCTTCTCCGCCTTTTCACACGCCGTAACATAATCTTTCAAACGACACCGTTGTTCCTTTATGGTCCTATCTTTACTTGCTCCTTTATTGAATTCTAGCTGGCGCAGCACATCCTCCGGTAATTTTGTACGTATCATAGAAACGAACACGTGTTGATTCACATCCTCTCCCAGGACTTCCAGACTTCTATGATGTTTCTCGGTGATATCTAGGAAGTTTCTTAAGCTATCAACTCTACTTGATGGAGATTGTATATTCATCAACCGTGTGTAGTGGGCGTCAACTATCTCTTGTCTGTTTCCGAATCTTTCATGAAGTATCTTAACAGCAATGTGGTAGTTATCTTTAGTACGAGCTAAACCAGCGACTGCTCATTTAGCCTCGCCCCCTAACTTACTTTGTAGGTAACCAAATTTCTCAATGTCAGATAACCCGGAATTGTCATGAACGGAGCAAACAAACACATCCCAAAAATCAGCCCACTCCAACTTGTTGCCGTAAAACATATTCATGTCTAGTTTTGGAAGTTTAACAGCACATGCATTTAGTTTTTCTTTATGTTCGAAATGAGAAAACATTTTCTTTTGTTGCTGCATCTGGGAGTCCAGCATTTCTTGCATTTGCTCCTGTATATTCACAAGTCTTGTCGTGTCCGAAATTGCAACATACGGAGCATACATTTTCTCTTTCTTAGAAAGGTTTACACTTAAATGATCCAGTTCAATTAAACTACTGTAAAATTTAAATGACAATCTTCATCAAGAACTTGCTTTATGTATTCCTTTTCACTTTCATCTAGACATGCAACTAACTTATCCATTTGAAGCATGAGTTTTTCAGAATAAGTTTTAAACATACTTTGAGAGTTCTGGATATTTCTTAAATGTTCAGAAACTTCAATTGTACTCACGTCTGTCTGCAATAAAGTCCCAGCGTTTTGCAGTCCCCTTTCCAATGTGTTACGAAACCTTGTCCTCACTCCTTTATTTGCAGAAATAGTTGCCATTTTATCACAATTTCCACGTTAGTCCTGTATCCGGCTCGCGGGACCAATTTCAATGTGGTGAAAGAACCCAATTTTGATTTTAACTTTCACTTCCACTCGCACACTAAATAAAAACTCCACAACATGTCCGATTCCAAAACCTTTAATACTTTCCTCTTTACATAGACTCACTCCGTCAGCACTTTCCTTTTTTTACAATCCCACCATACCTACGAGGCATGTACCCTTATATACCTTATCCTACAGCCAAAAATGCATATTTTCCATGTGCTTTTAGCTTATAACGATAATAACGTTTTGCATTTTTGTTACAAAATGCATACATATATAATATACAATGTTTACATAATTCATATATGAATTTTCAACTGAAAGTCGTGCATCCACACATTTAATGTGAATACATATACAACTGACATGAGATTCATGTGTTTCACCATAAAACTGATATTAAAAACCATGTCAATCAAATTGAAGATATATATGGAAAAAACGATCAAAGCTTTAATTTACCCATCGCGATAATTCGCGATAACAACTGCGTCTACCTAAAAATGACTGCTCTGAACTATGGCGACTTCAAACGACTGTGCCTAACAATGTTTTCAAGTTTTTCAAAAGTCTAGAGCATATACGAGAAAAAACCCTAGTTGTGTTTGTTTTAAAGTCCTTTGAAACATTTGTTGTTTTTTTTAGACATTTACATTTTTCCTAACTGCGATATCACGCCGGAGATGAATGGCCAGTCACATTATCCGGATACAATGTCAGTCAGTCCTTAAGCTACTCAAAAGCACTGAGCACCTTGTACAAGGAGATATATATACAGTTACCATGTAAAACGACTTAAGTACGCTGCAGACAGCGTGCCAGTTTCTTTAGCTAATATCATAATTATTTGATGAATATCAGGTCTTTCTTAGTTTAAGTAGATCCATGTCATAAGTAAGGTTTTGGTGTGAACATCAGAAAGGAGCCTTTCTGCGAAAGATTGGATTTTAAGATAGATACAAAACTGTATTTCATCAAAAAATAAACAATATAAAGTTGAGCAAAAAAGGAATTAATTTCGTAACCAGACTACTGTATAATCATTCAAGCAGCTGGATATAAGAATTTGATTTTGAACTATACGTGTGTATTACGTCTATCAATACCCATCTACAGATGCAATGTCACCGAAATACAACCTTCCGTGATCGTAAAAAATGGGTGTTTTTCCCCATCGTCCACTGCGAATAACAAGATCTTTATTATTAAGTCTTATTATATAATTTGTATAAAAAACGATTTTTCAGATTTTGTAAATGTTATTCACAAAATATCTTTATCTCTAAGTCGCAGTTATTTTTTTAGTCATTTTGACCTGTTTCATAGTTTACATAAAATGGATATAGTGTTTTGTATCAAAATACATGCACCTGTATTACAGGAAAGATGATTTTATGTATATAAAATGTTGGAACTACTCTTAAGAAGTCTCGTGCATAATGCCCCTGGGATAAATATAGTCTTCAGAGAAAACAAGCATGGTATTGACAAGAGAAGACTGTTCAGAATTTTGTGCTATACAAAGCAATTTCTGTGACGACAGAGTGTATTATATAGATAGCTACATCCCCGTGAGAGAAAAGGTCTGTTTCACTTTTGTATCGACAATTTTTCAACCTTTTACAGTAACTACATTCAGTTTGATAGGATATGGGACATATATGTAATAGCTTTTGTACATTTACTTGACGGGGGTTAGGGTAATGAAGCATGTAGAACAATTACAGTAAAACCTCGCTTTTAAGACCACTATCGGTTCTAGCAAAAGGTGGTGGCCTTAATAGAAAATTTTACCAATGTAAAGTCAGAACAGGACTTAAAACTATTTGGTTCCAAATATAAGTGGTCTTAATAGCGAGGTGGTCTTAATAACGAGGTGGTCTTAATAGCGAGATTGTCTTAATTCCCAGGTGGTCTTAAAACGACATTTTACTGTATATCACAGATTATTGTGTTATAAGGTGATGATCTAAAGTTTAATTTTTATAAAAAGGAAAGTTATACAAATTATTTTGATAAAATACCATATAACTAGAGGTTGGTTCTTTACCTTTGTCAATTCCTTTTCTTAATAATTGTACTGTGATGTATGAACAGACTACGTCATACTTTACTTATAACGTTCGACACGAAGCAGGTCGGTGTTCTGATAAAGCAACTAATGAATTCATGAAACAAGAGTGTAAACAATTAAGTGTAAACCTTTTCTTAAGAGTATGCATTTTTTACCCAATAAATTCAAATATGCATTGGTCTTACATCGCGTCATTATTTGGAAATTGGTTAAAAGTGAAGTTAGGCAGCTACATCGAAAAAAAAATGGATGTACTCGTAGTTGACCACGAGGCTACCATGTTCGTAAGACAGAATCTGTGATACCAGATTGACTTAGAGGTCAGCAGCCACTGAACCTCTTAATAACTGCCCAGCACAAAGTGCTTGGCTGTCAGACTAGGTTTTGCGTGACCTCCGGTGTGCGTGAATACAACTCCGCTGACCTGGCATTGGCATCTTGGATATAACAGGAAACAAGAAGATTGAAGATTCGTCACGCTAACAGCAACTGACGTATCATATTTGTGCGTTTTATTTTGTCATAAAACCAACACTCATCAATTGTATCGTTCATGGAGTATCCGCCTACACGACATCATATTCAGAGTCCCTTCATATATTTTCAGTAATGTTCCACACATTTTGTTTTTCGGAATTATTATTGTCTGACATATTTTAGACAAAAATCAATTATGTATGTATGTGTGTATATATGTACATGTATAATTACCATGTGTTTATTGACCTTGGGCTAGGGTAAGGGTCAGGGGTTTGGGTAAGGGGATTCCTATGGTGCATTTCGTACATTTGCAAATGCTTGTGGCCATATTCGACTATCTTGTGTCTCTGGTTTAGGCAACACAGAACAATTCCAGATCTTTTCAATCAGAAGTAAATATTTCTCAAGAAGCTTTTGAGTCCGACAAATTTTATCATTTAATGCATTTTTTCTCTTTTTTTTTATAATCGAAAACATCTAAATGGACAACAGTCTAACAATGGATCAAATTGTCCAATAATTACTGTATTATGCTAACTAAGGCGCCGAAAGTTAGTTATACCACTACAATTATTAACGTTTATAACGAAGAGATCCAAATATTTTATGTTCATACATTATATCACACAAAATAAATTCCTGTAGATAAAACGCAGTCTAGGACCAACACAAGACACGTTATGACAGTTTTTCCATAATTGGTTTAAGCAACCACTACTAGTCGTAATAACTAGTTTACAATCAGTTTCTGCTATAATCAAATCAGTCGTTGCATGTAAATACAGTTTTACAGACGATAGAGTCTGGCGGCTTCAAGGTCATAAACGGGTATGGTACCAGCTTGATGAGCTGTTTGTCTTCGATTTCACATTATCTTTCCGATTAAACTTGGAAAAAAAAAAGGATTATATGTGAAAATATTCACCCAGGATTTTTTTTCTATCCGATTTTAGTGTGTTAGGTTTATCGTCCTACCGAATATATTTGTCAACTAGAGGCCATGTCTACAGATATAGAGCTGATACAATGCAGTACTCGCCGCAGTCATATGATAGGATATCACACAATCATCCTGACATCGGGCAACCTGTCCTGGAACCACTCGTTAAATTTGCTGAGCTACCGGTACTATTTAAGCGATTTTGGTATATCGCGGCCGGAGATCGAACCCTCGACCTCCCGCTTCCGGGGACCGGGGACGGTATTAATAATAGTCTTGTCTTAGTCAAACCTCAAAGGCAGTCTAGCAGTCGATATGAAATGTCGATATTGGAAGTGTTTTTCCATCATTAAATTTTAGAACTTATCAGAGTAAAATGTTAATAAAATAAATTTATCAGAGTGTGATGCAAGTTTGTATATAACATTCATTCTCTCACTATACACCAAAGATCGTTACCTACACTTTGTGATATCTATTTAATACAATATATTTTAGTTGTGTAATACTGTTTGATCTACAAATGTAATATGGGTTTGTTGACATGCTATTTCCCTGCTAAACGTCATGTCCGGTATCGAACAGAATGGAAACAAGCAGCTCAAAACCACAAAGAAATTATATTTACTGAAAAAATAACAGCGAATATTAGTAATAAATATATATACGAAACACATAAACATCTGGTGATAATGGAACCCTTTTCATTCTAGATAAATGCGATCATTGTCGGCCGTTTAATTAAGTAATTATCTGTATTGAATAAGCCTTTCATGCAACATATGCAGCCTAAAAGGAAAATAATATTTACAGAAACTATTTATTTGTTGTGACTTATGGCATTTTATTGGCGAAAGTGTTTAGGGACGACAGGAATTATTGATTCATAGCAACCAATGAAATTAGAGTCTGCAACACATACATGTAGCTCTATTCGGGGCATTGCCGAAGTGACACGTATTTCCCTTTTATCATATGACATTATGCTCATACAGCTGTTTCCGGTTTCGTATAACCATCACACACGTCACGCGCGTGTATTCTATATATATGAATAGTGTGTTGAACTCGAACAGCTGGATTAAATGTATTTGATGCAACTAACTTTGATGAAAAAGATGTATTATTTATATGAAGTTGAAAATGTATCATGATAAATAAACACGTTAATTGATTATTTTCAGTAATTATTCGAAACTATTTTCTTGGTGTTAGATTACAAATAGTAACGATTCACGAATCCGCTCATTCATGTTTTTGTTTGTTGTTTAAATCGCGATTTACTGTCAGTATAGGTCATATGATTAAAAGAATCTGACATGAATTGTCATTTCATATCAATTTCACGAAACTCGTTCATGAAAATGTTTTTAAGAGGCTCGCTTAATAACATTTTCATGAACTTGTTTAGTAATAACAATTCATGTTAAATCCATACTGATAGTGCAATAATCGGTCGAAAAATGTCTGAGATTACACCGGACCATAACACTTGTTTACAAATACACAATATTAACAGGATATTAACTGTTCCAAAAGTTACTTGACTTGGTTTGGCCATCGACTACACTTTCTTTCGAAATTATTAGACAGTTCAAGTTATCAACAGTTATTTCCCCTTGTTGATGTTCATTACTATATCAGACTGAACCCCCTCTCCCACTGGGCAAATTATTTGTTTACTAAGCTGCTTTCTAGACTTAGGGCAACTTTTATAATCAAGTTTTCATATGCCTACTGGGCTTTATTATGTTCAAGCGCTGGTCTGCCCGTGTACACGTCCATTAGCTATGTTGAACAGTTTAAATGGGATCGCAACAAAACTTTATATGATAAATATGATTGTTGTTGTTGTATTAGGGTTTACCGTCGCTGCAATAGTATTTCAATCATATAGCGACGTCCAGCTAATTACAGGTGGAGGAAGAACCCGAGTACACAGACGTACCCGGGTAGAACCACCGACCTACCGCAAGCCAGCTGGAAGGCTTCCTCACATGAAAAATTAGAAGTCCCTACCAGGATTCGAACCAACAGCGGTGAGGGGCTAAGAGATTTGTAGTCCATGGCTGTAACCGCTCGGCCACGGCGTCCCCTTTGATAAATATGAAGTGTAGATGTTGGTATCGAATTTCAATGTTTGGTCAGTCATTACAGATAAAGTTATTGGCCTTGGAACCAGACAGAGTATTCTTAGACAACAGAAGTCGTGTATGCAACTACTCTCAGTAATAAAGTGATTTCGTTAAAACATTATATATATTTTAAGAGTGTAATGTCTAGAAACATGTTCTTCATGTCATTTGGGTGTGTCATTACAAACTTTGAAAAAATAACTCTGTAGACAATTTGAGTACATGGAGATTTTGCATGCAACTCTTTCTTCCGATTTTGGAAGCCATCGGCGTCTTATCCGCGCTTTGCGGAGCTTGTATTAAATTAAACTCTGCCGTCGTAAAGACGATCGCGGCAGTTTCATTTTTTTTTTTTTTTTCAAACATTCAGAAAATCCTGATTTTTTGTATATTGATAGCATAAAGTCTGACCTCCTTAAATACGAAATAAAAAAAATAAATAAACAGGGGTCACCAGCCTTAGAAAAAATTAAAAGCGTTTTTATTAGTACACCCTATATAGTAACAGTTTAGGATGAAATTTCACCTGTGAAAACTAAGTCTATTTGTTTTTCTTCATATGAATAACAATTATAAGAACATTCTATGTCATTAAATTGGTGAAACATCAAATTTAATGAAACAACATGAAATAAGGGGTTTTCAATCTATTATTAAATACCCTTACATATGGATAAAACAAACCTTTATTTTGAGAAAAACAAAAAACAAAAAAACAATTTGTTTTTAACTTTCTCTTTATTTTTTCTAATGTTCAAACATCAGTTGTTTTTTTTATTTCTTCAATGAATACCATTTAGGTACTTATCTATGAGAAAGAAAGCTTAAAACAAAAGGTCAACAGGCTTATTCTTTAAGAAAATACATTCTAAATTAGTGGGTGGGGATTTTTATAAAGGGAAATTTAACTTAGAAGTAGATAAATATTTATTTTAATTTTACATAAATTATTACAAGCATGTAGACTTACTCCTGAATTTCAGACAACATTTCACCTAGAAATAATACAGATTATGTTCCTCTTAAAATGGTTTCGAACAATTTTCTTTTAAGTGCGTAACGACATTCGTCGAGATAAATATGTACAGTTCTGTAGACAGTTAAGACAATAACCTAACACATGTATCCTAACACCGGTTTAAATTTGCGGTTTATAACAGTATTGAAATATTTGCAGTAAAATATCACACGCAAACCTTTTTTCGATCTTGACTTTTCCATGAAAAAGCGTTTTTATTTAAACGAAAAATGAAATATTTGCATTACCGGTGACAGTGTAAAATGTCCTCGTGTTTGATGATAGAAACTGTCGCGATCGTATTTAAAGAAAAGTGTCTAGTTTAAAGAGCGGGAAAACTATATTACATATTATAAAAGAATGTATAAACATGTTTCGTTTCAATATTCCGACAAGACGGATCAACAGCATCCACTAACCTTCGTTTATCTAATGAATCAGCATTTTGTAAAATATCTTCAATACTGCAATGATTGCAAAATGTCCTCAGAAGCATTCCATTTAGTTAAGCTCTATTAGCCCCTATAACAAGAAGACGTATGAATTAGCTTATTGATTCTCTAAAAAACCAGTCTGTAACGACATGAATTGGAAATCTATCATGACATAAATTTCTAAATCCTTCTTTTTGATTTTAATGAAGTATGTCGGTCGTTTCCTGCGTTTAAGACTACCTGATAATCGAAGGCCTATTCAAGGCTCTAAGCTGCACCAGCCATGCACAAAGAGCACATTAACACGTCTAGCCTATCAATTTAACTTGTGACATCTTCTGGAATGTTAGGATGACATGACAAAGACAAAGTCGAAAGGTTATTGTCTGCAATACTTTATGGGCATGTATTAAAATGTTAAGTTTAAAAAAATCCATTAGCAGTCTCGCAATACATCAGAGAAAATTAATTCATGCCAAACAGCAAAAATCATTAGATGCGAATGGATGATCATATTAATATATTCAACTTATAATTTTACATCTTTTTCGGTCAGGAGTAGGAGGTCGTAGGTTTGATCCCCGGTCGTCATATACAAAAACTGTTTAAACAGTAGACATAGATTCCAAATGACTGAAATACTGCGGGAACAAATGTACATCTTTACTGTGTACCGTGAGAACATGTATTTATTTCCTTTTATGTTCATACAAAGAAATGCATAATTATGCCCACTCTGCGTCTGTAACTCTAATGTGAGAACATGCATTTATAATAGTGCCTTCAAAGATGTGATTTGCTCAGAAATAAACAGAGAGGTAGAACTGGAAACAAATATTACTGGTATGTCATATCACTTAATTAACATTGCCTACCATTTTGGTCATACTATTTTGAACATATTTACTTAGATTTGCATATTCAGTATTTCGAAATTAAAATAACATACTTAAGAAAACACCAATAACCTTACAGACTCGTAAATATATTTAATGACAGCTGTCTGAAGATAAGACCAGACAATGATTAAATAATGTAAGTAGATATGTACTCAAAATATCGGCATAAATGAATGCTACTGAAATTTTCTCTTGGCTGTGATTTCTTAGAACTCGTTGCATGTTTGTCATCCATTTTTAATTTATTTTATTTTCAAATTCAAATGAGACACATTCTTGGCTGGCATTATTTCAAGACCATGTCAGCTGAACGTCTTATGTTAACTATGTGTCTTATAATGCCAGAACTATCATTGAGGTCGCTTACATCGATGATCTTTTTAAGCCGCTTGCAAGTAATGTTTCCAAGTTACTGCAACTCGGAAAATTGATATAAACTGTCAAACACTAACGTAGTCAATTATATAAGACTGAGTTTCAAAACATCGTTGACATCACAATTATTATCATTTTGCTTTAAAGTACCGTAACTGAGCTTATATTTTAAAACAGCTGAACATATTTGGACATATTAAAACCACATTTTTTCTTTAAAGCTAAGACAAATGAGTGTTAAATCATTGAATATCTTGGCAATATAGACAAAAGCACGTGGTCCCTTTCCTTACAACTCTATCTAGAGTGCAGTTAATTAAGTGATAAAAGTGTTCAGATAAATCACCTTGTCGCACACCATCGCACTGCATTCATTGACTAAGGTGGTAACAAACACGACATTATCATCACTTTTATCGGAATCACAACCAATGGATAATTCTTTCACAACATACGGGTTTGAGGTTAGACTGTTGCTGTTTTTCTTGATTTTTTTTGCTTGTTTTACACTATAAGCCACGTTCTATGTTATTTCCTTGCCACCTAGTAATAATTTATATATTTTTTTCTTTACTTATTTTTCTTTCGCTTTCCTCATCACAATTTCACTTTCCCCAATAGGGAATTTTCCAGCTACCGCAACAGTAGTTTGACAATAGTAATCATCTCTTTTACCTCCATTTTCATATTGTTGAAAATAGTAGTACACAAAGGTGATGCCAATGTTAAAAACTCCAGCAGCATTCGTTTCTCTGAGTACACAGAATATGTGGGTATATCAAAAGCATTGTAACCCCCTCCACTCAGTAAGGCGAATTGTTTTGTTTTAAAAGATTTCACGGCTGCAGGATGGAAACCAGTATTGCTATCCAGCAAACTTGTGAGCTCCTCGTGTGATCTTAAAAATACCTTTTTATCCACATCAAGGACGACACTATCAGCTACACCTTTTGTTATTTCTGTCCTAAATAGTACTTTACACTGTTTCTTTGTTTAGAGCTTTCTTCAGTACAATTTGAATTTCCTCAAAATATATGTAGTTTATCAAGGTTGCAACGTTTTTGTTAAGATTAAATTTCTGATATGATGTTAACCCTAAGTTCAGAAGGTATATTAGCAATATTTACACATCCATCTACGCACATCTGTATCCCAAATGTCACTTTCTTGAAATGTTCTGTCTCCGTATAATGATTGAACGAAAATCCCCCCCCCCCCCCCCCTGTGTAAAATGGCGCACCATCAATATTTGAGTCCCAAACGATAACTTTTGCCACATATACCAGACTTACAGCAACTTGTTGACTTTCGTATTACTTTTTCTATGGTAGCTAAAGATCAACAATGCAATTTGAAGGATGATTTTATTCCATATGTTTAACGTTATTCTCCCTACGGAATTGAAAGACATTGATTGAAACTGTGTTTTTACAATTGACGATGTGATCACCGTCTGAATATACATTATGTCAATACAACATTGTACTGTGTATCTCGTCATTTGTTTTCCAGAAATACTGTCGGTGGGACGTTAAACCAAGCAAACAAACAAACTTTTGTTTTCTATAATCTCTACAATAGGTTGTATTAATTGTGTTTTTCACCTAAACTAGAATCAAAAGATACGGTTAATTGCATTTTTTCCCAGTAAATTGGCTAAATATAGCCAAAGTCGGAAAACATGTCATCTGACAGACACATGTTAAGATGAAATCAAGTTGTGTTGGCATGCATATGAAAGTGTATGTGAGGGTTTATTTACCGAGAATCCTACTGAGCTAGAAGATATTCAAAATATAGATGAACCCCTAAATGATTAACCCGCGTGTATAATAATATCTATTATTTGGCTTTTACACGTACAATCGTATGCAGGTTTTGCAGGTAGGTATTGCGACTCCGGTTTAAAGGTAGTTTTAAGGTTTACCCTGTCTTTAAAGTAAGGTTTTACTACATCCTATATGGACATTGTGTGTGTGTGTGTGTGTGTGTGTGTGTGTGTGTTTGTTGTTGTTGTTTTTGTTGTCGTATTGTTACATCATGTTCTAGTGTTTCCTCATTCTCTTATATTTTAAATTTTGTGAAAAGTTGAAAAGTAAACGACTTTCCTTCGCTTGGTATTTGTACGGTACTTGTTTCCCATTATTTATTGCCAGACCGGTAAATGTCTGAAAATGTTCTTCCATTCCCTAGATGTCTTAATGCATGCTCCTTGTTATAAACATCAAGATTGAATTTCAAGGCTGACAGATAATGGGCATTTCAGTGATGAATTCTTTAGGCAGCATATCATAAAGTGAAATGGACGTATTGATCTGCCTCTGGTTTACTTAATTCGGGGAAAACCTCTGGACATTGTCTTACAGCAAAGCTCATTAAAGAAAAAAATGAGGAAATGATTTATGCATCCTATATTAATATATTCATGTATTTCATATTTGTATTCTGATAATAAATATAAGATCTTTTTGAACATATGTCATAAATATGTCATATGTCATATTTTGATGAAAATGTGCAGTTGTTTTTCTTTTTAAAGGACAAATAAAGCACCATAAAAGTATGATAAAAAGCTACTTAGATTGTTCCAAATGATAATGACTCCCAGTTGTGTTTATTGGAAATTATATACGACTATATACGAATATATACGTAATACGACTATACCTATAAATGTAACACGAAATTTAATTCAAGCGTCATACTTTTTCATATTTTTTATTCATAAACATATAACATGCTATATTTTATTCAAGCGTCATACTTTTTAATTTTTTTTTATCCACATATTTCATGTTATCAAACATATTACAGAAATAAACGATGTGTTATTTCATATAAGGAATCTTTCATTTTATTCTGTTCTGGAAGGTTTCCTAAATATTACCATCTAATATAACAATACGTTGTAACACGGCCTGGGTAGTTTTCAATGGAAAAGTACTAATGTTTAATTTGATACCGCACACTTTTTAGTGGGTGGAGTTACCACGCCCATGAAATAACTGATGAAAAACCATGCATTTATCCAGATAACCGCACAGTAATGGCGGACTATGAAGTTATCCAAATAACCGCACAGTAATGGCGGACGCTCTGTTTAACAATGGCGGCACGACCTTTAGGTGATATTTAGTGTCACTGAGTATCAGTGAGTGAGCAGAATCCATATGAACCCTTTCCTACTTCGTTATTATAAGCTGACACAAGTAGCATATTTTGCCTCGATTCGGAGGAAAAAAAGAATGTTTTCCTTCATCAATTATTTATGGGATAAAGCGCATGCGAAGCAGAAAAAGGTGCTCAATACATAGGTGTTAGTGATACTTTTGTCAGATGTACAGGATTTCAAAACATTCAGTTTGTTGTCTCGAATAGCACATCTCTATTGATGTTTTCCCAAAAACTTGAAACTGGTATGGTCACACTGAATTATAGACCGTTTGAGAATATGAAAGAGAGTCTACCGATGACAACTTGCGATAAGATTTTCCGCACTGTCGTTCACATCCATGGTCAAATGCGAAACAACAGATTATCAGCACCGATTCAGAACTTCATTTTCTATTCAAAGCTTGTCTAATTCTACGGAAGGCACCGTAATGTGAGGGTTTGTTTCGAAAGAGTTATTTGATTGGTTAATAGGAAACTTTCCTTCACTGATTGGTCATTTTCACGGGTTTCTCTTTGATACCCAAAGTGCTCAACATCTTGGATCATCTGCATAAAAAAGTCACGAGACCGTAGTATCGCCCCCTTCCTACATTTTGGCCATGTTACAAGTCATATATTGCAGTGGCCTCACTCGTGATCTTGATTAACCCGTCCACATAAATTCGTGCGCATGCGCGCACTCATGTATAGTGTGCAGGTTAAGCGAAGCCATGCAATATATATTACTTAACTGCACACAAAGCTTATTCTGATGACGAAACTAGAGACGGTTTAGTAGTCTAGGCCATGGTTTACCGTCAAGTTTAATTTAAAATGACGAATTTCCCTCTTAGACTTAAGGGAATCATAGATATGCCAATATGCGTTTTAACTTAACCGATTTAGACAAGAACTGAACATTTTGCTGCATGATAAATGATCATTCCGTGCAATTTGACAATGATTCATTGTTGAATTTTGATGGTGTTGAAAAAATACATTTGTGGAACCGATGTCTTCAAGACCTATTGTTGTAACTAGCTATTTTTGATTTTATAGGCTGCGTACATCACGTGTTCTATTTCAGCAAGAGGAAACCCAAGAACTTTTTATATACGTATATTTATTCATAAGCGATACCAACCCAAAAGCTCCAAATCATATCGGTTATTTAAGCATTATATTTATTGGAATGTCTCCACATTATTTTCTTCTAACAAAACTAAAGACAACACGTAGTGATGATTTTTTAGACCGAATCACATCCTCGGGAGATGCTCATCGAATGGTTTAGGATATCGACAAAACTGAACGCTTATTGCAACATTGTAGCTATGTTCTATCTTAGTACAGCCGAGAGGCATTTAAATAATCTTAAAGAAGAATTAAGAAGCAAATACTATTCCTGTATTTTTTTTTCTTATTTAGAAAGCGTCTAGGTTTAGATGCATCCTCCACTGCACACGTTAACGTATACCACATTTGGATATGTTCCACAAAAAGCATTTTTCTGAAGGACATTTGTAGTCTTAAATTAGTCGGATATATAAACCCTGACCATACATAGGAGCAATAAGGTGACTGAAAACTGGAAACCAGGAGATGCACTCGGTACATTATGCAGTGTGGTGATTTAGTATATACCATTCAAAATGCATACTTTTATTTCCAGAATGTTTAACTGTAAGATGTTAATGTCATATTCATTTTTAATGATAAATCTAGTGTCGCCGAGCTGCTAGCTTGTTCGTTAGATTATTTTGCTTTCATGTTTGTTGCAATTCTCATTTAGAACCCCTACTAATGCCACACACGTAAAACGATATAAATGAAGTTAACACTAGATTTGATTTAATGGAAAAATGATGTCTCTCCCACTCGCCAAATAATAATAATAAAAAAATCCTGTAATGCAAAACTCTCGCAGCGTGTAGTTGAAGTCAAACATGAGATTTGGTGTTCCAACTAAAGTTTCATTTCAAAGCATTTGTCTTTCCACAGAGGAGTAATCTTTCGGACAAGAAAATGTGAAAAAACTCCAACAATAATGAGGACAAACTTATAGATCTTGTTTATGACGCTTACTCTCATCAAATTCTTTCGCTAATGAAATTTCATTTTTGTAGCATTAGTAGAACAATAGTTAACCTCCGAACAAGAAATGTGAAAAAGGGGGGATAACTCTAAAAATACTAATGCCAATGTTATGGACCTTGTGCATGACAGTTTTTCTAATCAAGTTCTTTCCATAAATGAAATTTTACTTCATTAGTATCAGTAGAAGAACAGATATCTTTCGGACAAAATGTGTGACAGACAATGTGAAAAAAAGACAGACGGAAAAACAGACAATTCTGACGAAGACAATATTTCTCCTCTATATAAATATAGGGGGACATAATGATGTGAAGATAGTTAAGTGAAGGTTCACATGCACATTGAACTTCAGTATTTAAATTACTGATTGGATTTGATTTCGGATTAAGTCGTTCAGTTTCTCAACTCTGTAAATATCTGCATTTTAGCTCAGCTCTGTTAATTAACAAGTCCGTCACAGTAATGCAAATATATAAATTTTATATTAAGTCTTGTTCTTCGGCACTTTGGCATAGTGAGACGCCCAGTAATTACACGTACGTTAAATATAACTTTATTTTTTGTTTTATTCTGTGAACGTTTAATAAATACATGTATGAGGAATCGATGAGTGCATGCATGAAATTCTAAAGTGTACTAAGCAAGTGTATTTTATCTAAGATATCTCTTTCAGAAAAAAAATCCCCCATCAATAGGCTTCCAGATGTTTTTATCTAGTGGTGTCAATAGAATTTATAATTACATGTTGTAGGTTTATAATAAATACATATTTACAGTCAAACTTAAGGTCATGTATTTGGAAACATAGGTATGATAGGAAATGTGTATAGCTATACATCACTGAATGTCCCTCTGATAAGCAGACATATGAACTATCTTGTTTAAGGTAATGTCCTTGTAATGGTTCCGCTACATTTCGGACCTCGTGGCTTTTCACGGAGATAACAAAGTTTCCTTATGTTTCATAAAGGTACCTTGGTTATCTTGGTAGAGGTAAAGTAGTCCAAGAAGTAGCGGAACCATAACAGGGATTTTATCTTAAAGGGTAAGTAAGACAGAAATAATACTTTTATGATTTTATGACGTTGTTAAATCAGAAAACAACCAATCAATAAAAAAGTATAAACTGTGTTAATTGTTGTATTGTTTTATTGAGTTATTATCTGATTACTGCGTATAATTCTATGTATATGTATTTGGTTAAATATCATTTTACGCACTGTTGTAAATACAATACAAGATTGTCTGAGTGTTGTGTGTAAATTTTTAGTCAATATATTTTGAAAGTACATGTACTTTGATACTTGGTGCAGTTATACCAACCAAAATTTCTGCAAACACTTTTAGTAGATTAATGTTTTACCTATCCGTTGGGTATGTACACTATGTTTTGGTTCGAAGATTAACATACAATTTATAAGGATTTTTAAATTACTTTAAAGTCCAATAATTACTTACTATTATTTCAGTGAAAATAGACCAATTTGACAGACATTGGCTATATCCTTGGATACTCTTTGAGGATTTTTTTTTTTAACTACACCGTGCTGCACTTGTTCATTTGCATTTACTATGTTTATCAAAGATAGTGTTTGAATATGCATTTTAACCAAACTAGTAATAAGAAGTACAATACAAGTTGACAAAATATAGCCAGATTTGGAAGAAATTTTATCTGACAGGCACAATTTAAGAGGAGATATGAATTATTGCGGGTATCTGAATGTGTTACAGTGACTGGTATTTTAAGAGTTATTATAACTATATTATTTTCCGATGAATAAAGTTACTACTTGCTTTTTGGACGATATCGTGATAATGAAAAATGAGATTGGAAATGATTGAATTATTTATCCGGTACATATATGTAAGTGTTATATGTTGATATTCAAACGATTGGTGCCAGTAGCAATGTTGGTAAATAAATGTTTTATGCAAAAGCAGCATTAAAAATTTTTAAATTCCTTAATTTATTAAAAACAAAACCCCTTTTTTTTTTTTTTTTTTTTTTTTTGCTACTCTTTACTTTCTACTTGACCATGCCTACATTTTTTTAAATTTACATTATTTCAATCTGTTACTTTAATTTAACTTGATGTTATATGCATAAGCAGCATGCTGAAGTTAAAGCCAAATATTAAGCTATCTAGGTTGTAGTATACCGTCAAGTTTAATCCTAATATCCTCCCACACTAATAGACCCAAACATAAGTCAGTATACATGTACTTTTTATCTATTTTGGAACATTACTGATAATTTTGGTGCATGATGAATGATCATCCGTGTAATGTGCCAATAATTTATCGTTGATAGTTAATAGTTGTAAAAACTGTAATTCATGGAGACGATTTGTCCAGGAGTTTTTGCTGTTACATGTACCCTGCATGTGTCCTGGTAATTGCGTACCTCACATTTTTAGCTCACCTGAGCACTTGTGCTCGGGTGAGCTTTTGTGATCGCCTTTTGTCCGTCGTGCGTCGTGCGTCGTCCGTCGTCAGTCGTCCGTCGTCAACAATTGCTTGTGAACACTCT
>CM037779.1:48708892-48758892 GCA_021229015.1 Solen grandis | reverse complement strand
TACTTTTTCCATCACGCTTCAGCAGGAACACATGTGTTCCAAAGAACACTCGTTTATATCCCCAGATATTAATATGGGGGTTATATTGGAGTCTTATCTGTTTGTAGACAAGATTTGTCAGCCCTGTTTCTAAGCTACCTATGGTCTGATTTTAAAAATGTTAACAAGACTGATAAGTACCAAGCTTAGATGATTGCCCTTTTTAGCTCACCTGAGCACAACGTGCTCATGGTGAGCTATTGTGATCGCCTTTTGTCCGTCGTCCGTCGTCCGTCGTCCGTGCGTGCGTGCGTGCGTGCGTGCGTCCGTCGTCAACAATTTGCTTTAAACAACATCTTCTCATGAACCGCTGAAGGGATTTTGACCAAACTTCACAGGAATCATCCTTATGATGCCCTCTATCAAAGTTGTACAAATTATTCAGATTGGTTAAAAAAGTAGGTCACAGGAGCTAAAAATAGATTTTAAAATGCAAACTTTGAAAATCTTCTTCTGCAAAACTGCAAGGCCTAGAGCTTAGATATTTGGTATGTAGCATCATCTTATGGGCCATTACCAAGATTGTACAAATCATAGCCCTACGGTGATAAATGACCCCGCACCAGGGGTCACTTGTTTTACATAGAGTTATATAGGAAAATCTTTAAAAATCTTCTTCTATGAATCCATTAGGCCTAGAGCTTAGATATTTGGTATGTAGCATCATCTATGGCATTACCAAGATTGTCAAATCATAGCCCTACGGTGATAAATGCCCCCGCACCAGGGGTCACTTGTTTTACATAGAGTTATATAGGAAAATGTTTAAAAATCTTCTTCTATGAATCCATAAGGCCTAGAGATTAGATATTTGGTATGAAGCATCATCTTATGGTTCATTACCAAGATTGTACAAATCATGACCCTATGGTGATAAATGACCCCGCACCATGGGTCACTTGTTTTACATAGAGTTATATAGGAAAATCTTTAAAAATCTTCTTCTATGAATCCATTAGGCCTAGAGCTTAGATATTTGGTATGTAGCATCATCTTATGGTTCATTACCAAGATTGTTCAAATCATAGCCCTATGGTGATAAATGCCCCCGCACCAGGGGTCACTTGTTTAACATAGATTTATATAGGAAAAACTTTAAAAATCTTCTTCTATGAATCCATAAGGCCTAGAGCTTAGATATTTCATATGCAGCATCATCTAATGGTTCATTACCAAGATTGTTCAAATCATAGCCAAACGGTGATAAATGCCCCTGCACCAGGGGTCACTTGTTTAACATAGAGTTATATAGGAAAAGCTTTAAAAATCTTCTTCTATGAATCCATAAGGCCTAGAGATTAGATATTTGGTATGTAGCATCATCTTATGGTTCATTACCAAGATTGTACAAATCATAGCCCTAGGGTGATAAATGCCCCCGCACCAGGGGTCACTTGTTTTACATAGAGTTATATAGAAAAAACTTTAAAAATCTTCTTCTATGAATCCATTAGGCCTAGAGCTTAGATATTTGGTATGTAGCATCATCTTATGGCATTACCAAGATTGTACAAATCATAGCCCTAGATGATAAATGACCCCGCACCAGTGGTCACTTGTTTTACATAGAGTTATATAGGAAAATCTTTAAAAATCTTCTTCTATGAATCCATTAGGCCTAGAGCTTAGATATTTGGTATGTAGCATCATCTTATGGTTTATTACCAAGATTGTACAAATCATAGCCCTATGGTGATAAATGACCCCGCACCAGGGGTCACTTGTTTTACATAGAGTTATATAGGAAAATGTTTAAAAATCTTCTTCTATGAATCCATAAGGCCTAGAGATTAGATATTTGGTATGAAGCATCATCTTATGGTTCATTACCAAGATTGTACAAATCATGACCCTATGGTGATAAATGACCCCGCACCATGGGTCACTTGTTTTACATAGAGTTATATAGGAAAATCTTTAAAAATCTTCTTCTATGAATCCATTAGGCCTAGAGCTTAGATATTTGGTATGTAGCATCATCTGATGGTTCATTACCAAGATTGTTCAAATCATGACCCTATGGTGATAAATGACCCCGCACCATGGGTCACTTGTTTTACATAGATTATATAGGAAAAACTTTAAAAATCTTCTTCTATGAATCCATAAGGCCTAGAGCTTAGATATTTCATATGCAGCATCATCTAATGGTTCATTACCAAGATTGTTCAAATCATAGCCAAACGGTGATAAATGCCCCCGCAATAGGGGTCACTTGTTTTACATAGAGTTATATAGGAAAAGCTTTAAAAATCTTCTTCTATGAATCCATAAGGCCTAGAGATTAGATATTTGGTATGTAGCATCATCTTATGGTTCATTACCAAGATTGTACAAATCATAGCCCTAGGGTGATAAATGCCCCCGCACCAGGGGTCACTTGTTTTACATAGAGTTATATAGAAAAAACTTTAAAAATCTTCTTCTATGAATCCATTAGGCCTAGAGCTTAGATATTTGGTATGTAGCATCATCTTATGGGCCATTACCAAGATTGTACAAATCATAGCCCTACGATGATAAATGACCCCGCACCAGTGGTCACTTGTTTTACATAGAGTTATATAGAAAAACTTTAAAAATCTTCTTCTATGAATCCATTAGGCCTAGAGCTTAGATATTTGGTATGTAGCATCATCTTATGGTTTATTACCAAGATTGTACAAATCATAGCCCTATGGTGATAAATGACCCCGCACCAGGGGTCACTTGTTTTACATAGAGTTATATAGGAAAATGTTTAAAAATCTTCTTCTATGAAACCATAAGGCCTAGAGATTAGATATTTGGTATGTAGCATCATCTTATGGTTTATTACCAAGATTGTACAAATCATAGCCCTATGGTGATAAATGACCCCGCACCAGGGGTCACTTGTTTTACATAGAGTTATATAGGAAAATCTTTAAAAATCTTCTTCTATGAATCCATTAGGCCTAGAGCTTAGATATTTGGTATGTAGCATCATCTGATGGTTCATTATCAAGATTTTCAAAATGGTGGCCCTTTGGAGATAAATGACCCCGCACTAAGTCTTCTCCTCTGAAACCATAAGGCCCAGTGCTTATATATTTGGTGTGTAGTATTGTCAGGGCTAAAATGTTTAAGATTGAGTTATATCAGAATTCTTGTCTGTTTAAAAACCTTGTCTTAATTCAAGCTAAGTCACGCCCTAGGCTTTCACTCAGGTGAGCGATCCAGGGCCATCATGGCCCTCTTGTTTTATAATCATGCCTAACACAGCATTTTACTCAGGTGAGCGACACAGGGCCATCTTGGCCCTCTTGTTAGCTCACATGAGCACAACGTGCTCAAGGTGAGCTTTTCTGATCGCCTTTTGTCCGGCGTCCGGCGTCCGTCGTCCGTGCGTGCGTCCGTGCGTCCGGCGTCAACAATTGCTTCAAACAACATCTCCTCCTAAACGGCTTGGCCAATTTGAAAAATATTTTGCAGGAATGTTCCTTGGATGAAGCTCTACTAAAGTTGTATAAATGGTTCTGGTCCATTGCATAATTAGGTCACAGGAGCTAAAAATAGATTTTAAAAATGCAAACTTTGAAAATCTTCTTCTGCAAAACTGCAAGGCCTAGAGCTTAGATATTTGGTATGTAGCATCATCTTATGGGCCACTACCAAGATTGTACAAATCATAGCCCTATGGTGATAAATGACCCCGCACCAGGGGTCACTTGTTTTACATAGAGTTATATAGGAAAATCTTAAAAAATCTTCTTCCATGAATGCATAAGGCCTAGAGCTTAGATATTTGGTATGAAGCATCATCTTATGGGCCACTACCAAGATTGTACAAATCAAAGCCCTATGGTGATAAATGACCCCGCACCAGGAGTCACTTGTTTTACATAGAGTTATATAGGAAAATCTTAAAAAATCTTCTTCTATGAATCCATAAGGCCTAGAGCTTAGATATTTGGTATGTAGCATCATCTTATGAGCCACTACCAAGATTGTACAAATCATAGCCCTATGGTGATAAATGACCCCGCACCAGGGGTCACTTGTTTTACATAGAGTTATATAGGAAAATCTTAAAAAATCTTCTTCCATGAATGCATAAGGCCTAGAGCTTAGATATTTGGTATGAAGCATCATCTTATGGGCCACTACCAAGATTGTACAAATCATAGCCCTATGGTGATAAATGACCCCGCACCAGGGGTCACTTGTTTTACATAGAGTTATATAGGAAAATCTTAAAAAATCTTCTTCCATGAATGCATAAGGCCTAGAGCTTAGATATTTGGTATGTAGCATCATCTTATGGGCCACTACCAAGATTGTACAAATCATAGCCCTATGGTGATAAATGACCCGCACCAGGGGTCACTTGTTTTACATAGAGTTATATAGGAAATTCTTAAAAAATCTTCTTCTATGAATCAATAAGGCCTAGAGCTAAGATTTTTGGTATGTAGTAGCATCTAATGGTTCATTACATACAAAGATTTTCAAAGTCTTGGCCCTACAGTGATAAATGACCCTGCGCCCAAGTCTTCTCTGAAACCATATGGCCCATTGCTTAGATATTTGGTGTGTAGTATTGTCAGGGGTAAAATGTTTTAGATTAAGTTATATCAGAATCCTTGTCTGTTTAAAAACCTTGACATCAGTTGAAGCAATGGTACTCAGGTGAGCGATTCAGGGCCATCATGGCCCTCTTGTTTATATCTCATGCTTATTTTTTATTGGAAGCATAACTCAAAAAGTATCAAAGCAATTAACTTGAAACAGATCTCAAGGAGAAGAAGTGTCATACAGAAGAACTGTAACTCTGCACATCATTTTTTTTATTTGAGTTATTGCCCTTTGTTAACTTTCATGCTTAATTTTTGTCCTGAGCATAACTTAAAAAGTGTCATAGCTATTAACTTGAAAATATGCAGGTGTATAGATTTTTTTAGGAGAAGTGTCATGCGTGAGAACTGTAACTCTGCACATCATATTTTTGGGGTTACTGCCCTTTGTTAAATTTCAGAATTATTTTTTGTCTGGAACGTAACTCAGAAATTATAAAAGCTATTAATTTGAAACTTCACAGGTGGATATACCTCATGATGGAAAAGTGTCATGCACAAGAACCATAACTCTGCGCATCATATATTTGGAGTTATTGACCTTTGTTAAATTCCATACTTATTTTTGTCAAGAGCATTTCCCTCGCACTATAAGACATATAACCTTGAATCTTCATAGATGGATAGATCATAGAGAGGAGAAGTGCAGTGCACAAGAACCGTAACACTGCACATAATATTTTTGAAATACTGCATTTTGTTCAATTTCATACATGTTTTTTTGTTTGTTTTTGAAAGCATAACTCATGCACTGTGAGATATATAACCTTAAAACTTCATAGGTGAATAGACCTCACAAAGGAGAATTGCAGTGCATAAGAACCTTAATTCTGAAAATAATACTTTTGGAGTTATTGCTTGTTGTTTAATTTCATATTCAATTAAGTTTTGTCAAGAGCATAACTCATGCACTATGAGACATATAACCTTGAAGCTTCATAGGTGGGTAGACATTATCAACAAGAATTGCAGTACACTAGAGCATTATCCATTTCCAATGTTTCTTGTTGGGGTTTTTCCGCTTTTGTACAACTCCATGTCCTTAAGATAACTCCCATTTCGACTCATGCCATTGAAATTAAATTTCAATTATGGAAAGAAATTAATGAGAGAAAGTGTCATGCACAAGGTTCATATCTCTGGCCTCAGTATTTTTGTGTAGGCGACATATAGGGGTTACTTTTGTAGGTGGCGGCGTCTGCTTGTCCGGAGCTTAACTTTGTCACCATCAGTTTGAATGACTTGACACTTGATATGTATGTTTCTTGCAATGACCCGGAGTGCAGTGCGCAAGAACCATAACTCTACCTTGTGCACTTTTTGAGTTATTCGCCTTTGATAGATTTTCTCTGAGAATTTCTTGTCCCGAGCATGTCTTTTTCACCTTAAGTTTAAATGACTTGAGACTTGGTATGTATGTTTCTTGAAATGACGCGGAGTGCAGTGCACAAGAATCATAACTCTACCTTGTGCGCTTTTTGAGTTATTCCCCTTTGATAGATTTTCTTTGAGAATTTCTTGTCCAGAGCATCTTTTTCACCATAAGTTTAAATGACTTGAGACTTGATATGTATGTTTTTTTGCAATGATGTGAAGTGCAGTGCACAAGAATCATACATTTTTTATTTGATCTTTATAAGCCTTTTTCTGTTTGATGGCAACATCCTTGACAGCAAGATAACTCTACTTATACTATTGAAACAAAATTCCAGTTAGGGAAAGAAATGGATGAGAGTAAGTGTAGAAACACTCAAGGTCCATAACTCTGTACAGAGCTTTAACAATATAGTAAGCCCTTTAACTTTAACTATTTGCATATGTCACTGTGTGCCTTAGTGTATATATGTGTATGAGGGGGAGGGGGTGAGGGGAGACATCAGTTTTCTCTGAAAACAAATCTCTAGTCTGAATATAATTTTGATTGGTAATCAATTAAAGGACCCCATTAATTGATTTTAGGTGATTTACAGTAAAACTAATGGAAGAATGCTATTAAAAGAACTTAAGGAGGAGTTGTTATTCACTGTGTTTTACCAATAAAGCAAACTTACAACAGAAGGATGGGTATAAATATGGACTGATTTTATCACAGTCATCTCTCTTTGAGAATGGTTTCAACGACTAAAGCAGGCAATATAGGGATGGACCCAGCAATGGGTGAATATCCAGATAAGCTTCAATATCAATTTTATTATATTTGTTTTATTTGGAATCAGATCACAGCGATCAATGTAGAGAAACAGGAAACAAAATGGCCTGCACATAAGGTATTTAATATAACAGTAAAAAACATATTTCATAATTCATAAACATTAATTATCATTTACATTTATAATCATTATTTTTTATAATTAAAACATAAATTAAAACACCTATCTTTACAACATACCACTAAATTTCAAAAATTTAAGTGTAACATTTGACCATTATGGGTTATTCAAACAGATGCTTTATTCGAAGTGAAACATCAGTCTCAATGACTACAGATAAATGGGATCCGACTGTAGATTTCATTTAATTTACCAACAAGCATTTCAAATAATTAAGCGTGCTGTCCTCTGACAGCTCTTGATATATTTATTGAATAATTTTTGTCTGCAATATATGTTAAAGTTAATCAGAGCTCTACCTGCTTTTGGTTCGTTTTTATCCTTCAAGACTGTCTTGACGTTGTCACAGTAATTCTGACAAAGTGGTATCTGGGGGCATTCATCATCTTCAATGAAAGTTTTTGTTTGAGGTTCAGGTCAAGATACTGCATTATTTTCAACAGCATTATAACTATGAAAAAACACCAGAAGTCAACTGAATATATTACAAAGATTCAAATATTAGACAAATATATACATAATATACTGGTTTTCACTTGATAATGGAATGTGTCCATAGACACAGTTTTGCTGATCAGTATGGAAGTATATCTGCCAGTTCACTTATTATGCTATTTCATATGTTATCCTTTGTTTTAATTATTTGCAACATTCAATTTCTTCTTGCATTTTGTTGTCTAATACATTATCTAAATTATGTGTTTTTATTTCTTGTCAGGTGACATAATATACAATGATTTTCGGCAATCATCTTATTTGTTCCTTGTGTTTAGCGTTTATTGAAAATTTAAAATAAAAATAAAAGATAATATGCTATATTTCAAGATTGTATTCGTTCATAATAAGTAAATATTGATTTCGTAATGCAATGTCAATGTAAACTTCAAAAATAAAATTCAAGTGTCTTCATTATAATAATTGCAATCAAATGATATCATCCTTATCATAAGTTTAACCTTACCATAATATGAATTTTAGGGAACCAGTATATATTTCAGGGAACTTGTTCAGCGCAGGTGTACATACTCTTTTTGCCCTTGCTAAATTATTCAGTTTGCGTGTAAACATGAATTCCCATTGACTTGGAAACCCGTACACCATGTGCCATAGTCCCATTAAAATTGAAAATGTCCCATTGTTTTCACATGCCTGTGCGCCATTGGTCTCTTTGGTATCGATATGCATTAAGTATGAATTGCCATAGTCCAATAAAAAAAAATTCTTTCCAAGTCACTGAATTCCCATGCTTGAAGTCTACCACTGATGTATGGTGAAATATTATGCTCCCACAAAAGGACAATGTGCATATCATGGATGGCAACAACAACAACAAAATATATTACATACATAAAAATATTATACTCTTAAGGTGCACTCTTTTGTATAATTATCATCATATATTACATACACAGTGACTGGGAAAGAATTTTTGTCAATGGGACAATGGCCCTTTCTGAGGCAAAATCAATGTGACATTTTCAAAACTGTGACATTTTTTTCAAAATCAATGTGACATTTTCAAAATTGTGACATTTTTTTCAAAATCAATGTGACATTTTCAAAACTAATGTGACATTTTTTTTTCAAAATCAAATGTGACATTTTATGAAACAATTACAGCTTGCTTTGTTTAGGTGACTCTAAGTATAAAGTGCATAATATTAACAACAAACTCAATCCATTATAAAATTGAAAGTTTTGATAAAGAGACTTTGAACTTATATTTTAATTAAATAGTTGCAGAACACCATATATGATCACAAAAAATGACTGTCACAAAAACAAAGGGACTATTAAGTCTAGATACCAAATATTATAGGCCATTTTTCTTGAAAATTAAAATTAATTAGGTCATCCAGTTGATCGTAAATAAAAAATAATATGAACATAATGATCTGATTCAAAAATTTAATATGACTATCGTCATTTTAGAAGAAGAAAAAAACACCCAAAGGTTTTGGTCACTGTCACCTGATCTCTTTCTACTAGCCACTTAGATGTGTTTTTTTCCTCCAATATAAAAAGTTGAGTGAAGGTAGACGATCAATATATCTATTCCACACATTAAAAAAAAAAAGATCGCTGATGTCATATTTCAGGAGTTTTAAGAAATAAAAAATCTTACACAAAAGGTTTTCTAATCCAAATACTTAACAATCACCGAACACAAAACTCTAAAAATTTCAAAAGAGGTAAGAAACCACATTCAGCACAGCCAGTTAGAGATGAAAGGAGGTGTGCCAGTTGAACTTTAACTGCTTCAGTATGTTTATTTCTTCCTGTGTGTAGTAGCGTGGATGCCACACAAGATGAAAAAACTGGTGGGGGCACAGAGGGAGGTATTTGGTGACACTTGTGCAAGCATTCATTTCAAGGTAATTGGCAGCTTCTTGCCCAATAAATTTACACAAACTTGGCCATTTCTACTAAAACTTACTTTATGTGCTGACAAGAACATGTGGCACCATGAACCACTGCGACCCCCTCCCCCCCACACACACACACACTTGAGAGATGATTTGGGATTATGATCGAAAACAACTTCCAGAATTGAGTAAATAAACAAACTGGTAGGAATCACACCACAGGTATTTGACACTCACTAAAAATATCTGTTAAGCTTTATATATATGTTTAATATGTACAGAGGGCTATATTGACATTCTGTGTCAAGTACCTGTGAATCACACTGAATATAATTCAATCATATTTTTTATTTGTCACATGATAGCAATTTATGATGAAACTGCAAGTTAATATCATCCATTTGTCCGGTAAATGCAATTTTGATCGCCCTTTACATCTTAACCCTTGACATTCTGTGTCATACCTTACCAAATTTAATTACAAAATACTCATTTCCAGACCACGGAGGAGCAGCGAACAGCTTAAAACCTGATCAGCCTGCGAGTTACTCGCAGGCTGATCTGGTTTTATGCTGTTCGCATAGGTCTTTTCATGGTGTCCTCTATGAGGGAAAGGGTTAACTTCTAACATAAGATCGGCCATTTGCATTTTTTATCAGCAAATCGCCAATGGCCGACATTTATCAGAATCACTCCCTTTCGGATTCTTACGCGGAAAAGACTCAATCTGATTAGTTGATACACCAGTGCATCAATGAATCAATAATGCTTATAAGTTATATTTAAAACGGAATTCCCCTCTTTTGGGCTCGGACTTTATTCATATTTATGTTTTTTAAGCAGGCTGTTTTGGGCGAGGCCGAAATATTGGAATGTGACAGGGGAGCATCCATTGCAAAAAATGATGTGAAGTTATGATTTTTAATGTGACTATGGCCAATGGCACATACCTTTCCCGATCACTGCATACATAAAAATCTGATACTCTTAAGTGGCACTCTTTTGTATGATTATCGTAGATTCCACATAAATACATATCATATACAATTACCGGTATTTATCCTGGTCTTGCTTGTCACTCAGCATATAAGGAATTTCCTGGACTGGTTGACTTGGTGACTGACTCTGGGATCATACCATGTGTATAGGGCGTGATACTGCAGTGCAACACATTTAGAATTACTTGTCACATATTTCTTAATATATGCAGTTGCTCCTAGAAGCATGCATGTATATGTTGTTTGTGCTCAGGGCTCATCCTAGGCTCAGAAAATAAAGAGAAGTCACTTCTCTTTCAGCTCAGGAGAGGGAGAAGTGTTGAGATCTTAGGGAGAAATGAGAGATAGTGCTCATAAAAATTGTCTGTGTGTTGATATTCTACATACCATCCATCATTCACTCGCACTTGAAAAATAAAAGTAACAACTTTATATTTTATTGTTTATTTTACACCAATATTTTTATATACTTATATATTTTTTATATTTTCATATCATCCTCTATATCATAAAAACAGTAAGAATCAAAGACCAATCTAATAATGAGTCCACCTTCATTATCAGTTTAGTTGTCATTAATTCAAAAGCATACTTGTAAGTTGTAACATGATTACAGTATTTCTTAGTCTGAAACATTAATAATTATTCAGTTACAGTTTAAGTTGGATTAAGAAAAAAAAACATGACTTGAAAACAGCTACCATGGTAACTACTGATAGTCATGCTAATGATGTTCAGCTGTGTGGCATGACAGGAAATAAACGAGACTAAGTATGTCCTGTTCGTACAAATCATATGACTTTTGACGGTTTGATTTTGAACATTTTCTTGTAGGAGAGTCATGCTGAATGCTATCAAGTTTTCGTCTACTGCCTGGGTTGAGCGCATTGCCCTTTACCAATGATTTAATCAACATGAGTTTGCTCAGAGGTTGAACGTGAAATTCAGAAAAAGAATGAGGGGAAAAAAAAAGAGGAAAAATAAGCTCAAATGGGTATATCTTCCGACTAATTATCACTATTGTGATAACCTTTTGTCTGTCGTCCATGCTTGCCAGCGTCAACAATTTTCTTTAAACAACATCTCCTACTAAACCACTGGGCCAAATTTAATGAAAATTGCCTGTGATGTTCCTTTCATGAAGATCTACCAAAGTTGTTCAAATGGTTCTGGTCCGTTGCATATCTGGGTCACAGGAAATCTTTAAAAATCTTCTTCTCCGAAACCACAAGGCCTAGAGCTTAGGTATTTGGTGTGTGTGTGGCATTGTCTTATGGACTTATACCAAGTTTGTTCAAATCATCCTGGGGTCGAAATTGGCCCCGCCCCAGGGGTCACTTGAATTTACATAGACTTACATTGGAAGAACTATAAAAAATTTCTTGTCAGTAACCATAAGGTCAGGAGTTTAGATATTTGGTGTGTAGCATTGGAAAAACTAGAAAAAAATTTCTTGTCAGTAACTATAAGGCTTGGAGTTTAGATATTTGGTGTGTAGCATTGTTTAGTAGACTTCTACCAAGTTTGTTCAAATCATGACCCTGGGGTCAAATTGTCCCCGCCTAAGGAATCAGTTGATACATAGGCTAATATAGGAAAAAAATAGAAAAATCTTCTTCTCAGAAACCACAAGGCCTAGAGTTTAGATATTTGGTGTGTACCATTTTTAGCTCACCTGAGCATAACGTGCTCATGGTGAGCTTTTGTGATTGCCTTTTGTCCGTCAACAATTTCTTTAAACAACATCTCCTTCTAAACTACTCATTGGATTTTGATAAAACTTCACAGGAATGTTCATTATGGGGCCCTTTACCAAAGTTGTTAAAATTATTTTGATTGGTCAAAAATCTAGGTCAAAGGTGCTAAAAATAGATTTTAAAAATGAAAATTTTAAAAATCTACTTCTCAGAAACCACAAGGCCTGGGGTATAGATATTTGGTGTGCAGCATTGTCTAGTAGATCACAACCAAGTTTGTTCAAATCATGGCCCTGGGGTCAAATTTGGCCCCGCCAATGGGGTCCCTGTTTTTACATAGGCTAATATAGAAAAAAACTTGAAAAATCTTCTCAGAAACCACAAGACCTGGAGTTTAGATATTTGGTATGTAGCATGATCTTATGACTCTCTACCAAGATTGTTCAAATCATGACCCTTGGGTCAAAATTGGCCCAGCCCCAGGGGTCACTTGATTTAACATAGGCTAATATAGGAGAAACTTGAAAAATCTTCTTCTCAGAAACCACAAGGCCTGGGGTTTAGATATTTAGTGTGAAGCATTGTGTAGTAGATCACAACCAAGTTTGTTCAAATCATAGCCCTGGGGTCAAATTTGGCCCTGCCAAGAGGTCACCTGATTTAACATAGGCTAATACAGGAAAAAAACTTGAAAAATCTTCTTCTCAGAAACCACCAGGCATAGAGTTAAGATATTTGGTGTGTAGCATTGTCTAGTGGATCTCTATCCAGTTTGTTCAAATCATGACCCTGGGGTCAAAATTATAGGCCCCGCCCCAGGGGTCACTTGATTAAACATAGGCTAATATAGAAAAAACTTGAAAAATCTTCTTCTCAGAAACCACAAGGCCTGAGGTTTAGATATTTGGTGTTCAGCATTGTCTAGTAGATCACTACCAAGTTTGTTCAAATCATGGCCCTGGGGTCAAAATTGGCCCAGCACCAGGGGTCACTTGATTAAACATAGGCTAATATAGAAAAAAAAAACTTGAAAAATCTTCTTCTCAGAAACCACAAGGCCTGGAGTTTAGATATTTGGTGTGCAGCATTGTCTAGTAGATCACAACCAAGTTTGTTCAAATCATGGCCCTGGGGTCAAATTTGGCCCCGCCAATGGGGTCCCTGTTTTTACATAGGCTAATATAGAAAAAAACTTGAAAAATCTTCTTCTCAGAAACCACAAGACCTGGAGTTTAGATATTTGGTATGTAGCATGATCTTATGACTCTCTACCAAGATTGTTCAAATTATGACCCTGGGGTCAAAATTGGCCCCGCCCCAGGGGTCACATGATTTAACATAGGCTAATATAGGAAAAACTTGAACAATCTTCTTCTCAGAAACCACAAGGCCTAGCCTTTTGATTTTTGTGTCGCCTGCATAGCATGGCAGACACATAGGGATCACTTTGTCCGTTGTCGGCGTCGGTGTCGTCGGCGTCACACTTTCTTGTCCGGAGCATAACTCGAAAAGTATTTGAGGTATCACCTTGAAACTTAAAACATGGATAGATCACATTGAGGTGGAGTGCAGTGCACAAGAATGATAACTCTGACTTTCGTATTTTCTGAGTTATTACCCTTTGTTGATTCTGAGATTTTATTTTTGTCCGGACCATAACTCAAAAAGTATTTGAGGTATCACCTTGAAACTTAAAACATGGATAGATCTCATTGAAGAGGAGTGCAGTTCACATAAATGATAACTCTCACTTTCTTTTCTCCTGAGTTATTGCCCTTTGTTGATACTCAGACTTCATTTTTGTCTGGAGCATAACACGAAAAGTATTTGAGGTATTACTTTGAAACCTCACAGGTGGAAAGATCTCATGGAGTGCATTGTGCAAGAATGATAACTGTTGTATTTTTGGAGTTATTTCCCTTTGTTTATTTTTTTGGATTTAATTCTTGTGTGGTGCATAACTTGTAAAGTATTTGAAGTGTTGCCTTAAACATTTATAGTAGATAGATCTCATTGGTCTGAGTGCAGTACACAAGAATAACAATAATATAATGATGACTACAAACTTGCAACATATATATAATTAACTTCATAATTAAGAATTTTTTTTTAATTTTTAATCAGTAATACTATACATTTATTGATACATTTTTTATCCCCACTCATTCTGACACTCCTCTGATGAAGACTGTATAGTCGAAAGTGCTCGGGAAAATTATTACATATTGCACTGTTTGAATATTTTATTCCCCCCCCCCCCCCCCCCCAAAAAAAAAAAAATATATATATATATATATGTGTGTGTGTGATTTGGTGTTATTTTGTACCTCACAAAATAGATTATGCTTTATCAATAATTTGTCAAAAGATCGATTTTCTAGTCAATTCTTTCATCAAACATGCTTAAATGCAGGCGACACAAGTGTTCCGAGGAACACCCACATCTAGTTGGTATGTAGCATGATCTTATGACTCTCTACCAAGATTGTTCAAATCATGACCCTTGGGTCAAAATTGGCCCAGCCCCAGGGGTCACTTGATTTAACATAGGCTAATATAGGAAAAACTTGAAAAATCTTCTTCTCAGAAACCACAAGGCATAGAGTTAAGATATTTGGTGTGTAGCATTGTCTAGTGGATCAAATCATGACCCTGGGTCAAAATTGGCCCGCCCCAGGGGTCACTTGATTAACATAGGCTAATATAGAAAAACTTGAAAAATCTTCTTCTCAGAAACCACAAGGCCTGAGGTTCAGATATTTGGTGTTCAGCATTGTCTAGTAGATCACTACCAAGTTTGTTCAAATCATGGCCCTGGGGTCAAAATTGGCCCAGCACCAGGGGTCACTTGATTAAACATAGGCTAATATAGAAAAAAAAAACTTGAAAAATCTTCTTCTCAGAAACCACAAGGCCTGGAGTTTAGATATTTGGTGTGCAGCATTGTCTAGTAGATCACAACCAAGTTTGTTCAAATCATGGCCCTGGGGTCAAATTTGGCCCCGCCAATGGGGTCCCTGTTTTTACATAGGCTAATATAGAAAAAAACTTGAAAAATCTTCTTCTCAGAAACCACAAGACCTGGAGTTTTGATTTTTGGTATGTAGCATGATCTTATGACTCTCTACCAAGATTGTTCAAATCATGACCCTGGGGTCAAAATTGGCCCAGCCCCAGGTGTCACTTGATTTAACATAGGCTAATATAGGAAAAACTTGAAAAATCTTCTTCTCAGAAACCACAAGGCCTGGGGTTTAGATATTTAGTGTGAAGCATTGTGTAGTAGATCACAACCAAGTTTGTTCAAATCATGCCCTGGGGTCAAATTGGCCCGCCAGGGTCACTGATTTAACATAGGCTAATAGGAAAAAAACTTGAAAAATCTTCTTCTCAGAAACCACAAGGCATAGAGTTAAGATATTTGGTGTGTAGCATTGTCTAGTGGATCTCTATCAAGTTTGTTCAAATCATGACCCTGGGGTCAAAATTATAGGCCCCGCCCCAGGGGTCACTTGATTAAACATAGGCTAATATAGAAAAAACTTGAAAAATCTTCTTCTCAGAAACCACAAGGCCGAGTAGATATTTGGTGTAGCATTGTCTAGTGATCCTACAAGTTTGTTCAAATCATGGCCCTGGGGTCAAAATTGGCCCAGCACCTGGGGTCACTTGATTAAACATAGGCTAATATAGAAAAAAAAAAACTTGAAAAATCTTCTTCTCAGAAACCACAAGGCCTGGAGTTTAGATATTTGGTATGTAGCATTGTCTACTGGGTCTCTACCACGTTTTTACAAATCATGACCATTGGGTCAAATTTGGCCCCACCAAAGGGGTCCTTGATTTTACATAGGCTAATATAGGGAAAAACTTGAAAATCTTCTCAGAAACCACAAGGCCTGGTGTGTAGCATTGTCTAGTGGATCTCTTCTAAGTTTGTTCAAATCATGACCCTGGGGTCAAAATTGGCCCCACCCCAGGGGTCACTTGATTTAACATAGACTAATATAGGAGAAACCTGAAAAAAATCTTCTCAGAAATCACAAAGCCTGGAGTTTAGATATTTGGTATGTAACATGGGCTAATAGACCTCTACCAAGTTTGTTCAAATCATGAATCATGCATTGTCTAGTGGATCTATACTTAGTTTGTTCAAATCATGGCCCTGGGGTCAAATTTGGCCCCGCCATAGGGGTCACCTGATTTTACATAGGCTAATATAGAAATAACTTGAAAATTCTTCTTTTTAGAAAACTAGAAAACACATGGCCTGGGGTTTAGATATTTGGTGAAAATTGGCCCCGCCTCAGGGATCACTTGATTTTACATAGACTTATTTTGGAAAAAAACTAGAAAAATCTTCTTCTCAAAAACCACAAGGTCTTGAGTTAGATATTTGGTATGTAACATGGGCTAATAGACCTCTACCAAGTTTGTTCAAATCATGACCCTGGGGTCAAAATTGGCTCTGCCCCAGGGGTCACTTGATTTTTCATAGCCTAATGATACCAGGTGAGCGATCCAGGGCCATCATGGCCCTCTTGTTTAGTAAGACCTCTACTAAAGTTGTTCAAACTATGGCCCTGGGGTCAAAATTTGCCCCATCCCAGGGGTCACTTGATTTAACAAGGACTTGGAAAGGAAAAAAACTAGAAAAATCAACTTGTCAGAAACCACAAGGCCCAGAGTTTAGATATTTTGTGTGTAACATTGCTTCAAGGACATCTACCGAATTTGTTCAAATCATGGCCCAAAGGTCAAAATTGGCACCACCCCAGGTGTCACTTGATTTTACAAAGACTTTTAAAGGAAAAACATAGAAATATCTTCTTGTCAGAAACTAAAAGGCCTGGAGTTTAGATATTTGGCCTAATGATACCAGGTGAGTGATCCAGGGCTGTTATGGCCCTCTTGTTTTCTACTTACCATTTATTTGAGAAAGGAGTGGCCTTTTTCTTTTCAATTCACTAAAAGTCTGATAGATAACCATGCTCTGATTGGTTGATATTTTAACGCCTGTGTCATCGCCCTAGGCAAAGTAGTCCAGTAAATGGTATCTAACAAACAGCGGAATTTGATATGATATCGCTGCTCAAAATCGACGCTGATGTGGACTTCGCTTTGATGTTATTTAAGAGCAAAGTCTACGAGATGAGAGCAACTTCTTTGCCCAAATTACCCCCTAGGATGAGCTCTGGTGCTGATATGTATGATTGCGACAGGTTTCTCATATTCTTTTACTCTACACAAAGTAATATTTACTTATGCATTGTGGATAAATTACTGTATATGGTAGGTATTAATGTAGTGGAAACTACGATACAAAAAAGAGCGTACCTTGAGAGCATGAGACTGTCATATATATGTAACATATAGGTTGTTGTTGTCGTTCATGACATGCTCATTGTCATTTTTAGGAAGCATGATATTCACTGTTACCATACATCAGTATACAAAAAAAGTATTTACATCTGTCCTGAACTGGTTCCCTAAATTTTATACTGGTTCCCTAATATTCATATCATTGTAACAATATCATTTAATTGCTATTACTATTTCAGCTTTATTTTGAAGTGAAACTTATTTCATAGTTATGAACTAGTTATGAACTAATACTATCTTGAAGTATAAAATAAAAACTTTTTTTAATTGCATGTTGAAATGTTCAAATTTTCAATAAATGAAAACATTCTTAATACAAGAAAAATGAGCTGAAGCAGAATAGCGTTATATTTAATGTTTCCTAATATGAAATGAAAACACATAATTTAAATAATGTATTAAATTGTATGAAGAAATTGATTGTTGCAAAATAAAAACAAATGAGCGTATTAAATAGCATTATGAGTGAACTGGCAGATACATGTGTATCCCCTTCCATAGACCAGTAATGAAGATGCTATGACGGCTGTGTTGCTAGGTTTTCAGGTACAATGGGAAGGAAGACCGACTGGAGTTGTGCCTGGAGCCGTACGGACACTTCCCTGTGGAGCCCCACATTGAGCAGAAGGTGAAGGCCCGAGGACTGGGGGGTCCAGCAGAGGATGAGGCAGTCAAGTTTGGTTCCAGTGGAGCTGTGCATCATGGTCATGAGAGGAAGGCCTTCTCTGGTATGTGTAAAAATATTCAACCATACATTTCTCTCATGTCCCATAGAACAGGATGGTTTCTTGTCATTAAGACAAAGTGATGAAGTTTGGATAAAAACATGATTTCTTTTTACATGATTTTTAAGTTATTGATTTTTAATCCTTGTCGGTGAAACCGGTTTGGGGACTATAGGTTTAAGCGCTTCCTTATGTCTGTCATTCCATCTTTCCATCTCGCTTTTGTGTCATGTCATGCGCATCAACCATATGCAGCTTGAAAGGTCACTGCAGTTTGGGGATCATAACCCATTTCCCTTATTTTTATGCTCACCGAAGGTGACGCATATAGTCGCCGCTTCGTCCGTCCGTTTGTTCGTCCGTCACACTTTCCTTGTCCGGACTATTTCTCAGGAACTAACGGCTTGAATTCAACGAAACTTTATGGGAAGCTTTATTACCAAGAGGAGATGCGCATATCGTCAGCATGACCCGATTCCTAAATTTTTCAAAGAGTTAAGGCCCCTTGACTTTTTGGCCTATAGTACATATTGCATGATTCTTGTCCGGACTATTTCTCAGGAACTAATGGCTTGAATTCAACGAAACTTTATGGGAAGCTTTATTACCAAGAGTGATGCGCATATCGTAGCTGACCGATTCCTAATTTTTCAAGAGTTAGGCCCTTGACTTTTGGCCTATAGTACATATTGAATGATTCTTGTCCGGGCTATTTCTCAGGAACTAATGGCTTGAATTCAACAAAACTTTATGGGAAGCTTTATCACCAAGAGTAGATACGCATATCGTCGGCGTGACCTGGTTCCTCAATTTTTCACAGAGTTATGGCCCCTTGACTTTTTGGCCTATAGTTCATGTTGCATGATTCTTGTCTGGGCTATTTGGCCTATTGTACATATTGCATGATTCTTGTCCGGGCTATTTTTCAGGAACTAATGGCTTGAATTCAATGAAACTTTATGGGAAGCTTTATTACCAAGAGTAGATACGCATATCGTCGACGTGACCTGGTTCCTCAATTTTTTAGAGAGTTGTGGCCCCTACTACCATGTTGTTGACTAATATTCATGTCATTTGCCTAATTTAACAGGAGATATCATTTAAACAAAACCCCACAAAATTCAATATGCTAGTAATGTCAATCATAATCATGTCAGCTAATTGTTGTTTAGGCCATTATACACTATTTTAAATATCCAGTCATATGTCAAAAGTGTTGGTTAACCTCTTTGATATGAGCACACATTGACATGTATGACTTAATTTTTAGTAGTGTAAAAACTTTAAAAAAATCAATGAAAGATCTGATGAGTAACACGTATTATCATATTAAATAGTAAACTGTTACTAAGTCTCCAAATTAGAGTTGGTAAAACATCTCATCTGATGAGGAGAATAGATATGATTTAGGAATGGGGATTTCAACATATCCTCCCACCCATTGACCAAGGCCTTATTTGTAACAATGACGTTCTTCGGGGAGTATCTGTCAGTTCTACTGACTTTCTTGTCTTGTTTCTATCTGGCACAAATTCTTCATGGGGAATTTTCACCAGTGGGGACTCCTGACAGAATTGCTCTATATCTTCCATATTAATGGATGGATTTTCATAAAACTTTACATAAGTGTTTGTCATAACACAAAGGTGTGATGTGCACTTCAACCATATGTGTCCTTGAAAGGTCAGGTCACAGGAGTTGCTAGAAATCCTACTTGGTATTTATAGACTACATCTTTGTGTCCGCTCTATAAATTCCATATCTATGGATAGATTTTCATTAAACTTTACGCAAGTGTTTGTCATTACATGAAGATGTGATAGTGCAATATGCATTATTATGTGGGTTTGAAAGGCCAAGGACACAGGAGTTGTTAGAAATTTTTTTTATATATTAATAGGCCTCATTTTCATGTCTGCTCTATAATTTTCATATCTATGTTTGGATTTTCATAAAACTTTACACAAGTGTTTTTCATAACACAAAGGTGAGTCATGCACGTCAACCATATGCATGCTTGAAAGGTCACTGCAGTTTTGGGATCATAACCCATTTCCCTTATTTCTTTGTTTCTATCTGGCACAAATTCTTCATGGGAGGTTTTCACCAGTGGGGACTCCTGACAGTATTGATTGCTATACTGACAAAGCCTTGTCTTTTCTTGGTTGGTCAGTCAGTGTTGCTACTAGGATGCACTCTATGCTTGTTATAACATACCCCAACAGCCTCTGCCTGTGAACGTTGAAATATGACTGAAATACTGTACATAACAACGATAACAATAATCCTGGTTGACTTACAGCATAAATTACAGCATAATTGCTACAGACAGTTAGATTTTAAACTAGCTCAGCTTAGGCCTTTTTCTAAAGCTTGAAAACACAATTGATTGGTGAACTGTTTTCAGGTCAAGGTCACTCACTTGTCAGTACAGATGACCGAATGCCAGTAGATCTTGCATGTGCTAGCCACAAACCCCAGGTGCGAGGATTTCGAGACTTGTGTAGTCCCCCAGGGACCAACCAGGCTTCCATCATGGAGGAACCAGAGAATATGCAAGTGGAGGATCAAGGTAACACTGGCAATCAGTAACTCACTCATTTTGTATGTTGGTCTGTCTCATACTATAGATAGATTCATATGGTGAACTTTTAATCAGATTTTAATAGATCTAGCTCACAAACAATACATTATTAGGTATTGTGATCGGCCTTTGTCCATCGTGCATCATGCACTGTCATCTTTTGTTTTAAACAACATCTCCTCCTAAACCGCTAATCAGATTTTGATAAAGCTTCACAGGAATGATCTGTAGGTGGTACTGAACAAAAATATAGAACCATTCCGGTTCACCTACCAAGATAAAAATTTTTAAATTTTAAAAATGTTTGGGATATGCACAAAAATAATGAAATGGTTCTGCTCCACTAAACAAGATGGCCACCATAGCTAAATTAAAAATAGAAAAATCTTTAAACAATATCTCCTCCTTAACCTCTGAGCAGATTTTGATAGAACTTAAAAGGAATGATCATTGGGTGATACTGCACGAAAATAGCTAAACAAAGATGGCTGTCAGAGCTAAAAAAAAAAAAATTTTTACAAACATCTCCTAAACTGAATAGAACATGATTACTCAGTATCAAATCCAGTTGTCCATATCAACACATTTATGACACAGTTTTGACCCTTTGCTTCTGAATTACTACCTATTATGTGCAATCTTTTCCTTACTTAAGCATTGTCTCTCTAGCAGTTGAATTGGTTAGCGGTTTAGGGCCAGTATAGCCCTCTTGTTAGCTCACCTGAGCACAACGTGCTCAGGGTGAGCTTTTGTGATCACCCTTCGTCCATCTTCTGGCATCCATCATCCACTCTAGAGGCCATATTTTTAGGCCAATCTTCATGAAACTTGGTTAGAATGTTTGTTTCCATAAAGTCTTGGACAAGTTCAAAATTGGGTCATGTGGGGTCAAAAAGTAGGTCATGAGGTCAAATCTTAAAAAAACCGTGTTAACACTCTAGAGGCCAAATTTTAACCCAATCTTCATGAAATTTGGTGAGAATGTTAAACTTTGTTTCCATAAAATGGTGGACAAGTTCGAAATTGGGTCATGTGGGGTCAAAAAGTACATTATGAGGTTAAATCATAGAAAAACCTTGTTAACACACTAGAGGTCACATTTTAGGCCCAATCTTTATGAAACTTGGTCAGAGTGTTTGTTTCCATAAAATCTTGGCCAAGTTCGAATTTGGGTCACGTTGGGTCAAAAAGTAGGTCATGAGGTCAAATCTTAGAAAAACCTTGTTAACACTCTGGAGGCCACATTTTTGGCCCAATCTTCATGAAACTTGGCCAGAATATTTGTTTCCATAAAGTCTTGGCCAAGTTCGAATTTGGGTCATGTTGGTCAAAAAGTAGGTCATGAGGTTCAATCATAGAAAAACCTTGTTAACACTCTAGAGGTCACATTTTTTTGCCATATCTTCTTAAAACTTGGTCAGAATGTCTGTTTCCATAAATCTTTGACAAGTTTGAAAGTGGGTCATGTGGGGTCAAAAAGTAGGTCAATATAAAAAATCCAACATATGTTGCTCATTTATAATCAGGTGAGCGATTTAGGGCCATCATGGCCCTCTTGTTATTATAACCTTGTTTGCTGTGATATATGAGGGTTGTTATTTATGTTTGTAGACTCCCTCACTCCATTTGGTATTTAAAGTCAGGCATTTATCCACTTTGATATCTGGGCCATCCAAAGTAAACATATTTTGAATAATCACAAAGTTACAAGGCTTTGAAAAATATGTCAGCAAGTACCCTAATATAGATCAGAATTTGCACTAAATCTGATAACCTCCTTGTGATGTCATGAAGTTTTCTCCATTAAAGTTTTTGAACATTATGAATTTATGTTTAAAACGGGTGATGTGGAAGCAAGAGCTATGATAAAATTCTGTTTAGGATTAAGAAAAACGCCTACAGAAACATTTTATATGATCAGAAGTACAAGCGTAGAGCAAAAGTGCAGTCATGCAAAAGTGTTTAATTGGCATGGACAATGTTGGGAAGGACAGACTTCAATTGAAGACGACGAAATTGATGATGACTATCACTATGGTCAACATTCATGACTGAAGTTAAAGACATGTTTGAAAGGTTAATTTTTGGATCTCCACATTATCAGTAGATAATTAAATGGATGCTATAATAAAAACATTAAGCACTAGATCTGTCGTACTGGTGAGTCGAAGCAAGATGTTTTGCCTGTGACATGTATTTTCATTTTGATGTCAAATTTGCTATACCCCAGGTGCAGAAGATGATTGGGTTTTATGCTGAAACCATTTTCTGTAGAACTGTGTTGTATAGATCATGTGACAGGAAAACAAGTATATTTTCTAATGATATAACTTGCATTTCTCTGTTTAAGACATCTCATCTGTAATAAAGAAAGTCTACAAATATAAAAAACAACCCTTGTATAATTGTTTTCCCTTGTCAGAATATACAAATGCATAAAGTCATGGTTTCCATTGTGGTAACATGCAATACAGACTTCCTCTTGCCAATATTAAATCTTATACTTCAAGTCATTAATATTTTTGAATGAAGTTTGCATGTCAAGGGCTGATGGAAAAAGCATGGTAACTACATATAAACTGATAAAGAGTTTTCAGGCCTTTTTTTTTAGTGTTTTGGAGAAAGGTGGCGGGTCCTTTCAGGAGGGGAAAATATGTTAATCAGAGTAAAATTTACTTATGAAGAAAACATTAAGAAAAACACACAAATTATGCTGTAACTGAAACCCACTTGTTTATTTTTAGCTCACCAGAGCACGAAGTGCTCAGGGTGAGCTATTGGGATCACCCTTTGTCCGTCGTCCGTCAACAATTTGCTTTCAAAGACATCTCCTCTGAAACCGCTGGACAGAATTTGATAAAACTTGGCATGTATGATCCTTGGGTGGGCCTCTACAAAAATTGCTCAAATAAAGTTGATCCATGAAGAACTTTGGTTGCCATGGCAACAAATAGAAAAAAAATTGAAAACTTTGAAAATCATCTCCTCTGAAACCGCTGGACAGAATTTGATAAAACTTGGCATGTATGATCCTTGGGTGGGCCTCTACAAAAATTGCTCAAATAAAGTTGATCCATGAAGAACTCTGGTTGCCATGGCAACAAATAGAAAAAATAATTGAAAACTTTGAAAATCATCTTATCTGAAACCGCTGGACAGAATTTGATAAAACTTGGCATGTATGATCCTTGGGTGGGCCTCTACAAAAATTGCTCAAATAAAGTTGATCCATGAAGAACTTCGGTTGCCATGGCAACAAATAGAAAAAATAATTGAAAACTTTGAAAATCATCTCCTCTGAAACAGCTGGACAGAATTTGATAAATGTTGCTCATTTATAATCAGGTGAGCAATTCAGGGCCATCATGGCCCTCTTGTTATTATAACCTTGTTTGCTGTGATATATGAGGGTTGTTATTTATGTTTGTAGACTCCCTCACTCCATTTGGTATTTAAAGTCAGGCATTTATCCACTTTGATATCTGGGCCATCCAAAGTAAACATATTTTGAATAATCACAAAGTTACAAGGCTTTGAAAAATATGTCAGCAAGTACCCTAATATAGATCAGAATTTGCACTAAATCTGATAACCTCCTTGTGATGTCATGAAGTTTTCTCCATTAAAGTTTTTGAACATTATGAATTTATGTTTAAAACGGGTGATGTGGAAGCAAGAGCTATGATAAAATTCTGTTTAGGATTAAGAAAAACGCCTACAGAAACATTTAATATGATCAGAAGTACAAGCGTAGAGCAAAAGTGCAGTCATGCAAAAGTGTTTAATTGGCATGGACAATGTTGGGAAGGACAGACTTCAATTGAAGACGACGAAATATGTTGATGATGACTATCACTATGGTCAACATTCATGACTGAAGTTAAAGACATGTTTGATGCAGATAAACGGTTAATATTTAGAGCTATGTCTTAGGATCTCCACATTATCAATAGATAATTAAATGGATGCTATAATGAGAAAGAACATTAAGCACTAGATCTGTCGTACTGGTGAGTCGAAGCAAGATGTTTTGCCTGTGACATGTATTTTCATTTTGATGTCAAATTTGCTATACCCCAGGTGCAGAAGATGATTGGGTTTTATGCTGAAACCATTTTCTGTAGAACTGTGTTGTATAGATCATGTGACAGGAAAACAAGTATATTTTCTAATGATATAACTTGCATTTCTCTGTTTCAGACATCTCATCTGTAATAAAGAAAGTCTACAAATATAAAAAACAACCCTTGTATAATTGTTTTCCCTTGTCAGAATATACAAATGCATAAAGTCATGGTTTCCATTGCAATACAGACTTCCTCTTGCCAATATTAAATCTTATGCTTCAAGTCATTAATATTTTTGAATGAAGTTTGCATGTCAAGGGCTGATGGAAAAAGCATGGTAACTACATATAAACTGATAAAGAGTTTTCAGGCCTTTTTTTTTAGTGTTTTGGAGAAAGGTGGCGGGTCCTTTCAGGAGGGGAAAATATGTTAATCAGAGTAAAATTTACTTATGAAGAAAACATTAAGAAAAACACACAAATTATGCTGTAACTGAAACCCACTTGTTTATTTTTAGCTCACCAGAGCACAAAGTGCTCAGGGTGAGCTATTGGGATCACCCTTTGTCCGTCGTCCGTCAACAATTTGCTTTCAAAGACATCTCCTCTGAAACCGCTGGACAGAATTTGATAAAACTTGGCATGTATGATCCTTGGGTGGGCCTCTACAAAAATTGCTCAAATAAAGTTGATCCATGAAGAACTTTGGTTGCCATGGCAACAAATAGAAAAAAAATTTGAAAACTTTGAAAATCATCTCCTCTGAAACCGCTGGACAGAATTTGATAAAACTTGGCATGTATGATCCTTGGGTGGGCCTCTACAAAAATTGCTCAAATAAAGTCCGAACTTGGTTGCCATGGCAACAAATAGAAAAAAAATTGAAAACTTTGAAAATCATCCCTCTGAAACGCTGGACAGAATTTGATAAAACTTGGCATGTATGATCCTTGGGTGGGCCTCTACAAAAATTGCTCAAATAAAGTTGATCCATGAAGAACTCTGGTTGCCATGGCAACAGATAGAAAAAAATAATTGAAAACTTTGAAAATCATCTCCTCTGAAACCGCTGGACAGAATTTGATAAAACTTGGCATGTATGATCCTTGGGTGGGCCTCTACAAAAATTGCTCAAATAAAGTTGATCCTTGAAGAACTCTGGTTGCCATGGCAACAAATAGAAAAAATAATTGAAAACTTTGAAAATCATCTCCTCTGAAACCGCTGAACAGAATTTGATAAAACTTGGCATGTATGATCCTTGGGTGGGCCTCTACAAAAATTGCTCAAATAAAGTTGATCCATGAAGAACTCTGGTTGCCATGGCAACAAATAGAAAAAATAATTGAAAACTTTGAAAATCATCTCCTCTGAAACCGCTGGACAGAATTTGATAAAACTTGGCATGTATGATCCTTGGGTGGGCCTCTACAAAAATTGCTCAAATAAAGTTGATCCATGAAGAACTTTGGTTGCCATGGCAACAAATAGAAAAAAAAATTGAAAACTTTGAAAATCATCTCCTCTGAAACAGCTGGACAGAATTTGATAAAACTTGGCATGTATGATCCTTGGGTGGGCCTCTACAAAAATTGCTCAAATAAAGTTGATCCATGAAGAACTCTGGTTGCCATGGCAACAAATAGAAAAAATAATTGAAAACTTTGAAAATCATCTCCTCTGAAACACATGGTCAGAATTTATTTTCCTTTGGCACAAATAGTCACCTCATAAATGTCTACCATAATTGCTAAAATAAAGTTGATCCGTTGAAAAATAAGGTCCCTAGGGGGTTGGCTTATTTCCTTATATACTGTATATAGAAAACATCAAAATAATTTTTTTATGAAGCCAGCTGTGAGAATTTAATTTCCTTTGGCCCAAATGGTCACCTCATGAATGTATACCAATATGGCTAAAATAAAGTTAATTCCTAAAAAGAATGAGGTCCCTAGGGGGTTGGCTAATTCCCTTATATACTCTATATAGAAAACATCAAAATTTTTCTTCTGTGCAAAGGCCAATTTGAGGCCGAAATTTGGCCCCATTCCCATCCGTAAAAGTATATGTTTTTCCTCAACTGTAGGTGAAAATCCCCCCCCCCCCCACCCCCACCCAAAAAATAAAATAATAATAAAAAAATAAAAAAATAAAAGACCGTTAAATGATCCGCATTTTTGGCTTTTCTCCGCATTTTACACACTTCTCCTTCTCAATTTGTTTTTAGCTCACCAGAGCACGAAGTGCTTGAAATGAATGAGATTACATGACCGTCGATTGTCCAGTGTGTTTTAAGTTGCATGATAACACTGTATTTTCTGAAAATGTTAGCGCTTGTGAATCACCAACCGCACTGCTCCATAGAGTGTATAGGGATGGAATTACTATGGTGTCGAGAGTATGTGGGACATTAAGGTAGAAAATTACTTCTAGGATACTCATAGTTGTTTTGGCTGCTTTTTCCAGATTAAAAACTGTTACTGATTTAACCTTTTCCTTCATATAGACTCATATTGACACTCTCAAAAGGAACCACATAAAATTGTCACAGTTAAACATTCCTTGTTACAGAAAACAATTGTTTCATTTTAAAATGCAGATGTACTCTGGTGAGCGTCTATGGCCCTTGGGTCTCTTGTTATTTCATTTTTTTATATCTCAATAACCATTTACGGTATTGGCATGAAAGTTTATAAATATGTTCAGGGGCATCAGACAACCAAGGTAGATAACTCTTGATGGAATATATTACAAATTATGGCCCCTTTTTAACTTAGAAATATTGGTTATAGTTTTGCATGCAAGATACTTTCATGCTTATATCTTTGTATCCAGGAATGCGATTGATTTGAAACATCTTAAATATGTTAAGGGGTATCATACTTTCAGGGTAGGTAACTCTTGATAGAATATATTACAAATTATGGCCCCTTTTTAACGTAGAAATTTGGGTTAAAGTTTTGCATGCAAGGCACTTTCATGCTTATATCTCAGAGTCCAGGCATGGAATTGATTTGGAACATCTTTAATATGTTTAGGGGTATCATACTATCAAAGAAGATAACACTTGATGGAATATATTACAAATTTTTCATTCAAGCTACTATCCACCTTATAGCTCAGAAATTGTTTATGGTATTGGCTAGAAAGTTAAGAAGTGTATTCAGGGGCATCAGAAAACCAAGGAGGATAACTTTTGGACTGAATTTTATACAAATTATGGCCCTTTTCTAACTTGGATACTTGGTTACTTTTTTATGAGGGGAATTCGGCCCCCAAACAGGCATTAAAAAATGCCTGGTTTTGCTACAAATTTGGCATTTGAACTTACACATATTGATTAATCATCTGCATATTTAAAGTAGCAAATTACAATATATTGTTTTGATTTTGAGCTCACCTGAGCACTATGTACTTTTGTAATCACCCTGCGTCTTGTGTCGTGAGTCGTCAACAATTTACTTTAAACTTGAAATTACTGGACTGAATTTGATTACACTTGGCAGGGATGATCCTTGGGTGAAGCTTCACAAAAATTGCTAAAATAAACTTGATCCATGTAGAACTCTGGTTGCAATGGCAGCTGAAGGAAAAACATTATGTTTGATAATCAAGTGGAGAGGTGTGTGTCATAAATTTCACTTAAGTTGTCTCAAGGATGGCAGAGGTATTGCCCTGATCCCATTTTTGCGTTATCTCCCTTTGGTTAATTCTGTTTTTCTTGTCAGGAAAATTAATCAAATATTATACAAGGTATGGACTTGAAACTTCAAATATAGACAGATGGCAGTTAAGAGAAGTTCAGTGTCTAAGAACTGTAACTCTACATGGTCTAATCATGGAATTATCTTCCTTTGTTTTTATTCTGTTTTTTGTTGTCCGGAACATAACTTGAAAATTACCGGTATACAAGGTATTGACTTTAAACTTAAAATGTAGACAGATGGCGCCTGGTAAAGTGCAGTGTCCAAGAACTGTAGCTCTACACTTTTAAACTACTGTGCCAACAACAATAACTGACTCTCTATCAACTTTAAATAAAGACTTTATTTACTTATTACTTACTGTCAAAACCAATATACTATGTATACAGGTTCTTATCAATGCTTCACTTTGAGTCTGGCTTCTCCTGTATCAAAGCATTTTGTGGGGGTATTAATCAGTGATAGCTCTAGTTTCTGAAGCAGTCATCTACAAACTTTAGTTTTTAATAAAAAAAAATGCCAAATTTCACATTCTTTACACACTAGTTTTGCAGTTATTAGCTCACCTGAACACAATGTGCTCAAGGTGAGCTTATTGTGACCGACGAATGTCCGGCGTCTGTCCTCAACATTTAACTTAATATGACATATCCTCCTAAACCACTGGGCCAATTTTTAAGAAACTTCACAGGAATGTTCCATGGGTGAAGCCCTTTCATAGTTGTTCAAAGAATTTTATTCCATGCAGAATTGTGGTTGCCATGGCAACAGAAAGAAAAAACATATGAAAATTTTGAAAATCTCCTCCTCAAAAAGTACTTGCTGGATTTCAAAGTTATTTGGCGCAGATGTTCCTTAGGTCACTCTCTACAAAGATTGTTCAAATTATTTTGATCCATTGAAAAACATGGCAAGCAGGGGCAGAGCCCATTTTCCTTATTAGCTCACCTGAGCACAACATGCTCAAGGTGAGCTTTTGTGTTCGCCCTTTGTCCGTCTTCTGTTGTGCGTCGTGTGTCGTCAACAATTTGGCTTGTTAACGCTCTAGTCCGAAAAACCTTGTTAACACTCTAGAGGCCAAATTTTTGGCCCAGTGTTTATGAAACTTGGCCAGAATGTTTGTTTCCATAATGTCTTGGACAAGTTCGAGTTTGGGTCATGTGGGGTCAAAAAATAGGTCTTGAGGTCAAATCTTAGAAAAACCTTGTTAACACTAGAGGCCACATTTTTGGCCCAATCTTTATGAAACTTAGTCAGAATGTTTGTTTCCATAAAATCTTGGACAGGTTAAAATTTGGGTCATGTGGGATCAAAAAGTAGCTCATGAGGTCAAATCTTAGAAAAACCTTGTTAACACTCTAGAGGCCACATATTTGGCCATATCTTCATGAAACTTGGTAGGAATGTCTGTTTCCATAAAATCTTGGACAAGCTGGAAAGTGGTGATGCCAAAAAGTAGGTCAATATGAAAAATCCAACATATGTCGATCATTTATAATCAGGTGAGCAATTCAGGGCCATCGTGGCCCTCTTGTATGTATATAGTACAAAATCTTCTCCTCCAAAAGTACTTGCTGAATTTCAAAGTTATTTGGCACAGGTGTTCCTTAGGTCACTCTCTACCAAGATTGTTCAAATTATTTTGATCTGTTGAAAAACATGGCCCATTTTCCTAATATGTATATAGTACAAATTTGAAAATTATTCTTGTCCTAAAGGACTCACTCGATTTATGGCTGACAGAGGGCAGAGTCTATTTTCCACAATATCATAAGATATTTGCTGTTTCTGTCCTCCCACTAATACCTGGTTCTAAGGTGAGCGACCCAGGGCCATCATGGCCCTCTTGTTAAACAACCCTAATTTACCTTATACCCAATTATAATAGCAACAATATCTCTGTTGAGTTCGATTATGGTTGATATTTGTCTGATTGAGCTACAATTTAGGCCCTTGAAATATCAGAACATCACACATAAACATCATACATATGTACCATTTTAACACTCAAACATCTTCATTTCATAAGCAGCGTAGGCAATGAAGGCAGTTATTTTCAGGTGAACAACTTCAGGGCCATCTTGGCCCTATGGTTTTGTAATACTATGCATATTCAAGTAAATACCAGTCTTTTGTTTGTTTACCTTCAAGGAGACCAGTCTGGTCCCAAGTATCAGAGACTAGGGCCAGGATACAGTGTGCTTGACCAGTCGGCTGCCAACAGAGACAACTCAAACATTGAGATGTTCCGTGCCCTTGCTGAGTCCATTGAGAAGACGCTGTCTGAGGACATGGAGGAGGTAGATTGACTATACCTTGGTCATTATGTCTCCCCCATATTTATTACGTCTCCCCCCATATTTATATGGGGGAGACATGGTTTTTTCCAGAGTTTGTCTGTCTGTCACACTTTTTGTCTGGAGCATAACTCAGAAAGTATCAAAGCTATTAACTTGAATTAAATATGGGGGAGACATATTGTTTTTGCCAGAGTTGTCTGTCTGTCCGTCTGTCACACTTTGTCCAGAGCATAACTCAGAAAGTATCATAGCTATTAACTATTAGTTATTAGATCTGATGGAGGAGGAGTGACATGCATGCATCATATTTTTGGAGTTATTTTCCTTTGTTAAATTGCATACTTATTTTTTGTCTGGAGCATAATTCAAAAAGTATAAAAGGTATTAACTTGAAACTTCTTCAGTGGATAGATCTCATGGAGAAGAAGTGTCATGCACAAGAACTGTAACTCAGAGCATCATATTTTAGCTCACCTGAGCACAATGTGATCACCCTGCGTCCGTTGTCGTGCGTTGTCAACAATTTGCTTTAAACGACATTCTGCACTGAAACGTCTGGAAAGAATTAGAATGAACTTGGCAGGGATGATCCTTGGGTGAGCCTTCACAAAAGTTGCTAAAATAAACTTGATCCATGTAGAACTCAGGTTGCTATGGCAAAGGAAAGAAAAAAGTATGAAAACTTGAAAAATCATCTCCTTCAAAACTACTGGCCAGATTTCAAAATGTTTTAGTACAGATGTTCCTTGGGTAACACTCAGGTGAGCGATCCAGGGCCTCTATGGCCTTCATGTTTTTTTGTGTTTTTCAACTATGTAAGGACTGTCTTAGTAACTGTGACAAATCAGTATCAAGGGGTATTCCTAATCTTCAGTGATAGTTCTTGTTCTTATTGTAGACTGGAAGTTTGACTGGTACCCAGTTTACGCAGGACAGGACAGGTGTAGCACTTACATCCTCAGCAGATGGGATGCTGACAGAGGAAGCTGTTCCCAGTACAAGCATCACTGAGGAACCCATGGTGTGTGAACTGAGGGAAGCAGGTGACAAGGATATTGCTGAAGAGAAGATGCAGGTGGAACCAACTCCTGGTGTAGATGCTGCAGGAGGTAATATTGTAGAAACTTTAGCTGAGTCAGGCGTCCTGGAGGATTTGGAAGCTGTGGGAATTCAGCAGGAAGTGTGTATGGAAACAGTGACTGAGAAGGAAGGGGAAACTGGAGGTGATTCTGCAGGGTGCCAAGAGGTGACTTGGTGATGTGGAGGAGATAGATGGACTAGGGGAGGGAGATGAAGACTCTGGTCAGGCAGTAGTCACCGGGGAAGGGGGTGTTGTAGGTCAGGAGGCTGGTGATACAGAGACTGGACAAAATAAACACACCATTGTGATTTCAGAGCTGGAAACCAACCAGCAGGATGTGCCGGAAGATATTGCTGATAATGGTTGAAACAGTCCTAGGTGTAGCCATGGCAACATGTAGTCTTCTTAAAGCTTTATACTCTGTTAAGCTGCTAAAGTGCTTTTATCTTAAAGTTGGAACGAAGTACTCAAGTCTGTGCTATCAGTATTTTTGATGTTTAACTGTTCATTGTTAAGATAATTAAGTGTTACATGTTACATTTTTTAGGTAAACTTTTATATAAACTTTCAAAAGTTTTCAGAAATGATTGATTTGAACATTTCGCTTGATTTATCAGCTGTATATATGTCTATTAAGTTTATGATAATAGGTCTGCAAGTCCCAGTCAAATTTGTCCCTATAGCTATCAACATGATCAGACTTTCTTCTGACTGGAGGAAAAGAAAATTTATGCTCCAGTACCTTTTGAGATATTTTTTGAGATAATAAAGATTTGCATGCTTTTTCCAGTGTCTTTACACCAAAGTCATTTATCAACTTATAAAATGGTTTTTATACACTGCAGATCCATTTCCATATGGTCCATCATGATGCAAATACCAGTGTTCATGGCTCAAACCAGTGAATTGTTGATTGATGTGATGCACAGCACATCCATAACTGCACACTACATTTTAACACAACATTTAGGGTGAAAGTCTAGATAAAGTATGGTATTTACAATTTTGTAACTGTATGGAAATACACCATGAATCAATGAAGCAAGAAAGACTATGGGTCCACTGCAGGACGTGACATACTGGTATAATGTGGACTCCCTTCATAATCTATTAACACTCTGTTTTGTTTTCAGGTAGTGGAACCCTTATGCATGAATTTTCAAATTTTGGTTTCCATGGTGGTTTTTTCTTTTATTCTATACATTCAAAGAAAGCATTTTGTGCAATATAGGAAACTTCTAACCACAGAATCTAAAATTTAATGATTGTCAGTCTTATCTAACCATGTATTGAAATGGTTACGCAGATTTTGTGGGGGTATACATATAAAACCTGCTATAAAATCATGAAATTTCCCTCTTTTTTATCATGTACTGATTTATCATACACCTTAGGAACATGTCAAATGGAAAACATTTAAAACATTAGAGAAAACTTGATAAACTGTATATTTGTACATTTATATAGGAAATCTTCATATTATAGTTTGGTATTTTGTTCATTTCCTGGTTATGTACATACTTTTTGTACAAGTTTCTCAGAACAATCAGTGCAACAGTCATTCATATACTGTATCAAAAAAGAAATGTGCAGTTTTATATAAGTTAATAATTAAAATATCAAGTAATGACAGTATTTTTAACTTGACCTCCTTAATTTCAAGCTCAGTAAAAACACCAAATATTAGGTATTGATTGCTTCATAAGTTCTTTTCAGGTACAGTGTGACAACAATCTTGAAATAATAACCATAATTATTCTAATAAGTGCATTTTTTGTTCAGTGCAAGCTTAACTTGAAGTAATTGTTAAATAATGGAATGATTATGACAGTTTTCAAAGAAAACAGATCCCACAATTTATATATGAAATTTACCCACAGAAAAAAATCACCATCTTGTACTGTACATAAACAAATGTACAACCATAGTATTTATTTTCAATAAAGCCTTGCATTTCTAACTTGTTTTATGTTTTAAGAATTTATGGTGTAACCTTTCAATAAATTTTATCCCAAGAGTTTTATACAAAAGTATGTACACTTAAACACTTTACATGAATTTCCAATTCACAAACTTGTGTTTCTGTAGTTATGATTAATTAAGTTATCTTAATGCCTTTTAGCTAACTTGAGCACATGTGCTCAGGATGAGCTATTAGGATCATTGAATATCTGTCATCCATCGTCCACAGCTACTTTGTTTACACTCTATTATTAGTTTGTTTTCACTCTATTATCTTCATGACTTTATGACAGTGTTTATGACCATACTCTTGACCAAGTTGATTCTGGATGATATTGGCCAGTTAGGTCAGGAGTTTTGCCCCTTAGTATAAAAAAGCCAGATTTCACATTGTTTACACTCCAGCATCTTCATTTCTGTAGCAATCATTTTCAATCTTCATGACAATGTTTATGGCCATAAAATCTCAGCCAAGCTCAATTATGGCTTATATCAACATATTGTGTCAGCAGTTATGCCCCTTTTTAGCTCACCTGAGCACAATGTGCTGAAGGTGAGCTTTTGTGATCACCCTGCGTCCATCGTTGTGTGGCGTCCATCGTCAACAATTTGCTTTAAACAACATCTCCTCTGAAACTGCTGGACAGAATTTGATTAAACTTGGCAGAGATGATCCTTTGGTGATTAACCTCCACAAAAGTTGCTAATATAAAACTTATTCCATGTAGAACTCTGGTTGCCATGGCAATGAAAAGAAAAAAATATGAAAATTAGAATCATTCTGCACTGAAACGTCTGGAAAGAATTAGAATGAACTTGGCAGGGATGATCCTTGGGTGAGCCTTCACAAAAGTTGCTAAAATAAACTTGATCCATGTAGAACTCAGGTTGCTATGGCAAAGGAAAGAAAAAAGTATGAAAACTTGAAAAATCATCTCCTTCAATACTACTGGCCAGATTTCAAAATGTTTTAGTACAGATGTTAGTACAGATGTTACTTGGGTAACCCTCTACCAAGATTGCTTAAAGTATTGTGATCTGTAAATAAACATGGCCACCGTGGGGGGGTGGGGGCTAATTTGTCTTGAATGTATATAGTGAAAACTGAAAACGACATCTTCTCTTAAACCACTGGACAGAATTTGATTAAACTTGGCAGAGATGATCCTTGAGTAAACCTTCACAAAAGTTGCTAAAATACACATGATCCATGTAGAACTCTTGTTGCCATGGAAACAGAAAGAAAAAAATATGAAATCATCTCCTTCAAAACTTCTGGCCAGATTTCAAATTTTTTAGTACAGATGTTCCTAGGGTAACCCTTACTCAGGTGAGTGATCCAGGACCTCTATGGCCCTCTTTTAATACATGTATAAAGAATTGACTGATTTCACTTTGTTTACACTCTAGCATCTTGGTTTCTTAAAGACGATTTCTAGATTTTCTTCCCTCCCATAGACTTTTTTCATTTTTTCATATTTTGTAGAAATAAGTTTGAGAAATTCAAAAATGCAAAGAAAAAAAGGGGTCACCGAACTCGTTTTTGAGATATAGCGCAATTTCATAGATAGGGGTAGATGTCATTTATGGAACTGATTCAGCATCAAATATAGTACATACTGATATGTACAATATGTTGGATAAAAAGTCAAAACATAACTGAGAGCATTTTTTTCACCTATAAAATTTAATATGATATTTATTTCATTGATTTAAATGCTTATACAGTGCCTGTGATGGTATCTAGAATCAAAACTACATTTTATAGTGGCGGGCTAGTGTGAAAAATAGTCCCACAATTTCAACAAAATACAACAACTTTTCACACTAAATCTTCAATTACAAAAAAACTGTTCCATAGAAATTTCCCAAATTTATATATATCATAGAATAATATCTACTGAAGACATACATATGTAAAAAACAATGGGTCACCGAGTTAGTTTCTTCACAAAATTACATTATGTGAACCACGACATTTGATAAAATATTTTTAAAAACTTGTTATTATCAGTAACCATCATAATGTAACTGGTTACAGTATTTTATCAATAATAGTTAAAAATCATTTTTAAAAAGATGTACTAGATCTATAAATACCAAAGGATCACAAAATTAGATGCTCTCTGTGTCCTTGACCTTGTTTTTAAAGCTCAACCCGTGACAATTGGAAAAATGTCTTTTTTTGCAAATTTTGACACATTATAGTTGATATCTATAGAAATGCCACATGCAAACTTATCCCATGATATTTATTTATTAATTATTTCTATGAAGAATTTTTAATATTTAGAACCACTTTCTAAAATTTCATAAATACAGCATAAATTTGGATGTGTGCTGCTTTAAAAATACACATTCTTTGGTTTCAAACTATAAACTACTTCGGTACATTCAGATAACATAATGACAATTAAACATGATATATCATTATTGAATACTGTGGATATTAAAAATGTGCTTTACACAGAAATATCAAAAATATGACTTGACTATTTGATTTTGCCATGGCTGCGACAGTATTTCAGTCATATAGCGATGTCCAGCTAATTACAGGTGGAGGAAGACCCCGAATGCACGGAGGCATTCAGGTAGAACCATGCCACTGGAGTTTAAACTTGACGACTGACATCCAACATTAACTCTCTTTGTTCTTTCAACGGTTGATTTCTTTGCAAACTTGCCGCGAAGACGAAAAATTTGTGACATTTTGCAGTTTGGATTTACTGATTTGTGTTTTGATTTTCTGTGCAACAACCTCCTATAAGGAGAGTCGATTATCTCCCTTGTGCGCATTTTGGTTGCGCATAACTAAATCCCGAAATCGTCTTTAAGCAATCATCTTCAAACTTCATGACAATGTTTATAGCCATAAAGTCTCTACCAATTTCAATTATGTTTAATGTAAATTATAGCCAGCAGTATTGTTTAAGAATTTCTTTTTTTAGCTCACTTGAGCACGTGCTCAGGATGAGCTGTTAGGATCATTGAATGTTTTAATATGTCAGATTTCACTTAACACCGTAGCATCTTCATCATCTCGACCAAGTTCAGTTATGGCTGATAACGATTTATTAGGTGAGGAATAGCCAGCTTTTTACTTTGTTTACACTGGCATCTGTAATTATTAAGCAGTCATTTTTTTTTTACTTATATACAGAGATAATGGCAACAATATCTCTCTTTTTTTTAACTTTCTGTTTCAACTTGGCTGAACGATATCAATTATTTATTATGTAGACTGCTCTGTTGCCATCTTCAAAATTGTTCATTGTTAATCCTAAATTAAGACTTAAATGGGCTTTATAGGCAGTGGTTCTTTAAATAATTCAATTAAAAAATTACAGTTACAGATAGTTTGAAATGGTAATTAACATAAAGATCCATATAACTGATGTCCTTAATTAATTCTATACTGTAGTCATGTTATAAAAAATATTTTGCAACAAACTACATGTATATAATATTTCTCTCTTAAACCAGTGCACAGAATAAAATTCTGTTTTTGCACCAACGATAAGCCCATGTTCATACACTGTTATTGCTTCTTCTTCTTCTTCCGTTTACTGCCCACATTCAACATATTGAATATGCTGGCAAGGAACGCGCATGGTTAAAAACAGGATAAAAACAGTGGTTAGTGATTTAGTATGTGAATGATGACACTCGAGTTTTGAATATCTCGAGCGACTCAGATGAGGCTATATCCGGCGGCAATTTGTTCCAGTCTCTGGTGGTGTTTACGAAAAATGACCATTTTCTACAATCTTTAGTAGCGGTTTGTTGTGCGTAAGCATGGCTGTTAGTATGTCTTGAATGTCTATTTGGCTTTTGAAGATAATTTTCTTTATTAATCGCGACCATGTTGTTTACTATTTTATAAAACATTATAAGTCTGGCTTCTTTTCGTCTGGTTTGGAGACTTTTCCATCCTAGTTCTTGTAACATTTCACTTACGCTTGAGCGATTCCTGTGACGGCTTGTAACATACCTTGCGGCTCTTCTTTGTACTCTTTCGATTTTGTCAATTTGGTTTTGGTTATATGGATCCCATACTGTTGTCGCATATTCTAATTGGGGTCTGACTAAAGTTTTGTATGCTTGTTCTTTGATAGATTTGGAGTTAATTCGTAAGTTTCTGTGCAGGAATCCTAGGCTTCGACTGGCTTTGCTTGTTATGTTCTGGATATGTTCACTCCAGTCTAGATCTTTCGTGATTGTGCATCCAAGGTATTTTGTTGATGTTTCGTGTTTAAGTGTATGTCCATGTAGGTTGTAATTCCATTTTACTGGGTTTTTCTTCTTAGTGACGGACATGACACTGCATTTCTCTGGATGAAATTCCATTTTCCATTTTTTTTCCCACATTGACAGTTTGTCTAGGTCTGATTGGAGTTTATGGCAATCATTACCTGCTGCAATAGTAAGGTAAACTACAGTATCATCTGCAAATAATCTGTTGAATGAAGTGTTTCTGGTAGGTCATTTATATAGAATAAAAATAAGCTCGGCCCTAGTACAGATCCTTGGGGCACTCCAGATTCTACTTTAACTCTGTCTGAGGATTCCCCGTCAACCAGTACTACTTGTGATCTATTAGACAGAAATGCTTTGATCCAGTTGTTTGTCTTACCTCTGATACCATAATGATTGAGTTTGTGGAGTAATAGGCTGTGGGACACCTTATCAAAAGCTTTTGAGAAATCCAGTATGAGGAGGTCTGTCTGTTTTCCCATTTCTAGGTTTTTTGTAAGGTCATCTATGCATTCAAGTAGTTGTGTTTCACATGAACGTTTATTCCTAAATCCATGCTGAAGGGGGTAGAGAATATTGTTGGACTCAGCATGTTTCATTATATTACTAGTGACAATGTGTTCCATGATTTTACAGCAGATACATGTTAGTGAAATAGGTCTATAATTTGCTGGTATGTATTTTTGACCTTTTTTATATGCTGGAGTTACAATTGCAGTTTGCCAGTCATTGGGTATTTTTCCTGTTGCCATCGAGACATTGAAAATGATTGGGGCTATTTCACTTGCAAGTTCTTTGAGTACCATTGGTCTTATGTTGTCTGGACCTGCAGGTTTATGTGGCTTTAGATTTTTTAACTGTATTTCAATTCCATTATTTGTAATTTCAATATCGCCACTATCTGGATACTTACCTGGTGTGTCATTCATGAAGTTCTGCTTAGAGAATTCTCTTCTGCTGATTGGGTTAGCTGCAGAGAAAACTGACTGGAATTGTCCATTTAGTAAGTTAGCCTTCTTTTTAGGATCAGTTTCAAGTTTGCCATTTGCTCTCAGGGGTGCAACTTCACTTTTGTCTTTCTTTTTATGTTTGATGTAGGTCCAGAACCTTTTTAGCTCACCTGAGCACAAAGTGCTTAAGGTGAGCTTTTGTGATCGCCCTTCGTCCGGCGTCCGTCGTCGTGCGTCGTCCGTCGTCCGTCGTCCGTCGTCCGTCGTCAACAATTTGCTTTAAACGACATCTCCTCTGAAACCGCTGGACAGAATTTAATGAAACTTGGCAGGAATGTTCCTTGGGTGAGGCTCTACAAAAGTTGCTAAAATAAAGTTGATCCATGAAGAACTCTGGTTGCCATGGCAACAAAAAGAAAAATAATTTGAAAACTTTAAAAATCATCTCCTTCAAAACTACTGGCCAGATTTCAAAATAATTTGGTACAGATGTTCCTTGGGTCAACCTCTACCAAAGTTGCTAAAATTATTCCGATCCGTAAAAAAACATGGCCGCCAGGGGCGGGGCTTATTTGCCTTATATGTATATAGAGAAACCTTTAAACAACATCTCCTCTGAAACCACTGGACAGAATTTAATTAAACTTGGCAGGGATGATCCTTGGGTCATTCTTCACAAAAGTTGCTAAAATAAACTTGATCCATGTAGAACTCTGGTTGCCATGGCAACAAAAAGGAAAAAAAAATGAAAACTTTAAAAATCATCTTCTTCAAAACTACTGGCCAGATTTTAAAATAAATTAGTACAGATGTTCCTTGGGTCAACCTCTACCAAAGTTGCTAAAATTATTCCGATCCGTAAAAAAACATGGCCGCCAGGGGCGGGGCTTATTTGCCTTATATGTATATAGAGAAACCTTTAAACAACATCTCCTCTGAAACCACTGGACAGAATTTAATGAAACTTGGCAGGGATGATCCTTGGGTCAACCTTCACAAAAGTTGCTAAAATAAACTTGATCCATGTAGAACTCTGGTTGCCATGGCAACAAAAAGGAAAAAAAAAAGAAAACTTTAAAAATCATCTTCTTCAAAACTACTGGCCAGATTTTAAAATAAATTGGTACAGATGTTCCTTGGGCCAACCTCTACCAAAGTTGTTAAAATTATTCCAATCCGTAAAAAAACATGGCTGCCAGGGGCGGGGCTTATTTGCCTTATATGTATATAGGGAAAACTTTAAACAACATCTCCTCTGAAACCACTAGACAGAATTTGATTAAACTTGGCAGGGATGATCCTTGGGTCAACCTTCACAAAAGTTGCTAAAATAAACTTGATCCATGTAGAACTCTGGTTGCCATGGCAACAAAAAGGAAAAAAAAATGAAAACTTTAAAAATCATCTTCTTCAAAACTACTGGCCAGATTTTAAAATAAATTGGTACAGATGTTCCTTGGGTCAACCTCTACCAAAGTTGCTAAAATTATTCCGATCCGTAAAAAAACATGGCCGTCAGGGGCGGGGCTTATTTGCCTTATATGTATATAGAGAAACCTTTAAACAACATCTCCTCTGAAACCACTGGACAGATTTAGATTAAACTTGGCAGGGATGATCCTTGGGTCAACCTTCACAAAAGTTGCTAAAATAAACTTGATCTATGTAGAACTCTGGTTGCCATGGCAACAAAAATAAAAAATAAAATGAAAACTTTAAAAATCATCTTCTTCAAAAATACTGGCCAGATTTTAAAATAAATTGGTACAGATGTTCCTTGGGTCAACCTCTACCAAAGTTGCTAAAAAATTTCCGATCCGTAAAAAACATGGCCGCCAGGGGCGGGGCTTATTTGCCTTATATAACCTTTAAACAACATCTCCTCTGAAACCACTGGACAGAATTTGATTAAATTTGGCAGGAATGATCCTTGGGTCAACCTTCACAAAAGTTCCTAAAATAAACTTGATCCATATAGAACTCTGGTTGCCATGGCAACAATAAGAAATAAAAAAATATTAAAACTTTAAAAATCATCTTCTTCAAAACTACTGGCCAGATTTTAAAATAAATTGGTACAGATGTTCCTTGGGTCAACCTATTTATCTCAGGTGAGCGATTTAGGGCCATCATGGGCCTCTTGTTTGTGACACTAAGGTTGTCATTTGTGTCCTCAGGTGTGATGATGTCTTCAATATATCTCCAATATGATTGTCTGGATTTTCTTTGCACCATCTGTTTTATTTCTTTGAATTTTTTAATGTCAGAGGGATGGTTTGATTTCTTTTTCTTTTTGTAAGCTCTGTCTCTCCTCCTTATCAAAGTTTTAATTTCTTTAGTTATCCAAGGATTCTTGTCTTTTTTTTTTTTGCCTTCTTTGAAATTTCCCAAGTGTGTTGACATTTGCTTTTTTGCTTACGCTTTCTTTTTGTATACTCTCATGTAAAATTTTTATGTCTTCCTTCATGCTGTTCCATTTTGCTTTTTTATATAGTGGAATATTCCTAGGTTTCTGATGGTTAATTTGTGGGCTTGAATTTAATTCATAGTATACAATATCATGGTCTGAGATTCCTGGCAGGGTTCCCGCTGGCCATCGCCATTGTCGCCAATGGCGCCAGAAAAAAAAATCTGGCTCCAAAAAATTTGAAATGGCGAAAGGTTATGACGCCTTATTTTTCATAATTGGCGCCGCATAATAAACTTGTGTTTTTGCTTGGTTCCCGATTTTTCATTCTCCGCATATTAACCGCAATGAAAAGCGGATCACCAATCAGTTTACTCAATCGTGTTTACCGTTCTATTGTTTGTCACAGCAGGTGACAAAAGATTATTCTTATCCATTCATCGATTACGTAATCATGCTGCAGTAAATGACCAGAGGGCATGTGACCTCACTTACTTTGGCAAACAGCAAATTGCAAATTCTGGGACAGTGTTTGATCAGCTGATTTTGATCTGTCGGCTGCTAATTTACAGATCCAGCCATGATCAGTTTCATGTAAATTAGTCTTAGTAAGTAAAACATATTGAAGTATGAAATGCAATAGTCGTAGAGGTTTAGTTTGAGATTTTGATATATTCAAGTAGTTCTTGACTTGGCTAAGTTTGGTTACAAGGCTGACTAGTTTTGCTGCACCGAGTTTTCTTTCTGTCAATGTTTTTTTCCATTGAAAAATATTTCCACTACTAAGACAAAGTTCTAAAACATGTTTTTCTTTTATTTGTTTTGTTTTTGAGGTTTTTCAGTTATTGCAGGTAGATAGATCAAAAGGAAAACAAATCAATTGCATAATAATTTAAAGTTTTTCTTCCTCCCTTCATAAAATTTACAATTATTAAATAAATAACATCTCATTAATTAAATATTATATCCTGAGTGAATGTGTGTGTGAGTAGTTTGAATATACCTGGTAATACAATTTAATACATACGGTACCTGTTTTTAAAGGGAGAAAAAATAAACATAATAAAAATATATATTTGAGCCATTGGCACTAAATTTGGCACAAACTTCCTTAATTTGGCTCCAAGTTTTCTCGTTTGGCGAAAGTTGTGGTGCAAACTTTTTTTCAGCCAGGGTAAACCCTGCCTGGCATAACTTCTGCTCTCATGATTTTGGTAGGGCTATTTGTAATCAGGAGATCAAGAGTGTTATTGTTTCTTGTTGGTTCTTGTACAAGCTGAGTAAGTCCATTATCATCAAGGATGTCTGTGAAATAATAGTGCAAGTCAGGATGCTGTGTCCCTTGTCGCAGAGTTTTGTTTCCCCAGTTCCAACCCGGCATATTGAAATCCCCTCCAATAAGTAGGCAAACATTTTTTTGGACTGCTCTTTGTAATGAAGTTTCCATTTCTGTGAGGCTTTCTCTGTTTGAGGTTTTAGGGTTGTAATAAGAGCATATATAAATGTCTTTTGTTCCTTTCTGCTGGATACGTGCCCATATAATTTCACAGCTTGTATCTAATTCGGGGATTTCTGAACTTAGGAATTTATTGGTTATGGCAATGAGAACCCCTCCCCCATTTCTATCCCCTTTTCTATCTTTGCGGTATATGTTATAATCTGGTGGGAATATCTGACTGTTTTGAATTTCTGGGTCAAGCCAAGTTTCTGTTGCTATAATTACATCTGGTTTAGTACTGTCTATTAGGTTTTGCGGTTTCATTTATGATTTTTTTTTTGCTACGCTTAGGTGTTGAAGAGTGTCTTGGTTTTAACACAGAATCTGTTTCTATCATGTTTAAGCTCTCTTCAAGTGGGCTAAAACTGTTACTAGTAGAAATGGAAGTTGAGCCATAGCAAAGGGTATTATAATTCGGGCTGTTGCATATAATGCAGTCCCACCTGACTGAAATATTTTCATCTGCTACAAGGTAACTATAGGTTTTGCTGTTGATATCATGGCAATTAACATGAAACCACTGGTCACATGTATCGCATCTTACTGCTTTATCATCCCAGGTGACAGGTTGGTCACATGTGCTACAAGGGTATACAGTACTGTCATTGTGGGTTGGCCCAGGGTTGGGATTTATGTCATTTGCGTTTGCTATTAAGATTAAGATTAAATATGATGATATAGAATTACTTTTCAATGGTGTGGTTTTTAGCGATTTCAATCTTCTAGCTGTTTTTAGAAGACTGCCTTCTGTGATGTATTGTTCTAATTGTAGATCATCTGCATTTGGTTCTGAGCTGCATTTTTTTTTTTTTTTTTTTTTTTTTTGTAGGTCTGGTTATGAGAGAGATTTTGTGTAGTAAAGACTGATAAGATAAACTCACCTAACTCTTTACTACACATGGTCTCCCTTGCTGCGTCTGTCTATATGATGGTCTGCAATTTTCTCTCTTCGTCTTGTAGTTTGGCAAGCTCTGTCTCTTTTGTAAGGTAGCACTCCTTGTAGGTATCCAGAAGAAGTTGTTTGGTAATGGCAAGGCTTAGGAGTTGTCCCGGATGTACACCGTCACTTTTGTTTATTGAGATGTTGATGCTTTTTCTATATCCTCCCCTTTTTATTTTCCTGTTTCTGAAGAAATATTTACTTGTTTTTATTGTATTTTTGTTGATGGAATTGTTCAGAGAGATGATTTCGTTGTTGAGTTTTTCTATTTGTTTTGTTGCCTGGAAGTCTTCTGGTTTGAAGGTCTCTGCTGATTGGTGTCCCTTTGATTTATTGTAGTTGCGGATGGATAGGATAGGGCAGTCCACAAATTTAATTTCTGCACTAGGATACTGATTAATGATTTTAATAACTCTTCTGTATTGCTCAGTGATGTTGTTGACAGTTTCAAAGTTTTGATGTCTTAAATATATGAATTTTCCTCTCTTGAATGTAATGTCACAGGTTCCTGACCACAGGTAGATGACAATCTGATTATGTCTCTGCAATGCTTTGGGTATTCTCTCTTCAATTAGGTTGATCAACTTCGAAGTACTAGCGCCGGAGATGCACCAGGATTCAATTGGGAATTCACTGTTCTGGCAAGCGTTCCTTAACGTGAACCCTTTACTGTCTGAGACAAGAATCGGTGTCTTGTATCTGAATCCAGAAGGTGTTTGAGGTTGTTCAGCGATGTACTTTCTCAGTTTCTGACTCATTTGGCTTCAAGATTGCTGCAGTGAATAATCGGTGTTGACAGTTTGGCTTACCGGAAGTGATTGATTTCCTTTGTTGTCAATGTAAACTTTCCCGCCAGGTAGATAGATTGGAACAAAAAACCACCGGATATTGATTAATTGCTGTCTAATACTTATTTAAAGAGTAAGATCAAGCAGATACAAATAAAAATGAATATGTAGACAAATTCGACAAGAAAATTTTGCAAAAGATATCGTATTTTGAAAGAATATTGGAGCTGTCAAAATTTGACGTCTATCGTCTTCGACGCATGCGCATGCTTAGCGGTGTTGATTCCTTCCATAATGAATCCTGCAGATAGTTGGCTAGTTTAGGGCTTACCTGAGCACAAAGTGCTGAGCGTGAGCTATTGCAGTCAGTCGATATCTGTTGTCCATCAATATTTTCCTGTGTGCACTCTATCATCTTCATTTCATAATCAATCTTTTTCAAACTGTATGAAAATGTTCATAAATATAATCTCTTGTTCATGTTTGATTATGGTTGATATCTGCCCAGTAGGTCTGGAGTTATGGCCCTTGATAAAATAAATGCCCTTTGAATGATAAAAAAAAATGCCAGACTTCACTTTGTGTACACTCTAGTATTTTCATTCTTAAGCAATCATCTTCAAACATGACAATGTTCATAAATTAAGTTTTATTACGGCTGATACCTGCCGATAAGGTCTGGAGTTATGTCCCTTGAATAATTAAAAAATGCCATATTACACTTTGTGTACACTCTAGCATCTTCTGAAACAAATCTTCTTCAAACTTTATGACAAGATTTATAGCCAAAATCTAATAAATATAATCTCTCTGTCAAGTTTGATTATGGTTGATATCTGCCCAGTAGATCTGGAGTTTTGGCCCTTGAAAGATAAAAAAAAATTCACTTTGTGCACACTCTAAATTCTTCATTTCTGAGTAATCTGTGGAGTTACAATTATTTTGATGTACTTCTGCATGGAAATTGTATTCAGTTTGACTATGTTGAAAAAGGCAGTGAAAGTATTATTTCTCAGGTGAGCGATTCAGAGCCATCTTGGCCCTCTTATTGATATAGACTTATATAGGAAAGTTTATTAAAACATTTCTTGAAACAACAAGGCCTTGAGCTTGGTGTGTGTCATTGTCTGATTGCCCTATACCAAGTTTTTTTTCAAATCATATGTCCTGGGGTCAAAATTGGCCTTCAACCATGGGTGACCTTGACCATGACTCAGTGACCTACTTTTGATATTTTAAACCCATGGCTTTCAAATTTGGGCCACAGGTAGAGTTTTGTGTGTAGCAATTAACTTTGACCTTGGATGAGCTTGACCATGATCCAGTGACCTATATGTCCTTCAAATTTAGCCCAAAGGTACTGTTTCATGCATGGAATTGAAATGATATTGCAGTCTGCAGTTTTTCATGTCTTCAGTGTTCCCTTATATTTTTATTCATGAATAAATGTTTCTATTAATGTCCTTTTATCATGATACATATCCATACTCATCACTTATTGTATTGTTACAGCCCTAGCTGTTACTGGCTTTTGTGCCCCATCCCCTACACTTTCAAACAAGAGGAGGCATACCTGTTGGAACACTCCTGTCAGTAGAGCAGGTCCTGCCCAAGTGATAACCCTAACCTTCTTATACTCGATAAGCTTGTTTCTTAACTAGGGATGAACCCTGTTGATCATTAGTTCATTGGTCAAAGACACAATATCACATGTAAATAAATTAAGACTTGCCCTGGTGGTTACTGAAGTTCTCATATACCATTTGGTATCCAGCTGTGTACAGGGTTTGCATATAAATAGTAGATCCCTATTTATTTTGGGGTGCATATGAATAGTAGATTCCTATTTATTTTGGGACCAGTGCTTCAAATTCTAACAAGCACTCTGTGAATAAGTTTTGTCCCATTGATAAAATGACCCAGTCTCAAACTTTGATTGTTGCTTTGATAAGTAGATGACCCCATTGATTTGGGGATCTGTACGTCAAGGTCCAGGGTTACTTGTTGAACTATTGCAAATGGTAACAGAGTCATACGTGTGTCATATACATTGTATTAACCAAGCATTTGTGAATGTGATATCGTAGTGTAGTTTTGGCCATTTGGTCTCAGATTTGGCGCATATATTTCTTTTGACAAGTTGAATACGCTGTTGATGCCTGTTTGGATTCTTTCTTTTTAAGAAGTATCTCAACATAGTATTATTTTTGTTTGTTTCTGTTTCAAACATCATGATAAGAAATACATCTTTTTTTAATCTGATTAAGTGTATGGAAACCATTAGAGACAAATTAGTTGTTTTGTTCTGTATTGATTATTATGCTACATGTATTTGCTCTCCTTTGATAAGCTCATGGGCAATTTTGTCATATTTCCTTGTTGTAGTGTCAGTGTTATTGTTATAAAAGCCTATGAGGGGCATGTAGTTTTCATTAACCTGTTATTTGTTCTTTTTTCTACCAAAATTTTCTGTGCCTGAACCAATCGTATCTGCTTCTGCAATCTCCGGCAATCCCCGGGTAAGTCGGTAGATCGTGTGAGACGGTTGTCCAACTGTGAGAGAATGAAACCCTGTAAGTGTTAATAAGAATAAGAATTGTAATTTGTATCGCAATTAGATCATTATTTATGTATGTGGTTTCTTTTAAAAAGTCAAACTTTAAATTTTTGCTTTGAATAAATGATGCAAATTTGAATTTGATAGGACCTATGGTATTTCACTGATACTGTTAGTGTTTTTAAGGGAAAATAAATTAATTACACAGTAAATTTCTTAAATCTTCTTTTTCAAACCGACCAAGTTGGCATATCTGGAGGGCCATTGGGATTAGTGTTTGTCGACCATTGATCTGGAGGCAGCACTGGATCCGCGTTGTTGATTGGATCCCCGCTGTTGATTGTATGTGAAAATCAATACACAGTTACTTTGCAGCATAGATATAGTTGGCCGAAAGTGTCTGATCCCCAACCGTGACCTACTAAAATCGTTTCAAAAATATCCGCGTTGTTGATTGGATCCCTGCTGTTGATTGTATGTGAAAATCAATACACAGTTACTTTGCAGCATAGATATAGTTCGCCGAAAGCGTCTGATCCCCAACCGTCACCTACTAAAATCGTTTCAAAAAGCACTGTCCTACATGAATCTCCCTCGTTATTTGTGCCAAAAACTAAAACCATCCCCACAGGTGATTAATACCCCACATTATCTTCATGTATTGTGGGTATAGAACAGGACTTGTGTATAGCCCTCACTTCTGTGTGCGACGGTACAATAATTATAAGGGTTGTTCCAGGACTGGTTGACGCAATGGAAATTTTACGACGGAATGGACGGAATGGAAATTTTTTTGACGGAATGGGATTTTTTTACTCAAAATGTGATTTAAATCATTCAAAACTAGTTTTAAATCATCAATTAGTGTATTTTCTTCAATATATATAAATATTTTAATGATGATATGTGAAACAACCTAATATTATTACAGTTTAGTTTATACGCATACGGCGCAGTGGACGGAATGGAAATTTTTTGACGGAATGGGATTTTTTTATACTGAAAATGTGATTTAAATCATTCAAAACTAGTTTTAAATCATCAATTAGTGTATTTTCTTCAATATAAATAAATATTTTAATGATGATATGTGAAACAACCTAATATTATTACATTTCCGTTGGTTGACCCTGTGTCAGAATGATGGGACGAGGCGTGGTATCACACCACTTGTCGACGGCGTGAACCTGCAATCAGGAAGCATGTAGTGAATGTAGACAAACGTCCCCAGATGACTTAACCAAATGAAAGCTTTTTTTACAAACTGTCATGAAAATAGTTAAAAATATCAACCTACTAAATGTCATTTACGGCTGCTACCACGTGACTGCCCGGGGGTGGGTGAGAAGGGATGGGACAAACAACTGGTGTTTATTTAGCCCTCGTGTGTGTTACAGAAACGTTCAGTTGTGACCCACCACGGTTGGGAAAAGTGACACGTCCTGTACTCATTTTGCTGACTCATAAAACCAAAAACATGGAGGAATTCATCTGGAAAATCATGGTCACTTTTTGTGTTTTGTTCATATCAATTGGTAAGGCAATTTTGTTATCACACAAATATTCTATTTGTGAGTGTGCTTTCATTCTTTCCAAAGTATATGAGTGGCAAAAATATTTTACCAATATGGTGTCATTTCTTTATTTAGAAAGTATTTTTATCTTTTTAGCTCACCTGAGCATAGCTCAGAGTGAGCTTTTGGGATACTTGATTGTCCGTCGGCCGTCGTCCGTCAACAATTTTGATGTTTACACACTAGAGGCCACAATTTTGATCCAATCTTCCTCAAACTTGGTCAGAATGTTTGTCTTGATGATATCTTGAACCCTTTCGAAAATGGGTCAGGTTGGATCAAAAAGTAGGTCAGTAGGTCAAATCTTAGAAAAAATTTGTCGTCCGTCAACAATTTTGATGTTTACACACTAAGGCCACAATTTTGATCCAATCTTCCTCAAACTTGGTCAGAATGTTTGTCTTGATGATATCTTGAATCCTTTCGAAAATGGGTCAGGTTGGATCAAAAGTAGGTCAGTAGGTCAAATCTTAGAAAAATCTTGTTTACACACTAGAGGCCACAATTTTGATCCAATCTTCCTCAAACTTGGTCAGAATGTTTGTCTTGATGATACTTGAACCCTTTCGAAAATGGGTCAGGTTGGATCAAAAAGTAGGTCAGTAGGTCAAATCTTAGAAAAATCTTGTTTATACTCTGAGGGCAACATTTTTGGTCCAATCATCCTCAAACTTTGGCAGAATGTTTGTCATGATGATATCTTTTGTGGATGGGGTCAGAAAATTCCTGAACATTGTTTCACCTCATCATCTTAATTCTAAAGCAATCTGTTTTGTACAGGCAATGAATGATACTTTCCTAAGGTGAGCGATCTAGGGCCATCTTGGCCCTCTTGTTGGTGTTGTTTTCAGATAAACCATAATTTATTTATTATAAATAATCAAACATTTATCCATCCATCCACCATTAAATTGTGATCATGGCCAATCAAGTGATCATTGGATATTTTTAGTAATTGCAAGCCTTAGTAATAGACTCTGAGCAAAAGAGCCAATAACTCAATGTCAGTGCATCTACACCGAAGTCTTTTTAAGCATTTGATGGACAATGATTATAATTTAATGATGGATGTTATACGATAAAGTAACGAAAACCTATCTTTTGGAACTTGAGTGTAGTTTTCTATCCTCCCCTATCACCCACTATATTACAGTGAATGTGTTATTTGTGCTTGTAATATATACAGGCAGTTCAAAGTCACAA
>CM037779.1:48686286-48708792 GCA_021229015.1 Solen grandis | reverse complement strand
TATAGTCAATGGGTAGATAACTCTTCTGTCTTTACATGTAGGTTTAAGAGAACAGAATTTCCATATCTTTAAATACCATATAAACATATATCAAATTGTAACTGTAATTAATTGATAAAAGAAAAAATATGCATCAAGGAAGTTTCAGATAAGATCATCGATTATAAAGCTACAAGTTATTACCAAAATACTCCTGAATTCTGAGTATGACTTACTGATATGAGAAGATTTTCTCCTGTGAGTAACTGTAGAGGTAAATAAATGAGACAAGTATAATAAAAAAAATACAGATACACACCTGCTTGTAAAAATTGCACATCTGATTCCATCATTGATTTGTCCTGCATAAAAAGTTCTTTGCCTGAAAATATAAATTACTATATAAATATTTATTTATAAAAAATCATGAATTAAGTCAAAGGAAGTGTATAATATGTTTTTATAATTGACGGAAAATAAAAAAAACCTCAAACCATGTGAAACAGCAATAAGACTATCATAGGGAAACCCATTTACAATAATATTAATCTTAAAATATACCATTTTAAGTCAAAGTGACCTCAACCCGAAATATATTTAAACATGTTATTTTTTTTTTAATTAATACATGTAGTTTATCTGAAGTTTAACAGAAAATTATTTTTCTGAATTTTGTCAATATCTAGGAAATTTAGGAAAATGTCTACATTTGTCTACAGATTTCTTCTAAAATGCAATATTTCATGTATTTATTATTTTTATGATGATGGGAAGGGTTCTTATTGCTATATTTTGGCCAACCCAGGACAACCTGGAAAGTGGCCTAAATGATGATAATGATGATGATTTGGGAAGTAAATGCATCATTTGCTGAAGTCTTGGGATAGAAAAACCCTTGGGATAAAAAATAAAGGGGAAAATTGCATGAATCTAAAAGATATTTTTATAGGGGAAGATGCCTACAGATGATAAATGGCCCCTGATAGGGAAGGGGGAAAAACTCTGATATCAACCACAGGGGCCCACAACTTTATTTTGTTATACGAGTTTTCAGCAAAAAAAAAAAAATCCCCCAAAAATCTGAACTTCATTTACCTATTGCCAATAATAAGGAAATGAAGTTGGGACTTTTTTTCTTTTCTTCCTTAGAACTTGTATAATATCAAAACATCATAATGGGCCAATGCAATATATACATTATATAACTATTAATATTGTCTGATCATACAATATCTTAGAATACATGTAGCAACAACAATTTCTACATGTACATTGTTTTTATTCACTCACCTGTAAGCTTATTTTTGTTTGAGTTATTATCTACTGATCGTTTTTCCAATTCTGCCATTTCTGCATCAAACTTCGTTTTCCATGCTAAGAAATTTTCTATAGTACATTTTGTGCCTTCAAATTTTTTCTGAAATACAAAAATATAAATAAATTTAAACACATTTCATTGTCATTTTTTTGTTTTTACAATATCATCATCATTTATAAGAACAAAGACAAAAGTTGTGCCATAAGTTCTTTGAACTCCCCTAAAACATGTGAGCAGAATCACAACTGGCAATCATATGTCCAGCCATCAGTGTTTGACGCATCCCATTGGGTACCTGGATAGCGTAGTGGTCTCACCTATGCATCCCATGAGGGTTTTCTCTGGGCTCTCTGGTTATCTCCCATTTACACCACCACCAGAGCCATCAAAAGTGATTAATATTAGTCGTGATAACTCGTTTAGTAATAAATAAAATTTGAGTTTTTTAATCATATGTCTTAAAGACACTGTACTAAATGGATCAGTATGAAATTTTGTATACTTGTGCAGTTATAGATTTAACTATGTACACAATTTCATAATAATCTACAGAATAATTTTGGACCAAAGTCCATGTATTTCTAAATCACCCCTTGCTTATATAAATGGTTAAAAACTATAATCATTACAGGTATTACCTTAATTCATATTTTTATACATTTTCTAATTTCGCTTCCTCATCTGTCTCGTGATATAATGTACATTATAAGAGTACAATATCAAAATACATTTTCCATCATTAAAAAGAAGTGACAGGGGCGTAAAATTAAAAAAAATATCACTCGCCCTTTCAGAATTTGAGATAGAAAAATAAGGAAAATACAAAGAAATGTTCCGATTGTTCACCTGGCAGGGTAAGCAGTAAATGAAATTTTGCACCCCTGAAGTTTTTTAAATGGAACCTATAACAATTTTTTCCAAGACCCTGATTGGCATAACCCTACCATTTCTAATTCTTCCTCTTCCTTTTTCCGTCTGTTTTCCTCTTCAACTAGTTTCTGTTTGGAATCCTCTACCATGGTTGTCAGTTGCTCCTGGACAGCTGAGACAAGTGTGAACACCATTACCATCCCCAGGTTCTCCTCCACCTGTGTAAACACAGAATCATACCATAAGAAATATCATAACAGACCCTATCACTCTGAAATGAGACGTAAAACTATGTAAATCAACGAGCACTTCCCAAACACCTAATCTACATGCTGGTGTATAATTCCACATATTCTTCGATGCAAACCTAAACATATACTTGAGATTTTTCTCCAGTCACTGATAGGTCAATTAAGATCAGTAAATTATACCGGGAATTGCTGATCCTCCAGTGAATGGTCTATACCAACTGTCACTGTTTTCTGTATTTCCAATAGCTATGTTGAAAGGGAGGGTAAGTCCCCATATTCTTTAAAATCTCAGACTCAAATTTGATTTAAATACTCAAAACTGATATTGCAACTAATAGGCATAGTTTGAGACATTTGCATGAGTTGAAATGATTGACAAATTAGCAATTTCTGATGACCTTTACTTTCATTTTCTAGATTTGCTTTTCAATTTCTTAACAAATTTTCCCAATTTCTAACATGTATGCAAAAATTCCCAATTAAAGGATAATTGCCATCTTTGAAAAACAGCAGAAAAAACCTGTATAGTATGTAATAATGTTGGAATTTGGTTAACTCTTTACTGTACATAAACTCAATCTGACAAATTTGCAAACAGAGCAGACCCTTCAGACAGCTCCTTTCAGGTGGACCAAGGTCTCCTATGTTTGCTAACTCAGAGTCAACACAAATTATAATGAATGTGCATAGCAAAGAAAGGTCCACTGGTGAAATGGCATTTTAAGTTCAGTCAATTAATATTCATCAAGTCATTATTTTGAACACAAATTTTCATGAGGTAAAGGGTTACAGATCAACCTTGCAACACTCCTTTATATTAAGCAAACTGAACAAGGATAAAAAATCGCAAACATTTACTTGTGTATGGATAAGATCCATGATTTCATTTTCTTGGTCCTCATCCAAGTTATCTGTGCTCACAATTTCAACAACAGGAGCTTCATCAGGGTATTTTTCTGTGTAGGTGAACTGGAGCGTGCAAGCAGCTGAAATATACATACACTTAAAGACTCTAGGCTGGCAAAAAAATGTATCTATTTCAACATTTAAAATTGAAACAAAAAAAAAAGATTTATGTAGTTTTTGTAATTATATATTGTAAAATCATTAATTTTTGTTGACATTAAATTTCTTAGATTGTGTACCAAAGGGAATTTTGTGGGTACATTTATTCATTGATCTATGTTCTTGAAAACGTGAGGTCTACATCAGAGACAAGTTTTTATGGGAATTAATATTTGTGGATAAAAAAACCCACAAAATCAACAAAAATTAGTGTCCCATGAAAATTTATTATTTAACAATAGCCAAATGAATTAAGAGATAATTGCTCATTTATGGCTTTTGCTTACTGGTGGATCTGGCTAACATTCTTATTTCATCCTAAAATTATTCTGTTGACTTTTCTTCTATCCCAGAGCTGCTAAAAGAGTTAAGACTGCCATTCTAACACACACAAAAAATATGCTATATAAACATAGAAGGCATGTAGCTTGTGTTATTTTCTGTTATATGCAGTTTAAAAAATGTATATATATTATATGACATCATATGAGTCCTAATGTAAAGCATAATGATATAAATTGACACATTTGTATCTCTTGTAAATCTTTGCAGTCTAGTGAATGGAAAGAGACAGTTTTGTTTTCAGGCCATACTGTAGATGCTTTGTAATTAATCACTCATACCTACTGCCTTCATAATTAGATTCGGCTAAAAGCATAATGATACTTTTAATAACACTGCAATGCTCCTGCTTTTGAATGGTTTATCATGGTTAACTTGTGTAAACTGAAAGTAACATTAGCTGAATATAAGTCACACCCATGAATCATAAAGAAGGAAATCATGGAAGATCAAGAGATCAATCAAGAATATAAATGAAAAAAATATACCTTGGTTTTCCCATGATCTTTTTTACATTAAATGGGCATAACAGGGGTCAAGTGATGGAAGACACAAAGTTAGAAACATTTGATGGTCATTTAAACAAGTTGAAGGATTAAATAGACAATTTTGTGGGGCATGAAGCATAGAAAACCCTGTACGCAAAAACAAGAGGATCATGGAGGCCCTCAATTGCTAAGTACTGTTCCATCATCTAGATTATGAAGTGAACATTTGGGCCTATTGAAACTGATATCTAATAAATGGTTTTATAGATGTTTGAAATTTTCTATATAGAGTATACAAGGCTTTTTTCCCCTGCTTTATCAGGAGCCACTCATTATAAGGTGCCTTCCCCTCTGAACAATTCTTAAATTCATGCAGTTTCCCCTAACTTGCATCTTACTTCAGGGTTATTCTTTCCCCAATGTAAAGGATAAGGCCATATGATATTAAGCCTCCTTCCTTAACATCTGAAAATAAAAGACCAGGTATAAAAGGTGATGCCCTAGGGGTCTCATTTTTGGTAGAGGGCCATAAAGTGACCATTGTGTCAAATGAATTAAAATTCTGACCATTGGTTTCAGAGGAGAATTATTTTGAAGTTACCAAAAGGATCTTTCATGCCAACTTTCATCAATTTCTACTGAGTGGTTTCAGAGGAGGTATCGTATAAATGAAATTGTTGACTACAGACGCAGGTTGATCACAATAGCTAAAAAAAAACATCTACCTTCATCATCTTCATCCTCAAAATTATTTAGAGATATTTCAAACACTGCATACGGTTCAGTCTCAATAACTGAAAAAAAAAGAAGAATATTTCAAATTAATTTGGTAAAAATTTTTTTTTTTTTTAAAACATTATTACAATGACAGTTCAGCAAAATGAACAATTTAAAAACCATTATGTAAATTTGTAATATCAAATTTACATATTCATAAAGTAAATATATATATGTATACAACATACATATTTTTATACACTTGTTTATAATAAATAGCTGTAGATAAATAAAAAACTTGCATGACGTGCAACACAATTCTGCACTGCTTGAAAAGAATGGAAATATATTGTGATACTAACTTTGTATTACATCAGGGACTCAAATAAATAGGTTGTCAGACGTTTCACCCCCAAGTCGTTTCCACCCCAGTCGTTTCCTCCCAAGACGTTTCACCCTCAAATTGGGGGTGAAACGTCCTGTATTTGAGCATAAAACAGGTCGTTTCCTCCCCTCTTTTATTTTATTTAAGCATTTGATTGAATTACTTTATATTATCCTAATTCAATATTTTTATAGAATGTTATTCAAATTACGGTAAGTTGTCTTTACTGAATATACTATTTACAATTAATAAATTACAGAATTAATCAATAATTACGTTAAATTTGATAAGTGCTAAAGTGTGATTAGATAAAAAAAAAATGTTGTTAATTAATATTTTGATTTCATTAATGTTTTAATTTAATTGTTTTTAATTGCATTTGAAGGCACCCACTTTGATGTTATTTATAAGATTGGGTTTAATGATCTGAATAATAAAGGTGTGAGAGTAAAAAGGTATAGTGTTAAATAAAAATCAATTAAGACTTTGAAAGGTTAATGTGATCTTGTGCACATGTATTAGATGAGAAAAAAACACATGAGAAAAATCACCAATTCAATAACTTTTAAATGCATTGTTTATTTATATGTATTTTAAAACATATTTTCCCACATATTTTTTTTATTATTTTTATTTGAAGTCCTTTGGGTAGAAATTATTGTATAGTAATTGATCCTTATCTTATTAATGATAATTAAAAATTGTGGAATATTATGACATTCACTATATAAGAAATGATAATTTACGTATTTTCCAAGTATAATATAATCTTCCCATAATTTAAAAATCGACATATTTATGATAATGTCAATGACCTTTGAATAAAAAATAAATGATTATTATAAAAATCAGACGTGTAAAAATCAAAAAAAAAAAAGGATTGCATTCTATTACATAATTATTGTCAAGCACCTTGTCGACTGTTCATTAAGCATGTCGGATGGATGACTCCACTATACACAGTAGCAGTTAAGTGACACGTGCCGTTAAGTGTGGCCAATAAACACATCAGATTAGCAATTATTTAATGAATAAGTCTTCTTTAATCTATTTATTCAGCATTAAACATATTACACATGTTTATAGCCAATACACATTTACACTTTTTTACATTACAACATATTCATTATTTTGCATAAAATTCTACAATACACATTTATAGCCAATACATGATACTTTTTGCAAGGTTAATTAAAAATTTTTATAAAAAATTATTTGTTATTTTTTTATTGATAGGTCGAGCGAATATATTTTAAATTTTGTTAAGGCTATTCTAAATTTATTTAAATTTATTTTCTGTAAGTATTTTTCCAAACAAAAATCATGTTTAAACAAATGATACATTTCTAATCTATTTGAGTTATTTACGTTAGAAAACCAGTTTTTTTTATAAAAAATAAATCAATTATATTTCCTAAATGGTATAACCACACGTGTCGTAGACCAAGTTCATTCAGTGTTATTTTCATTTTTACCAGTATACATCGCTCATCAGCATTTGGTAGATATTCACATTTAATTCATAGTGAGGTTTAAATGTTAAACGATGAGGCAAAAGTCTAACGAAAGTGGGGTTCATGTAAATCATCATTTTGTACATAACTTTTATATACCAATTAGTAAGCTGTCAGAAAAAAGACTCTTAAATCTCTAGACAAGTGCAAAATACGATAAAAATATAAATATTAACAAATATTTTTAAGGAAATCTAAATTTTACTATTTAACCTCCGTTAACTACTGTAATGTGTGCATCATGTAAGAAATGGTGATTAAAGAGTATCATAGATGTATTGCACATGTTATATAAGTTATACCAAGACATGGTTAATTTATATTTCAATAAACAGAAAGCCATGGTTAATATCTAACTATGTAACTAAGAAAATTAGAGTTTCCTGGACTTTTCAATTGTTAATCTTGTAAATATGTATTTGTGTTGTTTATTTTTTTTATTAAAATTCTTGTTATTTTTTATATCATATTTTCATTTCACACACACACACACACTTCAACATATTTGATTGATTCAAGACTTACAAAAACTTAAGTATGATTAGAAATGATCATCCTAAAACTGATATGTTTAATAGGTATTTGATTATATCATGATGTACATACATAACATTAGTATATATGTCCGTGATTATATGCAAAAAGACCATTTTAATTTTTATTTTTTAAAAAAAATACAATAATATACTAACAAGTATAATATAAAGTGGGGGTGAAACGTCTCGATCTTTGAAAATTGGGGGTGAAACGACTTGGGAGGAAACAGCTTAGGGGGTGAAACGTCTAGGGGAGGAAATGGTTTGGGGGTGAAACGTCTGGAATTCAAATAAATATTCACCTACAACACTATCCTTTCTGATTATTGATCATTTAGAGATGCTATGCTTTGAAAAAATTGAGATTTGTGACAATCTTTGGCTTAATATTAAGATGTTACTCCCTATCTTAGATAGCAATAAGTGAATAACAACAGATTGAAAAACTGTATAGTTTGTTATGTACAACTATTATAACCGTACCAAGTTATATTGGTCCTTTTAATTAAGTTTCAGTTTGTAAAAAAAATACAATTATAAAGAAAGCAAAACTATTAAGATATTTCAATAGTTTTTCTAATACTATGTTTCTGTTGAATACTGAAAAAAATGGCCTTTAATTCCTACCATAAACAAAAAAAGGGTTTTCCTAAAGTTAACTATTATTTATTATATTATTTTATATAGGATAAATTAGCAGGGTGCACTGTTATTAGACTATCCGAACACTAGTACTCCTACAACCGGGTTGACTAATCTTTGAATATCTTACCTTTAATTTCCTCTGGATAAATTGATTCGAGAGCCTCCAATTCATTCGCTTGGTCTTCTTTGTAGTCAGTCATATTTAACACAGCTTATGCACTGTTTTAAGATAAAATACTTACAAAAACTTCTACTTTCATACAATCACATTTTCTACAGACAGCATCTCTCACACAATGATTTCAATCGCTTACATATACAGATTGAACACGTTTAAACTGCGGACTTTAAGTACACAGCAGTATTTTTCGTGTGAAATTTGAGTTAGTTACGTGTTAAATATTGAAGAAAAGGATTTTGGATGCATAACTTCATTGTCATACTTGGTACAAATGTAGTTTTACTGTAAAAGGAAAAGAAACATCTTTGATTGTCATAAAATAACTGTCAATTATAGCTTATTCCTCATTTTATGATAAGCTACTGGACATCAAGAACGCATGAAAAATTCATAAAAATAAATATCATTTAAAAACGAGAAAACTTTTGACGTAAGCGTAATTTAACTAAATTTTAAATATCGGAAAACATAATGAAATATGAAATATGTCATAATCACCATCATAGACAATTTCCAGAAAAGACGACATACATATCTATATATAAACATTTTCTTTTAAAAAATACATAAGCGTAATGTAAAGACGGACACGGAGAAACGTACAACACTGTTCAGTAAAGGAACCTCCTGGCTCCTGCCGGCCGAAATGATTTGTTCTATTTTCAGACCACACTGCATTGTAAGAAATATATTTCCTTACATATCTGAATACAAAAACAGGTTGATCTTACAGAATATAACACGTATTATTCTGAAGTAAATTAATTTATATCGTTTCTTGCAACTTTTTTTTTTAAAACAAAATTATTATTTCGTGTAAGAAAAATTTAGATAAAAAAGAATATGGATATTCGATAGTAGTTGCGCAAATGGCCGACAGTGAGCCGTCAGCACTGCCAGAGCACAACCTCTTTATTTCCTGCTTATTTAGGTTCCCTTTTGCTCATTTTCGCATAGATTTAGTCTAAATATTTTTCCCATTTGTTTTTGTCTTCATTCACTCTTTCCCCATTACTTTGTTTTTCCGTTTTGCTTTTTCCCAGTTACTCACTCATTTCAATCTTTCTCTCTCCGAGGGGCCGCCGTAGCCGAGCGGTTACAGTCGTGGACTACAAATCTTTCAGCCCCTCATCGCTGTGGGTTCGAATCCCGGTAGGGACTTCGGATTTTTCATGTGAGGGAAGGTCGGTGGTTCTACCCGGGTACCTCTGTGTACTTGGGGTCTTCCTCCACCTGTAATTAGCTGGACGTCGCTATATGATTGAAATACTATCGCAGCAACGGTAAACCCCAATAAAATACAATTCTGTCTCCGATTGCTTGTCCCCTCAGACACCAGTTGGCACCCACGCTCTTGTTACACCTTTATTGTACTCTTTTTCTCTCTGGATTTTCGGGAATAATTTTTCATATATGTATCGATACAAAGGTTCTTAATTGACTCAGCTTACTGAAAGCCACGACACTCCTCATGATTTAATGAATGTATTACTTTAAGCAGAGGTCAAATGAAATAAAATTTGATTTTTTCAATACATTTAATAGTTATAAATGATCGGATTACAACAGGCACAAATAAAATTCTAAAGACATCTATAGAAGCTTCACAGGAAGTAACTACCTAAAACCAAAAATGCCTATAGAGGTCTACTTATGGAAACTTGTCAAGAAATGTAGGTAAAATAGTTAAATGGAAATCTTTAAGAAAAATAAATACCCTCATTAGTATCTTGATAGGAGAAAATTGTTTTTACAAATCAAAGGTACAGGCGTCTGTGCCCATTCCTCGTGCAAGGCCCGGTTCAGACCATTAACGTGTTTACAGCATTCCTTTCACAAACGTTACGTCAAAGGTAGTCCTACATGTGTTCAATCGGGGAGAGATCTGGGGAATTTGCAGGAAATTCGAGTGTGTTGATGTTGTTTGCCGCAAGGACCTTTTCCATTGTTGCCTTATCCGGCGTCTGTGCTGATGCGCCCAATTCAGACGTGCGACGTGACTTGCTGGTAACGGATTTTTTTTGTAAGAACGTTAAGAAGGAAGTTGAACGATTCTAAGACAGCTTTTGGCAGTATAGACATATATATTCTTGTCCCTGTGGCTTGATTGAGACGTGCAACAAACGACCATAAAGTGATGACGACGTGTTTACTCACTAGATTGCGATTTTCGTGCGACGTTCCCTAGCCTGTCTTTAATGGGACTATGCTGTTGAAAGCGCGCTTGTCGACGACATATTGTTCGCTCATGGTGGCTAAAGCTACGCACGACGTTAGCAACATGTAGACATTCTTTCAGCGGCCCCAAAGCGATATTTCTGTGATTTATGGATAGTCCAGGACCGCGCCCCATGCTTGCTAGATCTACCACTAGTTTTACTCCAGATTATTTCAATGTGAACAACTCTTTCAATACCAAACGACATTATTCAATATGGTCTATTGCGTGAGGTATTCTCGATTGATGGGTACATGATCAGCGAGTTTAATACAACTCGTTTATAAAATTAGACTTTATTTGGAGAATTGTTGATTAATTATGTTTAAAACGTCTGTGCATATTCCAAATATTTTTTTCCTCATAATTTTGACGTGAAAAGTCGGACCTACTTCCGATGGGGAAAAGTGACTTCCCAAAGTAGGCAGAAACTTCCCAAGATGATACAGATTTGACAATTACTGTTTTATCTACTTAAAAAAAGAACAAAGCAAAAAATGATTATTAGGATGATACTCATACATTCAATAGCAGAATGAATTAAATTACAATTCCATAATGTATCGCCAATTATTAATATCATAAAATTTTGTGAAATCTCCCTCGTTAATGTCGGTGAAGTCGTTGTTTCTGACAAATAACTCAGCAAGTGTAAGTCACATTGAATGGGAAAACGCTATTTTCGTAAACGCCCACTTCAAGGAAATCGGTTAAATATAGAAATACGGGTGCTTGCCGAACCAAGTGGTACGTTCCCTGAACATGGCATCTTCACCAGTTGCGGTTAGCAAATTATATTTTTCAATCTTTGAAGTCAGTCAGAATTCTAAATAAAGGTTCAATACCGTTCGTAACGTTATTGCCTATAATGGATACCCCCCCCCCCCCCCACACACACACACACTTTTTTTTACCTTCATGGAATGTTGCATTAGGTGATCATGCGTCTGTAGATGGGTATTGATAGACGCAATACACAGAGACAATAAGCAATAAGAATTAAATTCTTCGTCAATGACCATCTGTGGACGAGCTGCTTAAAAAATTAAATAAAACGTATTTTAAGTATGATGATTAAATAAATATAAGTTGATAATGGCATAGATATTCTGGATAAAACTTAAAGTAGATAGTAATTAAAGAAATTTATCAAATTTCTGATAACCAAACCCCTTAAAAAAAAAATCATATTAAAGAAATTAAATCTTAATAATAAAATATAAGCACATTAAATGAGAATGAACGATGTATGTCTCTATATCATGCCAGTACTTAACTAATTGAATCTAATAAAATTGCAATGAAAAATAGCATGTATTATTTTGTTAAAACTTGAAAACGATAATAAGGTTATATACATTTGTTAAATGATTTCATCAGTGTACTATGAATTCATCATTTTATATGTGCTTAGGACACTTCAAGAAAACGCTTGGATTTTTTTATACAACTGACTTCGCAGAGGAAATGGTAACCTCAAGGTAAAGTCCCTGTAATATTTCCGCTTTGTCTTGGACCACTTAATCTCTACCAAGACAACCAAGGTACCATAATGAAACGTTAGGAAACCTTGGTTATCTCCGTGAAAGGTCATGAGGTCCGAAATGTAGCGGAACCATTACAGGGACTTTACCTTAATGTAAAATGGATACAAGTAGTCAAATTAAAACCATAAGAACGAAAATTGTTATGGTTTGCTATACCAACAGTTTAGTATAAAGAATGCTTGGAACAATACTTTCAAACAATGTATGATAATAACAAACTGGCGTTGGTGCCTACTAATAGTTATGTTGCATACACTTCCTGACTCTTTTGCTTTATTTACAGAATATCGTTCCAAGAAATCAAGGTATACATACACTTTATGCTACCATATTTGACTTCTATCGTATACAATTATTTGAAACAAAATACATTTTATAGATGTACTATATTTAAATTTATAGTTGCATGCTTTTGATCATCAATGCTAAATGTCACAATTAATTTATGATGTACAGTTTGCCTGTGTTCAAAATATTCCACAAGTTTAACTACGCTCTGGTATACAAAACTTATTTCGTTTAAACTTAAATTTCATGTTCGTAATGATGGCATCTAGACAACTTAAATCCAATAAATAACATGTAATAACTTTACAGATTATTGATATATATCACAGCACATATGATGCTTACTATTGACGAAGTTGAGACGTCTTTTATGCTGATTTTTCATGAAAACATTTTGACTATACTTTGTATTTAGTATGGATAATATTGTCAATTGCATGTTAATACGTGTCTACAATGTTTAATAAGAATCGGCCTTTAAGTAAGTTCTCAGTTTTTGTGTATTGTCTATTATTTCAAAAAAGGAAAGCATGAATGCTTCCAATTTATCATGCCTTTTTTATGGTGTCACATATTTTGATAAAGGGAAATGTTTGTAAGAGAAACGCCTCAAACTATCCAATACTTCATAGAAAAACACATCTCGGCCTTATTGGACAGTTTTCAGCCTTTCTTTGGATTTCAAGATTCAAGGACTGTTTACAGAATTTGGTTGTGACACGTGTAAAGAAGCGTAAGGCATGTCGTCAGTGGACGGTGCCAGGTCAGAGTACAAATTCACGCTATTTGTTGAGTTCACTCCACGCGATGTTGTGTTGTCAGCCGACTGAGTCGCAACATTTGCTTCAGGATCCAGGTGATAGGACCGTGTTTCTTCAGTTTGACCCCTTGCTTTATTTACAGTCATATCGGAGATATTCATTTGGTTACTTGAGCTTTGAGCACAAGCTCGTTGCTCTGGTGCCTGTCCATGGTACTTCATGTTGTAATACTCGTTGTCCGGCAAACTTTGTCCGTTGTCTGTAGTATTCTGATGGCCGATCTTCGCCCTTCGCCTGTAACATATCTTAAACTTTTATTTCATATTGAACACAAGTCCCTGCAATGCACCATTGTCCATCTAAACGGTTCTTAGTTTTTTTTTCTAGAAATATAGGTTTTATTAGTAGTAATGTAAAAAAATGAAAACTTCAATGTTTCACTTGTTTTTAAGATTGCTTATTTACCGATAATATTGATATAATTTCACGCTAGAATGACATTTGATTGCCCAGTTTAATTTTTTGAGAAATTTAAATTACCAACGTATGGAAAGCTTTATTTTTAATTAGTTACTATGGAATGGTCAGATATCGTAACTCACCTTACGAGAAATATATACACATGTAAACATAAAATGTACCTGACCTTGTACAAAATGCAATTGTCTTGGAACAGACTAAACTCATATATATATATATTCGTAATTCATATATCCGGGAAAAATAAATAATGAACGAATGTTATTACTCATAGATAGTGCAATTCCTGAAATGTAAAATGAGTTTTTCTTCAGTTGGGGATAAATAAATAGCCGGGTTACACATGTCTCTTTTACCTCCAAACAAAACCGATGACGACAGCAATCAGAACTATAACTATTGGAATAGATACATAGGATGCGGTGAGGACTCCCGAATCGTGTTTCTCAGTTACTGAAACGAAAACATTTTTTTATTTCAAAACATTGTCCAAATGGTGTTATTTATTTGGGAATTGTTTAAGCCGATACTTAATATAAAACATGTTAAAATACTTAATACTTAATATAAAACATGTTAAAAACTTTTTCAGATACATTATCTTATAAAATTGAATATATCACATAAAAACATATTTGTAAGCATAAACGACATAGTGATTTAGGAGTTAGTCTGTTAGTATGAAAAAATACTGTGATAATCCAGTGCAATCATTGTCGACACTTTTAAAATTCAAATTGATTGGATGTATTACCTGAATCTGAATATTTATCTGTAGAATTAGTTTGCTATTTGTGTCAGGACTTGTCGTTGTAGATCTTCCCGTGGGACCAACATATTTTTCATTTGCGGTTGTTTGACTCGTGAGAGTTATTCTTGTTGAAGGTGTGCTGTATTGCGCCGTTTTAAAATCTGAAAGTAACTTTGGTCTTTTTGTAACTCATTGCAATATATATATATATATCATTACCTGAATATGTTATTCTCTTCATTTTTTTCTGTGTGATAATTTTGTCAGTGTATACGTATATTCTTAACATGAACAGTTTCACAACAATAAAATTTACCTTAAAATAATTATTTTGTGCTTAAACTTGTTCTCACACTTAATTTTATACTTACCGCATAAATATGCTGTTCTAAGTACTTGGTAGTATTCACCGGTTGTGGGCAATTCTTGTAAACTGATCCTCAAGCACTGTTCAGTAGTACACGAATTCAGGTGTTTTATACTATTTAGTACTGGCGTGGTTTCATTTGTTTATATAGAGCAACAGTCTATTGCAGACCCACACTGTAATATTGAGTTACAGCGGCGGACAATATACATAGTCAGTGCCGTAACGGATATGTCTGTCCCGTCACAGGGTAATGGAGAGGGTGGTGTTCCTTGGCATATCATGCTGTTGCTGTCACTTGATTTTATGTAACATGCATCTAAAGTATGTCCATTGGTGATTTGAGTAAGTCCATTTACTGTAAAACAAATGGATTCAGAAGTAGATCAACGTGGCAATTGAGATTTACTTTATTATATCATTAGGGTCAAAATGTTTATCGTTGCTAGAGGAATACGGTGGTTGATAAATTTATGGAAAAGTAATTTATAATTCGTTTAGGCGAACTATTGATTTCAAGAAAACGATAGCATATTGTGATTGAACGAAACATTTATTTTTCAACGAAAAACAGTGAAAAAATCACAATCCAGGTTATAAATGCAATGAATATTGGTTTAGTTTCAGTACATTTTGTTGTAGACTCCCCATTTGGTCTAACATATTTCTCACCTGTAGTCGTTTGATTCGTGAGATATATTCTTGTAGAAGGCGTACTGTATTGTGTCGTTTTAGAATCTGGAAGTAATGAATTTTTAACGTTCAACATATATTATTTGTAATAATATATTTCATTACTTGCAAATGTTATTCTCTTCATTCTATTCTATGTGATAATTTTATTAGGGTACATATATCATTTTACCTCGGACAATGTCAGGTCAATGTTAAATAATAATTTTGTGCTTAAAACTAACTTCCTAATCCACTTATATAATTAACTTTATACTTACCGCATGAATATGTTGTTCTAAGTACTTGATAATATTCACCAGTTCTGGACAATTCTTGCACACTGATCCCCAAGCACTGTTCAGTAGTACATGTATACAGGTGCTTTATACTGTCTGGTACAGGTGTAGTTTCGTTGTCATATATAGAGCAACAGTCTATTGCAGACCCACACTGTAATTATTGAGTTACAGCGGCGGACAACATACATCGTCATTGCCGTAACGGATATGTCTGTCCCGTCACAGGGTAATGGAGAGGGTGGTGTTCTTTGGCATATCATGCTGTTGCTGTCACTTGATTTTATGTAACATGCATCTAAATTGTATCCATTGGTGAGTTGAGTTAGCCCATTTACTGAAAAACAAGAAACCTTTATTTCGATGAAATGATATATCAATATTTGACAGCGAAAAAAGTCACAATCCAAGTTATAAGTGCAATGTACATGGTTTGTGTTGCAGTTAATCATTGCTTAATTAAACTCGATCATTTTTGACTGACTATTATCATCATCCTTTTCTCTATCATCTCTCTCTCTCTCTTTCTCTCTCTCCTTATCGTGTCCATTTGGCTTCGGTGAGCTATATATTTTATGTCAACGAACAAACAACTGATTTGAATTTTCGTATAACCGTCATCAAAAGAGCAGATAAGCTTCAATTGACAATTATGGCAAATGCAAGTAAATTCATCTAGATAATGTCAAAAGATCCTGAAACATTAAAATGTATATGTATATCATTTTCATATTTTCCTCAATGACAATACCTACGCTATCAGAAAGAGAAGATATTTTTCAAATCTCGTATTTGAACATTAAATGTAAATCTGTTAAGTTGTGTAATATTTATTAAATTATTTTCTAATTAAACTACTCAAAGTTTGCGCTAAGCACTGATGATACTCAACAAAAACAATTCATTCTTTAACAGTATTATTTTTGTATCAAAACGAACAATGGTATATGATAATGTAATGAGTTTATAAAGAACTTATTTCAGGTTTTTATATAAGACAAAGAGGGTCAAAATCAAAATTGATTTCACAATTGACACAATTTCACACTTTCATTTTGAATTAAAATACAACTTATTTTGCAAGACAGTTATGAAAATTCAGTCAATGAATGCTTTTGCTTTTAAAATTATATAAAAATGTTTTTCCCCCTCTAATTAAATGAGTTTTTGTGATACATGTAGCTCGAATATGAGATTTTAGTTTTTGAGCGTTTTGCTTTAAATCAAAGGTTTAGGTATGTAGAGGATGTTTATGGAATTGCAAGCGTACGGACATATAGAAGCTATGGTCATTTCAAATTCGAGAACAATTTTGCGCCGTCAATTTCACATGAATATGTGAAATGTGGTGCTCAAGCTGGGCTCACACTGCGACGTTTGGGCCGACGTTTGGGCAAACGTCCAGCTCCGCTAGTAAAAGTTGTTTAAAGGTGATAAATATTGTTTTTGCTGGCGAACGCTGCCGAACGTTGTGTTCGCTGGAAACTTCTATTAGCAAAGTTTGGAATTAAACGTTAGCTAAAGTTATGCTCTTTTTGTGAACGCTGTATTGTTGCATTTTTTATACACACATATTACACTGCGGACAGAAGTGTTTGAATTCCATCCCACCGCTGCCACCGGTGTTCCAGTTTTTGTATGTGTTCCAATTTCCACACACATACTTGAATCTAACTTCTCAACTTCTCATACCACTTTCTTTCTCTCCTGTCTGTCTTACACAGATAACCAAACACAATTTCTACATACATTGTATATTTACATTTGCTAATATTTAAAAGGCTTTACAGTCATAAGTCCTTTCCTTGCATTCTAATTCCTTCTCTGTACTTCAACATTGTAAAAGAGCCATAAAACCCTAACATAACAAATTCATTTCTATAAGCTATGAAAGATCCTTAACGGAACCCCATCATAAAGCCACTCTCAGAATCCGCAGACTAAAATCCTATCAAAAACCCAAAGAAATCCTCACTGTCTTCTGCGCGACCTCTTTTATACCCAATGGTCATTTTAGCTTGTTAGCATGCAATGATGTTATCATGTAGCATTGTCTTTGGCTAATCTATTTTTAGATGCATACAAACAGGCTAACAAAATGCTACCAACTATAGCCTGTATCTGTATTTGGGATGCTAACACAATGTTAACGTTGGCATCAACATAGTAAGAACTGTTTACTAATTTAAATCTTAACTCTTAAGTTATTAAATCATTATTTGAATACTACCTTGCAAGCATTATCATGTTATAAAATTACAACAGTTGAACAGAATTTACCTAAGTTGGACTCCGTTGACAAACGTCGATTTCTGTGAAAAATAATTTATTTTCTGATGGTGTAGTCATTGCGATCCGGTACTATTGCACTTACGCCACATCTGCGCAAGCAAAAAGTCTTTTACGCTAATATATAATTTATTAGTTTAGTTTAGTTTAAACTTATTTATTTTACGTCGATTGAGAAACAAGTTCTTACAACTTATACTAATCCCTCTCGACGGTTCCTGGGTTGGACCAGTACTTTGCGCCCAGGAAGGTCGTGAATAATTCTTGCCTCCAACGGGGTTCGAACCCACAACCTTCGGATCCGTATTCGGATACGTTACCAAATTTATCCAGTGCACACAAATGCTGCGACTGTAAAAAAAATCTCCCTCGCGGACGTAATTATGCCGACGTGTTGGCTCATTTCTTAGACTTTTTAGACGATGGACAACGCTGCTACAAACGTTCATAATATGACCCCAGTTTTAGCAAACTTTGCGTAGTATATGTGTATGGTGTATTTTTAATTGTTGACTCACATTCCTTCAGTCTGCGTACCAAGCTCCCTAATACCGTGAAACCTGTACCTATAAAGATCACGAACAATCATACACCAAAAAGCAACCTATATCTTTATTGGAAATATGGAGCAAAACGTCACTGAAACCCTAATAACAGGGTCGCGTGTATTAGGATCGATGTCGTCGTATAAGGTTCTTTGCATATATATGTGATTATGATTTTTTTGTAAATGAAAAAGAAATATAAATCTCACACCACTTTAAAAACAACCTTAGTTATGTTTCAATTTCAACTCTCAAATATATACAGTTTATATGTTCGAGTATATGATTTGGTTATACTACGTTTGCGAGACTAGTGACACACACATACAGATTATATAATATGCAATTATAATAATACAAATGAAATTATTTACCTATGAAAATGATAAGGAAAGTAGAGTATGGTCCTTGCGCCATTGTTAACATCAGTAATATAATTAAAATGTTCAGCTTAAAATCCGGAAGTTTTGAATGATCAAGTTGTGAACATATATCAGCGTTGGATACCCACAATACTACAGATGTTATTTTGATATGTGCCTCAATGCGTTGTTTTAATTTCCTTGTACATTGTTTATGTACTCGTATAAACACTATAAACACGTTTTTTATATCTTCCTCCAACTTTTTATTTTGGATCATTTTTGGTCTTCTTATTTGGTATATTTGATTAAAATATTTCTTACTGTTATTTATTTTTACAAATTTGCAACTTTAGATGGCTCTGGACAGCATCGCAATGTCAAATTCAAAGTCACGAATAAAATGCTAGAAATCTGATCTCGCACCAAATAGACGTGTTTCGAGAGATTTCTAATTAACTTTTTTGCAAACACTTTAATGGCGAGGCCGCGGATTATATTCACGAACTCCCGTTTATGGTGAAGAAGAATGTCACTGTATCTAAACAAATTAAGATACATAACAATTGAATTATATGGTTTATAAGACAAATATAATCAAGATATACCAGCATAATCTGGGGTGTATAGGATGCAAGTTAAATTAGCAAGTGAGGAAAATACCAAGGGGGGGGGGGGGTAACTTGTATTTAGCAGTTACCGGTAATCAGGATGAGCAGTGGATCACTCACAATGACTAAATAAAGCACGAAATAAAATGTATATATGTTTTGAAAGTTAAGAATGGTTTTGAAGCAAGTTTCAGTTTATTATCTATTTATAGAATCCAGAACGGGATAAACTAAATGCACCTAGAAATGACAATCTACGGAAGCAAAGAGGGGTCATGGTCTTTTTCTTTTTTATCATCTCGTGGCCACGAGATAATAACCAAACAAAATCTTGCTAATACGGGCCACAGATATAAATAAGAAAAAAAACAAAAAAAAAAAAACAAAAAAACAAAATGATTATTAACTCGGGGTCACGAGAAATACCGGTAACTGAGAAAAAAAATCTCGCTTACACGTGGCCACGAATGAATAACTAAGGAAAAAATATCGTTATCTCGTGGCCACGAGAAGATCTAATGATTTGGTTGGTCAGTTAACTCGTGGCCACGAGTTAGCTATCTCGTGGCCACTAGTGAACTGACTAATCAATCTCGCGATATTTTTTTCTTAGGCCACGAGTTAGTAATATTCTTTTGTTTTTCTTAGTAACTCGTGCCCACGAGTTAGCGAGAATTTTTTTCTTAGTTTTATCTCGTGGCCACGGGTAAGCAAGATTTGTTTAGCTTACCTGAGAACATGTGCTCAGGATGAGCTATTAAGATCGATGAATGTCCGTAATACGTCCGCCCGTCGTCCGTCCGTCGTTCGTCCACAATTTGTTTGCACTCTAGCATCTTCCTTTCGTTAGCAATCATCTTCAAACTTTGACAATGTATATTACCATAATCTCTCGGCCAAGTTTAATTATGGCTGATATCAGCCTATTAGGTCAGGAGTTATGCCGCTTTTAATATTAAAAAATGACAAATTTCGCTTTGTTTGCACTCTAGCATTTTAATTTCTCAAGTAATCATCTTGACAATGCTAATAGCCATATTCTTTCGATCAGGTTCGATTATGGCTAATATCGGCCTATAAGGTCAGGACTTATGCCCCTTTTAATGTTTAAATTTGCCATATTTCACTTTATTTGCACTCTAGACTCTATTTCTTTAGCAATCATCTTCGAACTCTATGACAATGTTATAGCCATATTCTTTTGGCTAAGTTCGATTATCTTTGATATCGGCCAATTTGGACAGGAGTTATGCCCCTTTTAATATTAAAAAATGCCAGATTTCTCTTTATTTGCACTCTAGCATCTCCATTTCTTAAGCAATCATTTTGAAGTTTCACTGACAATGTTTATAGCCATAATCTCTCAGTCAAGTTTGACTTCAGAATTTGACTAAAGGTACTGCTTAATTTTTTTAATTGAAATTGTCTCATGGATTATGTATTCAGAATTAAGCTATAATTTAGTTACTTGTACAGGAAATGAAGGCAGTTTTTCTGAGGTGAGCGCCATTAGGGCGATCTTGGCCCCCTTGTTTTGTTTTTCTTAGTTATTATCATATAGCCACGAGATAATAAAAAAGAAAAAAACACCATGTCTCCTCTGTGCTTCAGTAACAATCTGGGTCTCCGTCACAGTTGCTCGATTCAATGATCTCCACTAGAAATAGCATTATTCAAATACACATTTAACAAAATGTTATTTTGGTCAATATTTTTAACGTTATTTAAAGCAGAGACCATTAAACCAAGCATCTACGGTCTTTCCGAAACCATCTTCACACCGAAATAGTACTGCACTTGCTTCGTCAAGTGTTTGTTGTTGTTTTTATAAAAAATAAAACTTTTAAAAAGAAAATTATTTTATTTAAACTTAATTGAATATATTTTTTTGTAGATCAGTAAAATGGATGGCAAAAAGTAACCGCTAAACATATGAGAACACACACACACACATATATATATATAGAGAGAGAGAGAGACAACAGAAACCAACGCATCGTCGATACCAAAATACAAACAAAACTTATTATTATTATTTGTTTTTTTACAAATTTGCAACTTTGGATAGCTTTGGGCAGCATCGCAATGTCAAATTCAAAGTCAAGATTAAAATGCTAGAATTCTGATCTCTCACCAAATAGACGTGTATCGAGAGAATTCTCATTTATATTACTGCAAACACTTTTGTGTGTGCTAACTGACTCATAGGTTGGTTGTTATGGTATGTTCCTGGTTAGGGCATAGTACTAGTTTCGATCAATTTAAAACAGAATTAAGGCAATTAAAATCCACAATTCATGTGGGTTAATTTCTAATAGATGAGAAACATTTTGATATAAAAATGTTATTGTACATTCAAGAAACTTCAGAAAACTTTGCACGCTATTCTGTGTTTTTTCTTCATAGTTTTGTTCATATATTAAATGGTTTAATTTATTAACGAGCCCTTAAGCTATTACTATAGAATAAATTAACATATGGGCGTGATATTGTACAATTTCGAATAAAATAGATGATTAAATAGCAACGAAAATTGAAGGTACAACTACAGTATACTTAAAGCAATTTCAGGTTGCATACATCAATGTAACAAAATAATTTCAAATACTATAATTAATCATGATTAATACCTAACATGTTTTAAGACTCTTAAGTAGAAAGCTCTAAAGATATAGAAAACAAAAATCAGCATGAGTATGATCTCTCTAAATTATCAAAACATAAATTCATTCAATGAAAACAATCATTGAAATTTTATACTGATTTTGTAGAACAGGTGGTAACCTAACTGTAAAAACAGTTTGCCCAATTAAAAAAGTGGAGAATTAATATTATTTTGCATTATAGAAATGCTTTATTTGCAAAATGTCGAGTAGCTGGCAAACTACATTGTAGAGCTTATGTTGCAAAGAGGAATGTTTTATATACATACATATATGGCAAGTTATTTTTTACAGAATATTATTTCGATAAATCGAGGTATACACGTACATATGCTACTATTTTACATAATTGACCACTGACA
>CM037779.1:48636186-48686186 GCA_021229015.1 Solen grandis | reverse complement strand
ACCTCTGCAGTCTGCACACAATGTCTATATTCTTGATATTGTTATTAGTCACATCAAAGTCACATCACATCCAGGTCACATCCAGCTCACCACAGTACCACTGTATTTTTCTTCTTTACAAACCCGGCACTGAAACTAAAATGAGCAGAAGTGTCAGAAGTGACAGAAATATTTTGCAGAAGGGCACATCTCTTGACAGTTAAAGAAATGGGATTTGAAACGGTCTTTACTTGAGAAAAGATGCAGTAACAACCCATCGATCATGTAATTTTATTGTTAAAATCAAAAGAAAGAAACTGAAATCAATATACATCAAGCATTTCAAGCATTTACATGCGCTGTCTTCATCTCCAACCAAGCAAAACATTGCCTAATTTCACTTTTTTTTCTGCAAGTCGGACACGGTTTTTCATGATTCAAAGTTTTTTTTTCTGCAACTTTACTAACATTCTAGATACAAGAAAAAGTTAAAAACATTAAGAGTAAAGCATAAAATTGTCAGCATTCAAATCATTCTGTCAAAACAATTTCAATTCTTAAAATGTACACTGTCAAATATGCTTGAAAAGTGTCTGTAAACATTAAAAAACGGCGGTTCGAAATGTAAACAATCCCAGTTACTAAAGGACTTGACACAAACTTTCAGTGAAAGAAGGGTACAGCGATTTAAACCTGCCTCATATCTCCGCAGACGCTGCTCAATACATTTCGAAAACGCCAACAAAACCCCAAGGTCACTCAAGGTCACAAGGGAAAAAACGGAGTTTGGCAGAAAAAAGGCTTTATTTTGCATCAAATTTATGGAAAATCGTGTGCGGAATCACAGAAACCTACTCGGATACAAGTTTCTTATCGAGAACAACCCTTATTCCTATTTACAACGGGCGGAACGCTGTGTTTTCACCAGAGAAAACATCCGAGAACTTCCTAGATTTTTCTCACCGACACGGAAAAAACACTAAATATGTAGAAAAAAAGGGAAACGGGGAGAAAGAAACTCAAGATATTAGTCAAAAAAACACTTACCTTTCGTCCAGATCCTTAATCCTAATCCAATATGTCCAGAAATCCACAAAACACACACAAAAACAGGAGCGCAGTTCAACCCGACCTTCCCGCACAACGCCCGCTTATCGAATGACAGATCAAACAAATTTAAATATTGATGACGTCATTTGTCAATCGTGACGTGACGGGTTCCCGTAAAATTTATGTTTGTGTTTTCTCGCTGCGGCGTGCGGCTAGATCTATTTTGTAAGGGTTTTCATGTCGATTAAAGCATATAATGCTACTTTCTTTCTCTTTTTTCTTTCGTGGCAATGTCATATCAGTTTGTTTACATGCATAGTTACTATAAAATATAAGCATTGGTATACAGGATTAAGATTTTATTCACATACATGTATTCCCATGAATGAGTGTCGCTGTGTGTGCTCAGCTCAGATTAATGTTATAGAAAGATGAAATGTAATTTCTGAATACGAAATGATGATGTAAAAAGAAACATTTCAGCGACTTTTTCTTTTTCTTTTACCTGTTAACAAGGGTTACTCGTTGAATTATGTCTATTTATGCCATTTATTTACTCTGCCCATTTGATTTGTGTCTGGGATGAATGCGTGTAAGAAGAAAGAAGAAGCAAAAAAAAAAACCAGGAATCATTGTAGTTTATTTATTTATTTATTCTGTATTTATTGCGCATTCAGTGCTCTTTCTCTCTCTCTTTCTATCTCTCCCTCTTTCTCTCTCTCTCATTTTTTTTTTTGCATTTCACATTTCGCGTCTACAATGAACACATTTATGTGCTGTTTATATGCATATTTCATAATAAAGCGTTACGTAACTAAAAAATGTCTAAACACTTTTCATATTTGTCCCTCTTCCAATGTCTCAAACATCTTTCCCTCTCTCATTTTACAAATTTCACACACATTTCACACACATTTCACATTTCACACACATTTCGCGCACAATGCGCGCACACTTCGCCGCTTCTCGCACACATTCAAACGCTTCTCCCCTGCCCAAAAATAACCCCGGGGGGGTCTCTCAACCATACCCCCCCTCCTTTTTCACACTCGTTTCTCCACCAACCAGCCAAAATACACACGCCGAAACACAGATTTAACTTAACGCGCAAAAAATTCCTGAAAGGTAAAAGTATACTTCTATTAAGCTTAAACACTGTGGGGTTTATCATTTCAAGATAAGAATGTCGCACAACAAGTTACACTGTTGTGAAATTTCTCTGAATTCTGAAGTTTTTTACCCTACACCTTTGCATTCATGTTCACCACGTTTAAACTGTACTTACAGCTGCTCGTTCATAGATGATCGGTAGAAATAAAAATAAAAATATATTCTCCTTCATGCTGGTGAAGGCTTTGTTTCCTACAAGTGTAGGTCACATTGCACGGGTAAATGCTATTTTCGTATGCCCCCACTTCGGGGGTTTCGGTTAGATACAGAATATGGTATCCCCAAGCTCGTGCCTGCGGTACCATGTGACACGTTCCGCAATATTGCGTCTATGGTAGGCGGTCCGACCCTGGGGCCACTATCAAACCACTGCGGTAATCGACAACTCTAAAGGGAGGTAAATACTGCGGCGGAGAGTTTGGGACACTATATGTTTAAAACGATCCCGGATTCCGGCTTTTCTATAGACGATCCCGAGATTTTTACTAGTTCCGAATTGCAAATTCATAGGTTCAGCCTGTGAAGGGAACGCATACATAAAGAGTAAATGGAATGTCATGTGACGGCTAACAAAAATATAGAAATTCTAAATACAGGTTTTTATATTCTAAATATAGGTTCAATACCGTTCGCAATTGCTTGTAATGGAGAAACAAGATCCTATAACTCCAAGTCAATGAATCTACACTGAAGTTTTTTCAAGCACTTAAAGGGCTATAATTTTAATGATTAATGGATAACATTTATACAGAGTTTATACAAGGGTGATATCCGATCTGTCATGCTCTCTCTCGTCATTTGATGTACATTGTACATGTATTGAAATGTTCTGGTTCTCAACCACTGTACCTTAACGTGCCATGTGAAAGAAGCATTCTTCCTTGGTTGGTCTAGATCTATTAATGTTAAACATGTCGTTTGTAAAATAGCTATAACATTTACACACATTTTTTGGTAATATAAGATATATAAGTTAATATTATTATGTAATTCTCAAATGTTCTGTGAGAGACTCACGAAATCACAGTGTATCACAGTGTATCTATTTCTATCCAGATAAAACACAATTAAGAACAGTACTCCACACAAACTACCATATAATCAATGATATACCATCTTCATAGTTTTCTTAAAGGTTTCTTTAACAATTCACCATCTTCATAGTTTCTTAAACAATTCACCGTCTTCACATTTTTCTTAAGCAATGATGTGCCATCTGCATAGTTTTTTAAAAGAAACACCATCTTTAAAATTTCCCTTTTTCATATTTTTTTCTTAACCAACGATACGCCATCTTCATACCTTTCTAATCCAATTAGTTTTCTTAACTTTGGTAAGATTTTAGTAATCTGTTATTTTCTGAAATATAACTTCACATGGCAAACAGCTTGCTGCCACTATAGATCAACCCCAACCACACACATTTCTGTCAGAATTTAGAAATTGCAAAAACAAAAAAGTAAACCCTAATTTTCCTATCAAATTCAATACACAATGAGTTCGGTCCAAGAGAGCATAACGTGCATTCTGGCACGTCCTGACAGAACAGGTTGAAATCACGGCACGCTGCATTCAGTTCCTGATGATAATGAACTCAGCAAAAAAGAAATCTGACTCTTGATATTTTTAATATTTTTATATGTGCGATTGAAATAAAACATGTACATGTATATCGCATATCGTCAATGTAGTATCGAGACTCAAAACCATGTTAATCTTCTCGCCCACAAGGCAACAGTGAAGTGCAACTAAGCATAAAATGTTTTAACACGTGCACATTGAACCAAAGACATTTAAAACAAAGACAGGAAGCTCCTAAAATATATTTCATTAAAAAGTGATACAATTACAATATTTTCACGAGCGCGTAAGTCTAAGTAAAATCAAGTGACCGCTGGAGCGGGGCCAATTTTGACCCCCGGGTCATGATCTAAACACACTTGGTAGAAGTCCACTCGGCCATGTTACACACCAAATATCTAAGACCTTGTGGTTTCTGACAAAAGATTTTTTCTAGTTTTTCCTATGTAAATCAAATGCTATACACCAAATACCTAAGGACCGCAGTTTGCATTTTTAAAATCTATTTTTAACTCCTGTGATTTACTTTTTAAAAATCAAAACAATTTATACAATTTGAGAGGGCTTCATAAGGATCGATCTTGTGAAGTTTGGTCAAAATCTATCCATGTTGTTTAAAAGGAATTGTTGACGACGGACGCCGGACACAGGGCCATCCTAATAGATAAAAAGGTAAGAAGTGTTCCTTTCCTGGAAGACAAAGAATTCCAACAAGAGCTTAGACATTGTAGTGACCCCAGACATGACTGAGAAAAATGCTCAAGTTTAATCATCCTACGTCTCCTGGAGAGGACCAAATTCACCCTCGAATACTTTTAAGGAAAATGCAAAAATACTTAGTACACAATTACTTGTCTTTATTGTTCACCAAATCATTAGAGTCACCTGCCCTACGACTGGATATCGGCAATAGTTGTTCATCTACATAAAAAAGTAGTAAGAAGAAACCGAAAAAGTTTCGGCAAGTACGCTTTACAAGTATAGTATGTAAATTGTTTAACCCTTTCCCTCATAGAGGACACCATGAAAAGACCTATGCGAGTAATCGCAGGCTGATCAGGTTTTATGCTGTTCGCTGCTCCTCAGTGGTCTGGAAATAAGGATTTTGTAATTAATTAAATTTGGTAAGGTTAAACTGTGGTTTTCTGCAGATCAGGCTTTATGTGGTACCTACTGAGTGCGTCAAAATGAGTCTATATGAGGGAAAGGGTTAAGACAATTGTCAGAGATGCTGTTGTAAATCATATGAATACTAACCATCTACTTTACTGAGCATCAACTTGGATTCAGAAAAAGATCTTGTGTTACCCAAGTATTAGAATAGATGACTGGTATGAGATCCTTGATAGTCGTAAATGTTATGACATTATCCATTTTGATTTTCAGAAAGCTTTTGATACAGTCCCGTATAGAAATTACACTCGGCTGGATCAAAAGTTTTACATACATGTATAATGTTAGGATAGGTAAAACTTTATTTATATACAAAGTCATTTGAAAACTGGTAGTAGATGTTGCAAAGATATTAGAAATTGGTATTTGTCTATATATTTTGTTATATATAAACCTGTCAATAGCAAACAATTGTATGTCCACATGGGTCATTGACCTTCTGGAATGAATGAATAAAATCAATTACTCAAGTAATCACCTTTATCTTCATAGGCAGAGGTCCAGAGCGGAATCCCTTAAGGTTTTATTTTAGGGCCGGTACTTTTCATTTTATTCATTAACGACTTGCCAGATGTCGTAGATTCTACTGTCAAACTAATTGCTGAAGATACAAAACTGTACTCGTCAGTCGTCAGTGAAGAAGACTGTTTTAAACTTCAAAAGATGAAGACAACCTATCAAACTGGTCTAAAAAAAAAAGGCTTCTTAAGTGTAAATTAGTTAATGTAAAGCCATGCATAGAGATCGACAAAACACTAGACACGTACACCATATGAAAAGTAGATGGAGTAAATGTTAATATATCTCGGGTCACAGAAGAAAAAGACATAGGTGTTATATTTGATGAAGGAATGAAATTTGATATTCGTGCGTCAACATTTGTTAATAGAGTGTTAGCTTTATAAGAATTAAATGTGTGTGTGTGTGTGTGTGTGTGTGTGTGTGTGTGTGTGTTGAGACAAGGGTGCTAAGACTTCCTATTTCAATTTATCGAAGAGAGAGAGATCTAATATGATTCAACTATTCAAAGCAGTGAATGGCTTTGACGAAAACATCTAAAAACACAGAGAAATGATTAGAGGTCAAGACAAAAAATACAATCAAAAATCGACAATGAACTCTTTCATCAACAGCTGAGGGAATGTATTCAAAGCGGTTCTGTGAGTACTTATAAAAACAATCTCAATGTTGCCTGGAAACATTAAATGATTATTTCTAAGCGCGTATAGATACATATCTAGGTGGAAATTAGTAATCACAAGCAATAGCTTATCAATTCAAGACTTGACATCCGAGGTAAATTGAGAATACTTGCAGCACACATGGTAACACACTAGATGCGATCTAAGAATGTCTCTCAGTCATAAACCACGATGTTTACGTATACCTATCTTTATATACTAAATAGCATAAAGTGCATGTACATGGTTCTAGGACAACCTGACGCACGGACAGGTTTTCCCGCCATCTGTCAGTTAATAACCGGAAGTTTCTGAAGAGTTAATTTCTCTTGCTCTGTTTCTACTAAGTAAGACAAATACACAATATTTTGACTTACTGTTACGTAAGTGTCAGTTTTCAAATTTGCCAGGAATTACGTCTTAGTAGAAATTTTTAGAATAATAGTACTTGAAACTATTGTTGTTGTTATTTTTTCAAATCTAAACATGACAATCGGCTTCATGTTTTGATAAGTCTACATTATTTTCGGATGTAATCTATTTCCGGACAATAAATAAGTAAGTGCGAAAGTTTAGAATGCAGGCAAATGTAAATAATACGATGTCCAGTGATTGTAAGCACGTATGTATGCAGTCCGTTTTCTGATCTCTTTATGAACTTTCTCTTTCAGTTACAGGATATTGATATAAAGAGTGATGCTGCAGATGAGCCCTCAAAATGGCATGCCCCGTTTCTAGATATGATCTTCTTGACCTTCCAGATGAATCCCTCCTGAATATTTTCCAACATCTTAACTATAAAGATCTTACAAGGTAGGTCTTCATTATATGTAATAGCACATCAAGGACATGTTGCAAATATATGTTATCTACAGTTAAAGCAAAAGGAAATTGTTATTATTAGTCAAAGACCTTTGCTTTAGATTTGCAACAAGCCCTTGAACAATATTAAGGTCTCAATATATATCCATATATTCCAGTATTATCATGCAATAAACTTCTAAGAACAAAAGCTTGTCCTTTATAATTGACAAGCTTCACCACTTGTCAAAATATGGTTTCTGACAAAAATTGCTCAGTTTTTGTCCATGATTCTAGATGTAAGATTTTCATCTACAACACAGTCACAGTGATTTTTTTTAGTAGAATCTTTTAAAACAGTGTTTTTAATAAGAACTGCTGCTTGTCAAAAGCAGAATTTGACTAGTTTTAAAATGATTTTATTTGCAGTCAACTTGGAAAAATTGCAAACCAGACTTCGCTGTGATTGGTATTTGGCTTATTTAATTAACAACTATTAACATTTTCTTTTTCAGCTTGTGTAAAGCCTGCTTGAAATTGAGAAAGTTATGTTCAGATGATATACTTTGGAGATGGCAGTGTAAATATTATTTTCTCAGTCACACAATGTAAGTATGATTTTTTTTAAAGCTTTATTTCTTATATATGGCTTAATTGCAAATTAATTTTAGTTGTACATCCAGGTATCTGCAAAATTATGTAATATATTTTCAAATGTGTCTTATTATGAATAGCATATTTGTTTTATTTCTTATTTCAGTATTCATTAACTATTTATGCTTTTCACTTTTGCATTTATTTTGTATTACTGAAAGAAGGGATTACCCAAGAACTACATATTTCTTTTCTTCTTATTTTCTTTTCCTCCTGCATCCAGTAGTGATGAAGGGTTGGGTTGGCGACAGCACTTTGTCCATCTGTACCATGAGTATGGGAGGTATATATCGCTGTATCGACAGATTCGCCAGGCCTGGACCAAGATAGAACACTATCTGCACAAGCACTGCCCCAACATCCTGGCATCACTCATTGGTTAGATTGCTCAACTTTTCTTTGAAATTAAGTCTATTCACAAGTAATTGATCTTACATATGTTACATATATTATATGTTATATATTATATATGTATTTGTGTTTGGCTATGGTCAAGGGCCATGCCTTAATTTTTGATGCCTGACTGCTCTGTTGACCAGTTCTGAACATGCCTGTAGGGTTTATTCTCCCTAAAGTCAACCTTAACTTTTGTGTATTAGGCCCTACACAAAGTGTAAACATCCCAAAGTTGCACCCAGTTGCTCATTGCAGATGGATGTGTCCAGTTGGTTTTATTTGTGGATTGAAATTCCTATTTTTCCAAATCAATGAAATGAGTCAATGCAGTGCTGATACTGATCAGAAAAGCAAATAATTGTCATCTTTAATACATTTTTATGTCCTCAACACTTACTGAACAGGGCATGATATAACCTTTTCCAAATACAACAGTTTTTCCAAGATGTCTATGTGGTCTAGAAAACAGTGCTGATTTTTGTGTGTAGGTGCTCTATGATGACAAAGTGATTTTCATTTTGCTCATCTTCACCTGTTTTTGACAGTGTTAGGCCATATTTGTTTCTAGTTTGCCACATTGGAAAGGGATATAAAAATTTAATAATTTTACTTCTCTTATTTAGAATTGAAAAAACTATGGAAAACTATCAAAAACATACTAGTATTTCATATTTGGCCCACCTTTTTCCAACGAAAAATTCTGGTGATTAGATGGCAAAATGTTGGCAGGTGTGTGTCAAACTTTTCTTCCGACTGGATTTTAACCAAACTTTCACAGGATTATTGTCATCAAGTGTGCAAGTGCATACTGTGGGGATTTTGTGATTTGATCATTTAAGGCTGAGTTAAACCTCTTCTTTTTAAATTTTGTCCAAAATATCTTCCACGGACAACTCCTATATTTCTCAAGGGATTTTGACCAAACCTAAGCAGGATTATTGTCATCAACTGTCAGGATTTTGGGATTCTGACATTTTTCATGCCCCTATTTTACCCTCAGATACGTGCAATATATGGGGGCGTCCGGGGCGATATTCATATTTCTTAAATATATTATTTCTGCGCTATTTCTCAACTACCTTTGGTTGGATTTTGACTTAACTTCACAGCAGTAATAAGTACCAAGCCTAGTTGTGCATATCATTGGCACATCATGATTAGCTTGATTTTATGATATTGTAGGCCCGATACGATACAGTATCACGATACTTGATAATATATAAATAATGTAGTTCTAGCATGGCCAACCATTAGTTTTCTGCTGTAAATTAGATTTCCGTGTCTATGTTGCTGTGCCGCTTAGACACATGGAAAAATGATAGAAAAAAGCATTTTTAAGTTAATTTTTAATTTTAAAAATTTTTCTTTTATTTTAGTTTGAAATTTAGTCTACTAGTCAATCTAGTCAACAAAAGATAACAACCACGGAAATAGACACTTTATGCTGAAGATATAAGCTGCAGGCCAAGCGGCATATTTTAATTTCGCTGGTTTACACCAAAAATTGTCATCCATTGATGTATGGTTTGAGAATCAATTCTTGAGGTTAGAATCACGATTAGGTATCGTCAGCAAAAAAATGCATCGATGAAATCGACCCAGCTCTACCCTTTGTTATTTTTCTTATATGTTTTTTTGTCAGCACTATCTCTTGGCTACCTTTGGTCGGATTTTGGTTTTTAACTTCACTGCAATAATAAGTACCAAACCAAGTTACGTATATTGTTGGCACATCTTGATCAGCTGGATTTAAATGAGTTCTGGCTCTTTGTTATATTTATTGAATATATTTTATCAACACTATATCTTGGCTAACAATGGTCTCATTTTGATTTAATTTCACAGCATTATTAAGTATCAAGTCTTGTTGTGTATATCATTTGCAAATCATGACTGGCTTGGTTTTATATAAGTTATAGCCCTTTGTTATATAAATTTGATATATTTTGTTTACACTATTTCTCAGCTACTTTTGGTCTGATTTGATTTAACTTCACAACAATTTTAAATACCAAGCCTACTTCTCATATTATAGGCGTGCTTGCTCCATTTTTAGCTCACTTGGCACAAAGTGCCAAGGTGAGTTTTCGGGACCAGCCTTTGTCCGGCGTCATGAGTCGTCAGTCGTGATTTGTCAGTCTTCAACAATTTACTTAAAACATTTTTTTCTCTGAAACTACTGATGGGAAAGTGATCAAACTTGGCAAGGATGTTCCTAAGGTGGTTCCCTATGAATATTGGGATCAAAATTGGTCCCGCCCGAGGGGTCACTTTATTTTACATAGGTTCATATAGGAATAAACTAGAAAAATACAAGGCCAGAAGTTTAGATATTGGTGTGCAGCTTTGTTTAGTAGACCTCTACCAAGTTTTTAAATCATGCCCTGGGGTCAAAATTGCCCCCCCCCCCCCCCCCCCCCCCAGGGGTCACTGGAATTTACATCGGCTGATGTAGGAAAAAATTAGAAAATTATTTTTCTCAGAAACCACCAGGCCTGGAGTTTATATATTTGGTATGTAACATGGCCTAATTGACATCTAACAAGTCTTTTCATATCATGGCCCTGGGGTCAAAATTGGCCCCACCCAAGGGGTCACTTGATTTTACATAGTCTAATGATACTAGGTGAGCGATCCAGGGCCACCATTTTATCTTCTGAGTGCAACTCATCCTACATTACTCTAGGGAATTTGACTTATCCTTCACAAGATTATTAAAATCAAGTGCCCAAGTTCATATTTTCAGGATTTTGGGATTCAATTAATTTTGGTGTAGTTATGCCACTGTCTATTTTTCAGTCAATAACTTCATAGGATGGAACTTGGCCATAAATGTAGCTTATAAGGAGAGAAAACTTTGGATTGCTTTTAGGGTTAGTTGAGTCAAGGTCACTGTTACTGTAAATAAGAAATGTGTTTCCGGTGATTTTAATTACCGAACCTGAGCATGTAAAGCGGTAGAAGATTAAAAACCTGGTTTTGAGTCACTTTATGACAACTGTTGTACCATGCATTGCAGATGGGGTGAGTGAAGCTGATCTAGATGATGTTGAGCGACACATTGGTGTACCACTCCCAGATGATGTGCGGCTCTCCTATAGGATACACAATGGTCAGGAACTCCCAGCTAACTCCAATGTCGCAGGGTATATCTACAGCCATTGCATTGCACAACAATGCTTCAAAATCAATATTTTTCTCATAACCTTGGCAAAATATGTAAAATGTTTTTTTGAATTTGGACTGAAAAGGAGCTATTTATTGGCTGAAAAAGTGGGACAAATGATAAATACGCATACCTGGTATCTTGTAATTTTGTATTAAAACAAAGGCATGTAGTGAAGATTTACTAAATTAAGACATGATGATTTTATGTTTTAATGATTCTTTAATATATTTTTTAAAGCAATTCACACATTTTTTACAATTGGTCTCTAGCAATTATGACCATTGCATACTATGAACATAAGGGTATGTACTGGTATACATTGATTGGCTAACATACAGTTTTTTTCTGTTCATACCACTTTGTTATCTCTGGAAGATGTACAGGTTTAACCCCTTCACTGCTGTATATAAATGCATGCTATATGCCGGTGAAAATTGTTTGAAAACAGTCCTTTTTTCGCATAAAAATCAACAGATGGACGCCATATTATATCAAATGCAAAAATTACAGTTCATGACCGATAACTCTGTATAGCTTTTACATTTTAATGTAATTTAGTTTCCTCCCACAGATACTATTTCTTCTCAATAGATACATTATTACCCCAAGAGGTGGTTGGGATAAAGGTGTATAAGAAACTTTCTTTACCCTGAGCAGCGCTTGGAGTAAGGCAGTGAAGGGGTCATCCCCTGCTTATGTATATGACCTGTGGCTGTCCACCTGGTTCAAGTTCTCATTTGAATTTCATCCTATAACAATGACCTCATGGGCTGATATATTCCCTTTAAGGTGTCAGTTTTATAGGTTGTTAAGACTTGTTATGCAATCATTGTAAAATGATAGAATCTAAAAGAACCAATGTTTTATTTGTGTTTACTGTGTATAAGTATGTTGAGATCTTATGATTCACCAAAGATTCAATCAAAATGTAATTTCTCAAACATATAACTTGTCACTATTGCAGGTTGCTGGGTGGGGGAATGGTGTCAACCCACATTAGGACTGATGCTCTTGTTCCCGTGGATACCTTCAAAGGCTCATACATGGTATGTACTTGTTATCACTAACTTCTAATTGAAGGTCCTGGACTCAGATTGTTGGGAAAAGGACTCCAGCTTTCCTGAGTATATCCTGTACAAATACATGGGAGGGAGGGTGTCTACATATCCTGAGTATATCCTGTACAAATACATGGGAGGGGTCTACATATCCTGAGTATATCCTGTACAAATACATGGGAGGGTTCTACATATCCTGGGTATATCCTATACAAATACATGGGATGGGTCTACATATCCTGAGTATATCCTGTACAAATACATGGGATGGGTCTACATATCCTGGGTATATCCTGTACAAATACATGGGAGGGGTCTACATATCCTGGGTATATCCTGTACAAATACATGGGAGGGGTCTACATATCCTGGGTATATCCTGTACAAATACATGGGAGGGGTCTACATATCCTGGGTATATCCTGTACAAATACATGGGAGGGTTCTACATATCCTGAGTATATCCTATACAAATACATGGGAGGGTTCTACATATCCTGGGTATATCCCATACAAATACATGGGAGGGGTCTACATATCCTGGGTATATCCTATACAAATACATGGGAGGGGTCTACATATCCTGGGTATATCCTATACAAATACATGGGAGGGGTCTACATATCCTGGGTATATCCTGTACAAATACATGGGAGGGTTCTACATATCCTGGTATATCCTATACAAATACATGGGAGGTCTACATATCCTGGGTATATCCTATACAATACATGGGAGGGGTCTACATATCCTGGTATATCCTATACAAATACATGGGAGGGTTCTACATATCCTGGGTATATCCTATACAAATACATGGGAGGGGTCTACATATCCTGGGTATATCCTATACAAATACATGGGAGGGTTCTACATATCCTGGGTATATCCTATACAAATACATGGGAGGGGTCTACATATCCTGGGTATATCCTATACAAATACATGGGAGGGGTCTACATATCCTGGGTATATCCTATACAAATACATGGGAGGGGTCTACATATCCTGGGTATATCCTATACAAATACATGGGAGGGTTCTACATATCCTCGATATAATCTGATACAAATACATGGGAGGGGTCTACATATCCTGAGTATATCCTATACAAATACATGGGAGGGGTCTACATATCCTGGGTATATCCTATACAAATACATGGGAGGTCTCTACATATCCTCAGTATATCCTGTACAAATACATGGGAGGGTTCTACATATCCTGAGTATATCCTATACAAATACATGGGAGGGGTCTACATATCCTGAGTATATCCTATACAAATACATGGGAGGGTTCTACATATCCTGAGTATATCCTGTACAAATACATCTGAGTATATCCTATACAAATACATGGGAGGGTTCTACATATCCTGGGTATATCCTATACAAATCTGGGAGGTCTACATATCCTGAGTATATCCTTACAAATACATGGGAGGGGTCTACATATCCTGGGTATATCCTGTAGAAATACATGGGAGGTCTCTACATATCCTGAGTATATCCTGTAGAAATACATTGGAAGTCTCTACATATCCTGGGTATTTCCTGTATAAATACAGGGGAGGTCTCTACATATCCTGGGTATATCCTGTACAAATACATGGGAGGTTTTTACATATCCTGTACAAGGGCCACAAATACTGGGAGGTCTGTACATATCCTGTACAAATACAGAGGTCTCTTTATATCCTGAGTATATTCTGTGCAAATACACAGGAGGATTCAACACATCCTGAATATATCCTGTACAAATTTGTTAGAGAATCCCTGGAAAGGACTTAAGTTTTTTTTAGATCCTAATGAGAACCTTGGTATGTTGAGGACATTGTTTGAATATTCTTTTTCCCTGTAAATGCATGGCTTCCATGGCTGAGCAGGAAAGTCTCTGCCTTAATATAGCTCACCTCTGTGGGTTCAAATCCTGGGAGGGTTGTTTGAATTTTTCAAGTAAGGAAGCTTTCCAGCTGGCCTGTATTAGGTCGTTGGTCCTATCCAGGTACCTCTGTACACTTTTGGTCTTCTTCTACCTTTAATCAGGTAAAAAAAGTGGGTTGGCTAGTTCATGGGAAATAATCCAAGTAGTATTTCAAAAGATTATGACAAGGGTTGACTCCCTTGGTATATAGTAAATCAGCTACTTCACTTATTATAAGGGTAGTTCCAGGACTGGGAAGCCTGGAGTCAGGATAATGGACTTTGGTTTGGTATCATACCACTGGTCTATGACATGATGCAAATGTAAAGTAGTACAATATTTTTCTCATGTAGTCCCCAAAATGTCTAAGATACTGTTGCCAAGCAACTAAACAATTCAGTTAATCTTGACCCTATCATGTGTCTGTTTAGAATGAGGGCGGCCTGGCAGGGTGTGTTATATTGACCCAGGACCAAGTGAACCACGCCCTACAGGTGTTGGCGCTCAGTAACCATGGAGGCTACACGCCGGGCACCATCTACATACCAATTCCTACAGAGCTTCGCAGGCACCAGATTGACTGCTTTGTAGCAGGTAACTATCTGATTTGGGGAACTTTGGCCCCAGACTTTTCCCCGTGGGACACTATAATGGGTTGGGAGAATTAAGAAAACACTTCAGAATTAATGCATATCACATCTCATTAAAAAATTGTATTGTTTTGACATTGTGACCTTGATTGTGATGCAGCTGTCAGGTCTTCAACCATTGATTTCTACAAGTAGTGATGATGATTGGTCTATATGTGTATATATCATACAGTAAAAAATGTGTCTTTTGTTTAATGATGATCTCAATTTAAAGACTTTTTCCATCAAGATCCTTTTATAATCCCCTGCCGCGAAGCGGGAGGGGGCTTATAGGAATGGCCTTCGTCTGTCTGTTTGTCTGTCCATAACATTTTCGTGTCCGCTCCATATCTCCTATACCGCTTGAAGGATGTTCGAGAAACTTGCCTCAAATGTAAACTTAGTTGAGACGATGTGCAGAACACAGATGGCAGCCATGTAGGCTCAAGGTCAAGGTCACACTAGAAGGTTATGTGTTTGAACCTTCAATTTCAATTTCAATTTCGTGTCCGCTCCATTACCCTTCTCAAAAAAAAACACACTTTTTACCAAAACGCACTTAAAACGCACTTTAAACGCAGTTTAAGTGTGTTTTTCCTGCGTTTTTTCACAAAAGTGTGTTTTTTCTGTATCTTTTTCAGAAAAAGTGTATTTTAAGTGCGTTTTTTTGGCAGAAGTGTATTTTTCCTGCATCTTTGAGAATAGAAGTGTTTTAAGTGTATCTTTTGTGAAAAAGTTCATCTTTTAGTTTCAGTTTATTTTCTGACCATCAGTAAGTGCGTTTTAAGTGTATCTTTTGTGAAAAGTGCATCTTTAACTTTCAGTTTTTTTTTTTTTTTTTTTTTTTTTTTTTTTTTATATATATATTAAACGGAATGAAAATTCATAAAGACCAAATAATAAAGAACCTTTCTAATTGATTCTTCCCTTCTGGTAGTGTTCTTATAAAATCAGTACTGAATTTTTTGAAGTTATTTTTGAAGATCGGACATTTATGAAATTATATATTTTCAGATTTTCCAAGTAAAACAGTTATATAGATTACAATATGAGCATATACCTTTAAAACCAGAAATATCTGTCACAGGTTCAATACTTGATATCTATAAAATTACTTTGTATAAGCTGTTTTTTAAAGAGAGAGAGAAAACAGATTAGATGATTTCACATATTGGCTCAATTAATGTAGTTCAGGAAGTTCAAGATGCACCCCCCCCCCCCCCCCAAAAAAAAATGTGAAAAAAAAAATGAGAGAGAAAGAGAACAGGAGGCTAAAAGTAATTTGTGTTTGTATCAGATCTTGTTAGAATCATACTTTACCTCAATCTATTCTTAAAATAAAATTAACATGTCCTAAAAAATGCTATTAAACTTCACAAATCATTAAAAATGCAGACCAAATCAGGCTTATATACTTTATACTTAATAAAATAAATGTCTAATCATAAATTCACCAACAGTTTCCCTAATGAGTTTCTTCAAGTTAAAAGTCTTTTTTGTTTTGTTTTTTTTTTGTTTTGGCTTGCTTGTGTACAGTACAGAACATGTGTGTTTACACAGGCTGAACTGTCAACTTCCTGTCTTCCAGACACGCTGTCTGCACAGTCATGTGATCAATTTCATTGGCTCTTATGACATCACATTGTTTAAAAATGGCTGCTAAAAACAATTGATTAGTGAAAATGGACAATATGAATTAGAATTACCGTAGGACCCTGGTATGTGTTTATGAAAACAATCATCTTTTTCAGATATATATAAATAATTGGAAACTTCAATTAAAATTGTGATATACTAAGAAATTTAGAAAACATTTGGTTTTAAACTTTGGATCTGCTATGATCGATTTTATTTATCCTTTACACAGGTGTTCTAAACAATGTAAGTTAGCAAAAGTGACAAAAAAGTTTGGACCCCTGGTCATGATAAATGTCTTTAATGGTCATTTTTTGAGAAACATGTTGGGTTTTAATTTGCTAAAATATATCTGAATTTAAATTAAGCATCAGAATGGATTAAAATTCATCATAACTCTTCAGTAAGTCAAACTTGAGACAGAAATAACTGATGTAAAGCGAGAAAGTCCATTGGATAAAACTGAACACGTGATCGAGGTGCGTCATTACAATTTGAACTGTGAACCCGCCATGAACCGTAAAATGTAAACATAAACAAAATCATGGTTGATTGCTCAACGTGTTTGCTGTATTTATTTAAACGTTTACAGTCATATGTATAAAGAAAATAGAGATCAGCAATTAACCTACGTTGTGAAGTCAAATTCCAAGGGAAACTATACAGAGCTCTAACATTTACAAGATCGGTAAGTAAGTAATTTATTACGTATCATATTCTGCTTCATAATGAAGTCTAATACAAAAAAACAAAACAAATTTGCAGACATTTTTTTGATTATAACTACAAATTTGTGAATTTTATTTCAGAATTCCTAAAGAAAGATGTGTAACAAGTGATGCAAGTCCAGCTTAACATGTACACTCTTGGACTCTTGGCTTATAGCCTTCTGAAGCAGGTATATATGTAATTCCTCATTATGACTCCATCTTTTATTTTGAAGTTAATCAAATCAACCTGATGAAATTTTATGTCAGCTTATAAATTATGTTTCTACCTGGTGTGATAGATGACTGACATTTATTGTCCAAATCATACAATTTGAATTTCACAAACATACAACCGAATCTTTTAGTTCTTAAGTATTATTTTCTGAAAATGATTGACTAATGGTGATTATTTGACATTGCATGAGGGTTGTGTTTTTTTTTTGTTTTTTTTTATCCATTTACAAAACAATTGTGCATTGATTCTCTTGCCTATAAGACGAGTTTCTAGCTATAATGAGCCATCATTGACTGTTTTGTTTTTTATGTTTATTTCTTGATTTCAGATAAACTGTCCTGTAAGATAACTTAAAAGGAATGACCTCTCAAACAACATGAGTCCCGCTGCCACATCACAGATGACGTAAGAGCAGCCGCCCCTGCTACAGACCATGTAACAATGGTACACCATGACACAGCAGCCCCTGTTGCAGATCACATCACAGAAGCCCCTGTCGAAAACCTCATCACTACAGCCCTTGTTACAAGCCATATTACACCTGCACCCCTGTCACAGACTAGTACACTGCTATTTGAGGTAAAAAGCAAGGAGGTCATCATAAATTCCTTGAATTTTAATTTTCCAAGATTTAAATATCTGTGTATTTTTTTTCTTTTTCTCTTTGACTCGCTATCATAGTCAAGGTCATCAGCATCTCCTAGCACTATAACCATAGCTCATTATTAGAAAATTGTTTGAAGTATTAGAATGAAACTAAATTAAGGTCACTGGTCCACCATCTCTCCTTTTCTGAATGCTGGCTACTTCTTCCATAATTAAAAACTGTCAAATGAATTCATCTGAAAGCAGACACCATTAGTGTTACTGCTAGTAATTGATCAGTATGTTGCAGAAGAGAATACATGATCTTGAGTCATAGGTAGTACATAAATATTAATAAAGTGTACCTATTTGAGTCCAGATTATTTTGTAACATTCTTTTGACTACCCTAAGGGTATGATTGATTAAATAGACTTGATTACAATATTCAAACAATATTTGCAAGTACATGCACATTACTTGATTTGACATGTTACTTTAGTGGCATGTGTCTGTTTGATCCATTTTTGAACAGATGAAAGCTGACTACAACAGATTCTATCATCCATCAACAAATGAACAATCATCTACTAGAGGTCAGGTTACTGGAAGTGAAGATCTGTACAGTGTCCATACTTTATGTAAGTACTTGTTGCATACATACTTCATCAACATAAATAACTAGAATGTCCCATAGTGTGCTTCTGTGTATGCTTAGGTTTTATCCATTTTTTTTATAATCTGGCCGTCCACACGGTTGCTTTGTTTTTTTTTTTTTTTAAGATGGTATCACATCTTCATGAAATTTTTTACAAATGAACATCTTGATATGAACTATTTAATTTTCAAATACTTTTGGCTGTGACATATATTAAACAGTTGAATGAACATGGTGAAATAAGTTTTCCTGCTTCAGGTTTAACTTTGTGTTTAAGCTTCTTTTTTTTTTTTTTCGATGTAGATGAATTCACATCATCATGAAACTTGATACAAAATGTACATCAAGATAATAAGCTTTTAAATACACAGGCAAATACTATGTTGTGACCAACATTATGCAAGCGTGGCATCAATGTTGCAGAGACACATTTTCTTGTTGTCAAATGAATTTTTGTTTGTTGAAATTTAAGAAACCTGATCATATTATATGTGTTAGACAAATATACTACTTATCTTTTGAGCTAATGTAAGCTTTTCCTTATCCTTCAGGACTGACTGTCAGAGGCAGTACAATATGAGCATCGACTACCCAAGGCTACTTCAAAACTTGAAATATAAGTAGATGGTGAGATTGGGAAATGCAGAAACCAGGAACTGTAACTTTTACCGAGACCAATTTTTCAATTAGCATGTCTGTTTCAAAGAAAAAGTCTATTATGATCTCGCCATTGTCATTGTCATGCAAAAACTTTAATGAAACTTATTTCTCAAAGACTTTTAAAGGTATCAACACGAAACTTAGAATACTTTATTATCATGACAAGGTGCAGTTTTTAACCAATGGGCATTATTCTGCAAGCTATATTTTCTGAGTTACGCCCCTTTTAAACTAAGAATTTAGGTCAGAATTGCTTAATAAGTAGGAAGTCTTGAAAACTTTGTTATCAACACAAAACTTGGAAGGCTTGATAATCATGACAAGGTGCAATTGTAAAACAAGGGGCATTATTCTGAAAGCAAAATGTTTGGAGTTATGCCCCTTTTTAACTTAGAAATTTTATTGAAATTGTATGTTCAAAGCAATTACATTTCTTCTACACTGTGTAATTTTTTTTTCTTTTTTACTCTTTACACCTTATGGTCTTCTTACTTGAAATCGCAAATATGGGCCTCTTTTGTTGACATGTAAAACAGACAAGCATTTGTGCCACTCTGCTAAGCTCTAGTTTGATATTACAATGAATTTAAGTCCAGAGAATAATTTTTTACTACATACTTGAAAACTATACTAAGGCTTTGACTTTGAATTTCATATATAAGAAGACAGCAACTGTGAAAGTGCAGAAACTAAATTTCTTAACTTTACAGTACCTCGTCCAATTTTGTATTATTTCCCTTGATTTCATATCAAAATAACTCCCAACTATTCAAGGTAATGATTTTGAAAATTAAATTAAAAATAGATTGTGAGTTGCAGTAGTGATTAAAAATAGATTGTGAGTTGCAGTAGTGTAATGATAATCAGGGTTACTTTTTAATTGTCTCCCTTTAGTGTTTTTTTTTTTTACACTTCTTGTGAACAGAACAAATTTTTAAAAAAATGACACCTATATCTTTTTTTCTTCTCAGTCCTTTTTCTGTATAATCTTTAGATTTATTTAGCCATATTTTTTGTAAATTATTTACACATTTTTTTACCCATATACACACCCTTATGTGGAGTTAATTTATTTTTAAAATATTGTAGATATTTCACAGGACCTTTTTTTCCTTCCTTTTTTTACCTTTTATTAAAGCTTCTATTTGAAAATAAAACAGTAATTGCATTCAAGAATTAAATGATGTGTTTCAAAACAGATTTCCATGATTATAAATCACATTTTATGTACATCAAATAAATGGTTGATCTTTAAAACTGTATAAATGTGTTAAATAAAAATGAATTATTATACATGTAAATTGTTTATGTACTTTTAAACCTTTAAACAAGAAATAACATCATGATATAAAAAAATTCTTTCTTTACAAAGTGCATCTTTTCTGCATTTTAAATACCTATTTTTGTGCTGAAAAATGTGTGTTTTTTTTCTGCAAAATAAATGCCTTCTTTTGCTGAAAGAAGTGTGTTTTTGAAGCAAATTAATTTTATTTTTCTGACTCAAAAACATCTTTTGAAGGCAGAAAAAATATGCTTCTGATAAAGAAAAAATATATTTTTACCACAGAAAATAAGTGAAGTAAAAGATGCACTTATTAGGACAGAAAACATACTTTTAACGCAGTTAAAACGCACTTAAGTGCGTTTTTAGTGTATTTTATATGATCAAAAAACACGCTTTCACCACAGTAAAAACGAACTTAAGTGCGTTTTTAGTGTATTTTATCTGACCAAAAAACACACTTTTAACGCAGTAAAAACGCACTTAAGTGCGTTTTTAGTGTATTTTATCTGATAAAAAACACACTTTTAACCAGTTAAAACGCACTTAGTGCGTTTTTAGTGTATTTTATCTGATAAAAAAACACACTTTCACCACAGTAAAAACGAACTTAAGTGCGTTTTAAGTGTATTTTATCTGACCAAAAACACACTTTTAACGCAGTTAAAACGCACTTAAGTGCGTTTATAGTGTATTTTATCTGATAAAAAAACACACCCCACAGTAAAAACGAACTTAAGTGCGTTTTAGTGTATTAAAAATTTTAAAAACCACTTAAGTTCGTTTAAAGTAATTTTTCGATAAAAAATGCACTTCTGAACAGAAAAAACACACTTTTTGTTCATTTTTATTCACTTTAAACGCAGTCGGTAAGAAAAAACGCACTTAAAACGCGGTGCCAATACCGCAGCGTTTTACACGGATAAAACGCGCATAAAACGCGCGTAAAACGCACGTTTTCCACACTTATTTGAGAATATCTCCTATACCCCTTTTAGTTTTTTCATGCCTCAAATATATATCTAATTGAGACGATGTGCAGAACATAGGTTGCAGTCATGTCGGCTCAAGGTCAAGGTCACACTTGAAGGTCATGTGTTTGAACCTTCTATTTCCTTGCAATTTTATGTCCGCTCCATATCTCCTATATCCCTTGAAGGATTTTAATGAAACTTGCCACAAAAATAAATATAATTGAGGTGATGTGCAGAACACAGGTTGCAGCCATGTCAGCTCAAGGTCAAGGTCACACTTGAAGGTCAAGTGTTTGAACTTACAATTTTGTGTCCGCTCCTTAACTCCTTTACTCCTCGAAGGATTTTAATGAAACTTACCGGTCACACTTGAAGGTCAAATGTTTGAACCTTTAATTTCAATTTACAATTTTGTGTCCGCTCCTTAACTCCTTTACTCCTCGAAGGATTTTAATGAAACTTACCTCAATTATAAACCAAATTGAGGCGATGTGCAGAACACAGGTGACAGTCATGTTGGCTCATGTTCAAGGTCACATTTGATGGTTCAGTGTTCATTCCTGGATATTTTTGTTTCCATGCTATATTTTCTGAACAACGGAAAGTTTTTCATAAGTCAACTACATCAAAATGTTGGTAGAAGCAGGGCAATTTCCATTAGAGGAAAAACATGTCTCCTCTGTTTTAAAAGTAAGTATACATTAGTTTGATGTTTGCTTTTTGTATAGTAACCAAAAGCTTCTATTGATATCGCACCGTTCAAGCTAATTTTGTAGTTAGTTTTAATTTATTTTGTATGAAACTTAAAGCTTGTTTTTAATGTCTTTGACATTTTGTAAGTTAAAAAATAATTGAGTTACAAGAATCATATTCTAAGATTACTTCACAGCATTTGCAATTATGCAAAATTAGCTTGGACCTAAAGGCTACGTTCTCGTCTTGTGTTGTCTTTATTACATAAAATGCAGTTTAAAACCCCACTACAACAGTAGTGCTGAAAAGGTTTTTATTAAGGCAGCGGCGGGGGATATAGCTGTCCCTTTGGACTGCCTTGTTAAAAAATTTAGTAGACTATCTTCTTGTTGTCTGTCAATCTGTCATTGCATCCAACTGTCTATATGTCTTATCTGTTTTTCTGTCTTTTTGTCCATCAGTTTGATATGTCTAACTGCCTTTTAATTATGCCCCCCTTCAAAGAAGAGGGGGCATATTGTTTTGCAAATGTCGGATGGTCGGTCTGTCTGTAGGTCGTCAGTCCGTCAGTAGACCATTTCGTTTACAATCAATAACCAGAGAACGCTTGAGCCCACAATCCTCAAACTTCATAGGGTGATTGGTCATGACTAGTAATGACCCCTATTGATTTTGGGGTCACTTGGTCAAAGGTAAAGGTCACAGTGACCTTGAATGTGAAAATCATGTCCGATCAATAACCAGATAATATTGGCCCACATTCCTCAAACTTCATACGGTGATTGGTCATGACTAGTAGATGACCCCTATTGATTTTGGGGTCAGAGGTCAAGGTCACAGTGACCTTGAATGTGAAAATCATTTCCGACCAATAACTGGAGAAGGCATTGGCCCATATTCCTCAAACATCATAGGGTGATTGGTCATGAATAGTAGATGACCCCTATTGATTTTGGAGTCACTTGGTCAAAGATCAAGGTCACAGTTATCTCGAATGTTAAAATCGTTTCTGATCAATAACTGGAGAACACTTGGACCCACTTTCTTCAAATTTCATATGGTGAATTTTCAGGACAAGTAGATGACCTGTATTGACTTTGGGGATGGGAGTGTGGGGAGTATAGCGGTATATTATATAGTATATATGTAAAATATATACATGTGTCGTTCCAACAACTCTTGTTAAATATTTATCTGATGTGTGTGTCCAACTGTCTGTGTGTCTTTTGTGTGAAACTAAATATGAGCCTGGGACAATCAAATGGTAAACAGAACAAAAGAGAACTATGGACTTCATTCTGTTTTAATATGAAAGAGCTATGACCCTTAAAACAACGAAAGAAAATTTCATTTAAGTGGTATGACCGACTAATTGTCTGTGACCCTGTGTTGTAATTCCAGGAGACACAATGACTGATTTCCTATGTGGCTATGCAGACATGCTGGAGAGGGAAGCCTACTACACGATACATGAACATATCTTCAAGTAGGTTTAACTGAGATAGACCTTTCCAATGTTTACAGATAACTGTATTCAAATTAGATTATCAGATCATCCAATAGTTACACCAGCATATCATGTGACCATTTGTTGACCTGAATTACACAAACAGTTGGGTTTGTTTGTGATACTCTTTGTAAGCAGTTGACCTAGGTAACATCTGAAAATAAGGTAAATACTAGATTAGAATGTTCCCTCCAAAATCTGCAAAGTTTGTACCCTCTTGTGTAAGATGTAGCTTATGTATCAATGTGATATAGTCTCTAATTACAATACTAAAATACCTGAGTTCAAATCCAGTTACTGCCTGTGATACAGATAGATTGAAATCTAATTAGTCCAGCAATTCTTGAAGTTTTTGTTGTTTTTACAATTTGTAGATCATTGGATATTATTAATGTCGAGAGCCTTTGTCTAGAGTCTGTTATGTTAAAAAGTATATCTCCTTCTGGCAGATGACTTCTTTCAGACAAGTTCTTTGTTAGCAAAAATCATCATTTTGTATGTATTAACATGAAATAGTCATACTGTAAAATCATTATATTTTGTGGGGGATTAATTTTCGTTGATTTCATGGATGCTGATATCCACGAATTTATGTCCCCATGGAAAAGTTTTCATTTATCATGTCAAACAGCTTGCCGATAATGACAACCTTCTCCCATACCCCAACATACACTTGAGTAAATTGAGTTTAATAATATATATAAAGTTTATGTTGAATCTGGAATATTATGATAAACAAATCGCCAAAAAAAATTCAGAATGTTAGTTGTGTAAATAATTGTGTTTAATGTACAACTAATTTTGAGTTGGTTTCCTCCATAATTTACCGTACTCCACCCACTTTTTGTTTATACTGCGGTTGCTGTACTAGTCATGTTTTATGGTACATAATTTTATAGTATATACATGATATATGTACATGAATATATATCATTCGTCTTATCCTTTCATTTGTGAAGTTTTGCTTCATTACAAATTGTGTCATATTTTTTATGAGTACACGAGTGTCTTCAAGTTCCTGTGTAGATAAGCTGCATGGGTAGGAGAGATCCCCTCTGTATTATGGCCAGTATAACACAGTGATTTGTCGTTGTCATCAAGATGACTGATTGACACCTGCTGTGCCCCCATTGTCCACTTGCCCCCAGGCACTACATGACATCCTGTCTAGCCCCAGTTGATGACGAGTGGGTCCGGGATATCGAGTGTAGGACAACTGCCCCTTAGGACAACTGCCCCATAGGACAACTGCCCCTAGGACAATTGCCCCTGTGGACAACTGCCCCTTAGGACAACTGCCCCTTAGGACAATTGCCCCTACCCATAATAAAAGTTCAATATATTATATAATATTATAAATAAAAGTTCTAACATCATCAACTGCAAACAACCATACTAAAATGAAAAACATGTTAACAAAATTGCTGATTCCAATTAATCTGAGAAAAATTATTGAAAACAAGAAACGATCAGGTGTGAAATACTACCTATAAAAACTACTATTGTTATCTTGTTTTACTTAAAAAGGTTTGTAAACAGGGCAATGTGTCAATGATTTTTAATGATTAATCTATTGAGTAAAGATTTGTTTTCTTAATTACGTAATGAATTTCTTTATTTGTATTTAAAGCTTTTCTTTGATGCAAAGGTGTAAAAAAATTCTCAAACAGGTGGTGATAGCAACCACCCTCTCTAATTATACTGATGAAAGCAAAATAATGAATGACAATATATTATTTTCTATTATTAAAGCTATGCATATTTCCATGTTTTTATAATAAATAAACATGCATATTATAATTTTATTTAATAATTATCTGAGAGAGAGAGGGGATGGGAGGGGGAGAGGGATGAAGAATATTCAAAAACATTTCTTTTTTTTTTGCATACAGTGAAAAAAAATTCAATTGTTTATCAATGTACATGTTCAGTTCAATATACACAAGAATCAGTGGTACATAAATCTTAATGTATAAATATGTAATATTTTAAAAGTAGGGGCAATTGTCCTCTTTTTCATTAAAACTCAGGGGCAATCGTCCTAGGGGCAGTTGTCCTAGGGGCAGTTATCCTAAGGGGCTATTGTCCTAAGGGGCAGTTGTCCGTACCCCCGGGATATCATGCTGTGGTGACCTCGGTTTTTATCTATGCAATACATGGCCGAAATGTTACGAAGATTATATGGCCACAAGCTTAGATTTATTTACACTTACTTTGGTCTGATTAACGTTCCCTAAAAGTAAGTACTTAAAACAGATCTTAACATATACTAAATGCCATGTCATTAACATATTATGACCAAATTTAGGCTACATTCTATTCAACTCAAATTTTGTAAAGGTCTTCAATCAACGTTCAAGTAAGTCAAAAAAAAAAATAAAAAAATTCTAACACATGAATCCACGAAATCTTGTCCCCACAAACATATTTTTTTCACCGAATTCACGAAATTTTATCCCCACGAAATGAAATGATTTCACAGTAGTTGAGTTATTAATTTTAAAAAAAAGCTTATGAGGTAGATGACAAGCATAGCACATTCTGGGATATGCCCTTTTTGATTCCTACATAAAAATTAATATAGTACATATTGAATTTATTTTAAAAGCACCATTTCAGCACAGTGGCATCTTAACCTTGCAAATAAATAAATAAACCTTGTCTCTTAACCCTAGTCCATGAGGTAACTTACAAATACATACTGCATGTACTTTCACTTTGTAAATCACATATGCTGACTGTTGCTTAGCTACTAGTGGAAACAATTTCATTTGCTGATTACACATGGTTATATCGGCATTTCAGGTTGACTCACTGTTAACATTCTTCATCGCACAAAATTTAAGTTAAATAATAAGCAATATAATGTGAAAATGATAATCAGTAAGTGAGGTAAGGATTCTGGTGCATTCCCTCAGTGACTTCCCAAACGTAAGCGAAATCACCTGAAAATACCACATAATAAATCCTGATACATTTGTAAATGATTCAAAGACACAATTGGAAATACAGTTAAATCTCGCTTTAAGACCACCTAGGCATCACTATTAAGACCACCAGTACTTTGTACAGCTGTACAAATTCTTCCCTTCTTAGTTACACCATCTGACACTGTTGTATACCATAGGACAGGTAAATCAGACTAACAGCAATATTCAGGTCCAACAAGTTTACTGTCTTCTTTTCTTTCTTTAAGCTTTTGAGTTTTCACTGTGTCAATTGATGTTTGCAAGTTTCCACCGTCAGGAACAATATATGCATGATCCACCATTTGGAATGATATTTGCATGATTTACTGTGCTGGATTATGTATGTGTGTTTCACTTTTGAATGGTGTACATTTGATTCACTGTGTTGAATGGTGTACATTTGATTCACTGTGATGAATGGTGTACAGTTGATTCACTGTGTTGAATGGTGTACAGTTGATTCACTGTGTTGAATGCTGTTTGCAGGTTTTACCATGAGCCGAGCTGTGTTGCGGAGACTGCAGGCATTAAAGTGAAGCCAACCACCTGCTTCATGCCGGAACTCAGCCGAATCTCGGAACCCATCTATTTCTTTGCCTACAGAATAATGTTTGTACTAGTGTCTAGTCTTCTTTAATCAGTCTTAAAGATTTTGTCATATTTAAACAGAAGTAACTAAATCATTTTAGCCTTTTAGCATGTTTGGATTTCTGTGACACCCCAACTAAATAGGTTTGTGGGGGCTGTATAAGAATCACTTTGTCCCATCCCATTGCGTGAGCATTTAGTATCATGGTTGGTATATGAAAATTTTCGAATGATTGTCCAGTTATGCCTCCACATTGAAGTGAGTGCATATAGATTTACCCATGTTTGTCCATCCATCCAACCATCCTTTTGTCAGTCACAAAGTCTTTTGTTACCCATATCTTCAAAACTGTATATGCCTGTCAAAAACTACAAAAATGTTAACCAGCATGGGAGTTATGGCCCCTGACTTTGAGGCATTCCATGTCCAGAGAACACATTTCTAGTTTTGAATTTTAGTATGGCCCGTTTTATATATTTGACCAATTTCTTTGAAAAGGGTGAAAGCATTTAGAATTAACAGATTACATATTAAAGTTTGCTAATTTTATGAAATTATTTGGGAGGGTGTTCAATCTAGGATATAATGTTAAAAATATTTTTAAAAAAAATGTTTTATTTATATGATTGAACTTTTGATTTCAATTTTTTATACTAAAAAATAAGTATTCATTATTAGGCTACACTAATATTGAAATGTTTTTTATGTCACTTTCTCAAAATCAAAAGCTATAAAAAAAAAAAATTGGTATGAAAAAGTGTTTTTACAACACAGAATATGCTTTTAAAGGAGGCATATGCTGAAATACAACTCTGTGGCATGTCATTTTGTTAAAGTTTTGCATGCAAGGAATTTCATGCTTATATCTCAGTCCAGGTCATAGTATGGATTTGACACTTTTTTTTTAATATGTTAAGTAGTATCATACTATAGAGACAGATAGATTTTAATTGAGTATAATGCAGATTATGGCTGCCTTTTGATTTAGACTTTTTGGTTAAAGTTTTGCATGCAAGCTACTATCAAGATATCTAAGAAATTGTTTATGGTATTGACATGAAAGTTATTTAGTGTGTTCAGAGGCATCAGAAAACCGTGGATGATAACTCTTTGACTGAATTTAATATAAATTATGGCCATTTTCTAACTTGGATATTTTGGTTTAAGTTTTGTATGTACAGTGTTATTATACCTAATTTTAGAAATTATAAACATACTCAGGGGTATAAAACTATCAAGGTAAATCATTTTGCCTATTATTATACAGTCTATTCACGATGGAACGAAATGCAATGGAGCGAAATGACGGTGTAATGCGAAGTAATTGCCAGGTCCCGGCAATATTTGTTCTTTATTCAGTGTAAAAAATATGCGATGGAACGAATAGGATGAAACGAAAGATGCACTGGAGCGAAGTATGTATGTGGTCCGATTTGCTAATTAACAACTTATTAATGACGTGTTCAAACGAAGTGTTGGTCAGTTTTCACACCTACCCCGAGTGACACCTGTCGCTTAGATGCGTCCGCCATTATATTGTCCGTAATCAGCCTATTAGCACGCCATCCGTGACGTTGATTGTTGCAAACTGACACGAAGCTTACAAGCAAGTTTGTTTGTTAGTTACAAAGATTAATGAGTGATTTTATGTCAAAACTTAATAAGCAGCAGTATAAATATTGGTCTCCAGGTCTGACTTGTCATTCCATTCTACTTCATGTTAATACGAACATATTAATCTAAGACTACTACAAATACAATTTCATTGAATATCTAATAGCAATATTCTGAGTAATTCAGTGAAGGACCCAGTTTACCTGGGGGGATAACTGGATCAGAATTTTATTAGATATTTTTTCCTAGTAACCTTGTGAAGGGCCCGGGTTATCCGGGAGGATAACAGGGTAGGAAATGGTGAGCGTAAAGAGGGGAGTGAAGAGAAAAACACAGACCATAGAAGTGCTTTTTTTATTTATCAATATCATCGTATAAAAATAAAAATATAGAGAATCAAATAATGAAACAACATCACACTAAACCTATTACGACACTATATCTTTACGGCAGTATATGGTTTTCGGCACTACATACTAAAACACGACATAAACAAACGAGTGAGCACATACATAAAGGGATTCTCAATCGTCAATATGAAAGATGCGATGGAACGAAATACGTGATGGAACGAAATAAATGCGTTTCCCGGGGCTACTTCGTACCATCACGAATGGACTGTATATACATACTTTGTATATATGAAGTGCAAGAATAGAAATAGATTTCATATGTTTTGCCAACAAGCATTTTGAATAGTTGAGTGTGCTGTCCTCTCACAGCTGTTGTTGTTGACATGTCATGATGGAGTTAAGACAGACCTGTGAGGTGCTGTGTTCTTATTTCCAGATTAGAGATGTCCAGTGATACACCAGCTGACCTGTCCTGTCGTCTTGAGACCAGACACTGGGTTATTATTAACGGGGATGGTGAGGAGGAACAAGTGAAATGGACCTGGGGTTGTAGGTAGGTCACTCTAGGGTCAAGGTCACATATTTTGTTAATGAAAAAATCAATCAGTCTCAATGACATGGATGATGACATAATGATGGGAGGATACCATGGTACCCAGAAAAACCTCAGAAGTCTAGACAAACAACCTCTGTACCCTCTCACATACTAATACTTGCCTTGAAATCAAACCAGGAACACTTGTATTTAACTCTACAATATCCAGGTATTTAGGTCACTGTTACCTAATGAAAAAAACCTAATACAAACTTACCAAAATATGAAAACAGTGACCATTCAGTGAATCATAATGCCGGTAGATACTATAGATTGAAAACATCCATGATATACATGGCTAGATTTGAATTCATCCCCACATACTGAAACACTTTCACTGGGACATTAATCCAAAGTAAACAAGCAAACAAAAAATATGAAAGCCATAAGAATGTGTGACTATTATTGACTTCTACATTTTTAGTTATTAATAATGGGGAGTGAAACTTATTTGTGGCTTGAACAGTTTGTGGCATGTAAAACAGGTCATTGGTAATAAAAAATATAAAATGACACAAAGATTTCAAAATATCATATTAATTTATGACACCAATACAATCAGTTAAACCTCTGAAAGTGAACCCCGAATACCGATTCCCCATTTCAAGATGCATCATGTATCCCGTTTTTTTCTTCTTATTTTCATGTTTTTAAAGTCCCAGAATACCGATACTGGAATGTTCCGAAATCAAACCATTATCCTGTACAAAAACACTGATAAACCTAATAAACTTCCCTAGAAAAACCAACTCCGAAAGGTTCGTTGCATAATATGTACACAGTCTGTTGTCAACAGTATACAATGCACATTGTGTACTGTGTAATTTGTATACAAAAGCTGCACTAAGGTGATCATGTAATAACTTGCATGCCATAAAGTGGAATTTCAAACATGTTAACAATATCCGTTTTGGATTAGTTTTTTTTGTAAGGGTTATAAGATAATAGGCAAAGTGAAACGGGTGCGATATAATGAACGACGATTAAGGTTAAATCCTTTAAGTGGACATCATTTGGCGCATAACTGTTTCAGGCGGATTTAATACGAATGAAGTTAATATGTTAATTAGAATTCTTATAGCAGAATTATTTAATTGAACTTTAAGGATGCACTGCATGCAATATATTGAGTTTACCTTCCTCAATTATTTATTTTAAATAAATGGGTTTAAGTGATCTATATGAGTTCCACCAATTTATGCATCAGTTCTTTAATTTTTTGACAACACATTTGCTAAAGGGTAGACACTCAACTTAGAACCTGCAAACGGTAGATGCTGGTGAATTAACTAAATAAGTAAGCTTTTGAAAAAATAGCAGTCATTTCTACCTTATCATTAAGTTTAAAAATAATATTTCTCTGATTTAAAAATATTAAAAAAAAAAAAATATATATAAGAATAACATGGGCTTAAAACAACTTAACAAATAGAGAAATTGATTGGAATCATGAGTTATTAATGTAACCTGTTCAATGTTACATGTTATGTTTTGTTTTATTAAATTAATAATTAGGTTTACTAAAATGATAAATTGTTGAAATTCAAATGAAAGTGAAATTCAAGTTGTATTGTTTATTCTTAGTTATTTACTTTAAATTAAAATATATAAGTTATAATAAAATAAAATGCAAGCTACTTAAATTCAAACTATGGTGGGTGATTGTACTGTATGAATAAGTGAAGTAAATTTAATGCAACACTGTATAATTACATGATCTATTTGAAAGTAACCACAAAACCGAACACTAGACGAACCTTTTCACTGGTCCGAGGGGTTCGGTTTGATTGTACACTGTATCTGAATGCATTTGATATAACATTATAATCCAATATAACTTTATGTACATATTTTGTTCCTATTTAGACACCTTCTTACAAGATTTGAATAACTTCACCCTTTACCTCATGTACAAGTTTTTGACTTAATAATTATTCAGTGCTGGATGGTATATGAAACAAAGGGTTTTTTTGTTCTGCAGAATCATGTGTAGAATCAAGCAACAATATCGTATAAGAAAACAGAGTAGACCCTGATCAGACCGCTCCTTTAGGAGTAATGACTTTTTGTCACTTCTCCTGTACAGGGTTCTGTTGGCAGAATCATGTGAACATAACTCCTGTTTACTGTCACAAATGTACCCAATATACATGTACTTGTTCATTGTGATATACATGTATTACAAAATTCTTAACCGGGGCTTTGATAATGTTAAAACATAAGTTATGTTGGTAATGCTTCCTGTGTGTTAACTGAAAACAATAAGTTTTCTTCTGGTGCTCAGCATATAAGGATATTGCCAGGACTGGTTGGTCTGCTGTCAGGATAATGTGACTGGATGTGGTATCATGCCACATGTCTACGGCGTGATATTGTAGTGTGGCAGCACTATATCTGTTTCAAGTAGACATAGTCTCCAAATGACTGAAATTCTGTCAATGGGATGTTAAACCCAACAAGCAAAACGTTTTCTTCACATTGCAATACCTTTAGGCATGAACTAGACACTCTTGGGTTCAGATTTACCCTTCTTCAATCTCATTGATAGATGCTATATATATCTCCCACTGCAGGAGAGTATCCAGTGATGAGGCCGGGAACCAAGTTTGACTGGATCAGCTGCTGTACATTCCACACACCCAGTGGTAATATGGGCGGACACTTCAAGTTCAGGAACCTGCAAACAGGTAGACGCTGCCCCCACCTGGGGTGCTATACATTTACATATCATGAGTTCTAAAACTGAATTGCATTTAAATGATTAAATGACATTTCAAATAAGTTTCAGAATGTCATTTTATTGTGGACTTTAAACTTTTAAACTTTTCACAAACATATCATTATTTCTGAGCAGATTATGTGTTGTGGTGGAAATATACACTTACATTTTATTGGTCAGAAATGATTTGGAGTATATCTATTATATGTAAAAGTATAAACATGGTTCCAGTTTTAGTTTCTGAAACTGTATTGGTTAATTTTGGTTCTTTACCTTGTGATTATGAACATTCAAATTGCATGTTGCAGTGTTTATTCAAGTGGAATTGTTATACATGTAGCTCTATTTATGTCCCTTTTTAACTTAAAATATGATTAAAGTTTTGAAAAATTTAGAAATTGCAGGTATTCAAAGTTCAGAATCTATGTCTGGGTTTGAATTGTACACTGTTATGACATTAATGAATCTAGGTCTGGGTTTGAATTGTACACTGTTATGACATTAATGAATCTAGGTCTGGGTTTGAATTGTACATTGTTATGACATTAATGAATCTAGGTCTGGGTTTGAATTGTACATTGTTATGACATTAATGATGTTATGACATTAATGAATCGAGGTCTGGGTTTGAATTGTACATTGTTATGACATTAATGAATCTAGGTCTGGGTTTGAATTGTACACTGTTATGACATTAATGAATCTAGGTCTGGGTTTGAATTGTACACTGTTGACATTAATGAATCTAGGTCTGGGTTTGAATTGTACATTGTTATGACATTAATGAATCTAGGTCTGGGTTTGAATTGTACACTGTTATGACATTAATGAATCTAGGTCTGGTTTGAATTGTACACTGTTATGACATTAATGAATCTAGGTCTGGGTTTGAATTGTACATTGTTATGACATTAATGAATCTAGGTCTGGGTTTGAATTGTACATTGTTATGACATTAATGAATCTAGGTCTGGGTTTGAATTGTACACTGTTATGACATTAATGAATCTAGGTCTGGGTTTGAATTGTACACTGTTTGACATTAATGAATCTAGGTCTGGGGTTTGAATTGTACATGTTATGACATTAATGAATCTAGGTCTGGGTTTGAATTGTACATTGTTGACATTAATGAATCTAGGTCTGGGTTTGAATTGTACATTGTTATGACATTAATGAATCTAGGTCTGGGTTTGAATTGTACATTGTTTTGACATTAATGAATCTAGGTCTGGGTTTGAATTGTACATTGTTATATGACATTAATGAATCTAGGTCTGGGTTTGAATTGTACATGTTATGACATTAATGAATCAGGTCTGGGTTTGAATTGTACACTGTTGACATTAATGAATCTAGGTCTGGGTTTGAATTGTACATTGTTATGACATTAATGAATCTAGGTCTGGGTTTGAATTGTACATGTTATGACATTAATGACTCGAGGTCTGGGTTTGAATTGTACACTGTTATGACATTAATGAATCTAGGTCTGGGTTGAATTGTACACTGTTGACATTAATGAATCTAGGTCTGGGTTTGAATTGTACATGTTAAGACATTAATGAATCTAGGTCTGGGTTTGAATTGTACACTGTTTGACATTAATGAATCTAGGTCTGGGTTTGAATTGTACATGTTATGACATTAATGAATCTAGGTCTGGGTTTGAATTGTACATGTTATGACATTAAGATCTAGGTCTGGTTAGAATGTACACTGTTGCTTAATGAATCTAGGTCTGGTTTTGTACATTACGTTAATAGACTGTTAATGACTGAATTGTAATGGTTAATCCTAGGTACGGTTTGAATTGTACATTTAATACATTAATGAACTACATCTGGGTTTAGAATTGTACCCTTTTATCATATGAATCAGGTCTGGTTTGAATGTACCACTGATGAATTAATCATATAGGTCGGGTGAATTGTACATGTTAACATTAAATCAGGTCTGGGTTGAATGTACATGTTATGCATTAATGAATCTAGGCTCTGGGTTTGATTACATTTACATTAAGTTCTAACTGTATTGAATTTAATGTTAATGACTTTATAAGTGAATTCTAGTCGTTGGACTTTAAACTTTTTAAATGACAATAATTAATTTCAGCAGATTGGTTTTGGAATTACTTACATTTTATTGGCATAATGAATTGGTCTGTTTTAATTGTAAAGTAATAAACTGGTTCAGTTAGTTCTGAAATGTATGGTTAATTTGGTTCTTACCTTGTGTTATGACATTCAATTGCATTTGCAGTGTTATTCAAGTGGAATTGTTTACATGTAGCTCTATTTATGTCCTTTTAACTTAAAATATGATTAGTTTGAAAATTAGAATTGCAGTACTTCAAGTTCAGAATCTATGTCTGGGTTGAATTGTACATTTATGACATTATGATCTAGTCGGTTGAATTGTCATTGTTATGACATTAAGAATTAGGTTGGTTGATTGTAATGTTATGACATTAATGAATCCGGTTGGTTAATTGTACTGTATGCATTAATGAATTATCTGGGTTGAATTGTAAGTTATACATTAGATAGTCTGGGTTTGAATTGTACATTGTTTACATTAATGAATCCAGGTCGGTTTGAATTGTACACTGTGACATAAGAATCTAGGTTGGGTTTGAATTGTACATTGTTATGACATTAATGAATCTAGGTTGGGTTTGAATGTACTGTTGCATTATGATCTAGGTTGGGTTTGAATTGTACATTGTTATGACATTAATGAATCTAGGTCTGGTTTGATGTACATTGTTGACATTAAGAATCCAGGTCGGTTTGAATTGTACTTGTTATGACATTAATGAATCTAGGTTGGGTTGAATTTCATTGTTGATTAATGAATTGTTGGGTTGATTGTACATTGTTATGACATTAATGAATTAGGTCTGGTTTGAATTGTACATTGTTATACATTAATGAACATTAATTGTAATGTACTTAGAATCTAGTTGGTTTGATTGACATTGTTATGACATTAATGAATCTAGGTCTGGTTTGAATTGTACATGTTTGACATTAATGAATCCGTCTGGGTTTGAATTGTACATTGTTATGACATTAAGAATCTAGGTCTGGTTTGATTGTACATTGTTATGAATTAATGAATCTAGGTCTGGTTTGAATTGTACACTGTGACATTAATGAATCTAGGTCTGGTTGAATGTACTTGTTATGACATTAATGAATCTAGGTTGGTTTGAATGTACATGTTATGACATTAATGAATCAGGTCTGGGTTTGAATTGTACATTGTTGACATTAAGAATTAGGTCTGGGTTTGAATTGTACATGTTATGACATTAATGATCAGGTCTGGGTTGAATTGTACACGTTGAATTAATGAATCTAGGTCTGGGTTTGAATTGTACACTGTTATGACATTAATGAATCCAGGTCTGGGTTTGAATTGTACACTGTTATGACATTAATGAATCGAGGTCTGGGTTTGAATTGTACACTGTTATGACATTAATGAATCTAGGTCTGGGTTTGAATTGTACACTGTTATGACATTAATGAATCGAGGTCTGGGTTTGAGGTTTGAATTGTACTGTTTTGACATTAATGAATCAGGTCTGGGTTTGAATTGTACACTGTTATGACATTAATGAATCGAGGTCTGGGTTTGAATTGTACACTGTTATGACATTAATGAATCGAGGTCTGGGTTTGAATTGTACATTGTTATGACATTAATGAATCTAGGTCTGGGTTTGAATTGTACATTGTTATGACATTAATGAATCTAGGTCTGGTTGAATTGTACATTGTTGACTTAATGAATCTAGGTTGGGTTTGAATTGTACTTGTTATGACATTAATGAATCTAGGTCTGGGTTTGAATTGTACATTGTTATGACATTAATGAATCTAGGTCTGGGTTTGAATTGTACACTGTTATGACATTAATGAATCTAGGTCTGGGTTTGAATTGTACACTTTGACATTATGAATCTAGGTTGGGTTTGAATTGTACACTGTTGACATTAATGAATCTAGGTCTGGGTTTGAATTGTACATGTTGACATTAATGAATTAGTCTGGGTTGAATTGTACACTGTTATGACATTAATGAATCTAGTCTGGGTTTGATTGTACACTGTTGACATTAATGAATCTAGGTCTGGGTTTGAATTGTACATGTTATGACATTAATGAATCTAGGTCTGGGTTTGGATTGTACACTGTTGACATTAATGAATCAGGTCTGGGTTTGAATTGTACACTGTTATGACATTAATGAATCCAGGTCTGGGTTTGAATTGTACATGTTGACATTAATGAATCTAGGTCTGGGTTTGAATTGTACATGTTATGACATTAATGAATCTAGGTCTGGGTTTGAATTGTACATTGTTATACATTAATGAATCTAGGTTGGGTTTGAATTGTACACTGTTTACATTAATGAATCTAGGTCTGGGTTTGAATTGTACATGTTATGACATTAATGAATCTAGGTCTGGGTTTGAATTGTACACTGTTGACATTAATGAATCTAGGTCTGGGTTTGAATTGTACACTGTTATGACATTAATGAATCTAGGTCTGGGTTTGAATTGTACATTGTTATGACATTAATGAATCTAGGTCTGGGTTTGAATTGTACACTGTTGACTTAATGAATCTAGGTCTGGGTTTGAATTGTACATTGTTATGACATTAATGAATCAGGTCTGGGTTGAATTGTACACTGTTATGACATTAATGAATCTAGGTCTGGGTTTGAATTGTACATTGTTATGACATTAATGAATCCAGGTCTGGGTTTGAATTGTACATGTTATGACATTAATGAATCTAGGTCTGGTTTGAATTGTACATTGTTATGACATTAATGAATCTAGGTCTGGGTTTGAATTGTACATTGTTATGACATTAATGAATCCAGGTCTGGGTTTGAATTGTACACTGTTATGACATTAATGAATCTAGGTCTGGGTTTGAATTGTACATGTTGCATTAATGAATCTAGGTCTGGGTTTGAATTGTACATTGTTATGACATTAAGATTAGCTGGTTTGAATTGTACTGTTACATTAATGATCAGTGGTTGATTGACATTGTTATACTTAATGAATCAGGTGGGTTTGAATTGTACTGTTGACATTAATGAATCTGGTGGTTTGATTGTATGTTATAATTATGATTAGGTCTGGTTTGATGTCACTGTTGACATTAATGAATTAGGTGGTTTGAATTGTACATGTTGACATAATGATTAGTCTGGTTGAATTGTACATGTTACTTAATGATTAGTCGGGTTGAATTTACATTGTTGACATTAATGAATCGTCTGGGTTTGAATTGTACATGTTAGACATTAATGAATCTAGGTCTGGGTTGAATTGTACATGTTGACATTAATGAATCTAGTCTGGGTTTGAATTGTACATGTTATGACATTAATGAATCTAGTTCTGGGTTTGAATTGTACACTGTTGACATTAATGAATCTAGTCTGGGTTTGAATTGTACATTGTTATGACATTAATGAATCTAGGTCTGGGTTGAATTGTACATTGTATTGACATTATGAATTAGGTCTGGTTTGAATTGTACATTGTTATGACATTAATGAATCTAGGTCTGGTTTGAATTGTACATTGTTTGACATTAATGAATCAGGTCTGGGTTTGAATTGTTCATTGTTTTGACATTAATGAATCTAGGTCTGGGTTTGAATTGTACATTGTTATGACATTAATGAATTGGTATGGGTTTGAATTGTACATGTTGCATTAATGAATCTAGGTCTGGGTTTGAATTGTACATGTTATGACATTAATGAATCTAGGTCTGGGTTTGAATTGTACATTGTTATGACATTAATGAATCTAGGTCTGGTTTGAATTGTACTGTGACATTAATGAATCTAGGTCTGGGTTTGAATTGTACATTGTTATGACATTAATGAATCTAGGTCTGGGTTTGAATTGTACATTGTTATGACATTAATGAATCTAGGTCTGGGTTTGAATTGTACATTGTTATACATTAATGAATCTAGGTCTGGGTTTGAATTGTACATGTTATGACATTAATGAATCTAGGTCTGGGTTTGAATTGTACATGTTATGACATTAATGAATCAGGTCTGGGTTTGAATTGTACACTGTTGACATTAATGAATCTAGGTCTGGGTTTGAATTGTACATTGTTATGACATTAATGAATCTAGGTCTGGGTTTGAATTGTACATTGTTATGACATTAATGAATCTAGGTCTGGGTTTGAATTGTACATTGTTATGACATTAATGAATCTAGGTCTGGGTTTGAATTGTACATTGTTATGACATTAATGAATCTAGGTCTGGGTTTGAATTGTACATTGTTATGACATTAATGAATCCAGGTCTGGGTTTGAATTGTACACTGTTATGACATTAATGAATCTAGGTCTGGGTTTGAATTGTACATTGTTATGACATTAATGAATCTAGGTCTGGGTTTTTGAATTGTACATTGTTATAACATTAATGAATCTAGGTCTGGGTTTGAATTGTACATTGTTATGACATTAATGAATCTAGGTCTGGGTTTGAATTGTACACTGTTATGACATTAATGAATCTAGGTCTGGGTTTGAATTGTACATTGTTATGACATTAATGAATCTAGGTCTGGGTTTGAATTGTACATTGTTATGACATTAATGAATCTAGGTCTGGGTTTGAATTGTACATTGTTATGACATTAATGAATCCAGGTCTGGGTTTGAATTGTACACTGTTGACATTAATGAATCTAGGTCTGGGTTTGAATTGTACATTGTTATGACATTAATGAATCTAGGTCTGGGTTTGAATTGTACACTGTTATGACATTAATGAATCTAGGTCTGGGTTTGAATTGTACACTGTTGACATTAATGAATCTAGGTCTGGGTTTGAATTGTACACTGTTTTGACATTAATGAATCTAGGTCTGGGTTTGAATTGTACATTGTTATGACATTAATGAATCTAGGTCTGGGTTTGAATTGTACATTGTTATGACATTAATGAATCTAGGTCTGGGTTTGAATTGTACATTGTTATGACATTAATGAATCTAGGTCTGGGTTTGAATTGTACATTGTTATGACATTAATGAATCTAGGTCTGGGTTTGAATTGTACATTGTTATGAGATTAATGAATCTAGGTCTGGGTTTGAATTGTACACTGTTGACATTAATGAATCTAGGTCTGGGTTTGAATTGTACACTGTTATGACATTAATGAATCTAGGTCTGGGTTTGAATTGTACATTGTTATGACATTAATGAATCTAGGTCTGGGTTTGAATTGTACACTGTTGACATTAATGAATCTAGGTCTGGGTTTGAATTGTACACTGTTGACATTAATGAATCTAGGTCTGGGTTTGAATTGTACATTGTTATGACATTAATGAATCTAGGTCTGGGTTTGAATTGTACACTGTTATAACATTAATGAATCTAGGTCTGGGTTTGAATTGTACATTGTTATGACATTAATGAATCTAGGTCTGGGTTTGAATTGTACATTGTTATGACATTAATGAATCTAGGTCTGGGTTTGAATTGTACACTGTTGACATTAATGAATCTAGGTCTGGGTTTGAATTGTACATTGTTATGACATTAATGAATCTAGGTCTGGGTTTGAATTGTACACTGTTATGACATTAATGAATCCAGGTCTGGGTTTGAATTGTACACTGTTGACATTAATGAATCTAGGTCTGGGTTTGAATTGTACATTGTTATGACATTAATGAATCTAGGTCTGGGTTTGAATTGTACATTGTTATGACATTAATGAATCTAGGTCTGGGTTTGAATTGTACATTGTTATGACATTAATGAATCTAGGTCTGGGTTTGAATTGTACACTGTTATGACATTAATGAATCCAGGTCTGGGTTTGAATTGTACACTGTTATGACATTAATGAATCTAGGTCTGGGTTTGAATTGTACATTGTTGACATTAATGAATCTAGGTCTGGGTTTGAATTGTACATTGTTATGACATTAATGAATCTAGGTCTGGGTTTGAATTGTACATTGTTGACATTAATGAATCTAGGTCTGGGTTTGAATTGTACATTGTTATGACATTAATGAATCCAGGTCTGGGTTTGAATTGTACACTGTTATAACATTAATGAATCTAGGTCTGGGTTTGAATTGTACACTGTTGACATTAATGAATCCAGGTCTGGGTTTGAATTGTACACTGTTATGACATTAATGAATCTAGGTCTGGGTTTGAATTGTACATTGTTATGACATTAATGAATCTAGGTCTGGGTTTGAATTGTACATTGTTATGACATTAATGAATCTAGGTCTGGGTTTGAATTGTACACTGTTATAACATTAATGAATCTAGGTCTGGGTTTGAATTGTACACTGTTATAACATTAATGAATCTAGGTTTGGGTTTGAATTGTACACTGTTGACATTAATGAATCTAGGTCTGGGTTTGAATTGTACATTGTTATGACATTAATGAATCCAGGTCTGGGTTTGAATTGTACACTGTTATGACATTAATGAATCTAGGTCTGGGTTTGAATTGTACATTGTTATGACATTAATGAATCCAGGTCTGGGTTTGAATTGTACATTGTTATAACATTAATGAATCTAGGTCTGGGTTTGAATTGTACATTGTTATAACATTAATGAATCCAGGTCTGGGTTTGAATTGTACATTGTTATGACATTAATGAATCCAGGTCTGGGTTTGAATTGTACATTGTTATAACATTAATGAATCTAGGTCTGGGTTTGAATTGTACATTGTTATGACATTAATGAATCCAGGTCCATTTTAAAGCAACCCATTCACAGACTTGTCAGCTTTTATACTGTATGCTACTCCTCAGTGAATGGGGAAGGAACACCACAAAATCTCTTCTTATTGAAAATATTTTTAAATCTTATCACATGTTATGATAATACATGTTGTAAAATTGTTTAAATTGTAATGGGTTAAGCAATAAGATGTTATGTACAGTGTCTAGGGATGTTTGCAGGGTTAATGATGGAGGTGGAATGTCCCAGGTTTCACATGGAGGCCCCACCCACACTCACAGGAACACAGAGAAAACAGGTGCAGGACCAACTTGGTCTCACTCGGCCTGACCATGTGACCAGTGACACCTGACAGGCTGCACCTCACAGACAGGAGCTGACAAGGCGAGATCAATAAGGATATCAGGAGAGATTTTATACTGGATATCAACATCAATTCATTCAGATGTATGTATGTATCAGAGATTGACCCATTATCAATATAAAAGCATGTTTGAGACTCTTCTTTTTTATTTACCACCACTGGAAGTGGAATGATGTCACACATTATTAACACTTACTGTAAGTTCCTAATTTTAATCGGACACTTGATATTTTTACAGAATGCACAAAATATTATACTTTTGAATATGAATCCTTTGAAAATAAACATTTTTGTAACACTTTATTTCAACAGTCTGGATGTTTAAAGAATATTTTGCCCAAAAAACTAGACTGTACTGAGAGGGGTTCTGCTTCTTCTGCTTCGTGAGGTCACATGACTTTCATGTGATTTCATTGGTTTGTAAAAACAAATGGTACTCTTCAATTAAGGAGTACTGAAAATAGATTTTTTTCTGAGAGGACTGTCTTATATATGTTATTTATTGAAGTGTTTCTAATAAAAAAAAAAAAAAAAAAAAAAACCACATGATTACCTGTGTGCAGACAAATTGACTAGAAAATAAACTGAATAAAAAGTATGGTCAAAATCAAAACAATCTCCGATCATTTCTTGTAGTCTCAAAAAATCCGGCATGATTTAATCATATATGGGTATTTTTGCAATGATTCAATCATTCAGATGGATTTTCCTCAGAAATGCTGATTTTTTTTTTTTATTGGAAGGAGATTAAGTACCCATTGTCTATTATTGTATTCATACATTTACTGTCAAACTGTGAAGGGGAGACCACTGTTATGTCTTCAGTACAACGCACATTAACTTGAATATGATTTTGTTTGCCAATTAACTGATTACAACTGATTAGCAGTCAAATTAATAAAAGAATGCACTAATTAAAAAATTAAGAATGAGTTTATATTTTCTTTGCCATTTTTTTCTACAAGAGAACGGGTATAAATGTGGCCTGATTTTATCGCAGTCCTCTCACTTCAAGAATGACTTCTGTGACTTTTTGCTTCTGCTATATATGTTGATGAATGTAAATAAAGAATAACGTGTTGCATTTTATATTTTTTCACCTAGAATTTAATCAGCGATTGATGCAGAAACACAGGAAACAAAATAGCCAATATGTTATAATAAAAACAACAAAAACGTATTTGTTTAAACCTATTTGATAATTTACGAACATGAATTATTTTATTTATTTTACATGAAAAAAAATACTCACAATATACCATTTAATACAAACATTAATGCATGAATACAAGCAGTTACATTTGACCATAATGGCTTATTCAAACAGATGCTTTATTCCAAGTGAAACGCTAGTCCCAACAATCCGAGATCCGATTGTAATTATGTCAGTGCTGTACTTGAATGTTGGTCAAGGTATTGGGGGTTCTGTTACCATTAACAGATTATCCAATGGTAATGCTGTATAAAATGGGATCAATGCTCGAGTTAAATACACAAAAGAACATATTTTAGCTGGTCAGTTTCAAAGAAAAAGTCAAGCTATTATGATCGATTGGTCATCATTGTTGTCATTGTGCAAATGCAACAATTTTAATGTAGCCCATTACTCAAACACTTTTAACAGACGAGCATTGGCATTCACATGCAGTGCTCTTGTTTGTATGATAATGATAAGGGGCTGCTGACTTTGTCATAAAAGTAGAATAATCCCTGAACAATAGGTAAATACAATGCTTGAATTTTCGCTGGGAAGGTCCATTGGCAAAGAAATAAAAATCTGAGGAATTGCAGTTTAGGTAATGGAACGGTAATTTTTGGCACTTGAAACTGAGCTAGCTTTTGAAGGGTGACAGAATCAACACAATGCCAAATGAAACCAAGTAAAGTTCACATGCCCAGAGCTAGATTCAAACTCAGAACAATTGTAATTCTACCACATCGAATCAGAAGCTAGCTGAATGGTATGGAAGTACACATGTCATTTTATACGACTGTTACATTATTGCATGAATGCTTGTCCGTGGAATAATGATCACAAGGGGATATAAAGGAAGTGAGTGCTAGGTCAAATGGCTTTAGTTTTTGATCTCGAAAGAATTTCCTGTTTTATCAGCATACTGTCCTCATCCACCAGTTTTCAAGAATCATCATTGAAGTGCATCTGTAGTTAGTCATGTTCTTACTCCATTATTTTTGTTTAGAGAAATATACATGTATCAGTCATCATGTATATGTGACAATGTTGTTGAACGACAAAATAAATGTTTAATATTTTAGTATCTTAGTTTACACACTTGAACTATTTGAATATACATATTATGTCTATTTTAACATTTTTTTGAAAATTTAATATTTTTAATTTATTGAGTTATTAAAGCATAACTGTTGATTGATAAATCAAAATCACAGTACAATATTTTTTTCATGTAGATAAAGTCCCCCAAAACTGAAATTCTGCAGGTAGAACATTAAAACCCAAAAGAGAAAGGAAACAAACATACAAATCAAAATGATTATGTTGAATAATTTTAATTTCATAGAGACCAATTTAGAATATATCAACACAGATCTATCCTGTATGTTGAATGTTCAACAAAAGTGATTTTTTGTTGAGGCACCTGTCACTCAGGATGATGATACACCTTCTTTGTGTCATAGTGGTTCAGATACTGGTTTAGACTACTACAGGGCAAAGGTTTGGATCCCCACCTTGACTTGATCAGCAAACCTTTAGAGCAATGAAGTAATGCTCAACAATACTCTTACCTGGTGGCAGACATTAGCTTAACCCTATCTCAAACACTTTACCTCATATAGACTTGCAAACTATAGACCTCCAGGAGCTGTGTGATCAGGGTCTCCACTGTTTGCTTATACATGTACAATATTGTAGCTCAGATTCGTCACAGTCTGCACGGTAAAGAAAGTCCTTTGTTTCATAGGTGATTTTTAAGTTCTGTAAACAAATATTCATCAAGACATAAATTTGAACATGAGGTAGAGGGTTAAGGAAACCTAGAAAGATTTTCTAAATCCTTTATCATAGAGATGTCATGTAAATGACCCATTGAATCGGTATAAAATAGATCATCCTACAGATGTCAGCACTCACTACTACATTTCTATTTGATCCTTGGTTTGTCTGAAGTAAACACTATACTGTTGTTGGGTTCCCTATAGGGGTGCAGATTTTTTTATGGAAATGTGTTTTTTCCTCACCAACAACCACATGAGCTCCAACATCATCAGTGCCATTTAGAACTTTTTCATGAACCAAACAGTTTCCTGTCCGACTGTCATGAAATAAATAAGGTTTAGATTTTAGGAATGCATAAAGAGGACAAACACATTGTATCTGGACTGCCTGAGGGTGTATTTACAATAGGACGGTACCTGCATATTGTTATTACCATACATGCTTAGATAACATGTACATCACCTGGTAGCATGTACATTATCTGATAACATGTACATCACCTGGTAGCATTTACATTATACGGTAACATGTACATCACCTGGTAACATGTGCAATACCTGGTAGCATGTAAATCATCTGATAACATGTACATGTACACCTGGTAGCATGTACATTATAAGGTAACATGTACATCATCTGGTAACATGTACATCACAGGTAGCATGTACATCATCAGGTAACATGTACATCATCAGGTAACATGTACATCACCTGGTAACATGTACATCACCTGGTAACATGTGTATCATCAGGTAACATGTACATCACCTGGTAACATGTGCATCACCTGGTAACATGTACATCACCTCACACACATTGTATAGTCATCAACAGATCATTGGTTTTAACAATACATATATATGTTCATAACCAATATAAACATCAAAAATTATATACTGTAATATGGCATTTAACATGTGGACATTTTGTATGAAAAAGCTGCACATGGATTGAAATCAAAACAATTAAAATAATAAACCCAGACATAATTGAGAAGATGATTCCATGCATACGTTTTTCAAACCTTGCTTTTTTATATCACAATACATTTGCATAGTTACTGTTTTATATTGCCCCTTCTTCTGATATCTTCTTGAAAACGAAACAGTTGGAATACCACAGACATTTTATAAAAAGAAAATAAACCGGCTAGAATTCCACCAAACATGCTTTGCATTAAGTTATACTTCTATATTTATAGATGAATTTTAGCAGTCTTGTTTCTCCAAGCAATTATTATGCTTGCTCACCGATCTATCTGTTTGTTTGTCAAAAAAAATTAACCTTGACCATCCACCTACAGCCTTCAAACTTCAAAGATGCATGGATCTTGATGAGCTCTACCCACTAGGTGGCCTTGACCTTCAAATGACCTTGACCCCAAAGCTCTAAGGCCCCCAGCCCCACCCCAGCGGACGGGGCATGGCGTTCATTTGAACACAGCTTGTATTTTATTTTAGCAATATCGCTAGTTATTTAGGTAATAATTCATTTCGTCTTAATCATGTGCACGGATAATTAGTAATGGTGGAATTTGTTTCCATCTAATTTAAGAATTCAGGTATCGCTTAGCACTAAGTATTGTTGGTGGAATTTGAGACTTGAATAGAATGTGCTGATAAATGCAGTACAGAAAGGATATATTGGAAGGATATACATGAACCTTCAGTATTATACACAAGAGCCTAACAAACATCTTGTCAAGGATTGGTCCATTTTGAAAAGAAAATGCAGTGTTTTCAGAAAGTGACCATACTGTACGATGGTTGACAGAGCAGCTCAGTCTCGGCTGCACACAACAATAAGCTAACTACCGGTAAAGCAGATTTACAAGCGAATACCAGCATCACTGGTTTATTTATTTGTTTCTATGTTACATGTGGATATTTGATCTACAGACATCTGGGATAGTAATTTTACAACCAGTTGAATTAATTCATATACATGTTCTGCATGTATTAGCATGTTAAAATAACCATGTCACATATTATTAAACTTAAGGACAGAAATTTGCATTAAATTAGAATTTGTAATGGTTTGAGTGTGGGAGTGGGGAGGCTCAACTTGTTCATATTTCAGCGCCACATTCTGCATGAAAGTGTGCTAAATATATTGGAATCACCTTAAATCAACTCGTTGTACAATATTATCCATCCAGTTCAATGAGTTCAGAAGGTTTACAAATGACACATTGGCCATGTTCATTTATATATAAGGCAAATATTGGAATACGTGCCACATATTTACAGGATGGATTTTCTTGTTATATGATACAAGATATATTTATGAATAAACTTTCCTAATGTTCAGGAAATAATAGATCCACACATTTGACTCAAGATACACCTTAATAAGATTTTGTTGCATACTTTATAAATTGTGCAAATTATGACCATGCAAAGTAGTTCTTTACTTGCACAGTTTAGCCACCGCTACGTAAAACAGTTGTACTGTAGTGTACAAAATTCAATTCTGTTGTTTTTTCTACGCCAGTTTACAAGTCCCATATCTGGGAATGAATCATTAATACTGGTAAACCACACTGACTGCATCTAGCACTTGTAATAGATCTTATCGTCAGCCTTTTATTATTTTAGTTCAAAAATTTATTTCATAATACACATAGGCCGTAGGCCTATGAATAAGCAAAATTAAGATGCTATTTTATACACAATAATGGTCAGTGACAAACACATGAGTAAATCATATAAGAATCAGTCATTCAATGCAATTGTACACATATCTTCTGCACACATACAGTTATGCATAATACATATGTAATTTAACGATATATTCATGATGAATGTGTACACATATACCCATATACATACACACATGTAAACCTGTGTATTACTAACACGATATCAATTGCTTATATCGAGTCCTACAAACAACAGCTGCATGTAAGATAAAACATATATAACCACAATTTAATTAATGATATTGATGAATAAACAAATGCTACTCGTATATCCTTAAAAACCGGGCAAGCGAGATTAGCCTATTCAGTGTCTCTTAATATATATAGAGACCCTGGCCTAATCTAGGTTTCTGGCTAGATCTAACATATGTTACATGTCTGTGTGTGTGTGTGTGTGTGTGTGTGTGTATATATATATATATATATATATATATATATATATAAAGTATAAAGTATTCCTGTATAACTTGAAATAACTTTCTCAGTATATCGTACGAGTGACATAAATATACATTTACACAGAAATATGCTTGTCATGACGGACACTCCTAGTTCTCCCTTTCCGGATGTTGAATATTGGATTGAGGTATTGTTCAGGCCTTTTTCATATCAGATACTAAATGATCAGAAGTTTTTGTTTTGTTTTTAATTGAAAATACACCCATTATAATGGAGTATATCATCATCAATATTAATATATCCAATTTAATTTTATCTATTCATGATCAATTACGACAAATCTTCTACAAACCATGACACTTAAAAAATACTAACATTTCGAAAATTAATCCATTTCGACGTATTGATTACTTAACTGTTTAATATGCATGTAACTTACTTGCTCTGAAACATATTTGTTATATTTCAAAAATAATATATATATATATATATAGGATCTGATCTATATTGTTATTTCAATCAAATTTTACTAAACGAGTTCCATGAAAATGTTATTAAGCAAGCCTCTGGCATATATATTCATATCAGATTCTTTTTTTTTTAAATGAATCAGTAAACCGCAATCAAAACAACAGAAGACCAAGACTGTTTGTTTATTTGGTTTAACGTCCCACCGACAGTATTTCAGTTATTTGGAGACGATACTAAGACTGTAAAAGATTTACTATTTGTATAAGAAGTCTCAAATAATATCTGAATATAACGATATGACGTGTGTATTTTCTTCTACATTTTAAACATCATACGAGTAATACATCTGTTCAATCAAAGTTAGTTGCATCAAGCACATATAATCCAGCTATTTGAGTTCAATATAATATGTCATTTAGAATGCACGCGCGTGCCGCGGAGTGACAGCCTTTAAGTTATATGTACCGTTTAAATATAAGAAAATACGTGGTTTTACGAAACCGGAAACAGCTGTTCAAGCATATGTCATATGATAAAAAAGTTATAGGAGTAAAGAATCCTTGTTAATCTAGGCTATTTTATTAAATACCGAGGATGGGTTATGACTGGTTGACATAGTAACTTAATGACTTGATTGCGGAGACCACATTTGGTCGTATTTCACCCAAACTTATGAATATATATTTCAGACTCGGACTCGAGAGGGGCACATTTTCAAAGTGTATTTTTTATTTCCATGAGATCTAGAATAATTGTCAATATCTAAGAATATGCATTATACAATAACGAATCATTTAATTACCAGATTTTTTTAGTAGATTTATTTATTGATAATGAATATTTATATTTTAAGATCTTAAATTAATGAATAAAGGTCAAATCAGTAAATGTTTAGACCAAGAGCAGGTGACCCTATAGGGTATAGTTCCAAGTCTGCCTCTCCGCTAGTCACAAGTCTATCATGTTGCCTGTTGGGAAGTGGATTTCCAGTATGGACCGGAGTTCTTCCAGGGAAGCACTGAAGGATGGCAGACACAACATGGCTTGTCTTTGTGAGAAAATGGGCGAGGCTAGGTCATCCGACCCGGAGAACTTGACAAACATGTCCTTAATACAGAGACAGTCACGGGCACACCACTGGTACAACAACTTCGCTACAGACGGTTTCGGGATCTTGAACAGATAGGTTTCAAACTGGGATTTCACTTTCTCTTCACTTGCTGCCAGCTCTTTCTCGTCTGAATACAGATAAGTTATTCTCCCAAGTAAGGACGACACAGTAGGCATTAATACTTGATAAACTTCCAAAATATGCTCCTCTTTAATGTTGTTAAACATATCCATGCCGTTTAGGAAGATCCCTTCGTGAATCTGCTGGAGGGACCAGAATGGTTGGTAAATCAAGTAAGATTTTGCTATCTTGCCCATACTGGCGTCCAGTTCATATGGCGATGGCACTTTCCGGCAGCCGTAGCTGCCAAGTATGATTCTGAGATTATTCTCTGTAGAAGCTGTGAAGTTTTCTAGCCTCAGTTTCACTTCTTCCATGGAATTTTCAAGAACGTCTTTCTCAGATTCCGTCATGACCCTGTACATAGAAGTCAGCAGGACTCTGTCTGAACATTTCCCTGTGATCAATGTGGCTAGACACGCAGGCGATAATTTTAAAGGGAGGTAATTTTCAAGAATGAGTCCATGTGCAAGAATTCTTCCGCATATTTTGAACAAATCATCTT
>CM037779.1:48586086-48636086 GCA_021229015.1 Solen grandis | reverse complement strand
GCACTATATCTGACTCAAGTAGACACCGTCTCCAAATGAATGAAATACTGCTTAAACCCCAACAAACAAACAAACGTATGTATATTTCACCTGACTTTAAACAACTCCGTATCAGACACTACATCCAAACAAATACTATATTGAAAGCCGTCGTCAAGGATTACAAACATATCTTTTTTCTACCTTTTTAAACCCAGGAACGGGATCAAATGCTGCTTTTGTTGAGTATACAAAGAACATCGAGAAGTGGGATGAGAGCTGCGAGGATGCCGATGTCTCAGACATTGTAAGAACTCGCGTATATATACGGTAACGGTCGAACGGCAAGATAAGTAGTGCAGGGATTTTAAAGTTCATCTTGTCGATTATCCCTGTCTTACTGTCACTTAGTCCTTTCAAGACCCGGCTTTTCATGTGTGTATGTCGACTGTCACACTGTGCACTTATGGTCTCCTTCCTCCTGTAGCTGGCTGAACGTCGCAAGCCGAGCCGGTTTTCCTATTAGTATATTCTTCCCCATTCTTAATTGCCGGATCCTTGTGGTTTACGAAAATCATTATCATATGCGCGATTCCCTAATCAATTTGGCCTCCTGTTTCATGATGAACCCGCCGGTTATAATCCGGAATAAGGGTCATGACCCTGATTACATTTATAAGTTACATACCTAAGGAGGTCATGACCTTACTTCAGTACAATGTACTAGTGAACCTATTGTTCATTTTGTCTTTTATTAATTCCTGTAAAAATTACAAGGTATTTGATAATTTGATGTATAAGTATTTGTTTGCCTTTTCGAAGTGCTCTGGGAAGAACTACGTTGGGTAAATTCATTCATTAGAGTTTTTAATGTGAATCACATTTTTTTAGTAGATCTTATGTATGTTAATTGGGTTGCTATTTCGTTTCATAAATGGCAAGAATATTCACGTTTAAAATATATTTCCAACGCAAAGTCATTGTAATTAAAGAAATAACTTATAAACAAACTATTATAAAACATTAGAAGGGTTTAGTCTATGGTTACGATTAAAACGTCTACTTAAATTCTTTTTCACAGAAGCGGAATGATACAGTTAACTCGACTATGTCGATTCCTACCTCTAATTGTAGCTACAAAAGCATGCGCCTACGCAGACGATCTGATACTAGAATAAACCCTATTATTTTTCCAGACAAACATTTCTAGTTTTTTCTTCCTTTTGACATTAATAATGAAAGTATTTCTGGTTATCTTAGTGTTTAAAAATGTTTTATTCAATATTTTAAAAGTCTTGCATAATAACTATCTAACTATGTTTGGTATTATTATAAAGTTTGCTTTCTTAAAATGAAGTTGTTTTCAGTCTTTTAAAATTTAAATTTAATCACAAATAGACCTGTAAGGTAATACATTCTTTATCCCCCATAGTATGTATTGTAAAGAGTGATGATCAGGTTATATGGTAAAATGAATGTCTTTGTCAACAGTTCACAGAACCAAGGATTATATTCTTGTCCGGAAGTGAGGTCTGCATGCATCCAATCCTTATTTGAAATACATTTTCAAATATATAAAATAAAGTAAATTGTTAAGTAAAATATATTTTGTTATGATCTGAAACGAAATTATTTTTTCCTTTTTTATTTTTGAATAATTGTTTGTTCCAGTGTGATATCCAGAGAAAATTATTAAAAAATGTTATATTCACTTATTGAAACAGCGATAGCTCCCTTAAATCCACTGAAAATTAATTAAATAAATTCATTTCACAAGTTTAACTAGATTTTGTGTTGCAAACATTATTATTTTGCATGGTTCCATATAATTGTACAGTTTTATACTTTGCTTTCACCATTCTCTGCCATTCTTATATCTGTAAATTTTGCATGACATTTAAACAAATTGATTTATTCAAACAAGCAAATTCAATTTATTGACGATCTATTTTTCGGCAGTGCGTTTTCAATGGTATGAATACAGATTTCATTTCTGAAAATAATGTATAAAATTGTTAGTCTAAACATGAAGACAATATAAATCGACAAAAAAGAAATGAAAATAAAACTGATGAAAACTGAGGAGAAGGTCTGGCGTCGTCATCTGAGCTTGGTTGAATTTAAAATCTTAAGAATCAATTTTTCGTTAACGTTTTCTATTCAGGATATTGAGGTCTGAACTTTGTTAAACTTGGTTAAGATATTTGATGATATATTGCGCGAGTGTGTATTTGCGTGTGAGGGGGTCGTCTGCGATAAAAATGGGCCACCAGGTCAAATCTTGGAAACATTTATTTTACAGTTTTGATCCAATCTTCATGAAACTTGTTGATATCTAACAGTTTGTATTGTGAGTATGTGCAATATTGGGTGAAAAACTAGGTCACCTAGCCATAATCTTTGAAAAAATAAAACGTTTTCTATTCTTGACATTTTATCAACTTCGGTTTTAGGGCGGTTCCCGCTTTTACTTCTAGCTGATACAGCCTTGGTATTATATTGTTAAAGGTTCTTATTAACTGTGAATTCGGCTGCTTTGGTGACAACGGATGCCTGGACTTCATGAAAACGGAGTTTGACCATGAACTGGACGACCATTCCAATCACCCCAAATCCTATACGTAAGTTTTTGACATAGATCAGAAGTTGGGCACTGGTGGAATTATCACCTATCAAAAAGTACAAAACATGATAACGACGGATAGAGTACTTAGAGCACATAACGGTAACATAACAGTATCATAGACAAGTATCCACAGCAGTAACCGCCTTTCTACCAGTAATTATACTACACACGTTTAGTTACGCAATAACCTATAAGATGATTTTGTATTTCTGATTGTTCTTTGGTGTTAATTTTCTTGTCACACAATCTAATCAACGGAAACGTGAAGCCACACAACACCAGACAGTTTATTTCTTTCAGCTCTGATGCTGATTTTATCTAATTGAGATGAAAATTACATTGAAAAAAAATACTTTTGAAAATTTCTTTGAACTGCTATTTTGTGTTGAAATTTTACTTGTTCAGAATATGACTGTTATAAGTTGCCATTATAAATGTTTGTGATTGCTTTAGATTTTCTGTGATATAGACTGCTTAAGGTTCTTTAATTCCAAATACTGTACATTTTTGAACTGTTCTATCTGTTGAAAATGTACACGTAAGTGCATTTTGATAATCTGAAACCCTTCATAACAGATATTTTGCTTATGACTTAAAACGTTGTCTGACTAATTTATTTAAAAAAATCGACAACAACAAAACAAACATCCATGCATGTTATTGAATCTGATACTGATTTGTTATTAATGCGCGCTGTTCTTTTAAGAAGGGGGGTTCCGTGGCCGATAGGGTAAAGTCGCTGACTTTAGCACTCACTCAGCCCCTAACCGCGTGGGTTCGAATCCCGGCAGGGTCATTCGGATTTTCATGTGAGGAAGCCTTCCAGCTGGCTTGCGATAGGTCGGTGGCTCTACCCGGATGCCTCCGTGCATTCGGGGTCTTCCTCCACCTGTAATTAGCTGGGCGTCGCTATATGACTGAAATACTGTCGAAGCGACGGTAAACTCAAATAGTCAAGTCAAGCCTTTTAAAAAGGATGAATCGGTTATAGAATAGTAACATATATCTTTTGTATAATATGAACACCATTACATTTCACATTATAATATGTATTTAATGAAAGTTATTGTAATTCACATCATAACACGTAGGAACCAATGTTTTTCTTCTTTTCCGTAGGTTTGAAAAATTATATGCTGGCCACTACCTTGGAGAACTGGTTCGCCTGGTTCTTGTCAAACTTACAAAGAATGGTGTCTTATTTAGTGGCCAAGGATCAGAGAAACTGTTTCAGCGATGGAATATGTCAACTAGTCAAATTACAGCTATAGAAAGGTTGGTTGGTTGGTTGGTTTTTTTGGGGTTTAAGTCCCTGGTGACCGCCTCGGGAGCGTCGGAGGGACATTAAACACCACAAACAAACAGTATTTCAGTCATTTTGAGACTGTGTCTACTTTAGACAGATATAGTGCTGCCACACTTCAGTAGACATAATCTTTGATGCCACATCCAGTCACATTTTCCCGACACCGGGCCAACCAGTCATGGAACTACCCTGTATAAATGCTGAGCGCCAATCAAGGGAGCTATAGCAGTACCTTTTTTTGCGACTTTGGTATATTGCAGTTGGAGGTTGAACCCACGACCTCCCTATTTCGGGGCAGACGCTCTAAGCACTCAACGGGTCACCGGGGCCGGCGTGTATATAGTTATAGGATATGACCTCCATTTGTGCTGTTTAAAGTGGTCGGTGACGTCCTCTGGACCCAAATCCAATGTAGGACGTACCCCGATCAATGATCAAGTGAATAGTCCATAAAACGTTGACATTTTGACATATAACTTACTTAGTACTACAGTAATCCAAACAGTGTGCTACAGTAAACACGGAATAAATGCTTCTTTATTGCTATTGCAAGATAGTAAGGTTCAGGAGATGTTTTAAAATTGCCCCTTTTTTAGCTTTTTCGAGCACAATGTGCTCAAGGTTATATAGTGTGATCATATTTTGTCCGTCGTGCATCGTCCGTGCGTGCGTTCGTGCGCTCGTTTGTGTATCCGTCGTCAAGTTTTCGATCAAACATCTCCTGGACAAAATTAATGAAACTTGCATGAAGATCTAATGGTTCCGGAAATCTGGATCCCGCGATAACTTAAAAGCCGTTTAAGATAATATTATGAAACTTGGTATATGAATAGATGGCAGTATGGAGAATCTGCACATCTCTTTGTTTTTTTTTTCTTGGAACAAAATTCTTGTTGCTATGGTAACGGAAAGAAAAAATGAAAACTTTAAAAATTATCTCCTTCCTTTAATGGCTAGATTTTAAAAAAAAATTAGTACAGATGTGTCTTTGGTAACCCTCTACCACGATTGCTAAAATTATTCCGATCTGTAAAAAACATGGCCGCCAGGGGCGGGGCTAATTTGCCTTATAAGTATATAGTAAAAATGTAAACGACATTTCCTTTGAAATAATTTAACAGAATTTGAGTAAACTTGGCAGGGATGATCATTGGTCGAACCTTCACAGAAGTTGTTAAAATAAACTAGATCCCTGTAAAACTCTTGTTGCCAAAACAACGAAAAGAAAAATTAAAACTTTAAAAATCATCTCATTTAAAACTACTGGCCAGATTTCAAAAATATTTTAGTACAGATGTTCCTTGTGTAACACACTACCAAGATTGCTAAAATCATTCCAATCCGTAAATAAACATGGCCGCCACGGGCGGGGCCAATTTGCCTTTTACGTATATAATGAAAACTATAGAGACCCGTTCTTTAAAACTGCTGTCCAAATTTTAGATTTTTTACCAGGTCTTCATTGGGTAACTTTTTACAAATGTTTTAGTCCCCCTACCGGTGTTTATACAGGAGCTAGGGGACTATAGTATGGGTTTGCCCTCTGTTTGTCTGGATGTCCGCAAATTTGTTTCCGGCGAGAACTTTAAAAACTGTTTAAGATAATATTATGAAACTTGGAATATGAATAGATGGCTGTTTGGATTCTGCACATTACTTTGTTGTTTTTTTCTCAAACCAAATTCCAGTTGCTATGGTAACAGAAAAATTATGCACCTCACCGGTAGGGGACACATGTGTTGCGTGCAACACCAATTATTCTTTAAATTTTCTTTTCCCCTAAGCATTGAATATTACTAATGAGAACCTAGCAAGTAAAAAAAGGAAACTGTTCACAAGTATTTATTTCATTCGTACGTCTGTATTAATTATCGTCTGTGGTGCTACTGATGTTACAGCGATGCTGGTGGGGATACAAGAAGAACTAAAGAAGTCTTCAAGAACTTGACCTGACAGATGTCTCCACAGATTATGACATGGCCCTAGTTCAGGAGGTCTCGGAACTTGTATCAAAACGTGGAGCATATATTGTAGCAACTGGTAATTATCTTTACATTTTAGGAATTTGCAAATGATATCTTTTGGTAGCATAAGAATTGTATGCATAGATAAGAGACGTCGATATTTTGGATATACACCTTACTGTCTAATGAAAAGAAAAGAAAAAAAACACTATGACTCCATCCAATGGAAATTATTTCAATCCTTTTGAGACTTTGTCTTCAAATATAGTGCTGCCTCACTTTATATCAAGCCGTCGACAAATTACATGATACCACATCCAATTACGTAATCCTGACTCTGGGCCATCAGTCGAGGAAATACCCTTGCGATAAGCTCAAGGGAAAAGTGTATTTGGTATGTCGTGGTCTAAGTATCGAACCAACTACATGTGGGTACGCGGTAGACGCTTTAAACACGTGGTATCCGGGTTCGGTATGTTAATGATATTAATATGTGAACACTTTGCTGCCACATATACAATGTACTTGACTTTAATCGAAGAAGAAATTTTGAGCAATAACAGTGAGAAGATGTTTTGATACTTTTGAAAAATAAATGTAAAGGAGCACATACATGATTATTTGCAACCTTTTAAGATTAGTTTTCTTTACTTATTGTTAGGTTAGAAAAAAAACATGGACTATTTTTAAACCCAAGCCTTCTCACGAGAAAACCATGTAATTACAAATCTAATATTAGATTACTTGTGCATGTTTACGTTTTTGTATCCATACAGCCATGGTGGTCCTGCTGAATCATATAAACCTCCCGGAAGTTACTATTGGCATAGATGGTTCCCTGTACGAACATCACCCCAAATATCACAACCACATGATGGATGTCCTCAACAAGTATGCTTCTAAGACAAAGGTGAATTTTGGTAGATCATACTGCCTTTTTAATGACAATTTGAAATAAGTGTATTTCCTTTTTTATGAAAATTAATGGGAAAGTGTTATCAAAGTACATTTGTGTTTGATGCCAAGTATTTTTTTTATTTCTGCAGTATATATTTGTGCACGCCATTCTCACTTAACTTTTATCTCATTCAATTAGTACTAGACTTTGTAATCGTCCGTCTGGGATATTGTGTAAGATTTTCACCTCCTATGCGCAGTCGGAGTATATCGGATGTATATCTCACAACATTACTTCATCTCAATGACTTAAATGTGAATTGCAAAAACAAATAAGGGCGTCTACTAATAAATCGATTCTAGTTCAGTTAAAAAAGTGTGAAACAAATTTATGTAAATACAAAAATTCTATTTGTTTGTTTGTTTGTTGGGTTTAACGTCCCACCGCAAAAATTATGTTGAGCAACATGTATTTTACAAAGTGTCCAGGTTGTCATCAAGGATTTTCCAAGAGAAATTCTATCACTTAACCAAGGAGAATTCAAGCAAGCGTATCAACATAGCAACAAAGGTATCGGTCATCGCTCTCATATATATTTTTCCCACGGAAGTTTCTGTCTTTATCTGGTTCTATTCAACAACATGATAGACAGACAACAGAACATGGGCTCGACCTACAAATGTTCTCAAGTAACCCTCAAAACTTTTTTTAAAAATAATTTAAAGCCATTAATATAATTGATTCCATGCGCATTCTAGATGAAATCTTATTCACGAGATATTTTTATTTAAAACAAAACAAAGAGAAAGAGATCAAATGCGTTTGAATATTTCAATGTTTTTTCGATAACGTCACTAGTAAGGGCAGAATATAGACTTAACATTATAAGGGGAACGACTTTCCTCCAAACGCGGGACACAATGGAAGTCTAAAGATGGACACACTGCATTTATTTCGTGTCGAGAGGAGAACTACGTCCAAATCTTAATGACCACCGTTAATCCGCTCTAGATAGCCAAGGAATACATATCACAGGCTGACGCACTTAGCAAATCTGAACTCAAAACGATACTTTCTCTGATTCGAAGGAAATATGAAGTACTCAGAAACATGGATCATTTTTTTTTATTTGCGGACAGACATTACGACACATATGAAAAATGTTGTGTCGCGTATTAGTGGTCTTTGTGTCTTTATTCGTTTCAAACTACAATGAATGATGTGTGTGACGTGTCTGTGAATAACGTTCATGTATGAAATGAAATAAGAATGAATAAAAACTGGTTTTACATTGTTCAATTGATCCCGCTCCAAATGCAGGCTGTAGAGTGTTGAGGTAGTACACCAAACATGTTCGAGTGGGGATAATTTCGAAGTTAAGTCTTTAAGATGTAAATATTGTATCATGAAGTATTAAAGGAGTAAGGGGAGATGGAGAGAGAGAGAGAGTTATAATAAATATATGAAGATATTATTAACAAACCTTTGTCCACTCCATTTTTTCAAATAAGATTGACGTTCGATTCTGTTTCACACAGATGACTTTAACGACAATACCAGAGACAGCCTTTGTCCCATATCCAGCGATTATGACCTTTGTCCCATATTCTGCAATTATGACCTTTGTCCCATATCCAGCGATTATGACCTTTGTCCCATTTCCAGCGATTATGACCTTTGTCCCATTTCCAGCGATTATGACCTTTGTCCCATATCGAGCGATTTTGACCTTTGTCCAATTTCCAGCGGTTATGACCTTTGTCCCATTTCCTTTCATTGTGACCTTTGTCCCATATCCAGCGATTATGGCCTTTGTCCCATTTCCTTTCATTGTGACCCGTGTCCCATATCCAACGATTATGACCTTTGTCCCATATCCTTTCATTGTGACCTTTGTCCCATATCCAGTGATTATGACCTTTGTCCAATATCCTTTCATTGTGACCTTTTTCCCATATCCAGCGATTATGACTTGTCCCATATCCTTTCATTGTGACCTTTTTCCCATATCCAGCGATTATGGCCTTTATCCCATTTCCTTTCATTGTGACCCGTGTCCCATATCCAGCGATTATGACTTGTCCCATATCCTTTCATTGTGACCTTTGTCCCATATCCAGTGATTATGAATTGTTGTCCCATTTCCTTTCATTGTGACTTGTCCCATATCCTTTCATTGTGACGTTTTTCCTATATCCAGCCATTGTGAACTTTGTCCCAAAATCGGCCATTGTGACCTTTGTCCCATATCCTGTCATTGTGGCCACTATCTTATATCCGGTCATTGTGACCTTTGTCCCATACCCGGTTATCGTGACCTTTGTCTCACATTTGGCCGTTGTGGATGACTTGTTCAAGACACATCAAACACACTGTCCTTCCATGATGCTTTTGTCAAGTAGCCATTAATATTCGGTTTAGTTATTTTTGTTTTTCAGTCCACAATCAAACTGGTCAAAGATGGTAGCGGTCAAGGAGGTGCCATTGTAGCCGCCATTGCAGAATCGAAGAGGTTGAAACAAGCAACTAAGTAGCGGTTAATGATAATTAAATTGTGATTCAAAATGCAACCATGGAATTCGGTAATAAGCAAACATGTTATAGGATGCCTTTTCACTATAAAACATTATTGGTGAATCCGAGTTACCGTATATTTGTCCATTTTCTTAAAACAAATGTGTGTTTATGTGCTTGTATACAGTTTATATTGGTGTAACAATGTCATATATATACTGAGACACAAAAATATGTATACGGAAAGTAGCTATCAGGTCAAATATTTTGTAATGATGCATAGCCAAGATTGTAAACTATACTACGCGAGGAAAGAGGGATAGCCCCGCTTACTGGGTTAATACTGACATCGGGAAGGCACTTTTTGAACGATACATGTGTGTTTCATGAAATATTCTTGCGCACGAGTACATGACTATGTTAACTTATTATTAATGTACATGTACATGTATAATTTTCACATTTTCTCTACATATATGAAATAAAATGTTTATCATATAACATACAGTCCGGCCTTTGTGACCTTTGCCCCATATCCTATCATTGTGACATTCGTCCAATGTGACCTTTGTCCACTGTGACCTTAGTCACATCAAATAGGGCACCATATATGATTTTCGATACATCACAAATTACATATTGCGACTGACCGATTCACTGAATTAATCTACCGTGCCATAGTGTTATTAAACGAATATACTGTATGAATGGAAATAGTTTAAAAGTCCAACAACAAAACGTTTCTGCAACATCTTTGAAAGAACGTCTTGGTTGTAAGCTTTTATCTGGTTTTATACAATTAAAAGTCACAGAATGCAACGAGAGGTAATTTAGTGGGGAGAAATATGCATGGCTAAAATGCGCCACTCGCATACTAAAATGAATAATTGTACAATACATCAATTGAGTGCAGATTTTTATTGTCAGTATAACTAACTATGATCCTAATGTAGGAAAACTAATTAACCAACAATAAAAAAATAATCGCGTAGTATTTTGGCAATTCTTTTGCTTTGGATGTATTCATGTTCATGAAACATCTGCCGTCAAATTAATAGAAACTAGAAAACACTCTAAAAACGGAGCTAGAACGTTGTGTAATTTGATACACAGAAATTACCATTCCCGGTCAGCGTTTACTTAATACATTAAACTGTTAGATGACCAAACATGTCAATTCCTCTATATGTGTGGTATTATACAGGTATATAGTTGAGGCCCATCCTCATACTGTGTTTAACTAGGGACTCTATATGTGTGGTATAATACAGGTATATAGTTGAGGCCCATCCTCATACTGTGTTTAACTAGGGACTCTATATGTGTGGTATAATACAGGTATATAGTTGAGGCCCATCCTCATACTGTGTTTAACTAGGGACTCTATTATGTGTGGTATAATACAGGTATATAGTTGAGGCCCATCCTCATACTGTGTTTAACTAGGGACTCTATATAACAATTTGGTTCACATGGTTTATATTGATATAACAAGATGAGTGTATGACTAAGCATGGGAATAAACTGGTATAAAAGTATATGTATATGCTGATTATATTTTGACGAGACTAAAACAAATGTTCTGAATATTGATTATGAAAATATATACTGTGCAACACGAAATGTGAATTTCGGAAATAAAATTGACTTCCTTGCGTCTATCGTGTAGCTGTCAATCTTAACCATTTATTTGTTAAAAAGTGATAACCAAAATTTCATTTTTAGTATAATTCATGTTTCAGCATGTACATTAGTATCAGGACGTGGGGTGTGGTCGTTTTTCATTTTGCCACAAGCTCAGTTAATGTAGAATATCGATTATACAATTTTACCTCTTGCTTGTTTGTGCTTCATTATATAATTAATCAGTGGGATATCTTTTAAAAAAAACTAGCTGATGACTCAAATCGAATAAACTTAATGACGTTCCCCTCATTAAAAAATGCCAAATTCAGAAATGAAATTGAATGATATCGGAGAAACCAAAACAGTTCAAATTTTTCTCATAAGCTCGTCTGTTTTTCAAAGAAAACAAGAGTTGTATGAACGACACATATGCTATGCCCCCCTCCCTCTCACTCCTTTCGCGGTCACTGTGACCTTGATCCTGGACCAAGTGACCCCAAAATCAATAGGGGTCATCTACTAGTCATGACCAATGATGTTAATTTGTGTGTTTTATTCGACTTGAAAAGAAATTCTCCTCCACGAAGAAAGCACAAGAAGATACACCTGATAGGCTGAAATAAAATCATCAAAGGAAATATTGTCGAAAGCTTGCAAACCAAACCTGTAGCTTGATTGAATATATTACGTAAATGTTTCAGTATTGTTTTGTTTTAGGTATTCTTTATGTGTACAGTATTAGCATAGTATCTCTGTATATTGTAAAAAGAATGATTTGACACATTCCTTTTTTGAAAAAGTGTTATCTCATCTTTATGTTGGGTACTTAAGGGGCTTAAAAGGATATTATGATTTGTTTAATTGTTTAGAAGACTCCGTTTTCCATTTGAACATGCAGACCATAATAGAAATTCAATGATACTTTCAGGGCGCTGGAAAAGTTGAGCATACTGTCCTCTGACAGCTCTTGTTGACACATGGGTTAGAGCAGGCAATGATACTGATTTATTATGTTCAGGCAATTATAATGGAGAGGTTTTGCAGAAAGAAAAAATTCAAAGCGCTGATAGCGCTGAAAAGGGTTTATAATGTGATGATGTCGCATTTCCTTTTCTTATCAAAGTAAATTTAATAAACGAGGATCAAATTTTTAAGCGCTGCCGATAAACCCAATGTTATTATCCCGCTTTAACCATGCGTGAACACGGTTGTTAAAAGAAAAGATGAACATATCATTTGTCTCAATGGACTGCTAACAATTAACATATCGCCTCTCTTACTCTCCCCATTTCTCTTGCCAACAGTTTATAGGATTATATGAATATTTGGAAGCCAAGCTAAAACAACAAACTTTCATTATTTAATGTATGTATATTTTTTATTTCATTTTATATACACATATACTTAATATAAGTATATTAATGATATTCAATATAACAAAAATATATGTATCTTGTATTGCAAAAATAATAATAATAATATTGTAAAAAAATCTCCCGCTGTGACACAAACCCATACCTCTTTCAAACGCCGTTTGTATGGCTTATTTACCCACTGCACCATTGGACCAACTGTATGGCTGGAAATTCCAGCCATTTACGGTTCAAAATATCTCCGAATGAACCCCCTTGTACACTACAGCCACGAAGATTTACGGAAGGGTTGCCGAAATGTGTGCTACCATTAATTAAATAACAATGGTACCGTTGCCAGTGGCCTAGTGGTTAGAGCGTCCGCCTCTGGAGCGGGAGGTCGTGGGTTCGATCCCCGGTCGCGACATACCAAAGTCTTAAAAAATGGTACTGGTTTAGTTCTCTTGCTTGTCTCAAGTAGACATAGTCTCCAAATGGCAGGAATACTGTTTGCTGGACGTTAAACCCAACAAATAAATAAACATATATGAATGGTAGTCATTTTGTTCACCTTTGATACCTACAAATTATGTGTTTGTTAAGAGAACATTATGGAAGAAAGACTTTGCTAAATATGTTATCCTCCAAAAAGAAGATACGATACATAGAGGCTAGGGCCCCACTCCGTAAATTGGTAGAGTCTTCCAGGGGCTATATCATAGATTACTATGCCCGAGGGCGAATCGAATACTGCGCAAGCTTCAACAGACACATGGTCATCTTGAAACTTTGATACATTTTTTTTTTAATTAGACTGTTTAGTTTCCTTAATACACTATACAGTACACTATACTTGCATTAGCATGGTGTCAAATTCCTGCACGAATAATTTATTTAAAATGGCTATCACCAATACATTTTAGATAGCCTGTAAGTTTTGCTGTTTTGGCCATAACATCTGCGACTATTTTATGCAATCCGACCTGAGCGTTAAGAATAAGCAATTATCGGGTAGCCAGACTGATTTGTTGTCAATCAATATATCTCTATAAACGCATGACATACATTTTGATGTGCATGCGAGGTTAATAAGATATTAAACTACATTTTATCCTATTTAGTCTGGTTCGTTATACGACATACGTCACATGGCTGTTGTCATTGATGAGTCTACCTGTACATGTGTGTTTAAGCGATGCCTCACTCGGCAGGTGTGGTCAGAGATTGGGGATCTACTGTGCTCAGCATCGCTCCGGATTCATATTCGAACATTTTTGACTTGTAAAAACATTCGAGTAGAAATCGATTACCCATACTCTCGAGTAGTGAAGGGCATTGGTTAAGTAGAGGTCGAGTTGACCGGGATACGATCGTCTGTAAAGATCCAGTTTGGCAAAAAAAAAAAAAAAACAAAAAAAAAAAAAAAAAAAAAACAACGTTAGCGATGATGAGTACCCGAGAGTACCCGATGACTCGATCTCTAGTCGCCTGTCGACCTCTACCCTATTTATCTCTATTATTGTTAACATTTTCTATATCAAGTCGACCGTAATCGCTACCCGACCACTTTCCAATCGCTATTCGTCTACCCATTCAAGTACCGTACACGACCAACTTGACAAGCACACATATCTTTATTAGATTATCCTGACCCTTTCTTAATCTTAAATCATCGACCAACTCGACACCTGCCCAATCTCGACCTGGTCGAATGCACAGAGATCACTGGACCAGAAAGCAGTCGAGAATTGACCGGATGGCGGTCGAGCTACAATTTGGTAGCAATCAAATTGGTCTGGATAACAGAAATTTATCTGGATAACAGATCGGAGAGAGAAATCCTAACAGACACGTATACTTGTACTTACACACATACATAAACTAATCATAATCATATTTATACCAAGGTTGGGACATGCAAAAGTTGTAAATATGGTACTGGGCTCCTTTGCTTGGTAGTTATCGTTTATATTTTAAATGTTATGGAATTCATCGCAAGCGATAACACAGTATGCCACGTACGCCATGCAGCTTTGTACGGAAGCACAGAGGGGACATGGTGTTTTTTTAGTTATTATCTCGTGGCCACGAGATAGTAACTAAGAAAAAACGAAAAACAAATCTTGCTTACTCGTGGCCATGAGTTATTATCTAAGAAAAAAAAATAAATAGTTCCTGGCCGGGAAAAAAAAAAAAAACAACATTAACTCGTGGCCACGAGTTATACTAAGAAAAAAATAAAAAAAAACAGTTCTCGCTTAATCGTGACCACGAGTAAATTACTAAGAAAAAAAATAGATCTCGCTAACTCGTGGCCACGAGTAAGTTACTAAAAAACATTTTTCGCTAACTCGTGACCACGAGTTAGTTACTAAGAAAAACAAAACAAATCAGAACGCTGAAGGCACTGAAGTTGTGTGTGTCTCAAGTGGAAGAGGGTTTGACAAGCTACAAATATGCAGTGTAACTTAGTTTTTCCAAATATTAAACTAATATTAAATAATAAACGTGTGTTCATTGAAGGCTATAGAAATATAGGATGAGTAAGAGTGACAATGTGCTAATTGTTTTCAATCTGTTGAAACAAATGTTGCGTTCACCATGGTAACGCAACGTTGAAGCGGGGTTATTGGCAGTGTGCGAAAATTTGACCTCCTTTTATCAAATTTACTGTGAAAAACAAAAGAAATGAGACAAAACTGTTCTCTTAGCACTACCAGCGCTTTGATTTTTACTACCGAGCGGCGGCACAGTTTCTATTGAGAGGTTATTCGGTTTTAACTGTAGAGAAACGGGCCCTCAGAATGTAGGTACTATTGTTGTGAGTGACTACGTCACACACAACTAAAAACATTTCTTTCCATATCGTGGCCATTAGTTAGCTAGCCAATCAGATCGTGAGTATTTAGGTTATCTAACGATTTGATTGGTCAGCTAACTAGTGGCCACGAGATAGCTAAGTCGTGGCCACGAGTTTGCTAGCCAATCAAATCGTTAGATTATCTCGCGGCCACGATATAGCGAGAACTGTTCTTTTTATGTCCCCCTCGGTACTTCCGTAGCTTTGCCTTTGACCCCGCGTTATGGAACTAATCTCCTTTGATTTACAGTACATATGATGGTTCAGAGTCAGTATCATTGGGTACATTTTATAAAGCTACATGCTAAAATAACGCAATCATCATCATCATCCGCCGCCGCCCCAAGCTCCGACCATGAATTCATAAAATCACGTTAGCAGCATACGCACTCATATTTTCTTTATATCAAGACCTAGCATTTTATGAATTTTTTGTTTCAAATTTTGAACGAAATGCGAGCATTGCACTGGACGATTAAGTCGGACAAACTGTAAACATTCTTGCGGAGAATATAAGGAAAATTTATTTTTAAACAGATGTGGTTATTAAGATTTGTATCCAATCATTTGCATACATTGCATATATAAAGACACTAACTGGTAATTGGTTCCCTTGTTTCGTGCGGATGTGAGCTGATTTACATAAAGATATAGAGGAAACGAGGTGTAGGTAGAGGCCGGGTTCTCGTCGTGACGAACATGGCTGTAGTTCCGATGGCAAACAATTTCCATGATCTGAGCTAGGCTCAAGGTACTGGCCTAACCCAGAAACCACAGGGACATAAGAACCTCTCCTTATCGATGTTGAATGACATATGTTAAATTTTATGTACTTTCGCAATAAGCTGTTTTCTTTGTTTCAAAGTTTGATCACACTAAGATAATCAGTATTGTCCTTTTAAGGAATTATGCACAAACACTACATGAATCGTATGCAGTAAAGCCGCATTACTTTCACGATAATTGTTTTTAACTTTTTACGAAAAGAAAACCCTGTATGGGAGGATCATTGCATGGAAAAAGAGCAACAAAATGGCAGAGAGCAATCAGTAATGATTAGGAGTGAATGCGGGGGATATGACATCATATGTTTCCATCGCGATTGGAAGACGCCACTTCATTGTTAACTTCGTTCTATAGTCATTATCACCCATAAGATGTAAACAGTCGTGTTAATCGGATAAAACATGTAAAGTTTCCTTTCTTAAGTTTGTTCAATTTAAGTTTTTATTGTTCTTTTTCTTTTCTGTTTGACATGCAGAGTGACATTTTATCAAGAACCAGATGATGATATCCATTGTTATAGTTTCCTCCTACACTCTCAACTACAAGTTTGTCCAAGATTCAAGACTGTGCTAAATTAGTAATGTAATTACATAATGACGAAATAGATCAAATAAAGCTCAGGAATCCCTTTTTAGGCATACACCAATAACAAAAGCAAAATAGAATAAATAAATGTGCGATTCAGCTATTTATAAATGTTTTTCTTTCTTTTTTAATACACAAATATACATTATATATATTTTTTTAAATCTAAATTAAGGAGTTTTGTTTTTCTTCCAAATTTTTGTGATTCATTAATTTGTTTTGAAACGCTATACGGTGTATTAATCTGAATCGTAAATCAGTTTTGAAATCAGTTTTTTCGACTAGAATATCTTGCAGCTGCAACATACCATTCAAATGTAAGGTTCGTGACGACAGAATGTCATTTTAAACTTAGTTTGAATAGCTACACTTTTAGTTATTGTCATTCAGAAATTAACATTCGAGACAAAATTATAACCTTTTTTTTATTAGATTTTTAAAACGCCCTTTCGAACCATATATATATATATATGTATGTAATTCGTTTGTTTTTACTATGCTGAAAAATAACTTTTTTAACACACCTCGTAGAAAGCATTTGGGTTCAAAAACGAATATGGAACCTCGGAATTAATGGTTTACGTTATTGTTTTAAGGGAAACCACCAAATTTAAAGTGTTTTTAGGAAACTATTATAGAACTTATCTACATATTTGGTAATATTTACACAGTATCCAATAGCATTTTCCTTCATGTATTAACTGGTCATGCCAAATTATCTTCCTGATTCTTATTTTGATACAGTGTTATAGTGATTTATTACCAGTACGGCGAAACATCGTGGTAGTTGTGAAATAGATAGGACAATGAAACACTTCATTGAGAACATAAAAACTGACAAATACATATATGCTGAGAAGTCTGAGATTAATGAATGTGGGCGTAAAAGGCATGGTCATTTTCGAACTGTGTTTCATCTGTCAAGAGAGAATACTCATTTTAAAGTGGATGTGTAACTTCGACCCACTACATAATTACACTTCTAGATGTTACGAACCAAGTCGATTTTTAATAATTCAAATAACTTTGATAAAGTTCTTAAAAAATAACATATTGACATGGCGGATACACACATTTATGGTGTCCAGACCGCTTTATCGAGTTCTTTCTTTTTTAAACCAGACGATTCTTTTATATTCAATTACATCATATGTATCTAACATGCTGTTCCTTGATGGAGTTACTTCATGACTGGTAAAATGTTATGCACTTCGATCTGTTCATCCATGATCTATAATCATTTTCAGTTAATCAGAAAATAGCAATGACATAAAAATAATACAAAACGTTTCCATGGAAATAAACGCTAAAAAAAATTCAGAAAGGTTTTTCCCGTTACCTGATATTGGAATTGAAAAAAAAAAAACGTCTGTGGCAGACGACAATTTAAAAGGCGCGCTGGCAGAAGTGGCCACGGATAGTGGGTCGCTACCTCGCGTGGAGAGACGGTCGGTGTGTTCTGCAGTACTGGACAAGTCTTCCAATATAGTATTGGGAATATTCACCGATGGAACTAAGTTCTTTTTAACTTTGAAATGAAATACGTAAGTTTTCTCTTTATATTGTCTTTGCATTATTTTTTTTCTTGATTTATCATTCTGTTTACATTTTTTTCGAACTGTGTGTATTAGCATCCTTAGACCTTTGTGCTTCAGGTTCACAAGTTTTTATATTAGATGTGACAGTGGGAGGTGTCATGACTTTAAATAATTATTTATGAGAACAACTTTCATGTTTTTATACGACAGAAATGATTTTAGAAATGCCTAGGCATCAGTGTAGCATTTAGATTTAATGTCTCGTTGATGAAAGAAGACACCCGACCATTTAACAGGTAGTATTGTCCGTCGTCCTGTTCTGATTTTGTCTTAATTTTAGAGCAGGGCAACTAACGTTAAAAGATAGATATATATTTAATTGTTTATTTACTTTTTTTAAATTTCTGTCTACACATTATCACGTGAATAGTGTTCCTGTGGTCATAAGAATTTTTTACTAATTAGGTCAAAGTGTGCGTCATCGCAAACTTGCGTTTAGATAATATTTTTTTCGCTCAGCTTTTTACTTTTTTTATTAGCACTGTGAATATGGATGCTCAAAATTTGGTTTGTTGTTATCTTGATGTTGATGTTGATCTTGAAATGTTTACAGAATTCCGCTAGTTCATGGGTAGGGTTGACCAGGTGTAAGTAGGCAAAAATGAAAAGACGAACAACTTGATTGTTGGTTAGTGGCAAGGCTAAGTCGAATTCGATATTGCGCTCGGCGGGGCCAGCACGAAAAAACAATTTGCTTTTCCGACTTTTGCCCCGCCAACGTCCCTATTGATACAAGCCATAAGATTAATGGGTGTAAAATTATGTAAGTGTCTGATTTGTGCTTTACCTCTACATTTTTCCATAATCATTTAATGCTATATTGTTTTTAATGTATTGTTTACCATAATGACTTATACAACAGTGTCCGAATAAAGGGATCATTCCTTATCCGGAACCCCCCGGAAGTTTCTATTTAAGTACTGTATTATACCACTTGTTTTCTCTTATATATATATATATATATATATATATATATATATATATATATATATATATGAATTAATGAATTAATCAATATAAGGTATCAAATAGTTTGACAATTTTGAAAACAAATGCATAAAATATTATGAAAAAAACAAAACATGGTTTAACGTCAGGGACATACCGGTGGCTTATCCGTTGTCTCTAAATTTGTTAGGTAATGGAGACTGGGAAATAAAGTGTTTCAAATCGAGGACACGTGTGTAAACACATTTATACAGAATAATGGTTTTTAATACATTCTTTATAAGGTTTTCGCTCATTTCATTTTGGATGTCTTTTAGATTAAAACCGATAAGAACAATATTTTGAGTATATTCATTTATACGCACACTAATGGTCTGGTCATAGCGAAGTATCCCATATTTGCGTATACCTCAAACTTATGGTTGTACTTCGATATCCATGTCCTGAGCAATATATATGGTGTAAATAAATTTGGAACCAACACCACATTCAGTTTCATATACTTAACACAATAACTGTCTGGCTTAATGATAAGGTCCGGTAGATATGAACTAGTAAATGTCCAACATAATTTTCTGTGTAATAATTTCTAAAAAACGATTTTTGTATAAACTTTACTAAAATACTCAATGCTAATTACCCACTTGGTCAGTCAGCATGGGAATGTTCTTCCATCGTAAGAAGTTTATATTGATGAGGTCATTGTTCAAGAAGGCTGATGTACCAACATATCGTTAAGGTAATACATGCAATCATATTACAAAATAAGTCGTTTGAATCAATATTTTCTCTAGAGATGTGTTTTACAGCAGCGCCCATTACGTTATAAATTAGTCATTCACATGATAATAGTTCGATGGCCCGACATGACGATAATTCGGGATAATGAGGTACGAGGATTAAGGCTGATATTCGTTTTGTTGAGCTTAGTTCACCAAGAGGTCACTTGTGGTATGAAATAGAGGTTTTTGATCGATTGTTATCTGTCTTGCTCGTGTTGGTCTCTATAGAAAATGTAAAATTGTAAATAACAACACGGGATTTACACTGGTCTGGAAAAATGTATATATCAACACATTATATATTGGCAAAAATAGACGGAAAAGAAAGTTATGATAGCTGATTGAAATTTCCATCCCTTGTTGTCCGAGTAGTTCTAGAAAGGAAGAGAGACGGCGCGTTGTATCGCCGACCATGTTGTTGTTTTTGCCGCGTGTTGCTCCAGCGGTGGACGCTCTATAACTGATAGTAAGCCAGGGACTGTAGACAAACCATTGTAATGAAGAACGACATAAATGTATGGCGATTAGCATAACAGTAGTTAGCCCAATGTCAGGATAGACAATGTCTATACATAGCTGACATATTATTGGTGGGGTTTCCTTTTAATATATAGTTTTCCTTAGAGATCAAAATAAATGCAGCCCGTTGCTTTTAAACTGATAGGCGATACAACTCACGAAAGAAAATGTCTGATTTTTTTTTATTAATTTTAATTTATGTCAGAATTTACAACATCCATTTTTCAAATATATCTAAAGACGCGGAGTCTTTATGACTTCTAATTCTAATTCTAGAAATTTTATTTCAAATAGATTTATTTTGAGGAAACCGTTATATAAATGCATCTTACATGTAAATTAAAAGTTATAAAGTTAAAAATGAGGTCTCATCACCTGTATTTATTTACTTTAAAATCTGATTTCAAATGTCAACATCCAAAATAGAAACGAGTCGACCAGGCCATCATGACAAATCATATTTCCATATTTTCCTTAACATTATTTCTGACAACAAGAAAGACGTTATATTCAAAATGTGTGCAGATTCCAAGAAAAGCCGTTGAATTACTCAAATTATTGTCTCACCGTCGATTCAAAGTATTGATCTAGGCTCTGCAAACTCCCGTTTTTTAATGAATAATAAGCCAGATAATAGAAAAAGTCTCCAGAAAAACAAAATATTTTGATATTGAATTTTTGAGTTTGTTTGCTTTGAAATTCACAATTTGCCTGATTAATTTTGTCATATTCAGGTTTTACACTTTAAATGTAAAAAAAGAAAATCGGCAAACATTATTTGCAAAAGCAAGCAAAAATGTTTCCACATGAAGCTTAAGAAAAGAAACTCTTCTGATCTTGGGACGAATTCATTTGCACTCCTTTTGATTACAGTAACATTTATTTGCGAAATATATATGAGCCGAATCATAGTTCCCGAAAGTCACGTGGTTTCCAGTGTCAAGGTATGACAAACACTGATTTCAAATGAATTGTTTGTTGATGATCTACGATTAGGTTGATTTAGATGGTGTAAATGTATCAATTTTAGAATAAGTGTCCAATAAGTAGTTCAATATTTTTGAAACTGTCTACTTGAGACAGACTTAGAGCATTACGCCATAGGCATGTGTCATGATACTACCCCCTGTCACATCATCCACCGTCCCCGGTGGCCGAGTGGTTAGAGAAGGGTGGTTAGAGCGTAGTGGTCGGGAGAGGGAGGCCGTGGGTTCGATCCCCGGCCACAACATACCAAAGTCGTAAAAATAGTACTATTATGCTTGGCACTCAGCATATAAAGGTAGTTGCAGGACTTGTTGGCACGATGTCAGGATAATGGGACCGGATGTGGTATCATGCCACATATCTACGGCGTGATACTGCAGTGTGGCAGCACTATATCTGTCTCAAGTAAACAAAGTCTCCAAATGACTGAAATACTGTCGGTGGAACGTTAAACCCAACAAAAAAACAAACAAACAAAAACACATTCCTTTCACCGGGCCGACCAGTCCTGGAAATATAGTACTGAGAACTCCGAGTTAACATAGCAACCTCATTTTGCCCAGTGCCAGGCAATGGTGCATCTAATACCACTTTTTTACGTCTTTAAGTTGACGCTGTCACTGGATGAAGTGAACCGGCTGGGATTCGAACAACGGACCACCTAAACGCAAAGCGGACACTCTATCACTGAGCTATTACTTATTAACACTATTGATGGGTAGTGCATTCTGTGCGTTCGGTGCTTTTTTCAGTACTGATAATTGACATTTTACAGAGCATACATCAACAAATAAACACTATACCCTGAAAAAAAACAAAAACAGCTAGAATATCAAACAAAAAGCCAAGATTATGATCTAATGAGATTATCTAAAAGAAAGGCTATTCTTTAAACCGCTGGACAGAATTTAATTAAACTTGGCAAGGATGATCCATTGGTAAGCCTTCACAAAAGTTGCTAAACAAACTTGATCCATTTAGAACTCTGATTGCCATGGCAACTGAAAGAAAAAATATGGAAACTTTAAAACTCATCTCCTTCAAAACTCCTGGCTAGATTTCAAAATGTTTTGGTACAGATGTTCCTTTGGTAACCCTCTTTCAAGATTGCTAAAGATATTCCGATCCGTATAAAACATGGCCGCCGGGGGCGGGGCTTATTTGCCTTATATGTATATAGTGAAAACTTTAAACGACATCTCCTCTGAAATCACTGGACAGAATTTAATTAAACTTGGTAGGGATGATCCTTGGGTGAACCTTAACAAAAGTTGCTTAGAAATACTTAATCCATTTAAAACACTGGTTGCCATGGCAACGGAAAGAAATAAATACGGAAACTTTAAAAATCATCTTCTTTCAAAACTACTGGCCAGATTTCAAAATGTTTTAGTACAGATCTTCCTTGGGTAACCCTATATTCAGGTTGGCGTCAGAATCGTGTGGGTTCAGCCGCGTGATCGCGTATGAGCAGCTACGCGCCTGATTGGGTGGAATAATGAGGCTATTAGAATAATGTGACTTGATGTGGTTGGCCACTTGTCTATCACATAATTCCGTCGTGATGCAACACTTTTGTAAAAACAATGTCGCTGGACAGTTAATCGAAGCAATCAAACAAATATTAGAATATTTATCTATAGATGCATATAGTGAAATAGTGAAAATACATGCAGTGAAGTCAAATGCATGTATTTATACAATGTTTATAAACTGAATAATATCATATTTTTTCATTTCAGACTGTATTCGACCATGAGATTTAATTTTGAATATTCTCTTTGAGATGTCGAATGGATGAATACAAATATAATTAAATTTTGCCTTGATTGCATGAACAGGGTCCCTGGTATAGCTTGTATGATGACCACCATTTTTCTCTGTTTTTAACATTATTTTAACGAATTCTGTACAACAAATCTAGGTGTTTCACTTCATCCAAAAGGTATATTAAACTACTCCTGCCATATTCTTATAATTCAAATTATATAATATTTCCTGTAAATGTGTATATAGAAACAAAAGAGAACAATAGTTTGTTCACTGTATAGCCTATATTCATCATTTTGGCCTGATGGCCGCAATTTTCCTTTTTTTTTAAATGATATTTTAACGAATTATTTCCTAATATAAGAGTTTCTCGGTACCAAAGAGGTTAATTTAAATATTTCTGGCAAAGGTCAATTATTCAATGTTTATGATAATACATTTAAATGTGTAAATAACAACAATAGAGAACACTTGTTGGTTCATCGTATAGCCTACATTCGTCATTTTGACCTGAGAACTGCCATTTCTCTCTGATTTAGCGATATTTTTAACAATTTTCGTCCTATAAATCTATATGTTCTCTGCTCATATCAGGTTTATGAAACTATTTCTGTCATAGTCCAATCTTTCAACATTTATAATAATACCTTTAAATGTGTATATAACAACAATAGCGAACGATAGTTTGTTCACCGTGTAGCCTATATTCAACTTTTTGACCTGGTGGTCGCCATTTTTCTTTGTTTTGTACGATATATTCACGAATCATTTCCTATTGATCTAGGAGTTTCTTATAAAACAATAATTTCAACAACGATAGGTCCGGATAACATAAAAAAACAAAAACAAAAAAAAAACATGGAAAATAACATTCACATTTCCGGCGGCAGCTGTACGATTTTGCTATTGACACAGATTGATCACCGAATTTTGGCCAATCAGAAGTGATCAGAAATTATTCTTTAGTGCATCTGCTTAAAGGCGGTATTCTCATTGGCTAATGGTCCAGTCTGGTTTATACTTTTCACATATGTAACTCTACACGAAAAATGTGTGCAAAATCAAAGATACAGCCTGTTTGCTACGTAACTGTACCGGAATAAATCCGATAATGACATTTATTTTCACAAATATTCACCTCCGCAAAAGTCTTATGTTATATATTCCACATTTTGTCAGTCAGTATACACTTACAGTCCATGTTTACTTATTTTTGAGTCCCGAGATTATGTGTCGCGGCTTTAAGACTACTGTCCATTTATAGATATACATTGGAAGAGTAAAGCGCCGATCTGTATCAGATATAATATTGATTTAAAAAAATCTCAATTTCATATAATTTTTCGCACCCATCTACACCATGGTTCAACTCAGCATGTCGCTGAATATCTTTTCTAAAAATATTTCTCGCTCTACCTTTATTTGAGTGGTCGTTGAGACACTCTTTTTATTCTTCATTATATGTTTATCTATAAAAATATAAATCATTTATCATTAATTCCACGTGTTCTTTTGACCATGTATATTTTGATTTCAGACAACAAAGCGATTCACCATGGCTCTGTTCAGCGCTTTCCTCACACTTACTCTTGTTGTGACGGAATGTTTAAGTGTCCCTTTATGTGGCAAGAAACTGGCAGATATGCTTGATCTAGTTTGCCAAGGACGAGGATTTCACTGGGCGCAAGATACAGGTAAGTCTTTTGCGTTTTTTATGTTGTGATGGTCTAAGAATGATCTTTTTCGCAAATAATTTCTGTCTCAATGTGTATATGGAATCAAACGTTTCCGTGTGTCAGAATTCATGTCCAGGTAACTATAGCGTTTTTAGCTCACCTAAGCACAACGCGGATTTTAACAAAATTTCAAAGGATTGATCCTTATGAGACCCTCTATCAAAATTGTTCAAATGTTTTGATTGGTTGAAAAGTAGATTATGAGCTAAAATAGATTTAAAAAAGTCAAGCTTTGAAAGTCGTATCCAAAACTGCAAGGCATAGAGCTAAGGTATCATCTAGTGGAGATCTACCAAGTTAACCTTAGGGTCAAAATTAACACTGCACCAGAGGTTACTTTGTTTTACATAGACTTACTTACAAAAAAAAAAAACCCTCGAAAATCCTCTTGTCAGAAACCACAATTTTTAGCGTTTATATATTTGTTGTGTAACACCTCTACCAAGTTTGATCAATTCAGGTCTCGGGTCAAAATTGGCCCCGCCCCAGGGGTCAATTGATTTTTCATAGATTTATATAAGATCTTGAAAAATCTTCTTTCAGACACCACAAGGTCTGGGGTTTAGATATTTGTTGTGTTACATGGCCTAGTTAACTTCTACCAATTTTGTTCAATTCATGACCCTTGGTCAAAGCTTGCCTCGCTCCAGGGGTCACATGTTTTTTATAGAAGAAAAAAATCTTCATCTTCTTGCCAAGAACCACAAGGCCTAGAGTTTATATATTTGGTTTGTAGCATCATCTAGTGGACTTCTACCAGCCAAAAATTGTCCCTTTTCCAGGGGTCACTTAATTTCACATAAACATTTTAGGGAAAACTCGAAAATCTCTTTGTCAGAAACCACAAGGCTTAGAGTTTAGATATTTGTTGTGGAACATGGCGTAGTGGACCTCTTCCAAGTTTGTTCAATTCAAAACACTGGGGTCAAAATTGGCCCCGCTTTCGGGGTCTTTTGATTTATGACCGTCAAAATTCAGGAGTGAAAACAGTTTTTGTGTGGAATTAAAATGATCTTGTATTCAGTTCGACTTTGCTAAAATAAACTGTGTGAAGAGGAAGGATGGTTTGCTTTAGGTTTTAATAGAGCAAGGGAAGAGCACGGTGTCCGTCTTCCACTCTGTATCATTCTTTAGAGATGAACAGTTCAGAAAGTTTTGATTACTGAGATTGCTGTTGAGGTCAATCAGGTGTTAGACTAGTTGCCAATAAGAAAGTGTTAAAATAGCATTAGGAAAGATGGACCGCTTGTGATATTTGAATGGTTGTTAATTGTCACTTCTACCAAACAATATTTTTGTTTGTTTAAAAATATCTTCCCTGCCTCTTATCTGCTTGTTTTTCTTTATATATTTATTATTACTGCCACATATTCGAATTGTGTCCACGAGTCTTCGCTTCTATTGTATTAAGTTAATTTTGCAACAAATATTGCTTAATATTAAGACATTCCTAATATATGAACATACATATTTCAGGTTTACCCACCATTACAAAGCGATCAGCACTTCAGTACTTTGTGTCAACACCGTCCACTGATATTTACCCGGGTGGAATAGTGGCTGAATGCTGCATGAAGAGTTGTTCCATTCCACAGCTAGAGAGCTACTGCGCTGCACCGACCGAGGATTATTTCATGCAAACAAATTCACCAGCCTTAGTGAGCATTTAACAGCTGAATTTTGTTTTCTTTAATCTTAAAAAAAAGAAAAGAAACAAGTGAAATAGAACATTTCAGGTCGTGAATAATTTATCCTTTTGAATTTAAAATGTTGATAATTAAGAGCTAGTTTTACGTTATTTTTGTTTTCATTTTTTCCATAAAACGGTTGCAACATTGCATGTTAAAACGTAGTTATTGTTTTGCATTTTGTAAACAGTCTCACGCATTCTAATTCACTCAAGACGGAATTTTCATTAATGAATTTGCATTTCTATATAAATACTTACTAACCTTACATTTCTATATAAATACTTACTAACCTTACATTTCTATATAAATACTGACTAACCTTACATTTCTATATAAATACTGACTAACCTTACATTTCTATATAAATACTGACTAACCTTACATTTCTATGTAAATACTGACTAACCTTACATTTCTATATAAATACTGACTAACCTTACATTTCTATGTAAATACTGACTAACCTTACATTTCTATATTAATACTAACCTTACATTTCTATATAAATACACTTTTAAAAACTTACTAACCTTACATTTCTATAAATACTACTAACCTTACATTTCTATAAAATCCCCATCATTTTGATTAAAAAAAGGGGAGGGGGGAAATCGTTATAAATACTTACATATATCGCGTTTGAGGTTTCGAAACGCGTCATCTTTTATTATATTTTTACAGGCCAGACTGAACGGTTTCATGAACAGCGAGGAGAAGGAAGAGGAATCTTTGCCCATCACGGAAAGACCGCTAATAACCACTCAGAATCCTCGAATCCCGCCAGCATTACGCAAGAAATATCCATTTTTGTCTCCCAACCGATTATTTGGAAATTATTTCTTTGTAAAGCCTTTTGGTCCACAACCTACTCGAACGCCGGTTTTGCAGTAGTTTAAACATTTGCAACTGAGATCATTTATGTAAATATTAGAAAAGGACGTGATTGAGAAATTTTCTCTTTGGTTTTGAATTTTGTTAAATGAACGATTTATAGCCAAAAAAGAAACTTGCTAGTGGTGACTCGGACTTAATTATGTTTCAAAGATGAAGGTTGGCGAAAAACAATTGGGTGTTGAATATATTTGAATATATCTATAAAATATTGACAATTGCACGTGCAACAGGAGTATATGATGTTGTTTTTTTTGTTTACTGAGATTTGACTTTATGTTACAAGATAAAATTTGCAACACACCAAAAATTCAATAAACTACTTAATTTAATCGTATTCATCGTATGTTTGTTTCTTCTGATAAATTTGAATCATTTCAGATTAAAATTTTAACTTCCTTGAACCGTAACTATTAAGCCTACTTAAAGCATGTCCATCAGTATTGTGTCATGATTATAAACTCATGGATTTGAATTGTGGACTTTTCGTCAGCACTAGTATCTCAAAGAAGACACCATGTCATTAAATGTGACTGATTATGCATCCCTTCATGTGTAAATCTCTAGTACAGGAAACATTTAAAGTGTATGTACTTCTCTATATTCTCCCTCAATAAGTTGATCAAAAACAGAAGTTCGTCGTTTTGCAAGTAGGCGATAGTTTATAAAAGTGCATTCAAATTTTAACTTTTTTTTCAAGGGCTCATGTTACAGTTTGCTACATTTTCTGTATAGACAAAGAATGAAAATTTAAATTGTTCCATAGATTTTTGTTAAACTTTGAATGATGATAGAGAATCATAAAAGAAACAGTTTTCATTCTTAAGAAAAGAAAAAAAAAAGAAAGAAAAAAACAGAAAAAAGAAAACAAAATGAGGGTCACCGTCCTACGTTTTGAGTTATCTGCCCCTGAATGTGATATTTTAGCCCGTTTAGGCCATATTCAAGGGCAGATACCTCAAAATAAAGCTTACTGATGCCTTACATTATTTCTTGTTAATGTTTGTGATTTCATTTCAAGTCATTATGCAAAATTTGAAACCAATTGATCTTATAGAAGTTCTGTTATGCATAAAACTGTAAATATATTGCATTTTTCTTGAAAAAGGGGAAAATTGATATATGTATTTGCATGAGTGATTATAGTATAAAATCTGTCGCATAGATTTTCTTCAGAGACAGGGAATAAAGTACTGAGTTATTTGAATTATCTGCCCTTGAATATGGCATAAAGTGCTAAAATGTCATATTCAGGGGCAGATAAATAAAAGTTGGCCGGTGACCTTCATTTTTTCCATAAAAATGTTTCCTTTATGATTCTCTATAATGATGCAAAGTTTAAAACGATTATATGGAACAGTTTAAGCTTTCCTTCTTTGTCTATATAGAAAATGTAGGAAACTGTAACACACGCCCTTAAGCCAACAAGTTCGTTGCCACCCGTGCAAAACATGTATTTATACTGAGGAAATAAAGATGCTGATACTTTGCATGATATTCAGATTTTACTGCCAGGTATATGATATATTTCCTCCGTTCTAAAATGATTATGTGCAATAAAGATTGTTTTATAAAGGCAGTTTCTCTCACATTTTCTCGTCAGTTATTTTACGAACCTACTGCTTTGGCGAAGAATCAAAAGAAATGAAAAAACTTCATGTGTAGTTCTGATCAATTTCGTTACATTTGTTTATAATCTTGCTGTTTTTAAAAGCGTATTTAAACTATTTGCTATTAAATCAATACAACATTGTTTTATCGTTTCCTGAATTGTTTTTGTTTGTTTGTTTTTATCTTAAGCTGATTAATTTCCATTCCTACTCTTGTGCCATGTGATGGGGATATCACCACAGAGGTCCTTGTTATCATTTTTACTGACATATATCAGCTCTCGATCAGTACATGTTCAGTTCATTTACTTTCTTATATTTTGAGTCAATACTTGAAACGTTTATTTTTTCTTTATATTTTTTACACTGGATGGGGATATCATGATTCCTTGACTGTTTTTCAAAATGTAACAAGAATCAAAGACTAAGACAATTTATATGAATCGCAAATTTATGAATGTGAATGAATGTTGATAATAATTTTGTCTATATCATGAGGAAATGACGTCGAAACACGTTTTTCACGTCGATTAACTTTTTGAAATATCACAATTTGACAACACCGAAGTCCTTATATTCAGGTCTAACTGAAGGTAAGTGAAACAGATCGTTTAATTTCATATATATAGGATCTGACATGAATTGTTCTTTCATAACAAATCTTACTAAACTCGTTCATGACAAGAGAATCGGCAGAACCGATGGATGCTCCCCGAATAATTTTTAGCTCCTAAAGAGCTTTTTTAAAAATATTTTTTCAAATATGTGTGTTCAACTAAAAATTATAATACAGTATTACAAAGGAAAATAATATTATGACAAAAGGGCAAAAAGTAAGACATCAGAGATTACGGAGCTTTTGGTTTTTTTTTTAGTATCAAGAATTGCACTTTTGTGTACTGCACATCAACTCAAGTTATGCTCTGGACAAAATTTAAGTATGAAAAAATAACAAAGGACAATAACTCCTAAATTATGTAAAACAGAGTTGCGGCTCTTGAACACTGCACTTCTCCTCATTGAGAACTATCTCTACCTCTTAAAGTTTTTGTGTTATGTTCCGAACAAAATTATGACGGACGAACGAACGAACAGACGGACGTGACGGACGAACGGACAAAGCGGCACTATATGCTTTCCCTTCGGGGAGCATGTTATTAAGCGAGCCTCTTGTTCATTTTAATGAACGAGTTTAATAAAATTGTTGGGGCCTCCGTTGCCGAGAGGGTAGAGTCGCTGACTTTAACATTCACTTAGCCCCTAACCGCGTGGGTTCGAATCCCGGCAGGGTTATTCGGATTTTCATGTGAGGAAGCCTTCCAGCTGGCTTGCGGTAGGTCGGTGGTTCTACCTGGATGCCTCCGTGCATTCGGTGTCTTCCTCCACCTGTCGAAGCGACGGTAAACTCAAAAAGTCAAGTTAAGTCAGAGTCTTTTTAACATATAACCTATAGATCTACTGACAGTAAATTGCGATTATAACAGCCAACAAACAAAATATGAATGAAAGGACTGTGAACGAATTACTTTTGTAATCTAACACCAAGAAAATAGTTTCAAATAATAACTGAAATTAACGTTTTAAGGTTTGTATTTCTCATACATTTTCCACACCATATGAATAATGAATCAAACTCATTTAAACCACTTGTTCGAGTTCAACACACTATGCATACATATAGAAAACACGCGCGTGACGCGGAGGGATGTAATTCGGCCTAAAAGTTATATGTAATGTGTTTGATATAAGAAAATATGTGATGGTTATAAGAAACCAGAAACAACTTAGCAAAATGTCATATGATAAAAATGTGTTTTATTTTCATCTCACGATAATTTAAATGTTAAAATGTTACAAAGCACGGACTAAATGCAATGTCATGAATAAAATATGATTTGTTCATTCCATGCTTTTAAACGGTTTTAGTTTTGTTTTAGTTTACTCTCCAGTAATCTTTACTGGACTAGATACATGTATAAACATTAGAGCTGGTACAATTAGCATCAACCGGTACCGATGGCCGTGTGGTTAGAGAGCGTTCGCCATTGGAGGTCGTTGGTTCGATTCCCGGCCGCGGCAGACCAAAGCTTATTGCTTGGTGCTCGGCACAGGACTAGATGGCTCGGTGTTAGGATAATGTGACTAGGTGTATACTTCTCTGAAGAAGAAATATTCCCCAAATGACTGAAATACTGTCGAAGGGGCGTTAAACTAAATAAACATCGAAATAATTCATTTTGAATAACACAGGCAGCTTGAAAATCTTTCAATAATGTTGGGGCTGATGATGATTATGATTATTATTATTGTTATTATTATTATTCTTTTTATTATTATTATTATTATTATTATTATTATTATTATATTGACAATATGTCACGGTCAACTTAAATATATGATGAAAATAATGACCAGAGTACGGCTTACTTTTTAAGGACAATGAGACAGGCAGTCAAACATGTCTCTGCTGGTTACACAAACATTCATTTCAGTAATATCGTAAAACTCATGCTATTTTGTAGCGTTTTCCCTTGTAATTGTGATCTACACCTGCCTGGTTTATTTGTCAGGAAACAAAGACTTCACCACCTTTAACGAGAGAAAGAAGACATATTTTTAAGTTCTACCGATCATCTGTAAACGAGCTGCTTTAAAAAGGGGCCTCTCTTTATAGTATTTAATTCATCCTGATGAATAACTTGCTTTTGTAAATGAATGTGATATTATAATGAATTATAGTTTTGTTTCCATTTAGTTGTAAAAACACGAATATCAAGGAAGATTAAGTCACACGATCACAGCATCCAACGCTTAAGATCAGCTTTATTTCTTTAATCAGTATAATGAATGAGAAAAATGACGCCACCGTTTCTAGGTAACGAGCATACCTGCTTTGCGTAATACGCAAATCAATGACGCGTTTTCATATTTCGAAGAGAGAGAGAGGGGGGGGGGGGGGGGGGGGGGGGGGTGGAGAGAGAGAGAGAGAGAGAGCACACTGAAGGGATAAAGAAATACAGAGTACTACATGTTACAATTTAATATTAACCAGAATCAAGCTTTGTTGTTCACTTACCACTGGACCAGCTCGTTTGTATAAAGACAATGAATACCTCTCAAATAAACATAGTGCAGAGCAGTTATTACAAGAGTAGTTCAGAAGACTGCTTTGTATATCTGAGTGTGTCAGTGCTACGGTCATCATGGCGAAACTTTAAAATATTGAGAAATTGTAATTTACATGATTATGATATATAATTTTGTAATTTAGATGATGGAATTTAAAAAAGGAACAGCAGAAGTACATAAGGTCAAGATCAACCGTCAAAATCGACAATTCTGTTACCTTTTTTCATTTTTGTTTGTAGCATATGCTTTTTAACACTAAGAAAGGGCTTACATATTTTACTGCTTGTTTATTTAGGGATTGTAATACATTTAAGTCCTCGTATCTTATAATTGTTTGAGCTAAATCCACATTCACATACACCAGTAAGTGAATTTCATCCCCAAAAGACCTTGAGAAATGCCATAAGGAAAACATTTCGTTCTGTTTTTAACTCATAACATCAACAACAAACATAAAGGGGTATTTCAGAAGTTATTGACTTTTCTTCCTATCGTTTCTGCTTCGGTATATCAGAATTTGTTTAAGTTATAACCATGAATCATGCTCCGAGACATCCGTGATTTTACAGCACGGCATGTTTCAGAACATATTACGCCCATTTTCTCACTATATAAGCATATAGTGCTCTTTCAAAACAACTAAGGAATCTGGGGATTCCCCGTATTCTTTGATTATATATTTCCTGGTATGGAATTCGGAGGTTAAACTTATTTGATGCTTTGCCCTTATGAATAAACGAAAATATATTTTCTCTGTTAAAACGTCCTGGGACTTTAAGATGGTAGCGAAGCATAAATACATTTTCTGCTTAATTATTATTAATTAAAAATACATTTAAAATACGCTTGCTCATGAAATTTTAGGTTTTGATGTTTTTTTCTCTCGAATTTTTCATCAGGTTTTTTCATTTTTCATCATTAAAAAATGATTTTTTTTTAAATAATAGCCGTTTTCATATCATACACTAAAAAGTACATCAAAAATTATTGAATTTTTACTACGATTCATACCAATGTTATTAAACCAGATTGACTGCCGGAAGAAACCTGTAACAGAATGGACAACTATAGCACGAATAGTAACAGCAGTGACATTTCAACAATTACGATTAGCTTTTAAAACAAAACAAAAAAATATTTGGTCTTGCTGACAAAATGTTATCTGTAATATTTTAATATCAATAAAGACTAAATGCGTAAACGGAAAAGACCATCCTGGTGAAATTTGTGAGACAATCTACTATTCTTCAAGTGCATACCATGACATACCGTATAGAGAACAAGGCAAGAAGTGATCAGATTGCAGTAACATTTACCCTGGTCTGGTTGTATGCAAGTTCTAGGGCAATACATGTAGTATTTATCTGCAATATTGGTAAATTAAAAACTTAATAAAGCACTAATATGGGGGAGAGTGCTCTGTTTCTGTAACAAAAAGTGCGAAATGCAAGTTAATGGATTGCTGAGTCAGTCTGAGGGAGGCTTCGTTAACTTAAATTCGAATTTAGAAACAGCACATCAAGTTACTTTACATCAAACTTATCATTCTTAGCTGGGCCGGGCACACAATTGTTCCTGTCCTGTAATGCTACTTTAACACTAAGTTCCCGGCGGTCATGCGACCATGTTTCATGCCACGAGATGGACATGAGCGAGCGGGGGGGGGGGGGGGGGGGGGGGGGGAGCGAGGAGCGGTATTGGCAAACGCGACACGTGATTGTCCTGGGTGCCGGTCCTGTAAAAAATAAACAACACCGCTACAGTCACGTGTGGGGAAGAAACCAATTTAGCCGTCGTAAATCGGGGTGAACGCAACAAAACGTGACAGTACGTTAAGTTTTATGTTTTATGCTCTGTAATTCACTTCCGGTTAAGGTATATGCCCCATAATAACCATCAAAGCCATGCATATTACTTCACAATATAAGCTTTTAAAATGTCAAACCATGGAAATTTTACAGGCAAATTGACATGTTATGACATATGACAGAAATTATTTTATTACCTCCCCTTTATAATTTGTTGTCATGAGTTATCTCCCCTGAAAACTACAAAAATGATTTTCTCCATTTTCCTACAGTAAAGTTTAGATATGTTCACGAAATTTGAATCAAAATCATATAATGCATCTTTCTACCGTGCGGTTTCCTCGAAAATTAAATTCAGTTTTTCATATTCACAGAAATTGTATTTTCCCATAGACTTCAATGTTAACTTAGATACAGAGTATCTTCCCTTCATTTAATAAAACCTGGAAAAACTCTCGGTGAAACATTTTTATTTTTGGATGTCTTCAAAGTGACATAGTTTCATAGAATTATTTCCATCCAGTGGCAAGATATGGAATATTGGTATTAGGGGGGTTATACCTGAAAGATAATAAATAAATGGTCAAAGTTAAGGGCATAAATATTTTTTTGTGTTTTTTTTCCTTGGTACGCAGTTACATTCATATTGTAATATGCTCTTTTTAAATAATAATAATATAATAATAATATAAAAAAATTCTTGTGCTATGTTTTTAAAAATGTCACGTGATGAAGGTAAACTAACAAAATGGCGGAAATTTGTTTACGTTTTCGTCTGCTGTCATTTTAAAAAAAATGGCAACACCAAAGATATTTTTAAAAATGATTTTTTTACCACAAAGCGATATTCTTAGGGAAATGCCACTTGCAGTAATATATATACATATCAAATATATATAACTGATACATATATATAAAATAACTAAACACTATTAATTACTTTGGAATATATCTTAATCTTAAATCAGCATAAAACGGACAAATTAAAACGAAATGAAACTCATCTCCAATATCATTTTTGTTTCAGTATAAGCATTTCCTATCAGCCCTTGGAACATTTAAGTGTCTACCCTTTTCAATTGCTAGATCGTGCGATGAAAGTCTAAGTTTTGTGATAATATTTATAAGTTTAATATTTTCTAATAGCAACAAATAAGATGACCGTTCTATAGTTGTTTTTAATTGTTTAAATAAACACAACGATGTACAGCTTCTTACATGAATTTCCATTGACTGTTATAAATATCTTATAATCTATTTGTTAGTATTCGAACGAACATGTTAAGGTTGACAGATTCTGGATATATCCATACATCGTTAAAACCCGCGTCTTTTAAAATATCCCTAATACTTCCGTTTGCCTCTGTTTCTCGTCTATGGAGATGTTTAATGGTATTTAATAAAGCATTCTCACTTTTGGTACCAAATAATTTCAACCAATATTTAAATATTCTTACGTAACGCGATATATAAATAGGAAATCTCCCTAACTGCATAGAGGGAAAACGTATTCGTTGATTGTTTCACATTCAATACCCATTTGCAGAAATTCTATGAACTATCTCGAGACAATCTGCTTTTAAATAGCCCAAATTTCGCATCGAAAGTTAAGGATTGATAAAACATAGGAATCAAATGAATTGAATATTAGCTGGTATTTCACGACCTCTAATAACACTAAACAACGAATTCATTGCTCTCAGGGCGTTATCCCTGAGTGTCGTAGTTGCTGGTGCGAAAGACCCCCACTAGATAGTACTAGTCCTAAGTAATTAAATTTTGTAACAACTTCTATCTCTGTGCCATCATATGTTCATTTTTTAGATTTTGGTTTAAGCGGCCACCTTTTCTAAATTCCAATACCTTTGTTTCTTTCTGTATTTACATGTAAACTCCATTTTGAGCAGTAATCTTTTAATCCGTTCAGTAAAACCTGTAATCCGTCCGCGGTCTCTGTGCACAATACCGCGTCATCAGCAAATAACAACATGTACATGGATAATTCATCTAATGGTACGCCTGCATCTTGATTTGCACGTAAAAATTGCTTCTATATCATTCAGGTACAATGAGAAAAATATCGGCGAGGTAATCTCCCCTTGAAACAATCCAACATAACTATTAAAGACAGTGTATTTACATGTCTCACGGCTAATTTTATTTCTCTATACATCGCCCTAATAACTGACAATAGTTTGCCATCGATACCGTAATGTATTAACTTAAACCACAGAGAATTACGGTCAATATAGTCGTACGCCTTACATAGATCCACACAGCAGGTAAATAGTTTGTTAGTTTGTTTTTGTTCATTAATTGTCGTTCTATAAGCGAATTTAAAACAAAAATGCTATCCACTGTACTACAGTTTTGCTTAAAGCCGAATTGTGCATCTGTAATTACTTGGTTTTGGGGGGGTTTTTCCCCCCCATTTCTTAAGCCTTTCATTTATAAAAACAGTGAAAAGCTTACAAAAGAGCTTGTTATTATCATCCAACGATAGTTTTTTGGATCGGACGCTTCCCCTTTTTTGTATAACGGTAAAATAATACCGGTCGACCAGCACTTTGGAAATGTTTCCTTGTTCAAAATATAGTTAAATAAGGTTTCGAGTGACGTGGCGAGTATATTAATACATTCTTTAAAGTATTTATAAATGATGCTATCTATAGAACACGTCTTATTATTTCCTAGTCGTTTGGTAGCTGAAATTATTTCACCTATTGTTATTGGCATGTCTTATTTTGAAAATGTAGCATCGATATTACTTCGCGTATCAAAATTTTTCAAAGAATTATTTATTTCATATGAATTATTATTTGTTCTCTACAATAATATTAATAATCTTTCCTTGCATGAAATAACGCCTATTTTCGTCACTTTTAAAACTATTATACCGATTAACCCCGTTTTAACCGTATTGTGTTTTTCTCTGCATTTTTTATCGTACCAGTCTTGTATATTTTTGTCCTTATTTTAAAAAAAAGGTTTTTTATTTTTTGTTTTTACCTCAAAATACAAATTGCCTTTTGATTTAAGATAATCCGTAAAATTTTGCACAAGTTCGTCCGGATTTTTATTTTCGTTTATAGCCTCCAATAAGATACTCTGTTATTGATATATTGTCGACTGTAAATCATTTCTAAAGTTTTCACTAAATCTGTTGTTCCATTTGTATGAGATATTAGTGTCACTATGTAAATGTACAAATATAATTTTCTTTTTTGCTCTCCCTCTTTGTTTAATGTTTTATACACAATTAATTTAGTTATTTAAATGTTGACACGTATGCAGTTATGTAGGTCTGTGTCATTTGTATATTAAAACATTACACATTTCTATGGGTAATAATATAATGTTCATACAAATAATGTTTCATTTAAAGTTTTATTTATATTTCACTAATTTATGTTTCTTGAATTAGTTTAGTATCTAGATGTAAATTCTATTCATAACTTGGATATCTGGCACGTGTCATAACTGATAAGTTTATTGCAATGTCAATGCCTGACACCTTTAATGGCTTCAATGATTATAACTTTGGTCAACTTTAAAATAGAACAACAAAACAGAAGTCTTTCAGGACAATCTATACCTATTTGATGTCAAATATCCAGAATACTGAATATTTATTTTTATCGGATGTCTGTGTTGGTTTATAATACTTATACAAAGTAGAGACGTGTGTATTTTCTACACCCTACTATTGTAACCATGGAGATAAGTATTACGGTCTACCGGAGCTATCTCTATATCATGTAATTTTCACCGGGTGAGAAGAGAAAACAGATATTGTTTTGTGATAAGAGAGATATCGAAGATGTTAATTTCATTTTATCTGTTATGTCCTAAATATGATGAGTTAAGAAGAAAATACCCTCACATAAGAATTTATGTAAAACCATGAGTGTATTATACTGTTTAATTCCAAAGATAAGCGAAACTTTATTATACCTGTACCTTTTTTAAGTAAGAATTCAATATTATTGAGAAAAACATGATAGTAGTTGAAATATAAGTTAATTCTCTAATCTTGCTGATATTGCTTTCTATGCATCTATAGGCCAATTTCCCTACATATTGATTAGGACAGGTAATGGAACGGTGTGTGCACAAGTACCTATATAACTTCATGATCTCTAATTCCATACTTTCTCCCTTTCATTCCGGCTTTATAAAAGGCGACTCAACGACCAATCAACTTGTTCATATCTATAATGATATCTGTTCTGCCCTTGAACAGGGCAAGGAGGTTCGGGCGGTCTTCTGTGACATATCTAAGGCATTCGACCGTGTCTGGCACAAGAGTTTGCTCTATACACATTTATCACTTGGTATCCGTGGTAGCCTACTGAACTGGTTTTTTTTCTTAATTATCATGTCGTAGGTAAAGAGTTGTATTTGCAAAAGCAACTTCCTCTTGGGGGTCTATTTCTGCTGGTGTCCCCCAGAGACCTATCTTCGGTCCACTGCTCTTTTTCGTGTATATTAATGACATTGTTGACTCTATTAATTCAAAGATAAGAATGTTTGCTGATGATACTAGTCTCTACATAGTCGTTGATAATCCTGACTCAGCTGCAAAACCAACTCAATACGGATCTTGAAAGAATAAATACATGGCCTTATTCCTGGCTGGTCTCATTCAACCTCACAAATACTGAATCAATCATATTCTCAAAGTAAATAAATAAATAAATAAATAAATAAAATTAAAAAAATACAAGCCTAATCATCCCAGACCTCTCCTCAATGGTGTCCCAATAACGACTGTCAACAGCCATAAGCATTTGGGCATCACCCTCTCGGTCGATGCCAGTTGGAATGAACATATCACATCTTCTCTTCAAACAGCATGGCAGCGTATTGGCATCTTCAGGTCTCTTAAGTCCCGTATCAACAGATCAGGTCTCGAGAGAATGTATTTCTCCTTTACCCGTCCTCTCCTTGAATATTCAGACGTTGTGTGGGATAATTGTGATGAGAAACTTAAAATAGAGGTCGAAGCCGTGCAGAATGAGGCTGCAAGAATAGTCACAGGCCCATCAAGGTTATGTAATATTCAAAATATTTTAGCTGAACTTGGTTGGGAATCTCTAGCATCCAGACGAAAGTAGCATACACTCCTCCTGTACAAAATGAAAAACAAAACCTCCCAACAGTATCTATCAAACCTCATTCCTGAAACCACCCAATCTAGATATCAACTTAGAAATGTTGACCACATTCCTCTTGTATACAACCGAACTCAGCTTTAATATAATTCTTTTATTTTCCTGCTACTATCCATGACTGGAATGCTTTTCCTCAGTCTGTATGGAACAGTCCGTCAATAGAAAGGTTCAAGTCTGTTATGAATAATAACACTCGTAAAGTTCCCTCTCATTATCACGTACGTTCGAGGAGAGCACAGATTCTTCACACTCGTCTTCAGACTCGATTGTAGTTCATTAAACTATGACCTTCATCGAAAGTCTCTTATAGATTCTCCGCTGTGTAGATGCGGTCGGGTAGAGTCACCTAGACACTTCTGACTCGACTGCAGTATATATTAACCTAAGGTACTTAATCCTATCCGATATCCCCTGTCCATCAACACTAGAACACCTGCTTTATGGTAATGGCCATCTCACATTTGAACAGAACGAACAATTTTTCCAAAAGGTCCAACACTTCATTCTGGCCTCAGGACGCTTCTAGCACGTATTAAGTTTACACCCCTAGATTGACCCTCTCACAATTTTTATTCACAACTTCTGTTCATTGTTTTTTCTTATCTGGTAAGTCATTGTTTATATATGTCTCTAATGGCTCAGCGTATTAAAATAATTCTTAAACATCAATTTAACAACTAGTGTAACTAACACTTAATTGATGTATTATATTTCATTTTTCAGTTCCAATTTGAATTTTTAATTCTGAGCCAGCTCAGTATGTTAATAATGCGCTCATAGTCTGCTAACGAATGAAATAAAATGTCCAGAATATAAACATGGAAAGGAATTTGCATCAGTTTGATAAGAACTTGTCTTCCAATCCATAAGTATTTATGTATATAAGTGTTTACTTATTGTGTAGCATATTTACATGCATTATTGAATAAAAAAAGTTTAAACTAAATTATTAATCCTGATCAGGAATGTGTGTACTTATACCCAGAATTTTGACTAATAAATATTACGTTTTATATGTTGTAATGTGGTATGACAATGTGCAAATGCAAATGTAAAAGTCGGAAATAAAATTATTACATCCAATCAATATACATCCAGTCACTTTATATCCAGTCACTTTACATTCAGTCACTTTACATCCAGTCACTTTACATCCAATCACTTTACATCCAATCACTTTACATCCAATCACTTTACATCCAATCACTTTACATCCAGTCACTTTACATCCAATCACTTTACATCCAGTCACTTTACATCCAATCACTTTATATCCAATCACTTTACATCCAGTCACTTTACATCCAATCACTTTACATCCAATCACTTTACATCCAGTCACTTTATATCCAATAACTTTACATCCAATCACTTTACATCCAGTCACTTTACATCCAATCACTTTATATCCAATCACTTTACATCCAGTCACTTTACATCCAGTCACTTTACATCCAATCACTTTACATCCAGTCACTTTATATCCAGTCACTTTACATCCAGTCACTTTACATCCAGTCACTTTACATCCAATCACTTTAAATCCAATCACTTTACACCCAGTCACTTTTACACCCAGTCACTTTACACCCAATCACTTTACATCCAGTCACTTTACATCCAGTCACTTTACATCCAATCACTTTACATCCAATCACTTTATATCCAGTCACTTTACATCCAGTCACTTTATATCCAATCACTTTACATCCAGTCACTTTACATCCAATCACTTTACATCCAGTCACTTTACCCTACATCCAATCACTTTACACCCAGTCACTTTACATCCAATCACTTTACATCCAGTCACTTTACATCCAATCACTTTACATCCAATCACTTTACACCCAGTCACTTTACATCCAATCACTTTACATCTTACATCCAGTCACTTTACATCCAGTCACTTTACATCCAATCACATCTGATACTGGGCCAGCCAGTCTTGGGATGAGTTCCAAACTCAATATGAGACAAAATGTGTGTTAGTGTACCGGTCGGCAGGTACAGATAAATAAAACCTTAGGCCGTATACCTAAATGTACTTGCTGCCCATCATCTACGATTTAAAAGGTTGTCGTTTCTTAGATAACTCTGTACTTAAAGCAGAACATTTGCTGAGAGGAACACTTATCTTTCTCTTTTCCCAAGAAACTCTAAGCATTCTTTAATCTTAACTACAAGAACTTAAAATCAATCAAGTATTATCTGGCATCAATTATACAGGACTAGATGTGAACAAATGCTTTTTTTAGTGTTCTTGACACTGGTTAGACTGTGGCAAAGACATTAAAGGTTTAATTCCGAGAGCGAGCCGGAATGATATACATATACAATATAAATGCGATATCATTACATTAAGGTGGTGGCAACCTAATGCATGAATTTTGAAATTCTGCTTTCTTTGGTGTTTTTCTATTCTATACATTTAAAGAAAGCATAGGGAATTTCTAGCTACAGATGGTACAAATTCAATGATATTTAGTCTATATAACCCTGTATTGAAATGCTTTCGCAGATTGTGTGGGGGTATACATATAAAAACTGCTATAAAATCATCAAATTTCCCAATTTTTCTCATGAATTGATTTATCATATACCTAAAGCATATATCAAAACGAGAACATATTAAAAACATAAAGAGAAAACTTGATAAAATGTGTATTATGAATTTATGTAGGAAGTCTTCAGATTAAAGTTTTAATTTCCCCTATTTATAAAAAGCAACATTACAATTCCTGGTAAAGAACGTTTCTTTATACAAATTTCTCAGAACAAGCTGTTCGAAAAATATTTATATACTATATCAGACTTTAAAATGCACAATTTATTGACCCCCTATTTTTAAGCTCAGTAAACGCGTAGAATATTATTTATTTTTTGCTTTCTAGTTTTTAATGTAAATGTTGTTAAGTGAAATACAATACACGAACTTATGTTACTGTAGTTATGTTTAATTAAGATGCCATTTGCTTTTTAAAATTTGCATTTTTATGGAAAACTTTTCAAAATACTCTCAATTATCACAATTACGCATTTTGACAAATCGAGGGGAATTTCAAATGACGTCACCGGAAGGTAATTCGGGGAGGTGTTTTTCTTCTCTATTTTAAAAAGGAACGGTATTTTTGCATTTAAATAGATGAATAGCAATTAAAATTGTTACATTTAATTAATAATGATATAAGATACAATGAATAATTTTTTTTAATGAAAAAGAATCACATTACGAATCATGGCGTGTTTTGCTGAAGAATATCGGAAGTTGGGCGATCTTTGTCAACATTTGCCGAGCCCTTTAGGGTTCCCCTACCTTAAACCCCTGTTGTTTTAGGGTTCCCCTACCTTAAACCCCTGTTGTTTTGGTTCCCTACTTAACGGCACTATTTGGCCTCACCGAAAAGTTCACTTGGATTTGCATAGACTTTCAATGATAATCTAAAAATATTCTTGTCAGAAACTACAAGGCCCAGGTCTACATATTTTATGTGTAACATGGCCAAGTAGATTTTCTACCAAGTTGGTTCAAATCATTGCCCTGGAGTCATAATCATATTGTAAGAAACAAGGCCTAGATCATATGTATAATTTCTTAAATGCTTTACCGCCCCTAACTCCTTCCAATTATGGAAATCCGAATACAGTTTTGTATGCGGCGTTGAACATTGACATTGGACGACATTTATCTTAACCAGATCTCCTACTTCTGAATTTTTGTGCCATGATCTTCGATTTCAGATCACTGTTACTGTTTCGTGCGTGCGTGTGGCTATATAATTCTGCATAACCTATAGCTGGTAAAGTAGATCAGGTTTTATCGTTTACACTGATTTATGTCAATCTCATAATTAATACAGATCGTTTATGAAGGTTACTGGGTTGAACCAGTAGTGTACATTATGATGCTCTCAGGTGAGCGACACAGGACCATTTGGTCCTCTTTTTTAAAAAACCATCTTATAGAAGTTTGTAATAAAATATATTTTTAGAATGATATATCTAAAAGAGCCGAACTACCCCTCGCCCCTCTTCCTAAGCAAACATTTACGAAGGAAAGGTTGGTGATTTTGTTAAACATTTATATGCTTTTATCATTAAGCCCATCAAATGCTAAAAAAGCTACACTGTACCAAATTATGGTCGCCACTGTACTTATCTTATACTGTGGTAAAAAGTGTTGTTAATTGAAACAAGAGCCATGTTGACATGGCCATCCCACACCGAATGCTTGCTCTTTAGATGTGTTGGAGAGTAAAATATTTCATTTAAAAAAAAAGAAGAAAATATTTGGTAAGGAAGACTATGTTTGAAGTGATTATAGATATGAAACCCATATGAAGACCTACTAATTCCCCTATTTTGAGGTCTATAGGTAAAATGTCAAGGTCACTGTGACACAAATTAAGCCTGAAAAATAACAAAGGGCAATAACCAAAAATTATGAAAGGTAGAGTTATATTCTTGTGCACTGCACTCCTCCCCATTAATATTATCCACCTATGAAGTTCCAAGTTGATACCTCAAACACTTTTTGTGTTTTGCTCCAGACAAAAATTAAGTCTGAAAAATAACAAAGGGCAATAACTCAAAAATTATGAAAGGTAGAGTTATTATTCTTGTGCACTGCACTTCTCCTTAATGAGATCTATCCACCTATGAAGTATCAAGTTGATATCTCAAAACGTTTTGTGTTATGCCCTGGACAAAAATGTGGGATAATTAGAACATGACCTTTGTAAGCTTATCGCAGACTTCTCAACTGTCTGAAATCACAGAAGAAATGTAATGAAGCCTCGCTTGATTATTCAACATCGAGAAGTTGGTCATGGCCACCATAAGCCGCCGACAAAAGGATTTCGGTTGATCAATAAACCCTATTATAATTAATTAGAAAATGTGGCACATGCCGAAAATAATAATGACTTGGACACGCTATGCACGTAACGTTTATATTTATTAGATGTGTATGTGTTATATATGTGTTATGTGGGTGAAGTATATGTCAATATGTAAATAAGGTGTTTAACTGTTGACTGTCCGACTGTGCTCAAGTATCAGTGTGATTCTGTTTTCCAGGAACTGCAGGACCTCGCACATAATGATAGACGATTATTCTTTTCTCTCTGTTGCAATATCAATTCAATACATCAGATTACATGATATCATATATAGTCCGTGAAAACACAGTTGCTCATTAAATACTGATGAAGATGATATATATATGTCCGGTACACCACAGTAAACATTAAACCAAATTGTCTATGATATTCCTGTTCCGTCGGCCATGTGGTCAGAGTGTCTGCCCCGAAATCGTGAGGTCGTGGGCTCGATCCCCAGACGCGACATAACAAAATCGTAAATAATGGTACTGGTATAGCTCCCTTGCTTTGCGCTCAGCAGGTAAGGGTAGTTGTAGAACTGTCTGGCATGGTGACGTCTATGGCGTTATACTTCAGTGTGGCGGCATTATATCTGTCACAGGTAGACAGCGTCTCCAAATGACTGACATACTGTCAAAGGGGCGTTAAACCCAACAAATAAACGAACAACAGTGAAAGAGAAGAGAAACAGACAGAGAGAGAGAGAGAAGAGGAATATAAACTTACAGAGGGAGAGAAGACAGAGTGAGTGTAGAAACAGAACGGGCAAAGGGGGGGTGACAGAAACAGTCAGAGATACAGACATTGAGAGAGAAAAGAAACATGCAGAGGGACAGAAGAGAAAGAAACAGAAATGTGAAGAACAGAGTAACAGACAGATGGAGAGAAAAGACAGGGATAGAGGGGAGAGAGAGAGGGGGGGGGAATAGACAGCAATAGAAATGACATGCTTTTTATGTTTCAATATTAGTTTTGTGTAAGTATTCTAAATACAGATATCGTAAACATAAGATGCATTATTAATAATATGATGTCTTGTTACTCGGCGCTCCATACTAGAATATCTCATCATTTCTATTATTTGCTAACAATGCTGAAACAAAATCTGTTTTACAATCGACATCAAGATTATTGTAAGTTTGGTAAATATCCACAGCTGAAGACCGTTTGGTTAAGAGATTTCTTATGTATGTGAGGTTGGATTTGAAATTTTAATCAATGTTGGATGGCGATTTGGTTGATTTATACAAATTCTATTGCCAATTACAAAATATTGGTACAGATTACAATTTACAAACAGAATAGATGTTACAATTGTTGACAAAAGGGTTAAGTCACAAGTTCTCAAACTTAGATTCGTCTCTCCCCTGACAAGAGAAATACACGTAAATAAATTTATATGACGGGAATATGTATATGTACTTGATAGATACATGTAGTAATAATGGTAACACTACTACTAATGATAATAATAGTTATAGTAATAATAGTAATTGAAACCAAAAAAGAAGAAAAAAAATACATTAAACGTGTAATTAATCCTAATATTCCCTGAAGCGTTTTGTGTTTTTGATATATTTATAGACAGCAATTACTATACTTATGTTGTCTTCTTGAGAAATGGTTACATTTCCGTTAAGAAGGAGATTGCAATTTAAAGGATGAAAATGTCTTGTTTATTGGAATAATTGGATACGTTCATTTCTGTATATTTTTTTTACAATATGAACATAAATTATTTTAGTAACATGGTTTAGGAATAAATCATTCTTCAAATCACTACAATTATTACGCATTCGGGTGTGTAACACCGATAAATGACGCGACCCGTGAAGAAAATGAGAAGGTACATAAGTGGGGGAGAACATGTGTTGGATTAATTCATGTTTGAATGAGCCAATTGATTGAATGTTTCTAAGTGAAGTAGGCAAAGAGTTCCATAACTCAATTGATGCAGGAACAAAAGACTTTTCAAAAAGTGATGTTCTTCTACGGATACCTATGAAGTCGTTATTACTTCTGAGGTTGTAACTCAAACTTTCGTCTACGGGTCTTTAAGAGAGGACATTCAGATAATCAGGTACCATATTATTTTTTATTTTAAACATTAACATAATTTTTTTGGTATGTTCTTCTCTCAGTTAGAGTTAGCCAACCAGTTTCTTTATATCAATTGCTCAAACTGATGGAACGCGTGGTACCAGTGACTATTCTACCTGCTTCAATTTGTAACTTCTCAAATTTTGCTTTATCATATTAAGTACAGTTATCACATACAACAGAAGCGTATTTAAAAATTGGACGTAGAAATGATACATATGTTTGAGCTAGCGCTTTGCGTTTAACAGTGAATTTAAGTTTTCTCATGATACCAATAATTTTGGATGCAGATTTTATTATATTATTAATGTGAGCGTGCCATTTGCAATCACTGCTTAAGGTAATACCTAAGTGGTTGTGGGTAGTTCGGATTTTATCATCAAAATTAAGAATAGGCGGTTGCTGATTTCCAATATATAAAACTACAGTTTTATCAGGATTGAACGTCACTAACCATTGTTTAGATCACATGGAAATTAGATCTTGGTTCAGTATTCCCCCTAAATCCGCAGTATTTGAAGATGTCGACGCTAAAGATGTGTCATCTGCGAATAATCTCGTTATACTCCTTAAGTTATCTGTTATGTCATTTACATAGATCAGAAAGAGAAGAGGACCCAAGACTGATCCTTGAGAATGTATTTAAACTAGAGTAAGATTGACCAACAAGAACTCGCTGATGTCTATATGATAAGTAGTTAGATATCCAAGTTAAAAGTTGACATTGTTGCTTATGAGAAAATTGTAAATATGTTTATACACGCAACGTTCCATCAGCTTACCTAGACAACTTAAGAGAGAAATAGGACGATAATTACCTGAACAGTTTTTATCGCCTTTTTTTATAAAGAGGCAAAACAGTAGCAGCTTTCCATTTTAAAGGGAATATACCTTCCTTTAACGATTTGTTGAAAAGCATGAATAATGTGTGGTAATTGTTGATCTTGCATTTTTTTTAAATTTTGTGAGATATAGAATCCGGACCTACAGCTTTGTTAACTTCAATACCTTGATTAAATCTTCAATTTCAGACTTTTGTATCATTATATTATTAAGACTCGTTGTTGATTTGGCTTCAAATGGGGGAAGAACATAATTAGTATCATCTAGTTTTGATATAGAACAAAGTAGTCATTTAAGCATTCCGCTTTTTCTTCATCATGAAACATATCTCTTCTACACCATTGCAATTTTTTTTTTAAAACGGGAATAGATTCTGACGTTTTAAAAATTTTCATAGGGCCTTTTATACATTTCCAGCAATTGTTACATTTATTAGAACTATTTTCTTCTAATCTTTTTTCAATATTATAAAGAATCTGCGTTTCGCGAAAGTTTTGAGGTTATTAACTTTATTCCTCATTTTTTTATTTGAACCAGTTATTGTCAGCTGGGTTGCTTAAAGCTAAACGTCTCTGTCTGTCTCTGTATTTAGTAAAGCGTCGGATTTCGGAGTCATACAAGGTTTGTCGTTCGGTCGAATAGTTATAACTTTTGATAGTATACATTCTGACATAAATTCTAGTATGATTTCGGTGAAAGTATCACAGGCTTGATCAACAGATGAAGTATTAATGAAGTCCAAATTGTATGCAGCTATTAACGAATAAAAGTATGTGAAATCTGCTCTATTGTAAAACCATACTTTTCTTGTTGTACATTTGTTTTCATGAAAAATAGACTTTATATGAATAAAAGTAGCTTTATGATCACTGATAGAACTATCAACTATCTACAGCGTGATTTGTAGAAATCTAGACTACTAGAGATTAGTATGGGATCTATTAAGGTTGTAGAAGTTGTTGCGATTCTAGTTGGTTTATTAATAACACTTGTTAAGTTATAAATTAAAATTTTTTTCATTTAGATCGCCCATTATAATACTATTTTAATTTACATCTAAAGCTCTTTCTAAGCTTAGATTAAAATCATTCCAAAAAGAAACTTTAATGTTTGGAGGCCTATAAACTGTACATAACAAAAAGGAAGTAGATTTGTAAGATATATGAAGCCATATGGATTGAACTGACGGTAACTCAAGGCCGTGTCTGCGACATGAATACAAACAGTTTGAAACATACAAAAGGATTCCACCTGAGTTCCGAAAGATCTTTCCTATAAAGTGTTACATTTAACAATCGTTCAGGAAAATAGAATCAGGTTCATTGTTGTCTAAGTGGGACTCTGTAAACATAAAATATCGTGATCTGATATAAATTGATCAGAAATATAATCAAGTTTATTACGGATGCTTCTTATGTTAAGGTGTAAAAGACTTAATGTCAGGTTACAGGATTACCTAATATCTCCTGAATAAGTCGATTGAATAATATAACATTAAAAAAACATACGGTTTTAAATAGGAACGATACATGATTAGTATCATCGTAAACAGACTAGTATAAGAAATCAAACAAATTAAGATTATATTTGTAACGCCTCAATGAACAACGTGTTCTACAGTAGAAAACCCCAATGGCCACACGCCACCCAACAACATCATTACCCATTGGGTAAAATAAACACAACCGATGAATGACGCGTGGCCATTGCACCTCCATGTGCAACTTCACATGGGGACTATTACAGGTAAACCATCCAAAGAAGAAAACGTTGATAGACAGAAGAAGTTAAAAGAGAAAGAGGCGATTTGGTTCATAGATATTGCAACGTAAATCATTTAACGAGGATTTTACTTATATTACTGATCAAACCGCAAATAGTGCGCCGCGACTGGTGTCAATTCCTACTGTGTGTTGTCTTTTTTCTTCATCATTCAAGAGAACATTGACGAAAAAGTGTCCGTATCGTGTCAGTATCTTTCAAAGAGTCTGATAGCTAAAATTATGATGAGAGACAGTAAAAAAGATAAAAACGGGTGCAAATTGCGTCAAAAGCATGAAAGAAAAAATAAGAGTATCTTCAAGAGAGAGAGAGAGAGAGAGAGAGGAAGAGGAGCCGGGGTGAGGGATAAACCCACGACTTCATAATACGACCAAGGATGCGAAATAAATACCTCATTAAAACCGTGAGCCAGAAATAAAAGAAAAACGGGAAAAAATAATGACATTCAATCATGATTAGCCACTATTTTGTTACGTAAGATCACAATGTTTCGGTAAAAGAAAAAGTTTCAGACAAACGATTTTAGTTTCTACCTTTTACGTCGTCAAAAAGCAGCGCCCTGGGGGCGGGGTTTATTGCACATGCGCTTTTGAAACACCGATCTATTTTGACATTGTAAATAGAAAATAGGCGAGTGTTCTATTGAAATAAATCGTGAATAAATTTGAATTTTCAGAGCTTCAAAATTGCCACATATTTAGGATTACTTCTAAATTATACTGTAATATGTATTATCAATCTTTGGTTTTCACTGATTCATCAAGCTGACACTATGTATTTAAACATCTGAATATTTAAGGGAAAAATCCGTCCTTTAATTACGGGTTGCATGCAAGGTCCGAAACCAAATTTTAAAACCCGTGGCTGACGAGTTTAGGAAGAAGTTTTAAGATACTCATTACATGAATTGACATTTTATAACGACAAAAGACATGTTGTTTTGTTGTTTTTATATTAGTTAATACAAGTAATTGATCCATAAAGTGTTTGTTTGTTTGTTTGTTGTTGTTTTTAAACGTATCACATTGTTTTATTTTACAATAATGATAGTGGCTGCTCCCTTTTTCGACTATGCGTCACCATGGCCAGATTTGAAATCTATTTTGTACTGATGCGGCGTCAACAAGTCAAAGGAATTTTCTACCATGATCTTGGTACTTATTCACGTTTGCCATTACAGATTCATTATTCATTTCATGACGGTGTTCTTTACGGAGATCCTTATAAGGAGAGATAATAGCAAAATTATGCTG